>JAWRVF010000119.1:0-648588 GCA_036785485.1 Physcomitrellopsis africana | reverse complement strand
GAGTTCATTATTACATATCGGCCAAGAAAACAACAAGGTCTGTTCGATGCACTTTCTAGACGTTCTTATCTTGCGCCAAAAGAAGGAGATGCAGCTTTTGATCAACAAAGAATGACTCTCTTGAAGCCAGAGCAATTTTATCTTCGAGCAACAAAATCAACATTAATTGTTGATTCAACTTTTCTCAAGCAAGTCTAGTTAAGTATGTCCTCAGATCTCCTTATTCATGAAATTAAGAATAATTCTTCTAAGTCTCATGATATTTCAAAGTTTGAGTTCAAGAAAAATCTACTCTATTTCGAAGGGCGCTTATATGTTCCAGAAGGTGAAGCACGATTACGTGTTCTTCAAGCTCGTCATGATTTCCCGGCAGCAGGACATTTTGGATACAATGAGACTCTAGAGTTGATATCTAGAGATTTTTGGTGGCCTCAAATGTGGAAGAGAGTCAAAGATTTTGTAAAAGCATGTGATGTTTGTTCAAGATCAAAAACTCCTCGCCATCGACCCTACGGACTTCTTCAGCCATTACCCATTCCAGAACAACCATGGTCTTCTGTGTCTATGGATTTTATCACGGATCTTCCAAATTCAGGTTCTTATGACTCTATATTCGTGATAGTAGATCGTTTTTCTAAGATGGCACATTTTATATCATGTAAAAAATCTATCACAGGCGAAGAAACAGCTAAACTTTTCCTTGACAATATCTACCGCTATCATGGATTACCTAAGGATATTATATCGGATAGGGGAACTCAGTTTGTATCGAGATTTTGGAGAACGCTTTTCAAGATTCTAAAGGTAGATATAAAGCTATCTTCAACTTTTCATCTTCAAATTGATGGACAAACGGAGCGCGTAAATCAAGTCTTGGAACAGTATTTGAGATGTACCATCAACTACCAACAAGATGATTGGACAACTCTTTTACCATTGGCAGAGTTTGCTTATAATAATACGGTACATTCTTCTACACAACAAACACCTTTCTTTGCCAATTATAGTTACCATCCACGACTTGATACTTTTGACTATTCGAAAGTTGACAATCCTACGGCGGAAGACTTGGTAAATCATTTGTCAGAACTACATACAACAATGAAGGTACAATTAAAGGAAGCTCAAGAACGACAAAAGATAAACGCTGATGCGTATCAAAAGAAACAACCACAACTCAACATAGGCAACAAGGTATGGCTACTTTATCGCAATATCAAGACTACGCGACCTTGTGACAAGTTGGACTATCGTAAGCTTGGACCTTTTTGTATTTCTGAACAAATTAATCCAGTTGCATATCGATTACGCCTACCAAAGTCTATGAAGATCCACCCTGTATTCCACGTGTCTCTTCTTGAACCATATAAGACAGTGAACATACCAAGAAGAAGACAAGTGCCACTTCCTCTTGTAGAAGTGAACAATAATGACAAATTTGAAGTGGAAAAAGTCTTAGATTCAAGGCGGCGCCGAAATAGGTTGGAATATCTTGTTCACTGGCACGGATACGATATTAGTGAGCGCACATGGGAACCAACAAAAAATCTGGCGAATGTAACGAGGAAGATGGAAACCTTTCATCAACAACATCCATCGAAACCAAGATGAAGACTTTCCCTATAAAAGAAACAAGATGTAGGCAAGATAACATTCAACTTTCTATCCTTGTTTGTAGCTTCTTTGTATTTTGTGACGCTAAGGAGATGGAGAATCAACAGCCAGCGGATTTGACTCAAAAGCCTTCATTTGCTGACCTACCGGACGAGACATTGCGACTGTCACAACCCTCAAGACGACGCAACCGAGATGAAGATCTTCAAGAACGACATGTTCTTCCTCGAATAGATGGCGAGATACAACGTGTTTGGTATCACGACCTTGGAAGAGATTCTCGATGTTTGGTGATTTTATTAGAGATAGGAACAACTCCTGACGGTATTCCAGATGTGATATTCGAAGGAAGTTATAAAGGTCACAACAATGATCAAATAACAGGGTGGTCTTCTCGCCCTGGAATGGGACACTATCGATGGCTGAGAGGACCCATCAATTACCTTCGAAAAGAACAAAGATCAGAATATGTGACAAATACAATTCGCCGCATTTTAGACTTTCTACACATGTAATCACCGCTCCTCGTGGAACTTGTCCTTTAAAGGAGGGGTAATGTCAGGGACATATACATAGTTATCTATATGATCAGATAGAACTAGATAAAAGAAGGTAAAAGCAGGTTAATTCCATAATATCTTTAGAAAAACTTCCTAGAAACTTCATAGACGCTGCTTTGACTTTATAAGTGTCCATAGTAGACTTTTGGATTAGAAACTTGGTCAATAAGTTAGCCACATGTCGCACATGTTGGTAGCTTGAAGACCAAGCTAAATACGTGGCGAACATATAGGAAACTTGCCCTGTAAGTTTGACATGTGTCTTGCAACTTGGACACGTGTCTTGTAAATTGGACACGTGTTGGAGGTCCTATAGAACGTCGCCACTTAGCCCTTAGATAGATAGTATAAATAGAGACAAGAGTGAAGTCTTCTTGACTCTTGTCAACTCCTTTCTTGTTTCCAGTCTAGTTCAAGGGTCTCTAGTTTTCTTGTCTTTTGGCATTAGCCATTCCAGTTTCTTTAATATATATACTTCTTTATATTTATTTCTTTGAGAGAGGTTTCACTTGTTTATTTGACTTCATCCAGTTATTGTCCTTGACAGTATGTACTGATAATCCATCTACTGGATCATTCCACCTAATAATTTGTCAAATATTATTATCAATATTTTTTAAATCATTTACAGTAAATTTTTTTTTTTGGCATAATTCATTGCACTTATCCACAAAGTGCAAGATTCTCTTAGAAGTTCAATTTTTATACTTAAATATTTACTTTGATTTGCTTCCGCCTAATATGTTGATGTTTCTTTATTTGAGATTGTATGCACTTTAAAAGCATCTCTTGTAAATACCTTCATTCTTCCTATATCAAAATTTGTTTCTAATTTCTTTCAAGTGTATCATACCATCTTTGAAAAAAACAACTCCTTTACGTAACACCTTTGTAAAATCTTTACACTCTCTTCTTAAATGTTCCATGCTATCACACCACATGCACCTATATACTATATCTTTTATTGGTCTTGAATTTTGTCTTGTTGAAATCCTTGATGATTGATCTTTTTCTTCAAGTTTTATAAATTTTAGTTGTAAATCTCTCATCCTGCATATGATCTCACTCATATTCATTTCTTCTTTCTTTGATGTGAATATTGAAGATTGAATCATAGATGTAGGATGGTTGGTAGGTAATTTTATCTTAGATGCTTGCAATGGTCTTTGAATACCCACCCTATTCTTTCTCTTTTCTCTTTTTGCAAGCAATCCTATTGCCTCTTCTACTTCTTTCCAATTTGATGTCAATCCTTCTTCCTCTTCTTTATCTTCAAGCAATATTTCCAATTTTTTCTGCAACTCTCTATCAATCGCTTGAAGAAAGAGTTCTACTTTACTTAGATCCAACAATTGCCTCTCCTTCTTTGATAAATGAGAATATTGTCTTTCAAATTCTCTTAATAATTCTATTATTTGAAGATCCTTCTTAGGCCTTTCAAACTATTCAAAAAATGACTTCTTTGTAATCTAATCTTTGTCTTCTAGAAAACATTCATCTCTCATTATTTGAAAAAATTTCTCTCATGAACCTCCAGCAAGTCCTATGATGGACTTCACATGATTCCTTATCTTTGGTGCAGTAGCCAATTCAAATAACTGAACTATCTCTTTTTCAGAAACATGTTTCAATTTCATTTCCTTTACATAATACCTTATATATCTTATGATATTCTTCCCTTCAAATTGATCAAATTTGTCTACAACCGCTTGTAATACTTTGTTTGCTATGCCTTCTTTACGGTCTTTAATTTGTTGTTGTTGCATGAATAAAGCAAATGCCTCAAACATACTTGCAGAGTTAGAATCAAAATATATATCTTGTTCTCTACTAGTACTTCCGCTTGTAGCTCCACTTAAAATACCACCCATAGTTCTTCCTTCCATTCTCTTGCCTTCCTTCTCTATAGTTCAAATAAATTAAAAAATATCTAATTACCTCCTATCTCAAGCTTTTGACATCAGGTTCACCAAATATGTCATATGCCGTGAAGTCTTGCTCAAGAATACTTCAGATATTTGGTTATAGAAGATAAAAGGAAATAACAATAACTAGTCCTAACTTCTCTAATCAATCTCCAAACAATTTTTAATCAAATCTTAATTAAATCCCAATCAACCTTGGTCAAATCTTAACAAATCCTAAAATAAATCCTAACTAAATCTTGACTATCCTAGTCAAATCCTAACAAATCCTAACAAATCCTAAAACAAATCATAATTAAGTCCTAACAAATTCTAAAATAAATCCTAACAACCCTTATAACAAATTTTAATTAAATCCTAGTCAACCCTAGTCAAATCCTAATAAATCTTAAAACAAATCCTAATTAAATCCTAGTCAATTTTGGTCAAATTTTAACAAATCCTAAAACAAATCCTAATTAAATCCTTATCAATTTTAATCAAATCTTAACATATTCTAATATAAATCCTACCTAAATTCTAACTATACTGATTAAATCTTAACAAATCTTAAAATAAATCCTAACTAAATCCTAATCAACCTTGATCAAATTTTAACAAATCTTAAAATAAATTTTAAACTAAATTCTAACCATATCCTAAACTAAATCCTAACCATACCCTAAACTAAATCCTAACCAAATCTTAATTAAATCATAATCAAATCCTAACTAAATCCTAGTCAACCTTGATTAAATTCTAATAAATTCTAAAATAAATCCTAATTAAATTCTATTCAATCTAGGTCAAATCCTAACAAATCCTAAAATAAATCCTAACTAAATCCTAGTCAACCTTGGTCAAATTCTAACAAATCCTAAAACAAATCCTAACTCAATCCTAGTTAATCTTAATTATATTTTAATAAATCCTAAAATAAACTCTAATCTAAATCCTAACCAAATCCTAGCCGAACCCTAAACTAAATCCTAACTAACTTATTTCAACCTTAAAGCAGTTTAGAATCTCAATATCTATTGACTAAACTATTGATCTTCCTTCAAAGTTTGCACACCTCTTAAAAGCTAAGTTGGCAGCATGCACATGAAATTTGAAGAGGATCAAACTTACCAACAAGAAATTCAATCCAAAAATTCAATCAAGTATCGGTCGGCCTCCTTCTCCAACCTTAATGCTGATTGTCCAGTGCCATTATCTCCTTCTTATACCATTCAATTGCTTCCAAATTTCACATGCATGTAAGAAATTAAGTCTTCTACACACATATATAAATTTCACTCCAATCCAACTAGTAGATTGTTAGAAATCTTAGAAAGCCTAAATGACCTTCAATTCCCAAAATCTCACCTATAGATCTATAATCAATCTTACAAAATGCTTAAAAATATAAATTCCAATATATTTCATAAAAATCAGAGTCACCAAAATCAATCCTAACTTTGCAAAGTCCTTATAAAGTTATTATAAATTCAAATCACTTCTAATCAATGCTCAAAAAAAGACCTTCTAATTTGCTCTCTAATTCCACCTTTTGATCTGTCCAAAGAGCTCTCGATCCACCGTAGGCATGTAGTTTTGTATCTTAGGATTTGATTCCAACCCTGGCTCATAATCGGTCCTCTCTAGGTATCTATTTTGAGTTATTTGGAATAAAATTTCTTCAAATCTATTCTTAACTCCTACCTAATGATTCCTGTATTATTTATTTTTCTAATATATTTTATTTTGTCTTATTTATGGCCATACAAAGTAAGTGGAAACCTCTCCTATAAAAAGGCAATATTAGCCTTTTAACCTTTTTCTATTTTCTTCTCTATTACCTATAATTCTAAGATAAATTTGCTCAAATTTTTATATTTTAGCTCCTATATATTATAGTTATTCTCTCTCTCTTTCACCTAATGGTTAAGTCACTACACAACACCGTGTTGTATTACAATTGCTTATATTATGTAAAAATCAAATAAAACATATAATATATTCATAAGTCTAAATTGTGTTAGAATAGTTAGGTAAAAAAAAAAAAAAATTAGTATAAAAAACTTTATTTTGATTTTATTTATTTTTATTATGATATTTATATTATATAAGACCTAAATATTTAGTGTAAAGCCTTAAAAAGAGATAGGAGCCTAAAGATAAAATTTAAACTGTTAGGAAGATTATTTGGAGGAATAAAAGTAAGATATGGACAAATAAAGGCAAAGAGTGAAGATCTTCATTTCTATTAATTAATGATCATACCTAATAGGCTTTGAGCAAGTTGTCTACATTAATAACAAGGATTTTGGTAACTTTAGAGGGAGCATTTGAAAATCAAATGTTAGGATTAGAGAGCTTATTTTTTGTACTATAATTTTGGTGTAAAAATCAGAAGATTTGGAGTTTTTATAAAAGAAGAGTAGGCGCTTGAAATTAAAGTATATGAATTGTATCTACTATCATTCTATTGACAATAAGAGAAGTTAAAAAAAACTTCTGGACATCAAAAAGTGGTATTAAAAAATTTATTTGAGGAACTACATTTTTTATATAAAAAATAATATATTTGTACTTTAGATCAAAAAAAAAAAGATGGTCAAAGTCAATATATCAAATTTTGGATCTATAAGTGAATTTACTTTGTGAGAGATATAATTTGAGCTATATTTTGTACATTTTGGCAAATTTTTCTTTCAAAATTATTAAAAATAAATATTGTGTTGTTAAAAAGTTATAAAAAATAATAATACCATATAGATGCTAGGTTTGAAAATATGGCAATTTTTGTGCATAGATATCTATAAAAAGACTTTTATAGTATCTATTAATAAATAGGTAATATTCAAAGATGTACAAAAAATCAACAATTAATTATTTTTATATAAAAAGTTTAAAATATAATTTAACTTATAAAAAAATTTGAGTTTATTTCAACAGTGAGATCAATATATATTGGATATTAAATTTTAGTAAAAAAAATTCTCTTTAAGAAAAAAAATAGCTTTAAGATTTTAGTTGCATTCTTGGAAATTATTAAGCATTTAAGACTTGAGTGTTTGATGTAATTGTTCTTAAAAAGAACAAACTTTATAAAAAGATTTATATTTTATTAATTCTTAATTTATTTGTGTAATTAGTGGCAACCAAAGGTCCAAAGCTTTTTTAAGATAAATTCTTTTTATCTTGATAATAGTCCCTATTATAGCTAGAAAAATTGGTTTTTTGATATATTATCTTTCTTAAAATTGATACTTCTCCTTTTATGATCGCATTACTTTTTTAGATAATATTTAGCAATGTGCTTAGCTTTTCTATAATATAAAAATAGATTCTTTTAATGATGTTGATTATTTTCCTATTTGATGAGAAATTTAAAACATACTATATCAATTTGTATAAATTTTGGCTTAGTCACATAAGCTTTTGAAAACTTAGGAGCTGCTATAATTAATTGACTTATTTCTCTCTAATCAAATCTATATTTTTGATAATTTTTAAATAATTGTTTGTTGCATACAATGGCTTGAGCAATAAATTATTTCAAAAAATCTATTTTTGATATTATTAATAATAAATCTTTGACATTATCCTTCAATCTATAACAAAATTGATTAATAAGGGCTTTGTCATTCTATTCCACATCACAAACAAGGTTTTAGAATTTGGCAACATAGATTGTAGCTGACCATGATCTTTCTTATAAAGATAAGAGCTTGATCTCTACTATTCTTTTTCAATCATTTTTTCCAAATGTGATCATAATCACTTTAAAGAATGAATTGAAATCATAAAGAAGTCATGAATCCTTTTCCATCAGAGATTCAAACTAAGAAAGAGCAATTTTAGATAGAAGTGTGCCTATAAATCTAACTTGAATAGATCTATTAGGATATTGGAAAGGGTGCAAACTTAGACAAAGCTTAACTTGTTACAAAAATCCTCAAAATTTTGATCTTATTCCATCAAACTCCTAGATATATTAATCTTTACTTCCTTTATACTTATATAAGTAAAACTTCTTGGATTTACTTGTGATATTGATTTACTTGCTTCTTTCAACTGTACAACTTTTTGGAATAGGCTTTAGATTACTTTGATAGATGTAAAAATAGTACTTCTATGATTGGTATTAGTGATTTGTAAAATTTTTATTCTAAAATTATTGAAGAGCTCTTAAAAATCTATGATAGATATGAATCTATTGTCACTTCTATTAAATGTAGCATCCATGATTTTTCTTCCATCTTAGACAATTCAATAAATCTACAATTCAAATTAGAGGAGGGTAATCTATAACTTCTAATATAAAATAAAAATTTCCATAAAGAAGGATGATTTATTCTCTTTAAGAAAAAAATCAAAGTTAGAAAGCAAAGAATATTACTTTTAAGGTGGATAGTCTGCAACCTTCAAATACAATAATAGAAGTAGAATAATCCATTCACTTCTTATATACAAAATAAAAACAATGAATCTTTGCTCTTATAAAATTATCAAAGATATATAATATATAAATAACCAAAGTATCAAAATACTCTTATATTGCTTAAAAAGAATAATAAATCACTCAAAGATGGAATAATATTAAAATTAGAATAACTATTGCCAAAGATAAAAAAAAGTAGAGACTCTTGAAACAAGACTAGGAACTAGAAAGGCATTGACAAGAGTGAAGAAAGCTTCACTCTTGTCTCTATATATACTATCTATATAAGAACTATGTGGCAGCGTTCTATAGGATCTCCAATACGTGTCTAATTTATAAGACATGTGTCAAACATATAAAACAAGTTTCTTATATGTGTACTATATAATTAATTTATTTTATAAGCTACCAACATGTGCGACATATGGCTAACTTGTTGGTCAAGTTTCTAACCTACTAATCACTTGTAAATATGAATAAAGATGAAATCATATTTATGAAGCTTCTAAGAAGCTTTTCTATAAGATATTATTAAATTAATCTACTTTTATTTATTTCTATATATCCATATTATTTAGATAATTATTAGAGTAAATCTTATGTTTATAACAACGTGTCTTACTAATTTGGTATCATACTGTAATTACTTATAGTATATAAAAATCAATCAAAATATATAATATATTCATAAATTTATTATATGTGTTAGAATAATTAGTAAAATAATTTAAAAAAGTTGATATAAGAAATTTTATTTTGGTTTTTTTAAATTTATTTTTATTATAGTATTTAAATTATATAGAATCTAAATATTTAGTATAAAGCCTTGAGAAGAGATTGGAATCCAAAGATAAAAAACTAAACTATTAAGAGGCTTATTTGAAGAAATGAAAGCAAGATATGGACGAATGAAGGGAAGGGATGAAGATCTTCATCTCCATTGATTGATGGTCATGCCTAATAGGCTTTGAGCAAGCTGTCTGCAATAAGAATAAGAATTTTGGTAATTTTAGAAAAAAAAATTGAAAATCAAAGGCCAAGATTAAAAAACTTATTTTTTGTATTACAATTTTGGTATAAAAATCAAGAAATTTAGAATTTGTATGAGGGAGGAGTAGGCGCTTGAAGTTAAAATGTACAAATTATAACTATTGTCACTCTTTTGAAGATAGAAGGAATTCTACATAAGCTTCTGGAAATTAGAAGGTGCAATTAGAGAGATAATTTCAAGATCTATATTTTAAATAGAAGAATTATTATATTTAAAATTTACATAAATGAGAGATTGGAAGTTGAAGACAATAGATTGAATTCCAAGGCAATAAATAGATAATTTTATTGATAGTGATGATTTCCACCATATCTTGAGCTTCCAAACAAATTTTTATCTAAAATTTTTTAAAAAGATAAATTATTATATAACAAAGCTATATTTTAAAATTTCATATCATTTAGATATTTAATTTATAAAATATGAAGCATTTAGCATATACGCATCTGTAAATAAGAGTTTGAAGCTACTATTAGGGTCTTCATGGTATCTAATGATTGGCTATGAATCAACAATTGAAATTTGTTGTGATAGTTTTTAAGAGTATATTAATACTTTATATAAAATTTGAGTACTTGTAGATGGTCTGATTTGGAGATATGTACTGTTGAAGTTTAGAAAAAATCTCCTTTAAGGTTAATGAAGGATTTAGTATATTTTATTATATTTTGGAGATTCTAGAATACTTGAGGCTTGTGTATTTGATGTAATGGCTCTTTTTAGAGACAATTTTATATAAATTTGGAATTGTTATCTATCTTGATACTTGATTGAAAAATTTGTGATAGCCAAAAGTCGAGTGTTTTTTTGAGGTAAGTTCTCTCTATCCTGACACCATTAAAATTTACAAACAAATCAACCATCATAAAATTTAGATAAGTAAAGACTTAGACCACTTATAATTCTGTACTAAGTAAATCTAATAACTTTCTGCCTTAAACTATTAAGTAGCATACACATTCATTCAATCTTATATGTCTTGCTTTTAAAAACCTATTATAAATCAAATATTGTTAGAAGAGCTCTTCTACCACCAATCCCAATTGAAGTCAATTAAGAGCTTAAATATAAATTAAATAAATTATTAGATTTTTATATAAAAAATAGACAATTAGAATATTTCATCCATTAAAAGGACTATGGAGTTAGCAAAAGAACATGAAAACCTTCAGATAATCTTTTAAAATCTTCTTCAACCTTCTAAAATATTATTTAATATTTTTAAAAGCTTCCATAGATGCTTCATAGACTTCTAAAAACTTTCTAATTTCTTTTGTAATTAGAATTTTTTATAGATATTTCCATCAAGCTGAAAAAGCTTTTATAGAAGGTTCAATAAGACATAGACCTTACAATATAAATAGGAAGCAAGATTGGAGTATACCTCAGTCTTGCCAACACAAATCTTAGAGCAATCCAAAGTATTGTCTTATTTCTTAATATCAATTTATTTCTTATTTTTATCAACCATCTAGTTTTTTAGTTTTGAAATCAATCTAATTATATATTCTTTTCTTTGTTCATTCACAAAAAATAATTTTATATTTAATTAAACATAATTTAAGACCTACAAATATAAATTCTATAGAATTGTATCAAGTATGCATACAAGGCAAAATAATTGCTAGGCCCTCAATTTTGAAACTGCCACAAGAATTACTGCCAATGATTGAATGGCTACATGGAGATATTTGTAGTCCTATTAATCCATTTTTTGGCCCATTCTACTATTTTCTAATCTTTTTTGATGCATTAAGAAAATAATTACATATTTTATTACTATCAAAGCAAAATATGGTATTTGCTAGCCTTCTTTCTATGCTTATTTATTTTTGGATGTATTTCCTTCATTATCCTATCAAGATATTGTACACAGCTAATGCTAAGGAATTTGGATCAAAATCCTTTGAAGATTAATACATTACAATAGAGATTGAATTGATATATTTTATTCTATATGAACATGCATAAAATAAACTTGTAAAATTATTTATTAAGTATATTCAATTCATTACTTGACTACTTCTCCTTCAAATAAATTTACTTGAATTTATATGAGACTATGCAATTTTACATGTTGTGATAATAATCTGCCTTCATTCTTCCTTTCTTGAGATTATTTCACTATAAGAGCTGTTTTCAAGCCATGTTCTTAATGTCTCTCAACTACAGGAGTTTGGTTATCATGTGTGGATTTTAGTACTAAAATCCCAATAGTATATTATTAGAGCTCATTGATAGGAAGGTATATATGTTGGATTTGGCTCATCAAGTATTATTTGTTTTATCAATTTATTAACTGGTATATTGTTGTGTGCATATTTTGCTAATTATTATTTTAAAAAGGATGTTTTTCCATCTCTTTGAGAATGAGCTGTTGATTAACAAAGTATTGCAGTACTTATATTTAAAGTGCCAAAAATATTCAAAATGAATCTTGATCCTAAAACATCTCTGATTGAAACTGAGATTGCTAAGATTTTATATTTGAAACAGATTGTAGACCAAGGACTTAATGGCTTTAATGATGCTCTTTAAATTATGAGAGTTCTTAATAATGAGGCTCAAAATGTACTTGCTTATGTTGCAATATCTCAAGTTGTCACACCAACAATAAAAAAGATTTATGAATCAAATAAAATACCATGTAAGAAAAGAACCATCACAATTATTGATCTTGTTGAAAAAAATATTATTTCTATAGAAACCACTATCAATTCTACAGTGCCATCAATAATTGATATTCCATCTATAGAAACTAACTCTTCTATTCTTTCAAAAAAGATCTTTAAGATTGAAAGGAATAAGACCAAGTTGAATACAAAGTTATTTATTTTTTATTATGGTATAAATGATATTTGGGACAAACAATCTACTGCGATAGATAAAAATTTTGCCTACATGATTACACAAGCTTTTTCTTGCAAGGAAAAGGATCCCAAATCTAGAATTTTCAAAGAAACAATGTATTGCTCTGACTAATTAAAATAGAAAGCTACTATCAAGGAGGAATATATTTTTTTGCACAAGAAAAAAGTTTTTAGTTCAATTGTGGATACTCTTATTTCTCATCTTATAAAATATAAGATGGTATTGGTATATAAGGATGATGCTCAAAGTTGCATAATCTGCTACAAAGCTTATCTTGTTGCACAAGACTTTATCCAATGGTTTAAGATTGATTATACATTCACATATTCTCTACTTATGGATTCAATCACTTTTCAATATATTATTGGAATGGCAATACATATTAATCTTGAAATATATATCATAGATATAATAATTATTTATTTATATGATTCTCTTAATATAAATAATTACACATAAGTACTACTTGGAATAGATGCAAAAACTTGTATAGCCTTATTTCAAGATGATACCATGACAAGGATAAGAACTCGATGAAAACAAAGAAACATATGAAATTTCTATTAAGAAATATAACAAAATAGAAGTGAAGAAGTATGTATATTAAAAGAAATTAGAATGGCTATTACCACAAGATAAGAAAACAATAGACTCTTGAATCTGGACTAGAAGCAAGAAAGGAGTTGAGAAGAATAAAGAATGCTTCACTCTTGCTTCTATAAATACTATCTAACTAAGAGCTACGTGGTGGAATTCTATAGGACCTCCTACATGTGTCTAATTTGCAAGACACATGTCAAACTTGCACGATAAGTTTTCCACATATACGCCACGTATTTGGCTTGTTCCGTAAGCTACTAACATATGTGATACATGGCTAGTTTGTTCCACAAGCTACCAATATGTACACCATGCAGCTAGCTTGTTGACCAAGTTTCTAACCTATCAATCACCTATAGACATGTATAAAGGTGATTCCGCATCTATAAAGCTTCTAAAAAGCTTCTCTATCAAATATTATCAAATCAACTTAGTTTACCTACTTTTATTTTTTTATACTAATTAGATAATTATTGAAATAAATCTTATGTCCGTGACAATATTCCCCTTTCTAGAGACGAGCGGTGATTATATATTGAAGAAGTCCAAAATACGTCAAATTGTGCTTGCCACATACTTTGATCTTTGTTCCCTTCAAATTTAGTTGATAGGTCCTTTTAGCCATCGATAATGTCCCATACCAGGGCAAGAGAATCACATTGTTATTTGATCATTGTTGAGGCCTTCATAACTCCCTTCAAAAAAAACATTAAGAACACCATCAGGAGTAGTTCCTACTTCTAAAAGTATCACCAAATATCGGGAGTCTCTTCCAAGGTCGTGATACCAAACACATTGTATTTTGCCATCAATCTGAAGAAGGACATGTCATTCTTGAGGGTCTTCATCTCTATTCCGTTGTCTTAAAGGTTGTGATAGTCGTAATATCTCGTCCAATAAATTAGCAAATAATGGCTCTTGAGCTAAATTCATAGCTTGGTGATCCTCCATCTCTTTAGCACGAACAAATTTAAAGAAATAACAAACAATGATATAAGGTAGAATGAAACCTCTATAGAACTTGCTTTGCTTTATAGCAAACATTTTTTTGATTTTTTATCTTAATTTTGAAAGATGTTGTCAATGAAATGCATTGACTTTTGTTGATGTATTTGCTAGATTCTTGGATGGCTCCCATGTGCGTTTACTAATATTGTATCCGCGTCAATGTACAAGATATTTCAATCGTTCTTGGCGCCACCTTGAATCTAAAATCTTTTCAACCTTGAATTCTTCATTGTTATCTACTTCTACAAGAGGCGGTGGCATTTGTTTTCTTCCTTGTATATCCACTGTCTTATATGGCTCAAGTAGTGATACGTAGAATGTAGGATGGATCTTCATGGACTCCGGTAGGTGTAATCGATGTGCAATTAGTTTGATTTGTTCAGAAATAGAAAAAGATCCAAGCCTACGATAGTCCAATTTATCACAAGAACGAGTAGTCTTGATATTGCGACAAAGTAATTACCTTATCTCCTACATTGAATTGTGGTTGTTCCTTATGATACGCATTTGTATTTATTTTTTGTTGTTCTTGAGCTTCTTTTAATTGCACCTTCATTATTGCATGTAGCTTTGATAAACGATTAATCAAATCTTCTACCGCTAAATTATCAACTTTTAAAAAGTCAAAAGTATCAAGTCATGGGTGGTAACCATAATTGGCAAAGAAAGGTGTTTGTTGTATAGAAGAATGTATCATATTATTATAGGCAAACTCTACCAATGGCAGAACAGCTGTCCAATTATCTTGTTCATAATTGATGGTACACCTTAAGTATTGTTCCAAGACTTGGTTCATCCGCTCTGTTTGTCCATCAGTTTGAGGATGAAAAGTTGAAGATAATTTTATATCTACTTTTAAAATCTTGAAAAGGATTCTCTAAAATCTTGACACAAATTGAGTTCTCTTATCCAATATAATATCCTTAGGTAATCCACGATAGCGATAGGTATTACCAATAAAAAACTTAGCTATTTCTTCACCTGTGATAGATTTTGTGTATGGCATAAAATGTGCCATCTTGGTGAATCGATCTACTATCACAAATATAGAGTCATAAGATCTTGAGCTTAGAAGATCTGTGCTGAAATTCATAGAAACAAAAGACCATGGTTGTTCTTAAATAGGTAATGGCTAAAGAAGTCCAAAAGGTCGATGACGAGGAATCTTTGATCTTAAGCAGATATCACATTGTTGTTATCGTTTGTTTTACTTATTCTACCAATACTGCCCAGAATAAATCTGTAAAGGAGGACTTGAATACAGAGAAAGACTATTTGCATTGAGTTAAACTGTTAGAGTCACACAACTAACTACCTTTTGATTATACTAAAACATCCCAATTCTGTTACAATATCTCCCTCATACTACCAATAACTCTACTAACAATAAAATATCATAAGCAATAATCCAACTCAAATATTCACTACTTCTTCTCATCTCTTTCTTTATGACAACAATATATAATACTACGATATCTCAAAACACAACATAATTATCCTATACTCCAAACATAGAAATACTCCGAAATTGACTATCACTCCTAATAATTCACTTCGCATAATTCAAACTCTACGGACTTCCTTTCATGGGTCACCTTTGATTCAATACTCAATGTATTATAGTTTTCTCACATTCATATTCATTCTTCACAAAACATCTCCAATTCTCCACTTTCAGTTTTTTACTTATATTTCTCCAGTGATATTTCAGCATATCAATATATCCTCAATCTTTCATTATAAATCAATTCTTCTCTTCATTATTTTATTACAAAACTGTACTTTATAATATTCAACACTTATCTAATATCCTTTTCTTAAAAATTAACAAGAGGTAGTACCAAGCTTATCCCGGCTCAGCACTATCACAGTCTGGCCCTTACTACTACCATCCGAATCAATTTATACTTATCCCAATTGGTATTAACCGCTACACAACCAATGATAACCACTTTTTCTAACTCCCTCACCCATGCTACCTTCTAAACTGGCTATTCATCGGCTTCCTGCCTACTCTTAACCCTACAAACTATGTATTGTAAATCCTAAAATTCCTATCCATTCTACATAGTCCTACTCCTAACTGTGCAGCGTCCTTGCAAACACAAAATTGATAAAACTTTGTTATGAGGCTGGCTCCTGAGATTGAGATACTCCTGGATTTGTAGGAGGTTCTTTTTTTTGTCTGGCTCTAATCGCACATTCTCATCCTCCTCCGATAAATCGACATGATTAATCTTCAACTGCGTTGATAAATCTTCAATTCCCAAACTTGAGCCTTCAATTGTAGAATTTTGGCATCCTTCACCTCTAATTGGTGCCCTTGTCACTTCATCTTCTCCTCCAGCTCACTAATACTCAAAACTAGGGGAGCAGATTCCTATGGCCGAACGACATTGGCCAAATCACCCCCCAATTTTCTCACATCACTTTTCAAGGCACCAATTTCTGTCTGTAGCTTCTCCGTTCCCATTCGGTATTGGTTTCCCAATTCCACCTTTTTCTGTTTCAATTTCACTGCTTTATTACGTTCCGCTTGCAACTGACATTTCAGCGCTTCCCGTTCTAAATCCCATATCCTGCGATTCTCTATTAATTCTTGCTTTTGACCGTTCAGGATTCTTTGTATGCAATCTTTTTCATTTGTTCAATTTTTCTTTTCTTCCGCTACTTTCCGCTCCAATGCCAACTTGGACTCCATCTTTGCCCTAATTAGGTGCCCCTGTTCCACACTTCGGTGGCCTTTTTTCAGTATCTCCTTCCGACTAGACTCCAATTGTTGTCTTAGATTCCCTTCTAGTTGGCTCACAGTAAGCTGCAATTAAGAAATTTGTCCCAATATTACTTCCGTAAGATTTCCTTCTACTAATAGCATGGTGTTCAAAATTAGAGCCTCAACCGCCCTTTCTATCATTGCATGAATTGAAGTCCGCCCTAGTGTAGTCTCCGGGATAGCCTCTCATTCCCGCGGTGTTGGGTAGAGAGAATTCGCCTTGGGAAAATGCCCGGTTCCTAGCTGCTACTAGAACTAGCAGGGAACATGAGAGGAAGCCGTGCAAGTATGTTCTATACTTGCACAATATTTGTTTAAGCTTTCAAGTTATACTTGTATTATACTTGTACAAATCTTGTACAAATATAAAGTATAAATACTTGAATAATACTTGTATAAATACTTATGTAATACTTGTATAAATACTTATATAATACTTATATAAATACTTGTATAAATACTTGTATAAATTAATGTATAATCCTTGGTATAATACTTGTACAAATACTTGTACAAATATTATATATAATACTTATAAAATACTTATATAAATACTTGTATAAATACAAGTATGTATTTTTGTATAAAAGATATAAACAAAGTGTGTATGTATTCAAGTATACCTCAAAATACAACCGCATATGAGGAATACAACTTATACAATAAGCTGAAATTAAATAAATAACTAAAAATTCATCCAAAGTTTGAATCAAGCGTGCTTATAGTCTATGGAAAGCCAATAATCCATTGTAAAACATATCAAAATTTCACAAATAGATGACTTACCATTTAAAAGTTATGGCTAAAAAAAATAGGCGCTAAAATTTCCAAGCAAATGCAAAGGCAGCAAAGCTCCTCTTCACTTCAGCCTTTGTTGTGATCACTTCCCTTCTTCAAATTAGACATGCAATAGCTATTTAGAAAGCTCACTCCATCATCTAATTTATTCTAAAATTTCGATTTGCATGCCTCTCAAGTTCCAGATTTTGTAGCTAGTTGATTCTACTCTTCAAACCCTAGCAATAATTTGCCCTCTTTGACAATTCACGACTCATAAAACTTTCATCAAAGCTCCAAATGTATTGATTTTTGTTTTTGTAGAAAGCTTACACAAGCTACTATAAGCACCTAAAATATCAAAAAGATTGAAGAGACTGTCCGACTTAGGCGGTTGAACAAACTCTCTGGCCCTCTTCATCGGGTGGCAGCAAACCCTTTCCCACTCTCAAGCTCACAACTTTTGCTCTCCAACTCCAAATGCTACAAGAGATGTCTTGACAGAAAGCTAGCACAATTTCCACACTTTCTATAAATTTCACTAAGAAAGAGTCGAAATCAAACTTGGAGTAGCAGCTCAAAGTTTCTGCCCCTCTTCATCGGGTGGCAGCAAACTCTACTCTGCTAAAACAAGCATAATTGTTTGTTCACAACTCCAAAACAAGCAAGTGAGTAGGTTCTAGAATCCTCACAACTTAAAAAACATATGTACAAATTTTTATTACAAATGCTTTTATCTCCTCGGGGCTATCTCTCTCCAAAGTGCACCCTTCAAAAATTGCCTCTCCTCTCGGTCTAGCAAGAGGAGTATATCTCCCTTTCTTTCCATATTAGACTATGAGACGCTCACATAGGTAGCCAAATCCTATTGGATGGGCCTTATTCACCCCATGCTCTTCTTTCTTACCCCTCACAAGGTCCATTCTATTTCAAAAGTCAATAAGAAAGGTAAAATAACCTTTACTTTTCTTCTAATTACAAAAGAGTCTATTCTAGGATATAAATAAGGTAGGAACAAAACAAATAGCCATTTTAATTTATTAAATAAGTAGCTATAATAAATGCTCTCCTAATAATATATTCTAAAATAACCTCTAACACTTACACATATATTAACAATAGATACAAGATATTTAATATTTTTATATACTGCACGTAAATGCAGTATGACAGCGTATAAAGTGACTACCAGTTCCTCCCCTTTCCAATTGGTGTACGGGTAAGAGGCAATATTATCAATTGAATTGGAAGTTCAGAGTTTACAAATTGTATTGGATGAACGTCTTGGTGACAAGGAATCCCTCCAACATCTGTTAGCACAATTGGAAAAATTGGATGAAGTTAAGGCTACGGCTCTTTTAACTATGGAAGCTACACAACGCCGCCGGAAGAGTTATTATGATAGTAAATTACATCTTAAATCTTTTATGTCCAATGATTTGGTGCTTCTTTTAGATAGTCACTTTCACCATTTTCTGGGAAAATTCTAAGTTCGTTGGCATGGACCTTATCGAGTAATTTTAGCCTTTTCTAATGGTTCAGTTCAATTGGAAGATTTTATGGGTACTCAATTTACTATCCGAGTTAATGGCAACCATTTACGTCTTTATTTTACGTAAAATTGGGACGGATTTTCAAAATTGGAGGAAAGAGGGTATACCTGTTCATGATAGCTTACCTTTAATGAAGGTGCATGATGGCTAGAAAGACGGCTAATGGTGAGTTTTGGATCCTAATACGGACTAGTCATGCAAATTGGAAGTGATGATCTGGTACACTAGATTAAGGATTGTTGCTTTAAACCCCGAGTAAAAGATTAGGAGTAGGGCACTTAGTAGGAGTTTTGATTAGTATTTTGTTTTGAGTTTGGTCATCTGAGTGTATGCTTATTAGAGTGTAGAGTTCTCTGCAGCCAGAGAGTGACGATTAGTCCGAGTGAAGAGTACGTAGTCAACATTATATAATGTTGATGGAGAGGTCGAAGAGAGCTGCGGATAGAGAAGAGAATGTCCAAAACGTGCGAAGCAAGAGTAACTTGCAATTGCCATCTCTAGTAGTGGTCACCAACATGGAGCCCATTAAGTTAGAAATCTGTTGGTCCTTACAAAGACAAAGAGATTTTAGAAATGCACAAATGTACATGTTTTTGCGAGGATCAGATAATTTGCCTCCAATTGATGTAGAATTAGTTGCAGAGTATATAGGAAATTACGACCTAGAGGATGGATCAAGTGTAGTAAAAGGGAGAATAATTAGGATCGATGAGAGTACCTTACAAAAGGTATTATATTTATCAATATGTGAGTTAGCGGTAGGTGTCAAAGTGTCCAATGACTTCAAACCAGGAAGTTACTTCAAAGGGGACATGGTGTCCTTTGAGAAAAATCAAGGCTGGAAAGTGGCAGAGGCACTTACTCTAGAGCTTGCGGAGTGGATGCAGTTTGTTCAGAAGTAGCTAGGCTTGAATTGGCATACCACGTACATGTCCAAGTGCTTGTTGTTTGCTGCGATTGGAATATTGGAAGGCATGGTCTTTAATTGGGCAGCCTTTGTAGCAACCCGTATCCATGCAGAAATGGGAGTCAAGCAAAAAACGAGTAAATTCGCTTCTTTGCTATGCTCTAACTATGTGCACTCCGTGATTGCGCACACGTTAAGTCAACCAACAGGGGAGAAGAGCGTGCCTTCTCTAATGTCGCAACAGGGGATGCGGAATTTACCAGTTGGCTTAGGGGTAGTGGTGCACAAAATTGGAGAATCCAGTAGATTGCGGGAAGAGGAGGCTATTCCGAAGACTACACTAGGGCGAGCTTCAATTCATGCAGTAATAGAGAGGGTGGTCGAGGCTCCAGTCTTGAACACCGGACTACTGGTAGAAGGGAACCTCACGGAAGTAATATTGGGACAAATTTCCTAATTGCAGCTTACCGTGAGCCAGCTAGAAGGGAATCTAAGACAACAATTGGAGTCTAGCCGAAAGGAGATAATGGAGAAAGGGTGCCGAATTGTAGAACAAAGGCACCTGATTAGGGCAAAGACGGAGTCCAAGTTGGCATTGGAGCAGAAAATAGCGGAGGAAAAGAAAAATTGGGTGAATGAAAAAGATCGCATACAAAGAATCCTGAACGGTCAAAAGCAAGAATTAATAGAGAACCGCAGGATATGGAATTTGGAATGGAAAAGCTGCAGACAGAAATTGGTGCCTTAAAAAGTGAAGTGGAAAAATTGGAGGGCGATTTGGCCAATGTCGTTCGGCCACAGGAATTGCTCCCCCAGTTTTGAGTATTAGTGAGCTGGAGGAGAAGATGAAGCGATAAGGGCGCCAATTAGAGATGAAAGATGCGAGAATTCTACAATTCGAGGCTCAAGTTTGGGAATTGGAAGCAGATAATGAAGATTTATTAGCGCAATTGAAGATTAATCATGTGGATTTATCGAAGGAGGATGAGGACGTGCCATTAGAGCCAGACGCAGAAGAACCTCCTATGAATCCAAGAGTATCTCAATCTCAAGAGCTAGCCTCATAATGAAGTTTTACCAATTTTGTGTTTGCGAGGACGCTGTACAGTTAGAAGTGGGGCTATGTAGAATGGATAGGAATTTTAGGATTTACAATACATAGTTTGTAGGGTTAAGAGTAAAGAGGAAGCCGATGAATGGCCAGTTTAGAAGGCAACATAGATGAGGAATTAGAAAAAGTGATTATCGTCGATTGTATAGCGGTTAATACCGATTGGGGTAAGTATAAATTGATTCAAACAGTAGGAGTAAGGGCCAAATTGTGATAGTGCTGAGCTGGGGTAAGCTTGGTGCTACCTCTTGTTAATTTTTAAGAGAAGGATATTAGATAAGTCCTGAATATTGTAAAGTGCAATTCTGTAATGAAGTAATGAAGGAAAGAATTGATTTACAATGAAAGATTGAGGATGTACTGATATGCTGAAATATCACTGGAGAAATATAAGTGGAAACTAGAAATGGAGAATTAGAGATGTTTTGTGAAGAATAAGTATGAATGTGAGAAAACTATAATACATTGAGTATTGAATCAAGGGTGACCCACGAGAGGAAGTCCGTGGAGTTTGAATTATGTGAAGTGAATTATTAGGAGTGATAGTCAATTTTGGAGTATTCCTATGTTTGGAGTATTGGATAATTATGTTGTGTTTTGAGATATTGCAGTATTATATATTGTTGTGATAAAGAAAGAGAGGAGAAGAGGTAGTAAATACTTGAGTTGGATTATTGCTTATGATATTTTATTATTAATAGAGTTATTGGTAGTATGAGGGAGATATTGTAACAGAATTGGGATGTTTTAGTGTAATCAGAAGGCAGTTAGTTGTGTGACTCTAACGGTTTAATTCAATGCAAATAGTCTTTCCCTATATTTAAATCCCCTTTACGGATTTACTCTGGGTAGAATAGGTAGAGTAAGTGAGACGAACAATAACAATAGGCCTCTTCCTCTCTCTTTTATTTTTTTTTTTGTATGGTGAAGTCCTTGAAAAATTTTCCCGCAAAGTGTGTAGGATCTTTTTCTAAGATTGTGTATTATTTTTAATAGCAAATAACTTCTAGTAGGAATAGAATTAGGATTTGAATTTTTAGGAGATTATAGGATTTTTTGTTTTCTTTCTAGCAACCTATTACACATCTCATTTGATATTACAATGACATAGTGGGAGCCATTTTGGTAACATGGGGTCTATTGTCTTTAAAATTTGAAGTTGTGAATTTAAAGGACAAGATTTAGAACGTTAAGAAAAATGTAAAGGTGGCATTGTAGAAAAATGATGTCATTTCAAGTCAACTTTTTAAAGAGTCTAAGGATGCTAAAAGATAGTATAGAACAAAGGTATGGTGTTCATTTTTGTACAAGGGGGCCTGTTATAGGATAGTCGAAGTTGTCCAACTTTGAGGCAAGGTTTCTCCTAGTTCACTTAGTATTATGAGCTAAATTTTATTGGAAAAGTAGTACCTATGAATCTTATTTCCAAAAAACAAAAGCTTGCTCTAAGACAATCTTTAAGAAGGTGTCTAGGATACAAACTAAAATAGATGCATAAGTTAGTAAAAACTATGTTAAAAGAAAATAACAAGATAGAAATAAAGAAGTATGTATATTCAAAAAGAAATTGGAATGGCTATTGCCAAAGATTAGAAAATACATGAGACTCTTGAATTAGATAAGAAGCGAGAAAAAAATTGATAAGAGTGAAGAAGGCTTCATTCTTGTCTCTATTTATATTATCTATCTAATAGCTATGTGGCGGTATTCTATAGGACCTTCTACACATGTCTAATTTGTAAGATATGTGTCAAACTTGTAAAACAAGTTTTCCACATGTGCACCACGTATTTGGCTTGTTTTACAAGCTATCAACATGTACAACACATGGCTAACTTATTTTACAAGCTACCAACATGTGTGACACGTGGCTAGCTTGTTGACTAAGTTTTCAATCATCTAGACATGTATAAAGATGATTCCACATCTATGAAGCTTCTAGGAAGCTTCTTTCTAAGATATTATCAAATTAAATTATTTTATCTACTTCTATTAATCTATATTAACTAGATAAATATTAGAATAAATCTTATATTTATGACATTATTCCCTCTTTTAAGGACAAGTTCCAAGAGGAGCGCTGATTATATGTTGAAGAAGTCTAGGATATGTCAAATTGTATTTATTACGTATTTTGATCTTTGTTCTTTTTAAAGGTAGTTGATAGGTCCTTTCAACCATGGATAATATTCCATATCAGGGCAAGAGGACCACCCTGTTATTTGATCATTGTTGAGGCTTTCATAACTTCCTTCAAAAAAAACATTCAAAATACCATTAGCAGTAGTTTCTACCTCTAAAAGTATTACCAAACATCGAGAGTCTCTTCCAAGGTCGTGATACCAAACACGTTGTATTTTTCCATCAATTCAAGGAATGACATGTTGTTCTTGAAGGTCTTCATCTCTATTCTGTCGTCTTGAAGGTTATAATAGTCATAATGTCTCGTCTAGTAAGTCAACAAATGATGGTTATTGAGTGGAATTTGTTGGTTGTTGATCCTCCATCTCTTTAGCATGAATAAATTCAAAGAAATAGCAAACAATGATACAAAATAGAATGAAACCTCTATAGAACTTGCTTTGCTTTATAGCAAAGATTTTCTTGACTCTTTATGTTAGTTTTGATATATGTCATTAATAAAATGCATTGATTATATGTTGATGCATTTTCTAGATTCTTAGATGGCTGCTATAAGTATTCACTAATATTGTATCCGTTGTTGGGTAGAGAGAATTCGCCTTGGAAAAACGCCGAGTTCCTAGCTGCTACTAGAACTAGCAGGGAACATGAGAGGAAGCCGTGCAAGTATCTTCTATACTTGCACAATATTTGTTCAAGCTTTCAAATTATACTTGTATTATACTTGTACAAGTCTTGTACAAATATAAAGTATAAATACTTGAATAATACTTCTATAAATCCTTGGTATAATACTTATATAAATATTTATATAAATACTTGTATAATACTTATATAATTCTTGGTATAATACTTGTAAAATACTTAAATATATACTTGATATAAATACAAGTATATATACTTGTATAAAAAGTATAAGCAAAGTATGTATGTATTCAAATATACCTCAAAATACAACCGCATATGAGGAATACAAGTTATACAACAAGCTGAAACTAAATAAATCACTAAAAATTCATCCAAAGTTTGAATCAAGCATGCTTATAGCCTATGGAAAGCCAATAATCCATTGTAAAATATATCAAAATTTCACAAATAGATGACTTACCATTTAAAAGTTATGGCTAAAAGAAATAGGCGCTAAAATTTCCAAGCAAATGCAAAGGCAGCAAAGCTCCTCTTCACTTCAGCCTTTGTTGTGATCACTTCCCTTCTTCAAATTAGACATGCAATAGCTTTTTAGAAAGCTCACTCCATCATCTAATTTGTTCTAAAATTTCGATTGCATGCCTCTCAAGTTCCAGATTTTGTAGCTAGTTGATTCTACTCTTCAAACCCTAGCAATAATTTGCCCTCTTTGACACTTCACGGCTCATAAAACTTTCATCAAAGCTCCAAATATATTGATTTTTGTTTTTGTAGAAAGCTTACACAAGCTACTATAAGCACCTAAAATATCAAAAAGATTGAAGAGACTGTCCGACTTGGGTGGTTGAACAAACTCTCTAGCCCTCTTCATCGGGTGGCAGCAAACCCTTTCCTACTCTCAAGCTCACAACTTTTGCTCTCCAACTCCAAATGATACAAGAGATGTCTTGATAGAAAGCTAACACAATTTTCCACACTCTTTATAAATTATACTAAGAAAGAGTTGAAATCAAACATACAGTAGCACCTCGAAGTTTCTGCCCCTCTTCATCGGATGGCAGCAAACCCTACTCTACTAAAACAAGCATAATTGTTTGTTCACAACTCCAAAACAAGCAAGTGAGTAGGTTCTGGAATCCTCACAACTTAAAGAACACATGCATAAATTTTCATTACAATTTCTTCTATCTCCTTGGAGCTATCTCTCTCCAAATTTCATCATTCAAAACTGCCTTTTTTCTCTCGGTCTAGCAAGAGGAGTATATCTCCCTTTCTTTCCATATTAGACTATGAGACGCTCACATGGGCAGCCAAATCCTATTGGATGGGCCTTATTCACCCCATGCTCTTCTTTCTTATCCCTCACAAGGTCCATTCTATCTCAAAAGTCAACAAGAAAGGTAAAACAACCTTTACTTTTCTTCTAATTACAAAAGAGTCTATTCTAGGATATAAATAAGGTAGGAACAAATTAAATAGCCATCTTAATTCACTAAATAAGTGGCTATAATAAATGCTCTCCTTATAATATCTTCTAAAATAACCTCTAGTACTCACACATATATTAACAATAGATACAAGATATTTAATATTTTTATATACTGCACATAAATGCAGTATGACACCGTGCCAATGCAGAAGATATTTAAGTTGATTTTGATATTGCTTTGAATCTTAAATCTCTTCGACCTCAAATTGTTCATTGTTGTTCACTTCTATAGGAGGCAGTGGCATCTGTCTTCTTTCTTGTATATCCACTGTCTTGTATGGCTCGAGTAGAGATACATGGAATATGAAATGGATCTTCATAGATTTTGGTAGGCATAATCAATAAACAATTGGATTGATTTGTTCACAAATCAAAAAAGGTCCAAGCCTATGATAATCTAGCTTGTGGCAAGCACGGATAGTCTTGATATTATAATGAAGTAACCATACCTTATCGCCTACGTAGAATTGAGGTTGTTCCTTATGATAGACGTGTACATTGATTTTTTGTTGTTCTTGAGCTTTCTTTAGTTGTATCTTCATTGTTGCATATAGCTCTCACAAATAATTTATCAAATCTTTTGCCGTAAGATTATCAACTTTTGAAAAGTCAGAAGTATCAAGTCATAGATGATAATCGTAATTTACAAAGAATGGAGTTTGCTGAGTAGAAGAATGTACCGAATTATTATAAAAAAATTCTGCCAATGGCAAAAAAAATTGTCCAATCATCTTGATGGTAGTTGATGGTACATCTCAAATATTGCTCCAAAACTTAATTTATTCATTCTATTTGTCTATCAATTTGAGGGTGGAAAGCTGAGGATAATTTTATATCCACCTTCAATATTTTAAAAAGAATCCTCCAAAACCTTAATATAAATTGTGTTCCTTTGTCTGATATAATATCCTTTAATAGTCCATAATAGCAATAGATATTATCAAAAAAGAATTTAATTATTTTTTTACTTATAATAGATTTTATTAATAGTACAAAATATACCATTTTTAATAAAACGATCTAAAATCATGAATACAGAGCCATATGAATTTGGCTTTAGAAGATCTATGATAAAATCCATAGAAACAAACGACCAAGATTATTTTGGTATAAGTAATGGTTGAAGAAGTCCGTAAGATTGGTGACGAGGAGTTTTTGATCTTGAACAAATGTCACATGACTATACATATTCTTTGATAGCCTTCCACATTTGAGGCCACCAAAATCTCTCGATATTAACTCCAAAGTCTTATTATATCCAAAATATCTTGTCGCAAGGAAGTTGTGACGAGCTTCTAGAGCACGTAGTCGTGTTGCATTTTTTGGAATATATAGGCATCCTTAAAAATAGAGCAAATCGTTCTTGAACTCAAACTTGGAAATATCATGAGACTTAAATGAATTCTTCTTAATCTCATTGAGAAGAGAATCTGAAGACATATTGGACTGGATTTGATTGACAAAAATGAAATCAACAATTAATATTGATTTCATTGCTCAAAGATGAAATTGCTCCGGCTTCAAGAAGATTGTACTTTGTTGATCAAAAGCTAAATCTTCTTCTTTTAATACAAGATAAGAACGTCTAGAAAAGGCATCAGACAAACCTTGTTATTTCCTTGACCGATAGATGATAATAAACTCAAATCTTGATAAAGACATGCTCCAATGAGCTTGGCAACAATTCAATACACATGCAGACATGAAATACTCAAGGTTCTTGTGATCCATATGTACAATGTTGTATGACGTGGTCTTCTACTTGGGAATATACTAGGTACTTGGCTGTAAAAGGTTTATTTGAAATTTGATGGCAAAAATCCAACAAGTGGTTTGTCCTCAATAAAAAAGACAAATAATATAAAAATCTCACAAAAGAAAAGTTATGTATATAAACCCTCTTGTATTCAAGTAAGTTTGTACAAAAAAGGTTCAAATTTCCACAAAAACGCTTCAAAACTTTATTCACCCGCAAGGACTTATTTCTTGCTAAACTTTAGAGTCTAATTAGTCTTGATCCAACTATTCAATTTCTATAAAATTTAGTTCAAAGTGTAGATAATTGTCTTGAATTTCATCACAAGAAAGAATCAATCATAAATTCGTTTTTGATCATCTGATATTTCAAAACCCCTAGCAGGTACTTAAAACCCTAGCTCAGAGACACCCAAGCACTATTTTCCTTATATCTCACAAATCCAAAATCTTAATGCCACAAAATTTTTGCAAATAGTCTTATGACATAAACATATACACACTTGAAAATTTTGAGCCAAAAATATATCAAATTGCATAAGATGTAGCTCAAAATGTAACCACTATGTAAGTGGTTTACTTACTGCCCTTAAGTCTGTAAGCACTGACTTCAACTCCCAATATCTCCTTCACCTTAGCTTGGATTTTATCAAGTTACACAAAAAAAGTGTAGCTGTAAAAGTGCTCTCTCCAACCTTAGTCGCCGATCCTCAATTGCCTTCTACATGAGCGAGTTATACTCAAAAGAATGACAAGAGGTCCAAAATCGACACCTTAACTTTGAGCGCCTATAACTTCTTCATAGAAAGTGCAAATCACACAAAATTTGCACCTAAACCAGATCCACAAACCTAAACCTTAAAATCCTAGCCTCTAATGTTTGACTCCTCTCCAAAAACAAACCCTAACTCCTAATAAATCCTCGGGCAGCCTCCTTGAAGCCCATTGGGCATGATTTTTGGCCAATTAGAATAGAGATTTCTATCATCCACCTCTTTTCATCCACATGGATGGCCAAACTACCCTTTTTACACTAAAAACCCTTTTTTAATCCTTCTTCTTATAAGATTTACATACTTGGTGCTTTAAGCACCAAATAAAAGAAGTAAATAAGATCTTAAGGATCACCAATGTCTAACATAGGTGACTTAATATATATACAAGTTACTATCAATATAAAATTAACTTCAAAAGTCACTACTAAAAAGAAAATAAGGTTGTATAAACCTTAATAATAATCCTTTTAATAGATCCCTTGTAAACTAGCAAGCTAACTACATCCTATAACGAATAAAAGTCCATTGATATGGCTCTCAATTAGGTATGTAGTAAATTCTATATTAAATATAAATGTATAATTTTTTTACATCGTAGCCAAATCACAACATGACAATGATGACTAGACTAAAAGTGCCATCTAGATAGTGATGCCATTCTTCAAAAGAATCCACATTTGCGAGAAGTTCATTATCATGGATTTTGTAATTGATCTCCGTTGCTGAAATTTTCTTGGAATGGAAAGCTATTGAGTAGAATTTGTTATCTTCTCTCATTTGTAATAATATTGCTTCTAAAGTAGAGTCAGAGGCATTTATTTCCATAAAAAATGCTTTGAAAAAGTCAACATAATACAAGATTGGTGTAGAAATAAAAGTTATCTTCAAAGCCTCGAACGATGCTTCTGCTTCTTTATTCCACTTGAATTTGTTCTTACAAGTTAAGCGTGTAAGTAGAGTTGTAATTTGAAAAAAATTCTTGATGAAGATTCGATAGTAATTGGCAAATTCCAAAAAACATTGCACATCTCTTATTATTTTTGAAATCTTCCAATCTATAACTGTCTAGAATTTTTTAAGATTTATTTTGAGACCGTTATTCAAGCCTCAGTGTGTTTGAGGCTAAAAAACATGCTAAGGCTCCTGAATCTAATAAGATAGAGGCTTTGTGGTTTTTAGGTTCCAAATAGATATCTATTATAAAACAAGAAGAGGATTTTGAAAAGAGGATAGGACCTTTACTAGGAATTGTATAAGATTCCAGCTGCACAATGTTGTGGTGGAGAGATTTTGCCTCAAAAAAGCGTTGGGCTTCTGGTTGCAACTAAATACTCAACTAAGATCCAAAATAATAAAATCCTCAAATTTTTATAAAAGTTTTTCTTTTAGGGCTATTATATCCAATACATAAGTCTTATTTCATAAAAACACTCAAACTATAACAAAATACTCTAAATCCTCATTCTTCGTAGAAGAGAAATTTTTCTCAAACTTTATTAACGTATAACTCTTAATCTAATTATAAAAATCTATTAAAATTTTATATGAAATACTAATGTGCTTTTAACAACTAGTACAACAAAATTCAGCCATTGATTCTTTGTCGATCTATAGATATTGCAAAACCCTAAGAGTAGCTTCAAACCCTTATTTACAAACACTTGTGTATTAAATTCTTCATATCTCACAAACCAAATGTCCAAATGCTATGAAACTTTGATATATAGCTTTTTAGCACAAAGATTCACCTTTTAAGAAATATTTAGACAAAAATTCGTCTAGATATTTAAGATATGGCAAAACCCATCACTATGAATAAAATAGCCTACTTACTACCTTGGAATTCAATTTGCTGTCTTTGACTTCCAATATCTCATTTTCTAAAATTCCAAATATAATAATTCTTCTTCATAAGAAGTAGATCTTAAAACCCCTTCTCTAATTACACCTTGCGATCTCCAAAAGCTTTTATAAAACTCCTCCAATTCTCAAAAGTGTGACAATAGGTACAATTTACACACCTTAATTTCAAGCGCCTACTTCTCTCTTATAAAAACTCCAAATCTCTCAATTTTTGTACCATAACTATAGTCCAAAAAAAAGTTTTACAAATCTAATCTTCGATTTTTGAATGGACTCCTAGAAGTTGCTAAAACCCTTGTTCTTGTTGTAGGTAGCCTCCTCAAAGCCTAATGGATATGACCATTGACCAATAGAAATGAAGAACTTTATCCCTTGTCTTCATTCATCCTCACTTTGTCTTCATCCTTCCAAATAGGCCTTTTAGTAGTTTAATTCTTCTTCTTTGGACTCCAATTGCCTCTCAAGGCTTTATACTAAATATTTAGGTTCTATATAGTTTAAAAGCCATAACCAAATTAAATAAAAATCTAAAATAAATTTTCTTACACCAACCCCCTTTAATTTACTTTATTGATCATTCTAACACATATCTAAATCTATAAACATTTTATACATTTTGAGTGGATTTTACATATTATAAGCAATTATAGTACAATAACGATCCCTATTGTAGCTAGACAAACTCATTTTTTGACATATTATCTTCTTTGACAACTGTACTCCTCATCTTGTGGTTGCGTTGTTACTTTGGACATTGTTGAATATTGTGCTTAGATTCTCCACAATATGAACACAATCCTTCTTAACAACGACAAGTCTTTTTTTGTTCAATAAAAAATTTGAAACGTACCGCATCGATTTGCATATCTTTTACTTTTGAATGTATGTATTGAGAAGACATTGATGTTGCTATTACATTGTAGTAACATTGGAGCTCTCTTGTGCAACTCTCTGATCAAAATTCAAAAAGTAAATTGTCATACTTCATAGCAAAATCAATTGCTTGACTCAATATCTAAGGATCGGGTAAGTTCAACATCAATTTCTTTACCTTATATTGTAATCTATAGAAAAATTGGCTAATAAGCGCAACATCATCTTATTTGATGTTAATTACTAATTATCAAAATTATAAAGTATATAATATCATTAATTAATTGTCTTGTTGCAAGATATGGATCTTGTTGGTTGCGATATAAATTGCATCATGTTTTCTATACATACATCAAAATTCCACTAAAAATGCTTCCAAATTATCTCATACTGGATCATGTCATTTAAGAAAGAACAAAAACCATGATAAAGTAGAATCTGATAGTAGCGTTTCAATAAACCTGACTTGAGACTCCCAGGTTGGATAACTTTAGGGTTGAAGTTCAATCACCAGTTGTACTTGATTGATGAATCCTTGAAACTTAGATTTGGTACCATCAAACTTCTCCAACAAACTAATCTTTGGTTCTTTGATGCTTGAATGATGTTCAATCGTAGGTAAAATGGTATGGCTTGAAGCAGCTTGAATCATCTCTATATCTTCACTTCTTGCTAATCTTGTTGCTTCTTATGGTGGTGTATTGAATTGATGCATTATGAGTATTAATTCTCTAATTTGCTTATACATTTGTACCATTACAATCTTCCATGATACCATAATAGAAAAGAAAAAAGGTGTCTATTCTTACCATAAAATAAACTCTACCATGATACCACAATAGAAAAAGAAAAAGATGTCTATTCTCACCATAAAATAAAACACTCAAGAACAAAGAAAAAAATTCTAGGAACAATATTAGTTTAGAAGTGGATAATCTACAACTTCTAATATGCTTATGTCTTATTAAGAAAAAAAAAAATCCACTCTTAATCAAGAAGAGACAAAGCTCTAATATTGTAACTTCACTCTTGTCAATTTGTCAGAGATACGAATTAAAACAAATGCATAAGTTAGTAAAAACTATGTCAAAAAAAAATAACAAGATAGAAATAAAGAAATATGTATATTCAAGAAGAAATTGGAATGACTATTATAAAAGACTAGAAAATACATGAGACTCTTGAACTAGACTAGAAACAAGAAAGGAATTAACAAGAGTGAAGAAGACTTTACTCTTATCTCTATTTATACTATCTATCTAAGAGTTACATGGCGATATTTTATAAGACCTCTTATATGTGTCTAATTTGCAAGAAACGTGTCAAACTTGTAAGACAAGTTTCTCACATGTCCGCCATGTACTTGGCTTATTTTGCAAGCTACCAACATGTGTGACACATGGCTAATTTGTTCCACAAGCTACCAATATGTGGGACATGTGGCTAGCTTATTGACCAAGTCTCCAACTTATCAATCATCTATTATCATAGACATAAGACTTATTCTAATAATTATTTAATTAAAATAGATCAATAGAAATAGATAAAAAAAATTAATTTAATAATATTTAATAGAAAAGCTTTCTAGAAGCTTCTTAGATATAAAATCATCTTTATACGTGTCTATAGGTGATTGATAGATTAAAAACTTGGTCAACAAGCTAGCCACATGGAGCACATATTAGTAGCTTGTGGAACAAACTAGCCATGTGTCACACATATTGGTAGCTTGCGGAACAAGCCAAGTACGTGGCGCACATGTGAGAAACTTATCGTGCAAGTTTGACACGTGTATTACAAATTAGAGACGTGTAGGAGGTCCTATAGAATACCACCACGTAGCTCTTTGTTAGATAGTATTTATAGAGGCAAGAATGAAGCTTTCTTCACTCTTGTCAACTCCTTTCTTGCTTCTAGTCTAGTTTCAATAGTTTAGAATTTTCTTGTCTTATAACAATAGCCATTCTAATTTCTTTTAATATACATACTTCCTTACTTCTATGTTGTTATATTTCTTAATAGAAATTCTATATATTTATTTGCTTTCATCGAGTTCTTATCCTTGACAAATTGACAAGAGTACATATACAATATCAGAGCTTTGTCTTTTCTTGATTAAGAGTGGATTACCTCTTTTTATTGATAAGACATAAGCATATTAGAAGTTGTAGAATATCTACTTCTAAACTGATATTGTTTCTAGAATTTTTTCTTTTGAATGTGTTATTCTGCATTTCTTGAAGTGAGAATAGACACCTTCTTTTTTATTGTATTATCATGGCAAAGCTTATGGAAATGAAAAGTACAATAGCACAAATGCAAGAATAAATGAGAAAGCTAATGCTTGCAATGCATTAATTCAATTTACTACCACAAGAAGCATCAAGATTAGCAGGAAGTGAAGATATAGAGATGGTTGGAGCTACGTCAATATCTACATCAAACCATATTACCTCACTTATGATGGAGCACTATTCAAGCATTAGAGAATCAAAAATTAGTTTGCCTAAGAAGTTTGATGGCACAAGATCAAAGATTCAAAGATTCATCAATCAGGTTCAATTGGTGATTGAAGTTATATGTCAAAGTTATCCTACGGAAGGATCTTAAGTTAGGTTTATTGAAACGTTACTTTTGGATTCTTCTTTATTGTGGTTTTCATCTTTTATTGAACGACATGATTCGATATTAGATAATTTGGAGGCATTTTTAGCAAAATTTTGATCTATGTATGGAGAACATGATGCAATCCGTATTGCAACCAACAAGATTTGTATCCTAGGACAAGGCAATTGATTAGTGTTGTTATACGCTTCACAATTTTGACAACTAGTGACTAATATCAAGTGGGATGATGTTGCACTCATCAGCCAATTTCTCTACAGATTACAATATGAGGTAAAAAAATTAATTCTCAATTTATTCAATCTTCAGACATTGAGTTAAGCAATTGATTTTGCTGTGAAGTGTGACAATGAAATTTTTGAGTTTCAATCCAAGAATTGTACAAGGAAGCCTCAACGTTATTATTCAATGGCAACATCAACGTCCTTACAAAATATACATTCAAGAATAGAAGACATGCAAATTGATGCGGTATATTTTAAACCTCTTATTGCACAAGAAAAGATTCGGCATTGTCAAAGAGGATTATGTTTATATTGTGGAGAATTTAAGTACACTACTCAATATTTTCTGTAGAAATGATATAACTACAAAATAAAGAGTATGGTTGTCAAAAAAGACAACATCTCGGAAAATGAATTTGTCCACCTACAATAGGGACCATTGTTGGATAGAGAGAATTCGCCTTGGAAAAACGCCGAGTTCCTAGCTGCTACTAGAACTAGCAGGGAACATGAGAAGAAGCTCTGCAAGTATGTTCTATACTTGCACAATATTTATTCAAGCTTTCAAGTTATACTTGTATTATACTTGTACAAGTCTTGTACAAGTAGAAAGTATAAATACTTGAATAATACTTCTATAAATACTTATATAATACTTATATAAATCCTTAGTATAATACTTGTATAAATACTTGTACAAATATTATATAAAATACTTATATAATACTTGTATAAATACTTGATATAAATACAAGTATATATACTTGTATAAAAGATATAAGCAAAGTATGTATGTATTCAAGTATACCTCAAAATACAACCGCATATGAGGAATACAAGTTATACAACAAGCTGAAACTAAATAAATCACTAAAAATTCATCCAAAGTTTGAATCAAGCATGCTTATAGCCTATGGAAAGCCAATAATCCATTGTAAAATATATCAAAATTTCACAAATAGATGACTTACCATTTAAAAGTTATGGCTAAAAAAAATAGGCGCTAAAATTTCCAAGCAAATGCAAAGGCAGCAAAGCTCTTCTTCACTTCAGCCTTTGTTGTGATCACTTCCCTTCTTCAAATTCGACATGCAATAGCTTTTTAGAAAGATCACTCCATCATCTAACTTGTTCTAAAATTTCGCATACATGCCTCTCAAACTCTAGATTTTGTAGCTAGTTGATTCTACTCTTCAAACCCTAGCAACAATTTGCCCTCTTTGACACTTCACGGCTCATAAAAATTTCATCAAAGCTCCAAACGTAATGATTTTTAATTTTGTAGAAAGCTTAACACAATTTTCCACACTTACTATAAATTTCACTAAGAAAAATCGAAATCAAACTTGCAGTAGCAGCTCGAAGTTTCTGCCCTTCTTCGTCGGATGGCAGCAAACCCTACTCTACTAAAACAAGCATAATTGTTTGTTCACAACTCCAAAACAAGCAAGTGAGTAGATTCTAAAATCCTCACAACTTGAAGAACACACTTACAAATTTTCATTACAAACGCTTCTATATCCACGGAGCTATCTCTCTCCAAAGTTCACTATTCAAAACTGCCTCTTTTCTCTCGGTCTAACAAGAGGACTATATCTCCCTTTCTTTCCATATTAGACTATGAGACGCTCACATGGGCAGCCAAATCCTATTGGATGGGCCTTATTCACCCCATGTTCTTCTTTCCTACCCCTCACAAGGTCCATTCTATCTCAAAAGTCAACAAGAAAAGTAAAACAACCTTTACTTTTCTTCTAATTACAAAAGAGTCTATTCTAGGATATAAATAAGGTAGGAACAAATTAAATAACCATCTTAATTCACTAAATAAGTGGCTATAATAAATATTCTCCTTATAATATCTTCTAAAATAATCTCTAGCACTCACACATATATTAACAATAGAAACAAGATTTTTAATATTTTTATACACTGCACGTAAATGTAGTATGACATGCTCCCCCTCTAAACCTACACATCCTTCTGTATGTGCCAAGTTTAATCCTCTTCATCCTTTGTTTCAATCTCTTCATCACCTTCTAGTATTTCTTTGGTCTCTGATGGAGTTAAGAATTCTTCAAGATCATTGGTGTGAAACATTCCATCCCTTCTTCTATATGTTTTAATTCTTTTGCCAGCTATTGGGATCTTCAACAAAGTTCCATCCAACTCTCGCAGCGATTAAGTGGTATTGATATGCACTTAAACCATCACATATGGTCCAAACCATCTTCGTACAAATTTCTTCATTGTGCTGTGCTAATGTTCTAATGCACTGTCAAATATCAATACTCAATCACCTTCTTCAATTTTTTTAGACCTCATTCTATGGATTTTGTCAAATCTCTCTTTATTGCTCAATCTAGCAGCCTTAAGCCTTTTTAATGCTATTTGCATATCTTCAAGCAATCTTCTAAGCTGCTGAATGCGAAGTTCTAATAGCCTTTCTCTTGTAATATTATCTTCCGAAGACAAAAATATCCAGGTTGGAACTGATTCTTCTCCAAGCATAATAGGCTTATGTCCATGCATAAATTCTATTGGCATATATCCAGTGACAGTGCTATGGGTGGTTCTATCAGCCTACAATACAAATGGCAATAGCCTAGGCCAAAGATTAGACTTCTCTGTACAAGCCTTAACTAAGGCATGAATGATAGGAGGGTGCCCCCTCTCTATTTTGCCATTAGCTTCAGGATTGTAAGTAATTGTTAATCTTAGCCATACACCATATCTTTGAAAAAATGATCTTGCTTCAACTGCATCTAATTCACCCCTATGAGCTCTCATTCTTCCAATACTTCCATATCTACTAAAAATATCTTCAAGAATGAATTTGTAAATTCCTTCCGTAGTCTTGGTTTGAAGAGCTCTTCCTTCAACAAAGTTGGAGAGCTCTTCCCTTGCCAAAACAAGATACTTCATTCTCCAAATTCCAGGTGGCATTGCAACTAAATCAATCATCCATTGGAAATGAATTGAAGGAGGATAAGTGGGATGTAGTTCATCACTGTATCGGGCCTTAGATTGAAGTTGACATACAACATATGAAGCCACAAATTCTTACATAATCCCTTCCACCAATATTGTTCCTTAATCTTTGTATAAGTGGCCCAAACTCCTCTGTGACTAGCCCAAAGGGCATCATGAAATTCTCTAAGCATGTGGATTTTGGTTTCAAGATCATCCACTACTCTCAAAGGTAATTCATCATCTCTTTTTGCCCTCTTCCAAAGAAGTTTATCTCTCAACAGATATCCGTATGATTGATGTCTGATATCTTTAAAAGTCTTATCCATCCACCCTTCTTGCTTCTTCAAAGTGCTCAAATAGAGTCCAATATCTTGTAGTCTCCCTTTATATAACTCTACTTTGAATGGCAAGATGTCATTGGTTAAATTTTTTCTATCAACAACCAATACATACCTTTCTTCTAAAAGGTCTTCATTCTCCTCATGAGCCATCATTTCTTCTTCATGAAAATATTTGGCCCTTGATAACATATCCGCCACAAGATTCAATTTTCCAGCAATGTGCACCAAAACTAGATTCAATGACTTGATATATGCTATCCATTGAAGCATGGCAATGTCTGGTGAAGAACAATTGGCAATCATACCAAGAAGAGGTAAGCAATCAGTTTCCAACACAACATTTGCTCCAATCAAGTAATTTCTTTCAGTTGTTAGAGCAGTAAGTGCACCCCAAAGCTCTCTCTTCACTTGAGGATATGCTCTCTGGCGTTCTGTAAGAATCCTTGCTCCAAAACAAATAGCAAATCTATCTCCTTTTATATCATCCTGGCCAACAGCCCACCCTATGGCTATTGGACTTGTGTCCACTGTAACAATCACCGGTCTTCCACTCTCATATTCAACTTGTTTTAAAACTGGAGGTGACTTTAAAATTCCTTTCAAGTCTTCCATCGCCAAATCTTGCTCTTGTTTCCAATGAAATTTAATTCCCTTCCTTAATAATTTGTAAAGAGGCTCTGATATGTGAGCAAAATGAGGTATCCATATTTGATAGAAGACACATGCTCCTAGAAACCTTCTCACTTCAGTGATGTTACTACAAGCCATCATTTTTGCAATAGCATCAACTTTCTCAAGATTAGGCCTTCTTCCATACCGTCCACAAAGATGTCCAACTACCAAAATTTCTTCAAAACCAAATTTAGACTTCTCAATTGAAAGGGTCAAATTTGCTTCTTCAATCTTGCATAAAATCCTATCAACATCTTTAATATGCGTTCTTACAAATGCTCTGCAACCATCATTATCCAAAGTAGAGTCTTTATATTCTTCTTTACATCCTTTGATAGGAATGTCATCCACAAAGGATATAGTCTTTTCTGGTACAAACTCTCTCAAGATTTGATTCATTGCATTTTGCATATGTGCCACTGAGTTTGTAGCACCTTGAGGCAATGTGCACATTCGAACCAATCCTAACGGAGTCTTCATGGTCGTCAAGTCTCTGCTTTCGATGGCCAATTGAAATTGATCATAACCAGAGTACAGATCTCCAATGGAATATATGGCATGTCCAGCAAACGCTTCTGCTACTTCATCCACAATTGGTCCTGATCCTTTGTTCCTAATGGTAACCTGGTTAGCTGGTTGCATATCTTGGATGAATCGTAATGCTCCAGACTTCTTAGGAACAGTAAACCAACGATTAGAATATGGAGCCATTGAAGGCTCAAGTATTCCCATATGCATTTTCTCCTTCAATAAGTCAACTAATTTAGGAAGTAATGCTCGTGGAACTGGTATTGGCTTCAAATCCCATGGCACATGTGGTACTGTAAAAATAACCATGGGTGCTACTAAACCTGGTCGCACACATCCAATCTCATCTGGTGAAGAGGCAAAGGCCTTTCCATGTTTTGAGAGCATCTCTTGAAACATCTTTTCTTCTTGTTCTAACATGAATTCTCTCCCTCCAATCTTCAAGTTTGCTAATGTTTCTTTAGTAAACTTGTGCCCAATCTTCCTAGCTTCTCTTAAACTTGGCTCCTTCTCTGCTTGTTTGACATACTCATCAGTATCCAATGGAAGTTGAGTTGCTATAGGCTTTACCTTTTTGGCCACTGTTTTATATTTTGTATTTACCATGGCCTCAAGATCCAACTTATAACTTTGGCATAAATCCTTGCTTTTCATTGCATCTATTATTTCTTGATACAATGCTCTCGAGTGAATTTCAATCATAATATCTGTACCATTACTTTCTTCTTCTTTAATCTGCAAGTTGCATAAAACTTGCAATATATCATCTCCAATGCCTTTTTCTTCATATATTCCAGAAATATACTCACCATTTAAAAAAGCTTTTATATTTTTTAGATTTTTCTCCATCTTTTTAATGATCTTTTTATTTACAGGGTCCAGATCTTTTATATCTATAAAACTCACAAACCCACACTTAGTCATTCCAACAAATCCACTTTTAATGCCATGTATATTGGGGAGCTCAAAAATATTCGGTTCTTCTGCACCCGTGGATCCCCATTCTCCACGAGTGCAATTCAGAAATCCAAAAAGTGTAAAGAATTAGGTAGAGGTCCATCCCTAAGACAAATTCGATGCCTCTCATGTTCAGACTTCACTGTCAAGAATTGTACAGATTTCTTGCCATCACAACTTCGAATTCGTGCATAATGAGATCCATTATTCAACACCTTGGTTTCCATTCTTGATGCAGTGATGTAAGGTTGTCCTAATATCACGGGATAAGCACCATCATTTTGAACAAAAAAATTTTGTTCTACTTCCACATCTCTAATCTTTGTCGCAATTGCCGGACAAGCTCCAAATAATTGCGTTCGCCCACAATTTGCAGCCCTCATAATCCATCCATGATTAGTATCAATTGGCCATTTATTTTTCTCATAAATATTTCGAGACATAATATTTATCTCTGAGCCATGGTCCACAAGAGCCAAAACTGATTCATCTAATCTTCCAAGTTTGACCCTTGTCTCTGTGATAGCTCTAGTCCAAAATGGTTGAATATAATCCATTCCTTCCTTGTCTTCTCTATCAATCCCATGCACAATTGTACAATCAAAGGTCCTCATTTCTACCTCAGTATTTCTCCCATGTGTTGCCATAGATATTAATCCATCCACTACTTCTTCTTTATCTTCTTGAGTTTGCAAGGTCTGGACCTTTATGTCACAGCTTATCACCCCCTCTTTGTTATTTTCCACCATCTTCTCATATTCCATAAAACTTTTATCTTCGGTCATATCATTCTTGTTACTGACCACACAGGTTTGTGCAAACATTTATAAGATCATATCTTCCTCCTCATTAGTCAAATAGTCATTTTGTTCTTTAACCATTTGACTATTATTAGCCTTCTCTTCTATAGTTATTGGATCACACATCAAAGCAAATACTTGTCCAATTTCAAATTCCTCATCTTTGGTCATATGCGTGTCCAGAGCCTTCATCATGACTGTTTCAACTGTCATCTGTCTCTTCCTCTTAATGACATCAATGATCAATTCATGAAAATCTTTTTTAGCAATGCCAAGAGCCTCTCTCAATGTAAATTCAATCTTGGCATCCAAGATTCTTTCTTCCAACATCCCTTTTATGTCAATGGAAGATTCAATGTCAGATTGAAGCTTATAGGCAGGTCCCTTACCTTTTCCTTTAGAATCAGCTTCATTTTTCTTTTCTTTGGCATTGTCTGTCCTCTCCTCCCATTTTTCCTTTAGAAGTGGCCCTTCTCCTGAATGATCAAAGACAGAGGACCTCCTAGGTCTTTGCCGTGTATGAGGAGCTTCATCACATGATTTGCAACTTCAAAGATTGTGATTGTCTTCTCCATCACAATAAACGCATCTCCTCACAAATAATCTTGCACCTTCAGATGATTGAGGATCTTGAGACTTTTTCAATTCACTCATTTCTACCTTCAAATCCCTAATACCCTTTATAAGCTCATCTAAAGTTTTTTCTTCAACTGTCTTGACCATCTTAGGAGATGTTGTTGAAGAGGTTAGAGCAAATGATACCTTGGAAGCTTTTGTAGCAGGCTTCGGTGCTATATCCATCTGAGTTGTCACACTTCTGGATTTCATTCTCCGTTGCTTTGCCACAAGAGCGACTGCTTCCTCCACTCTCCTCCAATCATTTATAAAACCTCCTTCGGTGGTTCGATCACCTAAAAGCAAAAAGAGTCTATCTTCCAAAGCATCATCTGCTACTTGCAAGAACAACTCAGCCTTCCTAGTATCAAAAAGATGCCTTTCTGCTAAAGGCAATTGGTTGTATTTCTTCTCAAAATCTCGCAACAATTCATTTAGACCCATAGTATTTCCAGGCCGCTGTTCAATCCAATCAATAAAAGACCTCTTGGTCATCCTCTCTGAGTCTTCTTCAAAATACTCATCACGCAATCTCTCTTCAAATGTCATCCAAGTAGTAACATTTTCATCCCTTCAAATTTCTTCCACTTTCTCACGAATCTCAGGTACAACAGCTAATGTGAAAGTTTGTATCATTCGAGCCTCAGGTACCTGTTGCACCTCCATTTTACAAACATAAACCTTCAAAAACCTGGTGATGTCCTTCCCATCAAATCTTCCAATCTTATCAACAACACCCTTCAAAGCCTTGGTAGCTCCATTACCTCCAGCTTGAGTTTTATATTAATCCATAAATATTGCCAAAGCTCCTAGAATGGTGTCCATGTTTGATTAGGCTCCAAAAGAAGCCCCTCTAGTATCCTCCATATTACCTTAGCCAAAACTAGTAGCCCCAAAGGAGCTCTCAGTGGAAGCACCAATTATATCGGATAGAAAGAATTCGCCTTGGGAAAACGCTGGGTTCCTAACTGCTACTAGAATTAGTAGGAAACATGAGAGGAAGCTCTGCAAGTATGTTCTATACTTGCACAATATTTATTCAAGCTTTCAAGTTATACTTTTATTATACTTGTACAAGTCTTGTACAAATATAAAGTATAAATACTTGAATAATACTTCTATAAATACTTATATAATACTTATATAACCCTTGGTATAATACTTGTATAAATACTTATATAAATATTATATATAATACTTATATAATACTTGTATAAATACTTGATATAAATACAAGTATATATACTTGTATAAAAGGTATAAGCAAAGTGTGTATGTATTCAAGTACACCTCAAAATACAGCTGCATATGAGGAATACAAGTTATACAACAAGCTGAAACTAAATATATCACTAAAAATTCATCCAAAGTTTGTATCAAGCGTGCTTATAGCCTATGGAAAGCCAATAATCCATTGTAAAATATATCAAAATTTCACAAATAGATGACTTACCATTTAAAAGTTATGGCTAAAAAAAATAGGCGCTAAAATTTCCAAGCAAATGCAAAGGCAGCAAAGCTCTTCTTCACTTCAGCCTTTGTTGTGATCACTTCCCTTCTTCAAATTGGACATGCAATAGCTTTTTAGAAAGCTCATTTCATCATCTAATTTATTCTAAAATTTCAATTGCATGCCTTTCAAATTCCAGATTTTGTAGCTAGTTGATTCTACTCTTCAAACCCTAGCAATAATTTGCCCTCTTTGACAATTCACGACTCATAAAACTTTCATCAAAGCTTCAAATGTATTGATTTTTGTTTTTGTAGAAAGCTTACACAAGCTAATATAAGCACCTAAAATATCAAAAATATTGAAGAGACTGTACGACTTAGGTGGTTGAACAAACTCTCTGGCCCTCTTCATCGGGTGGCAGCAAACCCTTTCTCTTTCTCAAGCTCACAACTTTTGCTTTTCAACTCCAAATGCTATAAGAGATGTCTTGACAGAAAGCTAGCACAATTTTCCACACTTTCTATAAATTTCACTAAGAAAAATCGAAATCAAACTTGCAGTAGCAGCTCAAAGTTTCTGCCTCTCTTCATCGGGTGGCAGCAAACCTCACTCTACTAAAACAAGCATAATTGTTTGTTCACAACTCCAAAACAAGCAAGTGAGTAGATTCTAGAATCCTCACAACTTGAAAAACACACTTACAAATTTTCATTACAAACGCTTCTATATCCACGGAGCTATCTCTCTCCAAAGTTCACTATTTAAAACTGCCTCTCCTCTCGGTCTAACAAGAGGACTATATCTCCCTTTCTTTCCATATTAGACTATGAGACGCTCACATGGGCAGCCAAATCCTATTGGATGGGCCTTATTCACCCCATGTTCTTCTTTCTTATCCCTTACAAGGTCCATTCTATTTCAAAAGTCAACAAGAAAAGTAAAACAACCTTTACTTTTCTTCTAATTACAAAAGAGTCTATTCTAGGATATAAATAAGGTAGGAATAAAACAAATAGCCATCTTAATTCACTAAATAAGTGGCTATAACAAATGCTCTCCTTATAATATCTTCTTAAATAATCTCTAGCACTCACACATATATTAACAATAGAAACAAGATTTTTAATATTTTTATATACTGCACGTAAATGTAATATGACACCGTGTAATTGGAACCTTGTATAATTCCTAGTGTAGGTCCTATTCTCTCTTCAGATCTCTCTCTTTGTTTTATAATAAATGTGTATTTAGGACCAAAAAACTACAGAGATTCTGTCTTATTAGATTTAAGAGCCTCAGCATGCTTTCTAGATGAACAATTTGTTAAAAATTGTAAAATACCTTTAATACAGAAAACTAAACTCGTACATGTAGAAGTCATAGATGGTCATCCATTGTCTTTTGGAGATGTCACTCATAAAATCCATCGTATAAAAGTAACAATAGATGGTTATAATAGCTACGTAACCTTAACATAATTAAATCTCTGTTTAATCTAATTATTTTAGATTTATCATGGCTAGAAAAATATAATCCTCAAATAGATTAAAATTCTCATAGACTTGATTCTTCTCAAAACATTAGTAAACATCTTGCCGACCAAGTGAAAAGCTATAAATCTAATATAATAAAATCCATACTTATAGATACAAAAGCTTTTATACATGTAGCAAAAAAAGGATCAACTTTTGCTATTTATACCACATCCGTTTTTGATGGTAGAGAGACTTTATGTGGCATTCCAAGCCAATATCTGGATTATCATGATGTTTTTGAAAAAAAGAATGCAAATATTTTTCTGGAGCATCATCTGTATGATTGTTCAATTGACCTCAAAGAAGGAGCTCAGCCTCAATTTGGACCAATCTACAGCTTATTACAAAACGAGCTAGTTGAACTCAAAGAATACATTGATGAAATTTTAGCCAAGAATTTATACATCATTCAAAATATCTAACAGGAATTTCTATCTTATTTGTAAAGAAAAAAGATGGATCACTACGGATGTGCATAGATTATCGAGGGCTCAACAAGATTACCATCAAGAATAAATATCCTCTACCATTGATATCTAGACTTCTAGATCAATTGAATCAAGCTAAGATCTATACAAAAATAGATCGTAGGAACGTACAACCTAGTCCACATTAAAGAAGGAGATGAATAAAAGATTCTTTTTTGAACAAGATATGGACATTTTGAATATAATGTTATGCCTTTTGGACTGACGAATGCACTAGCTATTTTTTAGCATCTCATAAATGATGTTTTTTGTGAATTTTTAGATGATTTTGTTGTCTGTTACTTAGACAACATTTTAATCTATTCTAAGGACATAAAAGAATATGAATTACATGTTCGTCGTATAAAAACTTCTCCAAGGCATTTTTTATGAAAATAGATGCATCAGACTTTGCTTTGGATGTAGTATTATCATAAATGGGAGCAGATGACAAACTCCACCGAGTAGCTTTCTATTCCAAGAAATTTTTAGTAATAGAGATCAATTACAAAATCCACAATAAAGAACTTCTTGCAATTGTGGATTCTTTTTAAGAATAGGGCCACTATTTAGAAGGCGCTTCTAGTCTAGTCTCTATGTATGCGAATCACAAGAATCTTGAGTACTTCATATCAACACATGTGTTAAATTGTCGTCAAGCTCGTTAGAGCATGTCTTTGTCAAGATTCGAATTCATCATCACTTATCGGCTAAGAAAACAATAAGGTCTATTTGATGCTCTTTCTAAATGATCTTATCTTGCACCAAAAGAAAGAAATACAGCTTTTGATCAACAAAGAATAATCTTCCTGAAACCAGAGCAATTTCATATTCGAGCAATAAAATCAACATTGACTATTGATTTAACGTTTCTCAAGCAAATCCAATTAAGTATATCCTTAGATCTTCTTGTTCATGATATTAAGAATAATTCTTCTAAATCTCATGATACTTCAAAGTTCAAGTTCAAGGACAACTTACTTTATTTTGAAGGACATTTATACATTGTCGTATTATAATTGTTTACAGTATGTAAAATCCACTCAAAATGTATAATATGTTTATAGGTTTAAATATGTATTAGAATGATTAGTAAAGTAAATTAAAGGGGGTTGGTGTAAGAAACTTTATTTTAAATTTTACTTAGTTTGGTTATGGCTTTTAAATTATATAGAACCTAAATATTTAGTATAAAGCCTTGAGAGGCAATTGGGGTCCAAAGAGGAAGAATTAAACTACTAAGAGGGCTATTTGGAAGGATGAAGACAAAGTGAGGATGAATGAAGACAAGGGGTGAAGTTCTTCATTCCTATTGGTTGAATACCATGCCCAATGGGCTTTGAGGAGGCTGCCTGCAACAAGAACAAGGGTTTCGGCAACCTCAAGGAAGCGATTGGAAAATCAGAGACTAGGGTTAGAAAGCTTGTTTTTAGGGCTACAATTTTGGTATAAAAATTGAGAGATTTGGAGTTTTTATGAGAGAGAAGTAGGCACTTGAAGTTAAGGTGTGCAATTTGTACCTATTGTCACTCTATCAAGGATTGGAGGAGTTGTATGAGAGCTTTTGGAGATCAAAAGGTGCGGCTAGAGAGGTGATTTCAAGCTCTACCATTTATGAGGAAGAATTTTTATAATAAAAGTTCTAAAGAAGGAGATATTGGGAGTCAAAGACAGCAGGTTGAATTCCAAGGCAATAAGTAGGCTATTTTGTTCATAGTGATGGGTTTTGCCATATCTTGAGTTTCTAGTTGAATTTTTGTCTAAAAATTTCTAAGAAGGTGAATCTTTGTGCTGAAAATCTATACATCAAAGTTTCATAGCATTTAGACATTGGGTTTGTGAGATATGAAGAATTTAGTACTCGCGTATTTGTAAATAAGGGTTTAAAACTACTGTTAGGGTTTTTACGATATCTAAAGATCAATAAAGAATCAACAATTGAAATTTGTTGTGCTAGTTGTTAAAAACACATCAGTACTTCATGTGAAATTTTAGTGGATATAACTGGTTAGATTAAGAGTTATAGGTTAGTAAAGTTCAGAAAAAATTCCCTTCCTACGGGTGAATGAGGGTTTAGAGTATTTTGATATAGTTGAGTGTTTTTGTGAAATAAGGCTTATGTATTGGGTGTAATAGCCCTAAAAGAAAAACTTTTATAGAAATTTTGAGGGTTTTATTATTTTGGATCTTGATTGAATATTTAGTTGCAGCCAAAAGCCTAGTGCTTTCTTGAGGCAGATTCTCTCTACCACGACAACGTCCCAGAAGGTGAAACACGACTGTGTGCTCTTGAAGCTCGTCAGAACTTTCCCGCAGTTGGACATTTCGGATACAATAAGACCTTGGAGCTAATTTTAAGAGATTTTTGGTGGCCTCAAATGTGGAAGGCTGTTAAAGAATTTGTGCAATTGTATGATGAATGTTCAAGATCGAAAAATCCTTGTCATCGACCTTATAGACTTCTCCAACCATTATCTATACCAAAACAACCTTGGTCTTCTATTTCTATAGATTTCATCACAGATCTTCTAAATTCAAGTTTATATGATTCTATATTCGTGATCGTAGATCGTTTCACCAAATGGCATATTTTGTATTATGTACAAAATCTATCACATGTGAAAAAATAGCTAAACTCTTCCTTGACAATATTTATCGCTATCATGGATTACCAAGGGATATTATTTCAAATAGAAGGATGCAATTTGTGTCAAGATTTTGGAGAATACTTTTTAAGATTTTAAACATGGACATAAAGCTATCTTCAGCTTTCTATCCTCAAACTGATGGATAAACGAAGCATTGTCGTATCACGTGGCCTTCTATCTGGGAATACACTAGGTACCTGGCTATGAAGAGTTTATTTACAACTTGATGGCAAAAATCCAACAAGTACTTTGTCTTCAATAAAAAGAACAAATAATATAAAAATCTCACAAAAGAGAAGTTATGTATATAAACCCTCTTGTATTCAAGTAAGTCTGTACAAAAAAGGTTCAAATTTCCACAAAAACCCTTCAAAACTTTATTCACCCGCAAGGACTTATTTCTTACTGAATTTTAGAGTCCAATTAGTCTTAATCCAACTATTCAATTTCTATAAAATTTAGTTCAAAGTGTAGGTAATTGTCTTGAAATTTATCACAAGAAAGAATCAATCATAAATTCGTTTTTAATCATCTGATATCTCAAAACCCCTAGCAGGTGCTTAAAACCCTAGCTTAGAGACACCTGCACACTATTTTCCTTATATCTCACAAATCCAAAATTCTAATGCCACAAAATTTTTGCATATAGTCTTGTGATATAAACATATACACTCTTAAAAATTTTGAGCCAAAAATATATCAAATTGCATAAGATGTAGCTCAAAATGTAACCACTATGTAAGTGGTTCACTTATTGCCCTTAAGTCTGTAAGCACTGACTTCAACTTCCAATATTTCCTTCACTTTAGCTTGGATTTTATCAAGTTGCACATAAATAGTGTAGCTATAAAAGTGCTCTCTCCAATTTTAGTCGCCGATCCTCAATTGCCTTCTATATGCGCGAGTTATACTCAAAAGAGTGACAGTAGGTCCAAAATCGACACCTTAACTTTGAGCGCCTATAACTTCTTCATAAAAAGTGCAAATCACACAAAATTTGTACCTAAACCAGATCCACAAACCTAAACCTTATGATCCTAGCCTCTAATGTTCGACTCCTCTCCAAAAACAAACCCTAACTCCTAATAAATCCTCGGGCAGCCTCCTTGAAGCCCATTGGGCATGATTTTTGGCCAATTAGAATAGAGATTTCTATCATCCACCTCTTTTCATCCACATGGATGGCCAAACTACTCTTTTTACACTAAAAACCCTTTTTTAATCCTTCTTCTTATAAGATTTACATACTTGGTGCTTTAAGCACCAAATAAAAGAAATAAATAAGATCTTAAGGATCACCAATGTCTAACATAGGTGACTTAATATATATACAAGTTACTATCAATATAAAATTAACTTTAAAAGTCACTACTAAAAAGAAAATAAGGTTGTATAAATCTTAATAATAATCCTTTTAATAGATCCCTTGTAAACTAGCAAGCTAACTACATCCTATAACGAATAAAAGTCCATTGATATGGCTTTCATTTAGCTAAGTAATAAATTGTACATTAAATATACATGTACAATTCTTTTATATAGTAGCCAAACTTCAAGACGACATCTACCACCTCTAAACCTGTGCACCCTCCGGTATGTACCAAGAAAAGTTGAAGTTGTGGTCGGCATCATATTATTGCTTTTATAATATCTTCTTCAAAATCCTGTTCTTCTTTTTCATCTACTAAGAAGTCAATTTCTTCTCTTATATCTTCATGTGTTATATCTTAACCTCGTTGTTTGAAGAGTTTTATGCGTTTTGCTGCAATTGGAACTTTAAGGTGTGTTCCATCTAGCTCCCTCAATACATATGTGGCATTATTCAAAATATTTACAACCATATAAGATCCAAATCAGCGTTTAGAAAATTTTCTAAGAGTACTATGCTGGTTATTCAAGCTACTATCATACACCAAAATCCAATCATCTTCTTAAATTTCTTTTGGCCTTAATCGATGTCGCTTGTCAAATCTATCTTTATTTTTGATTCGTGCCTCTCTTAATTTAACAATTGTTTTTTCTATATCTTCAGGTCTTCTTTCCAATTGATGAATTCAAAGTGCAAGAAGTTCTTCTCAAGACACATTGTCTTGCCAGGGTAAAACATTCCAAGTACATATTTGTTCTTCAATCAGTATAATAGGCTTTTGTTCTTGTATCAATTCCATGGGCATATATCAAATTACTAAACTGTGAGTAATACAATCAGCCTATAGAGCAAATGGTAATAATCTTAGCCATTCTTTTGTCCTTCCTTTATATGCTTTAACAATGGCTTTTATTATCGGAAGATGACCTTGCTCACTTTTGGCATTACCCTCTAGATTATATGCTGTTGTAAGTATAAGCTTGATCCTACATCTTTCAAAAAATTTCTTTGCCTCATATGTATCTAATTCTCCACGATCAACAGTAATCTTCCCAATACATCCGTATCTACAAATCACATCCTCTAATAAAAATCTATAAACTCTTTCAATGGATTTTGTTCGTAGAGCTCTTCTCTCCACCTGGTTGGATAAATCTTCTTATGCCAAAACCAAATATCACATTTGCCATAATCCCATAGGCATAGTAACTAAATCCACCATCCATTTATAATGTATTGCTAGAGGATATGTAGGATGCAACCCGTCTCTATGTTGAATCTCTGAATATATTTGGCAAGTTTGACATGATTCCACAAACTTTATTACATCTCTATACATATTACGTTACCAATATTTTTCTTTAAGCTTGTTAAAGGTAGCATAAATACCTCTATTACCACCCCACAAGCTATCATGAAATTCTTGAATCAATTGCTCTTACATTTCCTTCTTGCAAATTACTCTTTGCGATATACTACTATCCCTTTTACATCCCTTCCATAAGTATCCATCTTATAAAAAATAGTTGTAGGCTTTCTGCCTAATTTTCTTGAAATAAATATCATTCCATCCTGGTTGCCTTGATAGCGTTGTTGTGGTAGAGAGAATCTGCCTCAAAAAAGCGCTGGGCTTCTGGCTACCCTTAATTACTCAAGCAAGATTCAAGTATAATAAAACCCCCAAGTTTATATAAAAGAGATCTTCATAGGGCTATTACACCTAATACATAAGCCTAATTTCTTCAAACCACTCAAAACATAACAAAATACTCTAAACCCTCATTCCCATGTAGGAAGGGAATTTTTCCCGAACTTCAATAACCCATAACTTTTAATCCAACTATCCAAATCTACTCCAAATTTACATAGAATATTGATGTATTCTTCGCAACTACCACCACAAATTTCAACCGTTGATTCATTCTTTAGATATCGCCAAAACCCTAGCAGTAGCTTTAAACCCTTATTTATAAACACCCGAGTACTAAATTCTTCATATCTCACAAATCCAATGTCCAAATACTATGAAACTTTGATGTATAGCTTCTTAGCATAATAATACACCTTCTTAGAAATTTTGAGACAAAAATTCGTCCAAAAACTTAAGATATGATAAACCCCATCACTATCAATAAAACGGCCTACTTACTGCCTTGGAATTCAATCTGCTGTCTTTGACTCCCAATAACTCCTTCTTCAAAACTCCAAATGTAGTAATTCTCCTATATCAGATGTAGAATTTAAAATCCCCTCTCTAGCCGCACCTCTCGATCTCCAAAAGCTTTCATACAACTCCTCCAATCCTCAAAAGAGTGACAGTATATCTCATATTGACATCTTATCTTCAAATTACTATAACTTCTTTATCCTAACTTCAAATCCTCTAATTTTTGAACAAAAATTGTACCCAAAATCCTAAACTTTACAACCCTAGCTTTTGATTTCCTAATGGCCTCCTTAAAGTTGCCGAAACCCTTGTTAAGGTCGCAGGCAGCCTCCTCAAAGTCCATTGGGCATGGTATTCGACCAATAGGGATGAAGTTTCCCATTCCTTGCCTTCATCCGACCATGCCTTTATTTCATCCCTCCCAATTAGCCTCCTACTAGCTTATATTTTCATCCTTAGGCTCCCACCTTCTCTCAAGGCTTCATACTAATCATTTAGATCTTATATTTTTTAAATACCATAATCAAAACAAGTAAAAATAAAATAAAGTTTCTTCTATCAATCCCTTTAATTTATTTTACTAACCATTCTAACACATATCTAAATCTATAAACATATTAGGCATTTTGAGTGGATTTTAGATACTGTAAGCAATTACAGTATGACAGCGTGCTCAAATAGTATCCAATATCTAACCATTCTATTTCATATAGTTCTTCCATGAATAGTTTTGCATACTCCTTCTCTCCTTATTGTGTTCGAGAATAGAAGGTAATACCTACATCTTCGATATCATCAATCAAATCTTCTTCTTGTTCATATCTAGCTTGAGATAGCATATCCGCCACTAGATTATTTTTGCCTGCTATGTGCTTGAATTCAAGATTTAAAGATTTAATAAATGAAATCCACCTCAGCATAGCAATATCAGGGGTATTACAATTGGTGATCATTCCCAATAGTGGCAAATAATCTGTTTCCACTATCATTGATGCTCCAATTAGATAATCTCTATCAGTTTTCATAGCTATCACTACCTCCCATAATTCTTGTTTTACTTGTGGATAGCACCTTTGTCTTTCACTTAATACCTTGGCTCCAAATCGTATAGCAAATCGATTCCCTTCTTTATCATCCTGTCCTAGAGTCCAACCAATAGCTATCGGACTAGTATTTGCATTGCTTATATATGTATCCTCTCACATTTAAATCTCTTCTCTTTTCATAGCACACCATAGAGGGGATCTGCTATATGCGCATAATGTGGAATCCATATATAATAAAGTATACAGGCTCCAAAAAATCTCCGAACCTCTATTTATTAGCTACAAACTTCCTTCATTCATTGTATGGCATCCACTTTAATAGGGTGTGGTTTACGACCAAACCATCCACATAAATGCCTCACAATAACAACCTTTCAAATGCCAAAGGTTGATTTAGCTCCCGATAAGGTCAAGTGGACTTCTTCAAGCCATGATAAAATCTTATCACAATCCAAAATATGACTAGATACAAATTTACGACACCCCCTTTGATCCATTATTTCTTCTTTTTCTTCTTCTATACATCCTTTTATTGGAATATCATCCAAAAAAAGTATAGTCTTTTCTAGAATAAAATCACGAAGCACCTTATTCATCCCATTCATCATATGAGCAACTGAGTTTGTTACTCCTTGTGGTAATGTATACATTTTCACCAGCCCTAAAGATATCCTCATAGTAGTGATATCCTTGCTTCCTTCCGCAAGTTGAAACTGGTCATACTCAGAATAAAGATCTTCAATAGAATAAATGGCTCTACCAGCAAATGCTTCAGCAAATTCTCCAACAATTGATCCCATTCCTATATTTCTAATGGTCACTTGATTCACTGATTGCATATCTTGAATAAACCATAGAGTTCCATTTTTCTTTGGTATTGTAAACCAACGACTAGAATATGGTGCAAATGATGGTTCTAAGATTTTCATCTGTATTTTTTTTTTAATAGTTCCATAAGTTTGGATAAATATACTTTAGATACCGAAATTGGCCTTAGATTCCATGGAGTATGTGGAACTATAAATATAACCATTGGTGCTATAATACTTGGATCCACACATCCAATTTCTGAAGGTTCAAAAGCAAACGCTTTTCCGTGCTTCCTCAATATTTTTTTGAATTCTATTTCTTTAGTAGATAAAAGAAAATCCGCGGATCCCACTTTCAATTCCTTGAACGCACTTTCTGTAAACTTATCGCCAATTTGATCAAGATTTCGTAAATTCTTTTCTTTTGAAGCCTCTTAAATTTGGTGGTTTGAATCACTAGGCAATAGTATAGCTACAAGTTTTATTTTTCTTTCTACAGTTTTGTACCTAGTTTCAACTTTGACTTCATAACCTTGAAATGCTTCTATAATTGAGTAGAACTCTCTTGAATGTATTTGCACCACTTGATCTTTATCTGTTACTTCAACCTTTATAAATTCTTCCAACATATCTTCTAAACCTGTTTCCATATATATACCTATTATCTTATCATCTTCATCAAGCACACCCACTCTTTTTAGGTCTTTTTTTGTTTTTATCACAATCCTTTTCTCTCGTTTTTGTAGGTCATTAATTTGTGTATGTACAATAAATCTACTTTTAAAAATTTCTACAACTCCTGTATAAAAGGTACTTTCTTCTCCTTGTGAGAGTACCTTCTCTAACGTACCACCACATCCTTGTTCTATAGTGGTATCCTGCAAAAATCCTTAAATTCTTCATTAATTCTTAGTAATGAGCCACTTCATAGATAATTCCTATTGCGCTCATGATTAGCAGGTATTGTTAAAAATTGTATTGCTTGTTTACCATCTTAGCTTCTAATACAAGTACATGCTAATCCATCATCCAATATTTTGGTTTCCATCTTTACAATAATAATATATGGTTGTCTAAGAATTATTGGATAAGAAGTATTGTTCTAAACAAAAAAAATTTGTTCAATAGATACATCTCCAATTTTCACCTTTATATTTGGACAAGCACCATAAAGATCTCCATATATATTATTTGCTGCTCAGATCATTCAACCATGTTTAGTGTCAATGGGCCACCTCCCACATTTATAAATGTCTTTAGACATAATATTGATTTCAGATCCATGGTCAATAAGAGCAGCTATTGGATCTGTCAAGTCTCCTATCTTCACCAAAGTTTCTGTAGTGGCTCTAGCCCAATGCTTCTTAGAGTAATGACTAGGACCTTTGTCATCAACCTTATCCTCATCCAAGGAAAATTGATCCTTTTGATTTATACAATGTTCAACCAACTCCAACTCTTCTTCTTTTCTTAATGTTGTATCTAAAGCATTAGACATTGTTGACTCCCTTATCTATTGTCTTTTTCGTTTAATGGTGTCAATAATGACATCATGAAATTCGTTTTTTGCAATGCCTAAAATTTCACGTAAAAATGAATTCAATTTTGGCATTCAACATCCTTTCTTCCAACACCTCTTTTAAATCTGTAGTTGCTTCTATATCTGTTTGCAGCTTATAGGCAACAAGCTTATCCTTTTCTTTATTTTTACTGGCTGCCATCCCTTCTTTCTATTTTTTTTTCATAGTGATGTTGATGGCTCAACCTTGGATGGTCTACTACCTTGTAATATAGGTACTTCCTTGTTTTGTATTATTTTTGTATCCTTTTAAAATCTCTTTTTGTTATCTGATTCGTGGAGATTTTCTTCTGTTATATTTCTTTTCCTTTTCACATCCATCAAAGCTTCATGGTAGAATTTTGCCATATAAGCATGTACAGACATGGTATCAATAGGATCATCCTATCTGATTGCATTCCTAATTATTGTGGCTGCATTGAATAATTCTTGCCTTGATGTCTTTTCCTTAGTCATGCTAGTGATAGCATGATTCTATAAATCCCCCGTGTCTACATGTTTGTCAAAAACATCCTCCTTCTCTCTTATAACCTTGATACCATAAGTGGTAGCTTTTCCTCATGCCATAGTATGTTGAGATATATAATCCTCTAAAATCCTTTTCATCCCTCCTTTTTCAAAGTTGGTTTTGAAGAACTCACCTTTATCACACAGTGAAATCTTTCCATCTTTCCATATAATTACTCCTTGTTGCAAAATATCAGCAAAATTTCTACATTCCTTCCGAGGATGCTCCATATTATTGCACCAAATACATCGTTGTATATATCCTTGCTTTGATGTAGGTGTCACAGACACAAAATATAGACTTGAAGTATAAACAAGAAGTTCAAGAAGAATTGGCAAGAACTGAATTAATATCACGGACACAGAATATAAACGGAAATACAACAAAGTTCAAAAAAGAGCGGCGGGGAATGGATGTCGAGATGAGTACAAAAAACAACACGGAGAGGTGGCCCCAGAGGCTCGAGAGATGTGTTATCGAGAGTGAAGAACTCTTCAGCCTCGACTCCAATATATACTCCTACCTAGGAAGCTTTTCAAGTAGCTTCCTCCAACTAGGGAGCTTCTCAAGCAACTTCTACTAACTAGGAAGATATTAGAAGGCTTTGGAAGATTCTAGAGAGTTCTAGGAAACTTCTAGAATATTCTAGAAGATTCTAATAAGTATGTCCTTGACACTAGGAAGATATTAGAAGGCTCTGGAAGGTTCTAGAGAGTTCTAGGAAACTTCTAGAATGTTTTAGAAGGTTCTAACAAGTATGTCCTTGACATCACCTCCTCCTCTAGCTTCGAGGTCTCCGAGAAGCCATTTGAGATGTATACTCACAAACGTAGGAAATCAAAAATTTGTCGCATAGTCTCTGTAATATATTCCAGTTGTCGTTCACAAGGCAGATGATTCATGGATCCTTATAGCCACCGATAATGACCAATACCTTCTACTTGAGACTATGCTTGAACTTCTGTATCTTTATTGTGGAAACAACGTGAAAATATCGCTTTGCCACTATTTGCATGAGCTGGTTCAACTTCAAAGACAATTACAAGTGACTTGCTGCTTGGTATTCTTTGACATCTTCTTGGCTCTTCTAATTCTTTGTCTTGAGGTCGACGTCGTGAGCTACTTGGTTGAGATGGTACCACTAGTACAATATCTACATTCTCACTAGCCATATGTAAATACACCTTGATATTAGATATCTTGATATAACAAGTTATGTTTTGATACGACGTGGATCTTTTTTCTATTTATTTCTCCAGAGAAGGCTTCATCTTCATGCTTCGTTAATGACCAACTTTTGGTTTATTAGGATATCGTCGATGGAATTTTCGTACCTTTTGAGATGCATTGGCAAGATTTTCGGCTAGTTCCCATGTTCTTTCATTAATATCGTAGCCGCTCCAATGCACAAAGTACTCTAATTTATTCCATCTTCGCCGTGAATCTAGTATCCTTTCCACCTCATATTCTTTGTTGTTTTCAATTTCTATACTAGGTGGCGGATATTGCACTCTTCCAGGAAAAGATAATTCTCGATAAGGCTCTAACAGAGAAACATGAAAGATAGGGTGTACCTTCATAGCAGCTAGTAACTCTAAGCGATACGCCACAGGATTGATCTGCTTCTGGATAACAAATGGTCCCAATCTCCGGTAGTCCAACTTATCACATGGCCGCTTGGTCTTGATATCCCATCGAAGTGGCCATATTTTATCTCCAATCTTGAAATTAGGTGCCTGATTCCGGAATTTATCCGCGGATGCTTTGTAAGACTCTTGGACAATTTGCAATTGAAGCTTCAATGTGGTTTGAAGCTCCGATAGCTGCTGCACCAATCCTTACGCTGTTGGGTTGTTATTTGCTGATGGACTCAATAGATCAAGCTTTGGATGGTATCCATAATTAAAAAAGAATGGTGTTTTCTGAGTCGATCCATGAAGGGTGTTGTTATATGTAAACTCGGCTAGCGGTAGATATGCAGTCCAATCATCTTGCTGATAGTTGATGCTGCATCGTAAATACTGTTTCAAAACTTCATTCACCCATTCCGTTTGGCCGTCAGTTTGAGGATGGAATGCCGAAAAAAACTTGATGTCTACCTTCAATATCTTAAAAAAAGATCTCCAAAACTTTGATACAAATTGGGTTCCTCGATCCGACATGATATCATTTGGTAGACCATGATATCGATACTCATTATCAAAGAAGAACCTTGCTGTATCTTTGCTTGACGATGTCTTCTTACAAGGGATAAAATGTGCCATCTTTGTAAGTCGATCGATCACAACAAAGATGATGTCAAATGAATTCGATGGCGGCAGATCTATAATAAAGTCCATGGAAACTGAAGACCATGGACGACACGGAATGGACAATGGCTGTAGAAGTCCATAAGGACAATGTGGAGGATTCTTGGATCTTGAACAAATGTCACAAGAGAGGACGAAATCCTTCACATCCTTCTACATTTGGAGCCACCAAAAATCTTGGGAAATGAGTTCCAAGATTTTGTTGAATCCGAAATGTCCCACAGCTGGAAAGTCATGACGAGATTGAAGGACTCGAAGTCATGTTGGCCCTTTTGGAATATACAGCCGCTCCTTAAAGTATAAGAAATTTCCTTCAACCTTGAACTTGTCATCATTGATACGCTACTTAATATCAAGGACTGTTGAATCTTCAATGGTCGCAGCACGTTTGAAGATTATGTTCAATGGATTCATATCATACAGAACTCTTCTTTTTGAAGCCATTGATAGTAGGTACTCTTGATGTGTTCACATGTCAGCTTAACACTGTTTATCACTTGACCCTACAGGTTCCTTCTCCTATTAGCACTTAACTGTGGTGCTCGCAAGCTTCTTTTTGATTTTACTAAATATTTACTAGTGGATTATAACACCCTTACAAAGCTTAGTACAGAAATGTGCTTGGTGCTTCCTCTCTTATAAAAGTCATAGATATAACTCAATCATCTATAGATATAACTCAATCACCTATAGATATAACTCAATCATCAAGATCTAGAACAAAACCTATATCAGCTTCTGGTGGAAAAAGAATTAGCATCTCTTACAAAGCTAAAGATGGCGTAGAGTATCCTTTAATACTTGCTCCAAAGAGATGCATGTTCTACACGTTTGGCATACAAGATAGTTCTTTTTCCAGTTCAACTAATAAGCAGAACAAGAGCATATGCATCAACATAAATGTCGACAGTGCTAAGAAGGACTCTAATGAATACGTATTCTGTTCTAATATACATGCAATATATGACCACTCCAAAGAGTATATTATGACACACCCTAAGGATATTGGTATCAAAGTCTCAAAAGATGCGATAGGCGATATGTTCAAACACCCGCTGAAGGAGTATACTAAGGAGGGTAAAACGAATATGAAGATATATACAAAGATCATTATGAGCAGTAAGGACTCAAGAATATGGACCACGTTTTATGATACAAAACAGAACAAAATAGACTCTAAATCTCTGGAAGGAGTCCACTGTCGCATGTACCCTACCTTACTTTTTGACTCTCTATACTTTTGGTCAAGGAGTAGAGCATCTCTACAATGCAAACTTTCTGAAGCTGTTGTGGAGATAATAGATATAGTTGCACCTTCTCTGGATATGAGTCTATTAAAAATCAAAGACAAAGATACTTAAAAAAAATATTTATCACATATTACTACCTTGTAGTGTTCTGAAATTGTGAGATTCCACTTTTATATCTACAATATGGTACGACAGGTCTGCTAAGAACCTCATATAATTTAGAACGGGAGCAGCTAGCAATGTTGGTTATTACACCACTTAGAAACTCCTTTGATATATCAAACTTGTTTATCAGATACTTGAACCTATTCGACCTCTGCTTGGTACTACCTTCTAACTTAAAGCATTGCAAACTCTTGTATACTTCCATATCCATGAATTCTCCAAATTGTGTAGTGCTATGTATAGCATGAGCAATGGCCAAGCCTTGCTGTGAAGATACAAAGTATATGTTGGATACAATGACATGAAAGGACACCTTCCTATTACTATTGTCAATACTTTGGTACACGAGAACATCTACCTTTTCTCTTAACACTTTTTCTAGCACAGAAGAGATATGATCTACAAACACATTTGTTTCTACATTCCATCTATAAGCTAGACAGTCTATATCAAGCCTAAACTTCTGAGGATCTTCTCTTATTACCTCTGAAAACCTTCTTTCTTGAGGGAGTAGTCTTTTGTACCATATTAAGAAGTACTCCTAGCTCTCAAAGAATGTAAAGTATCTTCTGTCATCATCATCCACTCTCTATACTATACATCTGTCCCTCTCCGTTAGCATATCATGCAATGGTTCAGTATTTATAGTACTATAAAATTTCTTTCTTTTGTACATTTTTAGTACTTTGTATCAACTATTTGTCGCTACAATGTTAGTATGATATTGCATGATAAGCAAAGAATTGATGTGCTTTCAGTGTGGACTACATGCTATGTTATATTGTGTATCATAATGGCTTCAATCTTTGTCACCTTTTCCAATCTTGGTCAGACAGAATTTGAAGCATCTATGCTTCAGTTCCTTGATGCTCATAACGAGAAGTATGTCCTTGACGATGTCCACAGAATATGCATTGTCTTTGGAACGTCTGAGGAGAATACATATGTCTACTTCTTTCCAGCTATGCCTACTGACTACAAGCTCATATTATCGCTGGCTACTCTTATGAGGTCAACAGACGGCATTATATTCTCTACCGACAGTCTACATACAGCAAGAGAAGCAATGCTTTACTTCCCCAAGGATAACCTAGATGGCAACACTATACAACATCTTGGTCTAAGGTGCCACAAGAACAAGCACTATGAGACAGTAACAGAAAGATGCGCTGGATACATAGTGGTTCCTGAAGAGAGGAAAAAGAGGGACATATACGCCAAGCTCTCACCTACCTGGCCTTGTGATATTTACTATATACAGTGTGGCAACGATAGAAAGAAAGAAGTCATAAGAGATCTAATATGTGCATATGCCAAGAACCTCGAGTTTATCGTATCAAAGATATTTTGTGTGGTATATATTACAAGGTTTGTATGTTCAAACTTTGATAGACAAATTTTTTACTTCTTTGATACCAAGAAGTGGACTGCAAAGAGCTCTAAAGCATCGTTGATGAAAGAGATCCTAACAGGAATGTACAAATTTATAGCAAACGTGTGTGACAACTATATGGAGACTGTTGAACCTGCTACAAGAATAATAGAGTTTATACAATCTTCTGATAACAGAAAGAAGATAATGTATACCTGCTTAGGAATATTCTACAGAGAGGACTTTGAAGGATTACTAGACTCTATGAGAGATATAATAGGCATGAAAGGAGGACTATTTGACTTTACAGAGAACAAGTTCAGACCAGTAAAACCAGAAGACTATACTACTCTATCAACTAGGATCCCATTTATACAGCTTGACGATAGTACAGAAGCTGTTAGTGAAGTACTTGACCTACTGACAAAAGTTTTTCCTAATAAAGGCATACGAAAGTACTTCATAAGATTCGTTTCATCATGTCTACAGGGAAGAAATGCAAACAAGATATTCTCCATATGGTTAGGATCTGGAGACAACGGAAAGATAGTTATGGTCTCTCTGATCGAACGAGCGTTTGGTGACTACGCAGTAAAGATGCCAACTTCATTATTCATGGGCAGGAGAATACAATCATCAGCGGCCACTCTTGAACTAACAATGCTCAAAAGAAGACTTATTGCCATGGTACAAGAACCAGACGAAGGCGATAAGCTTAATCTTGGTGTGATGAAAGAGCTCACAGGAAATGATAGTCTATACATAAGAGGTTTATATAAAGAAGGAACCATCATTCCTCAGACGGCAAAGTTTGTACTTATTGCCAACAGGATTCCACAAATGAGCACATTCGATAAAGCTGTATGGGGCAGAGTAAGAGTTGTACCATTTGTATCAACATTTGTCGATAAAGTGGAGCCGTCTCATGATCACTTAACAACACACGTAAAGGACACCAACTTCTCTTGCAAAATTCCTCTTCTTGCCCCAGTGTTCATGAGATTGGCTATAGAGGAATACAAACAATATCTGACTCACAGCCTTCAAGAGCCCGATGACGTCAAGGATTGTACTAAAACAATTCATGTATCTAATGATATCTTTGGACAGTTCTTAAGTGCTAACGTCGAGAGGAGTGATAGAGACATAGTCTCTGTAAAGGAACTATACAATACTCACAAGTTCTGCTCGAAGGATATGTTTCCAGCAACAAAAGTAAAAGATATATCATCCTTACGACAGTACTTGACCAAAAACTCGTACACTATAGACCCTATAGACCAAATCCAGGGCTTGTCTTTGATATGAGCAATAAGAAGTCCGTAAGCAGATGCATATAACATGCACCTACAATCTATAATAGCAAACCGAAAGTATACATATACTATCAATGTAATGGTCTGATTTTTTACTGATGTAGAAGACATAATTATATCTATGGTTGTCGCAGTTATATACGTATTATTTACTGTATCCTTTAAGGAAAAGATTATTTTCCTAACAAGATACAAAAATGGCTGGTCATAACATCCCAAACATCATGGTCCTAGTCCCTCCAGAGCAGATGATGAATACTGCAAATACAATTCTGACGCAATGGGAAATCAAAAGGCTAATTCTTGATCTTGTATGCGAAGGTCCAAAGCTCCATCTTACCAATGATGATGTTGTATTACAAGCACTTATACGCGATCCCAAGCTTGCAACTACTGTAGTGAAGCTGAGACAGGTGTACACAGACTTGGCTAGGTTCTCGTCAATGTATTTCCGTAACTTAGCCAACTCTGTCTATGATAGATTGTAGATTGGGCCAAAAGGTGGTTGTGCTCCTTCTTGCAATTCTATGGCACAATCATATGGTCGATGTTCTGGTAGCATGTCAGCATTCTTCTTTTGGAACATGTCTTCAAAATCCTTGTATTGTTCCGATATTCCTGCTGTTGAAATCTGCTCTCCACCAGTTGGAGCCACATAAATGACCAATGGTGTGCCTTCTTTGCACGATCTTACAAACGTTCTTATTCCAATGACCAAGGATTTTTTGATTTGGGGTCTTTTTCCAGGCTTGTCCTCAGGTTATTCTATGGAAAATGTTATCCTCCGCAACTTCCAATCTATGGATGGATTATATTTTTCCAACCAAGAAAGACCAAGAATAATAGGATTTGACAGGGTGCTAATAATGTTGAAAATAATATAACTATTGTGGTCTTTAAACGTCACTTCTATAGGTTCTGATTCATGGGTGACACTACCAGATAATAAAGGTCGTCCATCTATTACTTCTACGTGAACAGGTTTGAATTTTTGTACTAGGGGAATTTTGTGACACTTAGCAAATTCTTGGTCTAAGAAATAAGCAGATGCTCCTAAATCTAATAAGGCTAAGGTTTTTAGTTTTTCAAGACCAAAAGACAAAAGAATTGTAAAACAACGGGCAGGTTGAGTAGAAAGAGAGGAACCTGGTTTTGATTTGTCCAGCCGCATGGTTCCTATTGTGGCTGGGCATCCTCGTTTTCTTGAACAAATGCACCTCTATTCTTGATGCTGCGTCCATTTTGCTTCTTCGGACAGTTTCCAACTCTATGGCCTTCTCTACCGCAATAAAAGCACAAATCTTTCTCTATACGCTGCTTCTTTTCTTCTGGAGTAAGGGATTTGACACGTACCGCATCAATCTGTATGTCCTCTATCTCCAATTGTGAATTTAGGCTGCTTGCCGATATAATTGCGCCGTGATGACTTATATATTGTCTGGAGCGTTGGTCTTGGCGATGTTGAAATAAGCTGTTATCGCACTTTACAGCTTGGCTAATGGCTTCGTTGAGCGTTTGTGGATCAGAAAGAGATAATAACAAATCCTTCACGTCATCCCTTAGACCCCAATAGAATTGGCTCATCAATGCTTCTTCATCCCAATTGATGTCGCATGCCAATTGCCTGAAATCCGATGCATAGACTGATGCAGAGCGAGTCCCTTGTCGTAGTGATCGAATTTTTGTTGTAGCCCACCGAGCCTTGTCATGCTCGCCAAATGCTTCCGCAAATGCCTCCAAAAAAGTCTCAAAGTTGTTCAAAATTGGTGATCCTTTTTCAAATAGAGGAGCAAACCATGATAGAGCTTGTCCCGTAAGCAAAGTTCCAACCAATCCAACGCGTGATTCCTCCGTCGGATAACGTTCGGATTGTAGAGCTATTATTAACTTGATTTGATTGATGAAACCTCAAAACTTGGAGCGTGTGCCATCAAACTTGTCTGGAAGGCTAATTCGAGGTTCCTTTCGTTGTGGAAGTAATGGTTCTCGTTGAACCACAAGTAAAGCTGCTTCTTCTGGTGCAGAAGCTCGAGGCTGATGAAGCCCAGATTGTGCTATTCCGGATGCTCCATCATTATGAAGTCTTGCAAAGACTCCTTCCATCACCGTAGTTCTCTGTGATAACATAGCAAGAGCATTCATAATGGCGTCCATCTTGGACTCCAAACTTTCACTCATATTAATGTCCTGACCTCCAACCATTCTAAAAGAAAGGAAGTAATTGTTTCTACAAGGAGAAAATATTGGTTTAAAAGAAGGTACTCCACAACCTCTAAAACGCCTTAAGACCTTCAAGAAAAGAGGTAATCCACTCTCTCCAAGAAGAATAAGATTCCAATATTATGAAAAAAAAGATATCAGTTTAGAGGAGGGTAATCCGCAACCTCTAAAATATTAGTGTACCTTTAAGAAGAGGGATAATCCACACTCCAACAAGAAGGAATTAACTCAGATATCCAAGGTGAGAGTAGTCTCAACAAACTGTCACGGATACAAATTATAGACTTGAAGTCTAAACAAGAAGTACAAGAAGAACTGGCAGGAACTGAATTAATCAAATGAGTACAAAAATAACACCAGAGAAGTGAGCTAGAGCTCCAAGAGATGTATTGTCGAGACTGAAGAACTCTTCAGCCTTGACTCCAATATATACTCCTACCTAGGAAGCTTCTCAAATACCTTCTTCCAACTAGGGAGCTTCTCAAGCAACTTCTACTAATTAGGAAGATATTAGAAGGCTTTAGAAGATTCAAGAGAGTTCTAGGAAACTTCTAGAATGTTCTAGAAGGTTCTAACAAGTATGTCCTTGACAATTTGTTTAAGATAAAAAAATTTCTTATTATTAATCACATGGACTTTTCCAACTATTACCTATATTAAAACATCATATTCATCTATTTCTATGGATTTTATTATAGATCTTTTAATTTCAAACTCTTATGATTCTATATTTGTAATAGTAGATTCTTTCATTAAGATAGCATATTTTGTACCATGTAGAAAAATTATAACATGTAAAGAAATAATTAGGTTTTTTTTTTATAATATCTATTATTATTATGGATTATCAAGAATTAATATATCAAATAAAAGAACTCAATTTATATACAAATTTTTAAAAATTCTTTTTAAGATATTAAAGGTGAATGTGAAACTATCATTGGCCTTTTATCTTCAAATTGATCAATAAACAAAACAAGTTAATCAAGTTTTAGAATAATATTTGCAATGAATTATCAATTACCATTAAGATAATTGAACAATTTTTTTATCATTAGCAGAGTTTGTCTATAATAATACCATATATTCTTATATTCAATAATCACTATTCTATGCTAATTATGATTATCATCTACAATTTGATATTTTTAATTTTTCAAAAGTTGATAATTATGTGACAAAAGATTTGACAAATTGTTATATTAGAGCTACATATAGTAATGAAGGTATAATTAAAAAAAAAACTCAAGGATGACAAAAGATTAATACAAATGTCTTTCAAAAGGAACAACTTCAACTTTTAATTGGTGATAAAATGTGGTTATTTTGTCGCAATATCAAAATTAATTGCCCTTGTGAAAAATTGGATTATCATAGATTTGAATCATTTTTCATTAATACATAAATCAATTTGGTTGTATTTTGATTATACCTACCAAAATTATTACAAACTTATCATATTTTCTATATAAATCTTCTTGAAGCATACAAGATAGTAGATATACCAAAAAAAAGATATTTGCCACTTCCACCAATAGAAAATAATAAAAATCAAGAGTTTAAAATTAAAAAAATATAGGATTTAAGGCAACAGCAAAATAAATTGGAATATTTAATACATTAGCATGGATATGATATTAGTGAATACACATAAGAGCCATGTGAGAATCTAAAAAATTTGTCAGAATTGTCTTTGCTTTTTATCAACAATACCTATTGAAACCAAGGACTAATTATTGACAATGAGATGATATAAATAAATAAAAAACTAATTTAAAAATCAACTAATAAAATATAAAGACTGAGGAAGGTTTTAAAAGACTATAGAAGGTTCTAAAAGATTCTAGAAAGTAATAACTTGGAGTATGTCCATAACATCACCTCTCCTTCTAACAACAAATTCTATAAGAAGTCTAAGTATTTTAATGAGCAAATCAGTAGTATAAAACATCTAAAATTTGTTAAAATAGAGAAGTAATATATTTTATATTTTGTTTGTTGATAATTGGTTCTATAGGCTCTTTGAGATGGCATCAATGACCTCCAAATATAACTTTTGTTGTATCAACATCCCATCCAAGAATCTATTCTTTATTACAACTTTCAAAATATCCTCCAAATATAATTTCTTGTTCAATTGGAATCATCCTTCTAACCTCAAGGAATATCATCAAAGCTTGAGTATTTGAATTAAGATTTTTGTAATGAGGCCATATCTCCAAAGATTCCAAACATGGCTTTATTTGGTGTTGGAATACTCCTTCTTTATATTGCTAATATTCTTTAAATCTAGTAGATTGTAAAAGTTGTAATGGTTTACTAGATGCTTGTATAATAGAAAGATCTTCTAATTCTTGTTTTTGTAAGTCCTCCCAAATGCAAAGATTTGACATGGTAGCTAGCAAGCTTTTAGCATGATCTATTCTATCTTTAAAAAAATGATTATATACAACTGAAGGTCTTGGCGTGGCTTTTTTTTTATATATATTGATCTTGGCATGGTTTTTTTTTTATATATATATATATATATATATATATATATATATATATATATATATATTGATCTTCTATCGTTGATTAAAAAAAATATATCATTTAGAAGCTAAGAGATATTGGTGTTCACAAAATCTTCAATAGTGATTGAATTTAGATTTTTTAGGATATCATTGATAGAATTTGCAAGCTTTTTTAGATGTATTTTTAAGATTATCTGAAGGTTCTCATATTCTTTTGTTAACTCCATAGTTTTTTTAATGGATGAAATATTTTAATCATCTATATCTTATATGTGAATCCAATAATTCATCCACTTTCTATTCAAGCTTTTCATTGACTTCAACTACGGTTGGTGGTAGAAGAGTTCTTTCAATAAGACTTGATTTATAATAGGTTTTTAAAAGCAAGATATGAAAGATTGATAAATGCACATGCTACTTAGTAGTTTAAGATAGAAATTTATTAAATTTACTTAGTATAGGATTATAAATGATCCAAGTTTTTGGTAATCTAATTATTATGATAGTCGATTTATTTGTATATTTTGCTAAATTAGTCAAACACAATCTTCTATGTTGAACTTTAGTTGGTTCTTGTGATGAATATCTGCATAGTCTTTATATCAACCTTGAGTCATTTATAGTTGGAGTTTTAATCCTTCATAGATGGCTTTCAGTTAAGTATCTAGATTTTCTACAGCAAGACTTCTTACATCTTCAATTTAGAAAGGATTTGCTCTAAGGTAGTATCTATAATTTGAGAAGAATGGAGTTTGCTTCATTGAAGAATATTCAATGTTATTATATGTAAATTCCACCAATGGTAGAAAATCCATCCAATTATCTTCTTGGTAATTTATACATCAACAAAGATATTGTTCCAAGATCTGATTCACTTGTCTCATTCGATTGTTGATTTGAAGATGATAAGCTGCTGAAAGGTTGATCTTGACCTTCAAAAGTTGAAATAGTCCTCTCCAAAAATTTGATACAAATTGTGGTCCTTGGTCCAAAACAATGTTACTTGGAAGGCCAAATATTTGATAAATATTATCAATAAAAAGCTTGCTTATTTTCTCCCTAGAAATAGTCTTCTTGTACGAGATGAAATATGCAATCTTGGTAAGGTGGTCTACTATCACAAAAATTTAGTCCTTACTATTAGAAATTAAGAGGTTTGTAATAAAATCCATAGATAACAATTGCCATTGATTTTTAGGAACTAGAAGTGGTTGGAGAAATTCATATGATTGGTATCTTGGAACCTTTGTTTGGTCACAAATTTCACATGATTAGATAATTTCATTTACTAATTTCTACATTTGAGGCCACCAATAATTTTTTGATATTAATTCCAAGGTCTTATTAAAACCAAAATGTCCAACTGCTAGAAAGTCATGTCATGTTTGAAAAACTTAAAGTCTTATAGGATCTGGAAGAACATATAAAAGATTTTTAGAATACAACAATCTATCCTCAAACTTGAAACTATTATTTTTTTCCACCTTTATGTTTTTTAGATGTTATTGAATGTTATTTACAAATAGATCTATTTTCATTGCTCTTTAGATTTTTTATTTGAGAATTATATTTGCATAAATAGATATTATCAATATCTTCAATTGCAAATTGGATAGCTTTAACATGATTGATTTTTGTTGATCTAATACAATGTCTCTTATTCGTAGCATAAGATATGAATGTCAAAAAAAGGAATTTTATTTTTCTTGAAGTTTTCTTGGACGATATGTAATTGTAAAATCAAACCAAGATAATGACATGTTCCATTGTACTTCACAATGATTCAAAATTGGGCACTTATAAAATATTCTAAATTTTTGTGATTAATATATATTATGATCTTGTATTGCTTTTTCTTCAAAAAATGGTGCCATTCTTCAAAAGAATCAACAATTATCAATAGTTTCTTGTCATAGATCTTGTAATTAATCTCTATAATTAAAAATTTATAAGAGCAGAATGCTACCAGGTGAAATTAACTATCATCACTAATTTGAGAAAGTATAGATTCAAGTACAAAATTTGAGGTGTTTGTTTTCAAAATGAATAGTTTTCTTGGATCTACATGAATAAGTATAAGAATTAAATTAAAGGATTCTTTTAGTTTCTTAAATACTTCTTCAGCCTTATTATTCCAAATAAATTTTTCTTTTCCTATAAGTCATGTTAACAGAGCTGCAATCTTAGAATAATCTTTAATAAAGATTTTATAAAAATTTACAAATTCTAAAAAATATTATATATTTTTGATTGATGATAGTTGTTTCCACTTTATAACAATTTATATTTTCTTTGGATTTATAAAAATTTCATTTTTAAAGGCAATATATTCCAAAAACTTGACTAATAGTTGATAGAACAACCACTTTTCTAATTTGGCATACAATCTACTTTTCCGTAATTTCTCCATTACTATTTGTATATGATATTTATGTTTTTGTTTGTTCTAAGAGAAGATCAAGATATCTTCTAAATAGATGATTATAAAGTCATCTAAATATTCTTGAAAGATATCATTCATCATAGGTTAAAAGACTGTAAGTACATTTATAAGTTTAAAAGGTATAATATTGTACTCAAAATATCCATACCTTGTACAAAATATTATCTTCAATTGATTTCATTTTTTGATCTTGACTAAATTATAGGCACCTCTCAAATCAATCTTTATAAAAATCTTTATTCATCCGAGTTGTTCCAATAATCTTAAGATTAATGGTAATAGATAGTGATTTTTCATAGTCACCTTCTTCAAACCTTGATAGTTAATGTATATACGTAAAGAACCATCTTTTTTCTTTACAAATAAGATAGGCGCTTTCATAGGCGATTTCAAGTGTCTAATAAAATTTCTGACTAGATTTTCATCAATATATTCTTACAAGGCTATAAGCTCTATCTATAAGAGATTATAAATTAGACAAAATGGAGGTTGAGTTTCATCTTGTAATTTGATTGTATAATTATAAAGACAATGTTCTGATAATTTGTTTGTTTGTTTGTTTGTTTGTTTGTTTTTTTTTTTTCAAATATATCTTCAAGATTATAATATTGATTGGAAATATCTTCTTTGAGTTGCTCAATTAGATCTTTCATTAGAGTAGCATATAATGTAAATGCAGCTCCTTTCTTTGTAGCCTATATAAATATTTTAGCTCCAAAAAATGAAGTTGTATCTTGTTTCTTCTTTTGATATTTAGGCCTTAAAGAAATCTTTTACAAATTCTAATCAATATCAAAATTATATTATTTAAATTATAAAGTAAGTTTAATATACCCATCTAGATAACGAGAAGGATATAATTGTAAGTAGAGTTGTACTTGTTATACAAAACCTTAAAAGTTGGATCTTGTTCCATCAAATTTGTGAAGCATACTAGCCTTTAGTTCCTTCATAACAATCCTTAGAACTTTTGTAAGGATCATGTATATAACTTGTCTACCACCTACTTCTCTTTATCAAATAATTTTTTATTGCAAACTATAAATTTCATATTTAATTTCTTTGGATATTAATTCCACTTAAGATTCTTTATTTGGATTAAAAAAAAATATCATTTCTTTTAATACACTATCCAAAAAAGCTTGAAGATCTACAAGAATTTCCATTCTATTCTTTATTTGTGAAGATGCATCTTCCATGATTTGATCTACTTTCATATTAACAAAAAAAAAAATCAATAAGCCTTTAAAGTAATATTTTCTATATTAAAAAAATATATTATTAAATAATATTAATTTAGAGGAGGATAATCTGTAACCTCCAAAATACAATACTACATCCTAAAAAAAGAGTAATCTACTCTTTTTAAAGAATGATCAAACTGTAAGAAGTAAGCATATTAGTCTAGACGGAGATAATTTGCACTCTTGTACAACATAATAGTATCTTCAAAAATAGGAGTAATCTACTCTTTATCAAAAAATCAAAGCTCTGATATGATTACGAAGAAGTTTTGCCAAATTATTAAAAATATAAGATAACAAATTAGCAGAGAGATAAAAAAAAAAGAATACAAAATTAGATTAATTTCAAGAATAAAAAATTAGATGGTTGACAAGAACAAGAACTAGATTGATATCAAAAAACAAGGCAATACTTTGGATTGCTCCAAGGCTTATGTTGGCAAGACTAAGATGTACTTTGGTCTTGTCTCATATTTATACTATAAGGTCTATGTCCTAATGAACCTTCTATAAGCTTCTTCAACGTGATGGAAATAGCTATGGAAGATTTTAACTATGAAGAAAGTAAAAAAAATTTAGAAATCTATGAAGCATCTATAGGAGCTTCTAAGAATATCTGAGAAGATTTTAGAAGACTAAGGAAGATTTTAGAAGATTGAGAGGGTTTTAGAAGACTGAAGAAGGTTTTAAAAGGTTATAAAAGATTGAGGAAGATTTTAGAAGGCTATAAAAGGTTCTAGAAGGTTCTAGAAAGTGATAACTTGGAGTATGTTTGTGACACCTACTAGAACCTATTAGAACATTTTCAAAACTATTAAGAACCTTTTAGAATCTTCTTACATATTTTGCCAACCAGAGCGAGCACGGTGATACGCTCCCATTTTAAGGATTTCGCCCGGGGGACGTGGCCCCTCCACAGCCGCCCGATGTAATTTTGCCTCCCATGACCGTGGCCCCTTCAAGCTTGCTAGGCTAAGAGAATCGGGAACTCGGGAATCGGGATAGCCGTCAGGGAATTGCGTGAGCTCTTCTGCCCCGTAATCTGCAGTGGTCGTTCGTTGATGGAAATGTTAGTCACTGTCGCTGTTGAGTCTTCGTGAGGAAGGTCGCCAAGTTCCCAAGAGGGCGGTTGAAGCCTCGTGTCGTGTTCTTCGCTGGTATGGATGTGTCGATTTTAGGTTCTTCGTTTCGGGAATTGGGTTTTGCGGTTTTGAAAGCAGGTGGGCAATTCGGGGAGCTGGTTTGTATGCGGATTGGATGGTTGAAACGAGGGTTTATGTTGCTGTGTGTGATTGTGGAGTTGGGTTGTGATTCGTAAGGCCGGGCAATTTTTTTGTGGTTTTTCTGTTTGTCAGATTTGTGTGGCGTGGTTTTTGATCGTAATTTGGATATTTTTTCTAACGATTCTCTAAATTTGTTTTTGTTGTTATTAATGTTATTATCATTGTTTTTTTCATAAATCGTCACTTTGTTACGAGTGGAAATGTATTGTTTGCTATTGGAGCGAGGGTTTGGGACTTTTTATTTATTTATACTTTTATTTGTGGACTTCTTGTTCAATTTGTGTTGGGTATAGGCTCTGAGATGGGTGAAGGGTTTTTGGTTATTGAATTACAGTTCATGATTGCGCATGTGCATACTAGTCTGCTGATTTGGTGCCTGTTGTCTCTCCCTTGCATGATTTCTCTTAAACTGTTTCTTCGTGGAAAATTGAATTACTTGATCTTTACCCTGCGTGGCTTCTTGTGCAGTCTTGTCACTCTTTCACTTAGCTGTATTCTTTCCTCGTTATTTTAGAGATGTTGTATCCCATGTGCTGGGCAGAGAGTTATCTTCATTGATGATTAGAGGGCTTGTTACGAGCGCTTTATTTTTCTTGTCTCTTTGCATTGGAATTAGAATTATTGCATGTTTGTGTCCACATTGTGCTCAGCGTATTATTTTACCCAGTCATTATCAGCTCACTTTCTCTCCCTCTATAATTCTCCGTGTTCATCAAGCTCATTAGGTCGGTTATAGCATGGTATCCGTCATGACTGTCGAAAGTTGTTATGTGACGAATTTGAGAATGTAATGTTGTCAGGTTTTGGGAATGGAAAAGATATTGAGTTTTACTCGTTCTTGCCATAATTAAGTAATTTGATCTTATGTGTAACCTGAGCACAATTTATCTCATCAAAATGCAGTGGGGTTTTAAGAGGCAACATCATGGGTAATACACTTGGGTTATATCAAGTGGATCAGGCGACTGTTGCCGTAAAAGAGCGTTTTGGGAAGTTTGAAGGTATCCTGACTCCCGGCTGCCACTGTACGCCCTGGTGCATTGGTGTGAACGTTGCTGGAACACTGTCCCTTCGGGTGCAGCAGCTTGATGTTCGTTGCGAAACTAAGACGAAGGTGGGTTTTCTCTATTTGAAGAAGAATGATTAGCTGTGACATTGTTTCCGCGTTTTTATCACTTCCGAGTCCTCTTATGTTCGTCGTGGAACTTTTTATGATTAAGTTCCGGTACAGACTTGAGAAATTCATATGGTATGTGTATGTGCCCATCACTGTGCAGGACAATGTCTTTGTGACGGTGGTTGCTTCTGTCCAGTATCGATGTCACATTGAGACCGCAGAGGATGCGTTTTATAAACTGACAAATCCTCGAGAACAAATTAAATCGTACGTGTTTGACGGTGAGGACTTTTCTAATTTTTGAGAACATCAACATATTTGCGCTCGTGATTACTTTGAGGGTTTAAATGGATCTTGTAGTTGGAAAGAAAGTAGTAAGATACGCAGTCTTGCTCACCCAGGGTGGTGTTATGACCTTGTGATGGCAGTTGTGAGAGCTAGTGTGCCTAAAATGCATTTAGACGATGTTTTCGAGCAGAAGAATGAGATTGCCAACAATGTTAAGGAGGAGCTTGAGAAGGTACAGGGATCAATAGATGCTCTTCAGTGAAGCATCTCAGCTTCTACACACACACACACACACACATATATATATATATATATATATATAATTTTTTTTGTAGCTTTATGGCAGGTTATGTTGTAACTAACTAGCTACTTGTGGAGGAGTTGCAGGCCATGCGGACGTACGGTTATGAGATTGTTCAGACACTCATCGTTGATATCGAACCAGACGAAACTGTGAAGCGTGCCATGAATGAAATCAATGCAGGTACGTGGCTGCATGTTCTGATCATATACCTTGAGCTGCTTGTGTTGACTTAAACATATTGACTTGTGGAAGCTTGGCTTTTGTATTATAACATTGGTACTGAATAGTGTATTTTAAAAATTATAACTTGTTTCTTTTTTCCTTCTTTCTGTTTTGCATTTGAATGAAATTCAGCTGCCAGAATGAGGGTGGCAGCTGTCGAGAAGGCCGAAGCAGAGAAGATTTTGCAGGTGAAACGTGCAGAGGCTGAAGCTGAATCCAAGTATCTGTCCGGAATGGGTATTGCTCGTCAAAGACAAGCTATTGTGAACGGTTTAAGGGAGAGCGTAATGGCCTTCTCTGAAAATGTTCCTGGGACATCGCCAAAAGAGGTCATGGACATGGTGCTAGTGACTCAATACTTCGACACAATGAGGGATATCGGTGCTAATTCCAAGAACTCAACTGTCTTTATCCCTCATGGGGTTGGTGGGGCACGTGATGTGACTGACCAGATCAGGAATGGTTTGTTGCAGGGGGATGCTGGTAAATCTCATGCGATATAAGAGACTTCATTGTTCACCGGTTTCTTTTTTTTTAGTTTTTTTTTTTTTTTATAAATAGGAATAGGAAATGTGAAGAAAAGCGTTACTGGCTTGGCGATGTATCTGAAAGAGTTGTGAAGTTAGTGTTTTGGATTGTTCCTGGAATTGCCATAGCGTTAAGAAGATTTTTGGTGAAAGTTTTTTTTTGTTTGTTTTTTCTCCAGCAGTGTTCAGTTAGAATATTGCTTATGAGATACTGTATCATCGAGTTTCCTTGGTTTTGGAGTACAAAATGGTCATTCATATTCAAAGGGGAGGCGTAGCAGCAAGTTTAGGCTTTTTTATACCGTTGAAGACAAATGGGTGTCTTAGATGTGGTTGCAGCAACTTACATGTTTATTCGAAAGTGTTACAAGTTTGATAGTGCTCATATTTCTAGAAACAGTAGCAGGTGAGCTGTGAAATCTATCTTTATCCAGATATGCAAACATTGATATAAAGACTATTCCAAATATATTAATGACCGAATATGATGTGTACATCGACATCTTGGCAAGATTGATGTCTTGATAACTGTGTACAAATTAATATGTGTAGCTTTTAAAGTTTTAAGGAGCCGAAGTGGCAGCTTGAACCTTGTGAATGTATCCCAGCTTGCAATCATCTAATAATCACCTACGAATACAGAGATGCTACGAATATGCTATATCAAATACCATATATATTATCACTTTGATCAGATTACATCTTTCAAGTGTTGACTATTCTAGGTCTGTAAACTACCTAGCCACTCTTCAAAATTGTCATTCCATGTAGGAATATATATATATATATATATATATATACACATGTAATTTTCTGTGTGTTGAAAACTTGAAATTGAAAAAATATATAATAGGTATACTTCAACTCAGAGAGTATTTCTACCACATATATTCCCATGGGTTGAAACTTGGTTGACAACTTGAAATGCATGTGGTAGAAATGCTTTTCAGGTTGCAAGTAAATATTTTTGTGACAATCTAAGAGTATGATTTTAAAAATAATTGCAAGACCACAAATAATTGAAATTTTCTTATTTATTAAAAATATAAAAAATATTTATTCAATAAAAAGCTTTATATAAAAGAAAAGGATTTAAGTTTAGTTTTATAGAATATTCAACAAGATGTATTTATTTGTCAAGAATATTGATATAAGACCATATAATTTTTTTTTATTTTTTTTATTTTTTTTTTTAAATTCAAGAAAAATTTCTTAAATTTATAAATAAGATCATAAAAAATAAAAAAATATTTTTCCAAATTTAAAAAGTTTTAGATTTATATAATTAGTATTATAATATCTATGTATTATAATATATTGACTTATAATAAACATAAACAAGATTCTTACTAAATTATCTTATTTCACCTTCATGTATCTACCAAGTATATGATTCTAATATTCCAATCAAAAATGAAATATAACATTGTATTTTGTTGTTTTTAAACAATTCTTGTTACAAATCTAAATAAATTGGACATATATTTTTACAAGTATAAGTTTATTTTAGCAAATCTAATATAACTTTATTACCTAAGCAATGATAGGCTTGCTACTTTATTTATAGAGATTATAACCTTTTATCATTTTTAAGTTACTAATCTCTATAATAAAAAACTTTATTACAAATTGTATGGATCATATCAAATACATGTATGTGTGTGTGTATATATATATATATATATATATATATGCTTATGCTTTGATTCCAATTGCATTATTGTCAATACAAACAATTTTAAATCATATAAATATATAGATCCAACTTACTTGATAATAAAAGTGTCTAAATTATATTTAAAATATTAGTGTCATAATTTATTTATTTTTAAATTTTACTAATTAAAATAAATAAATTGTATGAGCTAGACCACATTGATTTAGGCATATTATACTACAATGTCTTCTTTATAATAGTTAGAATGGTAACTTTTATTATATTCATTTAAAATAATTATACTTATTAAAATTTATTCTACTTTAAATTGGAATAATTAAAAAATCAATATACAACCATTTGTACATTAAAACACAATCTTGACTACTAAGATTAGATATCTTGTGGTTGATACAATCTTAAGCTACTATATACTTGATGTATTATAAAATATAATAAAAAAATATTACAAATTCCATTACATCATATTAAAAATTCCATTATATCATCAATATATAATTTTAAAATTATCTTTTAGCCTTGCTTAATATTTTTAATATCATATTTTATGAACCAACTAAAAGAAATCAATTAAATTGTGCCAACAATAATATTTGATATAATCATATCATGGTAAGAATAAATAATATATCTTAATGGATGTTTGAAGTTTTAATTATTATTAGAAATATGTAAAAGGTACTTTTTGTATACATATATGACTAATAGATGCCATATTTAATCTTAATAGTTAAAATTAAATATGATAGTACTTAATAAAAGAATTGCTAAAATGCCATATAATAGTGATCAAGTCATTTAAGAACAATATTGTACACTAATTTACAATAGTTATTCATTTATCCTATTTTATATATATGGTGAAATCAAAAAAAATACTACTTATATATAGTTGATTGGTAAAATAATAAAAAACTATATCTATTATAAAATATATAAAGATAATCTCTCTCTTTCTCTTTCTATATATATATATATATATATATTATATATAATAGAAATCTTAAATTATTTTATATATATATTAGATAATTTTATTTTTATAATCAAAATTGGTTTAAGAAGAGACATCAAATAAGCCTATTATTGTATCAACATATAAAAGTAAATATTAAAGTATCATAGTCTATATACTAACATAATCAACTATTTTGATTATCTTTCCAATTTTAATATGGATAGGATAATCTGCTAGGAACTCTTTTGATGTAAAGAACTATAGAGAATGTAATGTAGATCTTTGCCTTTTTTTCAAGTTTACTTGATATTTTGGCTTGTGAGGTTTTGACTCATTGCTAGAATTATAATGACATTGCAAGGTTGTAGAATGTCTTGGTAGCAATTTTGGTCCTTGAGATCTAACATCTTTAGACAAAGAATTTGTTGTTAGATGTTAGTCTTTACTTTGCTCTCAACAACTCATCCATATTTTATGGTCACATTTGATAATTCTTGACCTATTAATCACTTATTTTAATATCTACATATATATGTATACATGTATGTATATACTTATTTTGATATAAATAAATATATATGGTGCATATAATAATATCTATGATGAAATCGATTTTTTATTCCAAATTTTTAATTATACCATTTACAAATTTTTTTAATTGTCTATGAAATTTGGTTTTATTTGAAATACAATTAAATTAGATCAAATTATTATTTTTTAATTAAATATTGGTATTTTTTCTAATAGAGTTCATCTCAAAGTAATAAGATTTTTTTATAAAATATTTATTTTATATTTATGAGATAATACTTTTTGTAAAATAAAAAATAGGAGTTCTTTTAATTTAAATTTATTGTTAAATTAAAATTTTAGACAGTAATAAAAGACTTTATTTTAATTAAAAAAATTTACTTTTAAAAAACCATATATTTTATTAAATCTTAAATAGAAGATATTGGTAGAAAATAATGTATTAAGATATCTAAATATAAATCTAATATTTTAATTTATGCCAATGCACCAAATCTTTATTTCAAGAAATCACTTTAAGATTTATTATAATACATCTAACCAAATTTTTTCCTATAGTAGCCATTTTGTTATGTAGAATTGTTTCTTAAGACCTAAAATATATATTACAAATATATATTAGTGGCTACTAAAAATACTACTAAATAAATTAAGAATATTTTTTAAAAAATAATTATAAGAAAAATAAATAATATATTTTTTATATTAAATTCTTAAACATTTATAGATATATACACACATATATATAAATATAAATATTTATAGATATATACACACATATATATAAATATATATGATTAAGATTTAATACTATTTTTTATAAATATAGTTATTTTTTAGTTTTTTATTATTTAAATTTTTTTTATAGCATCTTAATGCCATCTCCTTTCTAATAAAATGAATGTATCAAATCTACTAATAAGATCTTCTCCTATTAATAAAATCTTTATCTTTAATTTTATTATAATAGAATGTTCTAGAAATTCCATTTTTTTAATTGCAAAAAGTTATTTTAAATTTTTTAATTGTATAAAATTTATTATTCTATTAATTTTTAACACCATACTAAGATATATTTTCAAAATTTGTTGTCTGTATTTTTTAGAAAAAAATAAATTAATAAAAAACTTAAATATTTGCCAAGTTATTTTAAGATAACTGATTTTAAAAAGTAATATTTTATTAAATTATTTTATTATTTAAAAATTATTATTTGGCTATTAAGTAAAATTTAAAATTATTTTTATATAAACCAAAATTGTTATACATTATAGTATTATATATATATATATATATATATATATATGTGTGTGTGTGTGTGTGTGTGTGTATATATATATATATATGTGTGTATTTCTTTCTTTAATATTTAAATTTTTCTAAAATATTTTAATATATGTAACTTCTATATTTATAAAAATTATATTTTATTCAATATTGTATATATGTGAATAAATATTATTTTGGTTTTGTATTTTAAAAAACTTTATATTAAACAGATTTTCTTATTATATTTAAGACAGTATTTAGATCTTAATAACTAGCAACAGTATAAGATACTAAACATTAACAACCACTTACAAATTTAGTTTATTTTGGGGTTTTTTATAAGTATTTTCAAACACGTTTTGAGAAGCTTTTATAAATATAAAACTTAACTCAATTAAAATCACCAAGCAATAAGCAATTTATTTTAAAATATAATCATAAATGTCTTTTATATTTAATATTGATAAAGAATAATTTGTATTTTTATAACTATTATTTCTAAATTACATCACTTTAACACTGTACAATACAAAAGTCTAAAACATTTATTTAAAAATCGAATATTTGATATATATATATATATATATGTATATATGAGATTTATAACTTGCAAATTTATCAATACACAAAGTTTATTTGATTGACTAATGGTACTACATCCTCAACTAGCATCAAATCGTATATGATACCTCCTTTCTTATGTCATACAATTATAGACATCAAAGGAAGAGATCACGTTAAGAAATACTTTTCTAATGAATACAGATGATCCAATCTTCTTTTAGAAGATTGAGCCCCCATTGACACTCCTTTTGAAAAACCATAGTTTCTTAAAATTAAAAATTGAATAATAGCCTATTGCTAAAATGGATTAATTCAGAAAAATGTAACAATTAAGTTGACTACTATTAATTATTTAATTTAAAAATAGAACGTGAATTCAGTTATTGCCACCTTATGTGTAACAATTTTTGAACATTTTTATCTAGTGATGCCTTTGCAATTGATCCTTGTCTACCCAACTAATCAGACTTCGTCTATTGCAGAGCTTAAATGGAAGTGGGTTCTGATGCCTCTGCATTTTCCTGTACAGTTATTTTTTCAAGCTTACAAATGGAGTTTTCTCAGCAGCAGCTGTAACGTCGCTTACACAAAACTACTGCGTCTCCAACTCTTCTTCTTTGCATCTATCTCGAACACCATCTTTCAAGCATAAATAGGTACTGGAAGTTTGAACCATGGTTTGGAAGCATGTGAGCAGCGAACTCATCGATGTTTTAGTAAGACTTGCCAGTGGATTTCACTGTAGTAGTTCAATCTTAATTGAAAGCTACTGATTGCTGAAATGCCAACCTAAGGATCCAATAAATGAGATCAGGTGGATCTCAGATGACAGGCTATCTTTTTAGAGATTTGGCTGGTAAACAGTGAAGAGTTTCTGTAACTCTGCTACATGATAAGTATTCCCTTTTGAATGAATAGCAAGGTTGGATAACATAAATGACTTCAAGCTTTCACATCTTACCTGTCTCCATTATGTGGGGATGTTTTCCACCGCTCTGTCAAATTCAGCATTAACGCCGAGTAAGGTAGGCAATATACTGGACGCCACGTTGTTAGGACCATCTCCATTCCAATCTTCTTAAATTCTCACCAGTGAATTTTTGGAGATGGAAACCACTGTCCATATTCAAACACTTTTTCCCTTGTTGATATTTTTTAAATAATACTACGAAATTGATTAGTGCTTCAAGTTTGAGGAACTACTTACCCTGCAAAAGTAACACGCGGCGCAGCACCACGAGGAAAATAATTCGATTCAATCATTGCTTTTGTGAGGGTGACCATAAATTGAAGCAAGAAATACTCAACAGTGGATGGTAGATTCCTGTGATCAAATACCTTGCGCATTACATCATTCCGGTAAGAAGTAAAAGCCATCTAAAGTCTTCACACTGAAGAAGGAACAGAGCCACAAACATTCTGGAATAATGACCAATGATCTGACGAAAACGAAATGAAGGCCAATACAGAAAGAGACGCTTACTGCAATCCCCCCCAAAAAATATGAACAGATATATATATATATATATATATATATACATAAAAGAAGAAAAAGAAAAAGAAACTATCGAGGGTTGCTATTAACCTCGTTCCCACTACTTTCCAATTGCAAAAATACATCGATCAAACGAGATCAATCCTGGGTATCAAATTTGGAGAAGTATTTAAACCTTAGAAATATCCTTATCCGGTGTCTTGGAGACAATGCTACTTCTTAAGCACCTTAATAAGAGCCTTGGTTATTTCCACCGACAGGAGAGCATTTTTAGTGGCAAAATCTTCATATTCTTTCGAGAATACGACTTCCTCAAAGCTATCTAGGATCACATTTATGGCGGTCTCCTTCAATGAAGTAGCATGAGTGAGAGTCGCCAACTCCAGAACATCCAAAACATTAGATGGAGACACTGTAGCACAAATGAAAGCTTCACACACCTTGCTCAATACTGGTATATCGTACTTATCGGCAGCTATCAAGAGAGCATGACCATGCTCCGCCATGGCATCAGCTGGAATTTCAGCACAGTACATGAACTCAAGAAGATACCGCAGTTCAGAATGGCTTAACTCCGGTATGTGAACAACTCCCGTGTGCGGCTCCTTTAATTCGTCCGACTCAAAAATTGCTCTAAATACAGATGACTTGGTTGCCTTCAGTCAGCGATGAGCATCCAACAAGCTACACGAGTGATTAAAAGATAAGAGTTGCACTTCGAGCTTTACAAGAATGTCACATGGTGCAATCACACAGCTCTTCAACAATACGCTCTTGGTGGTTCCACAATACTTTCACAAAAATAAGAGCACTAATTATATCATATCCGCGAATCAAGCTGAAGTAAAGAATGCACCGAAGCCTCATGCAAATCTAATAATACATATTAAAACAAGAGCATCCAGAGCCTAGCATTGAAAATGATGTCATTCAGACAAGGGAATGAATAAGAGACAAGAAACTAACCATGACAATGCGGTGAGCATGTATAGAGAGGCCGTCGTTCGTGACCAATTCGACATCAGTGTGCATCCCCGTTTGGAAAGCTTCTATAAGCGACCCAAGAAACTCAAGCTTCTCACTCACATTTTCTTCCATCTGATCTAGCTGCTTAATCTGATTAAATGCATACTGCAGCCCGTACGGAGCTGCTTGCCTTCCTTTCTCTCCATCTTCATCATCGCGCCACTGTTGCTCCAGCTTACGGCAGAGATCTATGATAGACTTTGCACCTTCGTAGCAATTCTTACATAACGTGTTGCGCGGAGGTCGATACGAGTTCCCCACGGAGGAACACAAGCAGCAATCCATTGCATACCTTTAATAGCGGCGAACGCTACCTTTAAGCTCTGTTACAGCCGCAGTTCCAATCCCGAACTCTTGACCTCCTTCCGAAACGTAGAAGCCTAGTATCATGAAACCAGTTATCAATAAAATAAAATCCATAAGTTCGCATGAAGATACTTAGAACTCATCTTGAATTGAATACATCACCAAAGCTGAGAAACCGAACAAACTAAACCTCCGATAATTACAGTCCAGTCATACAGAGGCATTCAATTAGTTCAATTAGTCTATACTTGATGCTCGCATCTGGAGAGGAAGAAAAATAACCAAGCAGATGATATCTTCAACGCATCAGCGACTCGCTTAATCCGTTCAGTGACACATTCGACATGAACACACCAGCAATCACGCACTACACCTCTAGCCGAAGAAAACGATCCAATTCCTCAATTAAGTCTGATACTCAATCCAGCTATCAAGCACAATGTTCACACATCTTGCCATGAAATGCTCGTCATCATCTTAACCTGTAGCAAACCGCCGCTTCCTCCGCCAAAGATCCCCTTACAACAGATGCCGTTTCTTCTCCACGAATCCTCCCTCACTCTCCCCCGTCTTCCACTATTCTGACACTCCACTTCCGTGACAAGACCCCGCACACCTCACATTAATCTGAAATCAACGCCAGTTACTACCAGCTGCCAAATAACTCGATTCATCACTGCATTGCCGTCGCAATGGCCACTGTTGCAGCCTCTGCGCCACACCGACGGAAGAGCCTGCACTCGTCCACTACTAAGCTCCTCAACATCCTCGATAATGCACCATATTAGACGCTTGGACCTCCACAAGAAACCTCTTACTCAGAGCATTCGGCTCAACACCTCAATTTGGCACCAGTGGAGTTGAGCGAGCGCTGAAAGCAGCATCATTCTACGGGAGCAAGCTTCAGCTCAAGCTCCATTTCTCGCCATAGCCACTGCCAGGGTTAACAACGCCAGCATCATTCATCCACTATTGGGAACCGCAACGCCACCCACATTCATCCACTACTAGTAACCACAACGCTGGCGCTTCGTAGCCGATCATGATTTCGAATTCCGTCAACTATACCTTTTAAAATTCAAGAATTTTACAACTACTCTAGGTGTTTGTTAAAAAAAACTTGTATTTTACTTTAAGTGTTTTATTATGGTCGATATCATTTTAAAGCTTAAAAAATTTTGAAATTTTATCAATTGAATAAGTATCCAATTTAAATTTGGGATTCTAAGATTTTTATTTTATTTTATTTTATTTTTTATGAATATAGAGGATTAGGAGTTCAAATACAAAAAGATGAGTATTATATGGGTGTACCAGTACTAATTTTCTTATATCAATTTTACTTGGAAAAATCATGATTTTTTATTTTTAGTTAATTTCCTTTCTACAGGAGTGTAAGTCATTTTTTATTTTTTTTATCTTTATCTTTAAAATTTTTTTAAATTTCATTTACCATAATTGTGCAGTTACATTTACCATAATTTTTTAATTTCATTCTTCTAATTTTTAAAATTTCATTCCAAACTTTCTTTTGACTTAGAAATTATGGTAAATGTAATTGCCAATTAGAATTTGAATCTTTTAAAATATTAATTTTTTGAAATCCTTTAAAATCATGGTTTATTTTTATATCTCTTTAATAATATCATCAATGATTTATTGTCAATTGATTTAATGCAAAGCTTCTTATTTAGATATTTTCTTGCTATATTCACTTGGTTTTATGTGTATAAATTACTGAATTTTTTTAATACTTTTACCTGAAATAATAAAAATACTCAAAATAATTCATTAAATTAACAAGAATAACAAAATCATTAATTACTTTTATATTTTAGATAATGTTGCACATATTAACAGTAGATATGAATTCTTATAATGCAATTTTTTAGCTATTATAATAAGGTTAATATTTATATTTATTTATTTGATTGAAAGAAATCAACAAACTTTAGTTTATCAAAACACAAATTCTTATGTGTGTTATTATAATTGTGAAATGTGATTTACTTATTTCTATTATATATATATATATATATATATATAGAATTTAAAATATATAAATATTTAGTAAAATATGTAATAACAAAAAAAAAAAAACTTTCCTTTGTTATTTATTTTATGTTTTTATATTATGGTATTAAAATATTACTACTTGATTTATGAAATCATAAAATATCAATAAAAAAACGTTTTTATATTATAATATTAGAATATATATTTAAAAATATAATATGTAATCTGTTATAGATATATTTAAAAAATTAAAGGTTACATATTGTAAAACATATAATCACAAAAACAAAACTTTATATTATAAGTTTTTAACCTTTTATGTTTTTATTCTAATAATAAAAAGATAAATAAAAAAAACTTGAATAATTGAAAAATTAAAGAGCTATTTATTTAATAAATATATTTAAAAATAAAATTAATAATATTTTAATTTATTTTATTAAAATTCATTACTTTAAAGAACTAATATAAATATCATTTTAAAAAAATAAAATTTTAAATATGTTAAAATAAAATTAAAAAATTAAAAAAAGTTTCACGAGATTTTTATAAAAATATACTTATTAATAGAATTAATATTTTAATAAATAAAATTTATATTATTATAATAAATATATATATATATATATATATATATATATATAATTGAATCTATACTTGATTTTTTTTTTGTCATTCTATTATTATAAAAAAATAAAATTTATATATATATATATATATATATATATATATATCATTTTTTTCTCTTAAAATAGCTAGACATCAAGACATTAGTATGACCAAATCTTTTAAGTCCAAATTAGACACTATTATAAGCATTCTTACTACTTTATCTATTAGGATTGCAAAGATTGAAGAGATTATTGCAAAACTTCATAATGATGCAACATTAAGAGTACCACAATCTAGATTGCATCTACCTTCAACTTTTGTGCTTGAGGATGCAATACTACCTATACTGTGCCAAAAAAATCTACCTATTTAATAATGTAAGGAGCCTCAAGTTAATCTTCCAGAGAAATATGATAGTATATGTTCAAAGTTTCAAGGATTTGTAAATCAAATTTGATTAATAATGGTTCTACAACTTGATATTTATCTAGCAAAAGAATCAAGGGTTGGATTGATTTATACCTTGCTTATGGAGCAAGCATTATGATGGTTTACTCCCTTCTTTGAAAAGAAATTATCAATTTTAAATAACTTTGAAGTTTTTATGAAAGCATTTGTAAAAGCATTTGGAAAACATAACAAGATTTGTTGGGCAACAACCAAGATCCGAGCATTGTGACAATCAGCATGCTTTGCATTAGTCTGTGCATTCAATTTTATGCAACTAGTGTATGATATCAATTGAGATGAAGAAGCCTTGATAAGCCAATTCTATTGGAGATTAAAAGACAATATAAAGGATTTGTTATTATTGCTTTTGGATCTACAATCATTCAATGAAGCTATTAGCCAAGCTGTGAAATGTAATAATTAACTATTTCAACATTGTCAAGATTAACGTTCATAGGCCTCAGTGAGACAAAACACAATTTGATACACTCTTGCTACATCGATAAGCAGTCTGAATTCACATTCAAAAATAAAAGATATGCAATTTGATGTAATATGTTTTAATCCTCTTAGTCTATAAGAAAAGAAGCATTAGATGGAAGAGAATTTATATTTGTATTGTGGCAAAGGAGACCGCAAGACTCTCAATTGCTTGAAGAAACAAAATCAAGACATCACCAAAATCAAGAATACAATCATTCAAGAAAACAAAGATGTTGAACCATAGTATGGACCGTGCGGTTGGACAATTTAATATTACAAAATTATTCAAGTTCCTCTCTTTCTACTCAACCTACTCATTACTTTATAATTTTGTTATATTTTGGCCCTCAAAAGCTTTAAGCAATTATCTTGTTGAATTCATGGGTATTCACTTGTTTCTTAAATGAGGCGTTTGCTAAACTTCATAAAATTCCTCTAATATAAAAATTCAAACCTACTCATTTAAAGATAATAGATAGATGACTTTTATCCTTTGGTAGTGTCACCTATGAAACAACCTCTATAGAAGTGTCGTTTGAAAATTATAGCAATAAAATTGTATTCAATGTTATTAGAATTCATTCAAATATTATTATTCTTGGACTTTCTTGGTTGAAAAAGCATAATCCATCTATAGATTAGAAGTTGCAAAAAATGATATTTTTGATAGAAATCATTGTAAAAAAACTTTATAAAAAGTCACAAGTAGGTAAACCTTTATTTGTTAAAGCAAGGGCCTTCATCAAGTTGATTAAAAAAAGTACACCATTTTTTATTAATATAATTCCAATTAAAGAAGATATAACTTCATCAACAAGTATTCTAAAGTAATATAATAAATTTTAAGATATTTTTCAATAAAAAATATTAATATATTATTAGAATACTGACCATATGATTGTACCATAGATCTTCAAGAAGGAACACAACCACTTTTTGGCCTAATTTATTATCTTTCTTAAAACGAGTTTTTGGCATTGAAAGAATATATTGATGAAAATCTTATAAAGAACTTCATCAAACATTCAAAGTCTCTAGTAAATGTACTTATATTCTTTATAAGGAAAAAAGATGGTTCTTTAAGTATATGTGTTAGTTATTAAGAATTGAATAAGATAATGGTGAAGAATTGTTATCTACTACTGTTAATCAACTTGGCTAAGCCAAGATCTATACTAAGATAGATCTTTGTGGAATATATAATCTAGTATGGATTAAGGAGGGAAACAAATAGAAGACCATATTTTGGACAAGGTATGAACATTTTGAATATAATGTCATGCCTTTTGGATTAACAAATACATCTACTATCTTTCAACATTTAAGAATGACATTTGTTGAGAGTATCAAGATAAGTTTGTAATGATCTATCTTGATGATATCTTGATCTATTTAAAAAAATTGGAAAAATAAAAAGAACATATAAAATTGGTATTATAAAAGCTACAAGATACAAGTTTGTATGCCAAGCTAGAAAAATATGTATTTCATCAACTAAAAATTGAATTTTTGGAATACATTGTATCTACTAAGAATTTGATGATGGATCCCAAGAAAGTGGAGGTGGTTATGTAATGGGCCATTCCAAAGATTGTAAAAGATGTACAATGCTTTCTTAGATTTATTAACTTCTATCAAATCTTTATAAAAAATTATTCTGAAGTTATTGTCCCTCTTATTTGATTGATATACAAAAATAAGTTGAAATGGAAGCTTCAAGTAGAGAAGGCATTTCAAAATCTCAAGATAATGTCTACCACATCTCTAATCTTGATACATTCATATTTTATAAAATCATTCTATATGATAACTGATGCTTTGGATTTTGCATTAAGGGTTGTACTTTTACAAATGGATATAGACAATAAATTCTATTCTATTATATTTTATTCTTGAAATTTTTTTATTGCTGAAATTAATTATGAAATTCACAATAAGAAGTTTTTTGCTTTTGTAGATTCTTTTGAAAAATGGCATTATTTTCTTAAAAGAGCAATGCATCCTATGACTATATACATAGATTATAAGAATTTAGAATATTTTATGTCAACTTGGATTCTTAATTGCTGTCAAGCTTGATGGAATATGTCATTATCTAGATTTAATTTTGTTATTATTTATCAACCTAGAAAGCAATAAAAATTATTTGATATTTTATCAAGGAAATTATATCTTGTATCAAAAACAAGAGAAATAGCATTTGATCAAGAATATGCAATTTTATTGAAGTTAGAGTAATTTTATCTTTGTACCACTATTACATTGATACTTATTGATTCTAATTTCTTCAATGAGGTGTATGCTACAACCACTAATGATGCTTTGGCCCTTGATATCAAGCATAGCTTCAATGAAAATTTTGACAAGTTCAAGCTTAAGAAAGACCTATACTTTGAAAAATATTTGTATATTCCAGAAGGACCAAGACAATTGCATGTTTTTCAATCTTGCCATGACTTTCCAATTGCGGATCATTTTGGATTTAATAAGACCTTGGAATTTATTTCCCGAGATTTTTAATGGCCTCAAATGTGGAAGACTATGAAGGACTTTGTGTTCTCTTATGACATTTATTCAAGGTCCAAGAATTCTTGACATTATCCTTATGAACTCTTACAGTCTTTGCTTGTTCCAAAACAATCATGGTCTTCTATCTCAATGGATTTCATTACAGATCTACCACCATCTAACTCATTAGACAATATTTTTTTGGTGGTTGATTGACTCACAAAGATGACTCATTTTATTTCTTGTAAAAAGACTACTTCTAATAAAGAAACGGCAAGTCTCTTTTACAGCCTATTGGATAATATTATATTCAATTGACAATTCCAATTCATATCTAAGTTTTGAATATCTTTTTGAAATATTGAAGGTAGATATTAAACTTTCTTTGACTTTCTATTCTTAAACTAACGGCCAAAGAAAACAAGTTAACAAAGTTTTGGAGTAATATTTTGTAATATAGCATCAACTATTAATAAGGCGATTGGATCTTATATCTACCATTAGCAAAATTTACATATAATAATATTGTTCATGCCTTAAAATAAAAAATTTTGTTTTATTTCAACTATGGATATTATTCAAAGCTTGATCTATGGAATATATTAAAGAACAACAATCCAACAACCAAAGGATTTACAAAGCATCTATCACAACACCAAACAACCTTGAAGGATCAATTACAAGCAATTCAAGATACTTATAAGATATCTGCAAATAAATTCAAGAATCAACTGCTTACTTTTTATATTGGAGATGAAATATGGCTTCTTTAATGGAACATTAAGACTAAGCGGCCATGTGCTAAATTGGACTATTGAAGGTTAGAACCATTTTCTATCCAAAAGTAAATTAATCCACTAGCATATTATTTAGAATTACCATCTTTTATGAAGAAACATTCAATTTTTCATGTCTTTTTTCTAGAACCTTATAGAAAGTCATATATTTTGAGAAGAGTACAACAATCACCACCTAATATCAAAATTGAAGATCATGAAGAATACAAGGTCAAAAAGGTGCTTGATTTACGAAAAAAGTAAGGCAAATTGGAATATCTTATTCATTGGCACAACTATGATATTAATGAGCATACATAAGGATTGATTGAAAATCTTTCCAATGCATCTCAAAAAGTACAAGAATTTTATCGACTCTATTTTCACAAATCTAAACATATTTGATGATAATTTCTTAGCGAAGGTTGGATTCAAAGAATATTTATAAGAGGAAGAGAGTCAAACCAAAGCCTTCATCAATATGCAATCATTTATTTCAAAATAGAATAAAATTATAGAAGCAAGTTAGTCACTATGCAAAACCTTCAAGCATTAAGAGAAAAAGATTTAGAAGATTTATTTGCTACATAAGCTTCAAATAAACCAATATAATTTTTACAATCTTTATTTGATCAAAATAAGGACAATATATTTCAGTGCTAAGTACAACTATGGTTGGAGCCATTAGAAATAACACCTAATCAAGCAAGTTTTCATTTGAATGCTTGAGTTTTAGTGATATTACTTGAGTTTAGAAAAATCAATCCTTCTAAATCTAAGATCTTATTTGAAGGATGTTTTGAAGGCTACAATAAAGATTAGATCTTTAGATAGGATGTTTCAACAATGGAGGTACTAACTTAAGGCCATAGGTGATTTCTTCAAAGATTAGTAAAACCTATTTTCCAAGAACAAAGACTAGAATAAATAGCTTCATTGATATAGCATATTTTTTACTTTCTATATATGTAAGAAGATTTTTGAAGGTATGAGCTCCTCTTAAAACTCATTGCTAAAGAAGGAGGTGATGTTAGGAATATATTCTTTGGAAGTTCATAGAACCTTTTAGAGGTTTCTTAATTAGTAAAAGTTGATTGAAAAGCTTCTTAGCTGGTGAAAGTAGCTCAAGAAGCTTCTAAGTTGGTAGAAAGAGCTTGAGAAGCTTCCTAGTTTGATAGAAGCTGCTGAAAAAGATTCCTAGATAAGAGTATATATTAAAGTCAAGGCTAAAAAGTTTTTTAGTCTCAACAATACATCTCTTGAAGTTCTAGCTCACCTTTCTTAGTATTGTTCATGTATTCATTTAAATAATTTAAGTTCTTCTTGATTTTTTCTTGAAATCTTTTCTAATTCAAGTCTCTTGTTTTATATTCTTGTATCTTTAATAGTAGCAATTTATTCAATCTATTTAAGAATAGATAAATTTTACATTAATTAAGTAGAATGGAATATTAAAGCTTAATTAAAAATTTAATATATATATATATATATATATATATTGAATGAATCAATTAATCAAAAATAAAATATTTTTTAAATTAATGATTTTATAAAAATATATTACAATCAACAAATATAGAATAAAAAAAATCTTAAAATACCTTCAAATTAAAATATATTTTTACTTTGATTTTTTAAATAAATTTAGAAATATCCACAAGCTACACATATATACAATTAAGCAACACCTCTAATAAATATGTTAATAACATACTTCTACAAATGAGGATCTTTGCAAGCTATTTTAAAAATAAATTATTTAGAATAAAATCAAAAAATAAAATGTGAAAAAAACCAAACTTTAAACTTATAATATTATATGATTAATTAGCACATGGATTTTAAGATTTTATAATTGATCAAAGAATCAAAATAAATAATTCGTAGATCAAATTTTACTATAATGGTTATATTAATGAAAAAATAAATAAATCCAAAAGAATATTGTAATTGTAAATTGTAATTTTTGTGAGTATTAGCATAAAATACTTTAAAGGCATAAAAATAGGCATAAAAAATTTATGGCTATCTATCAATTAGTAAAGAACCAACAAAGGATCCCCTCTCTTTTAGTAGCTTTCTTCAGATTCGGAAACCCGCTCCTGAGAGACTGCATGCTTGAAATCTGTACTCAACTAACCTCTCGAATAATTGCTGTAGATAATTTATATTATACTTCCAGAAGTCAAACTCTGGGAGTCAATGGTAAAATACTAGAAGCTTCTTTCCAAATTGATCTAGTTTGTCGTATCTCCTGGATCAATCTAAAAAACTACAAGATAATATAATTATACACTAAGTTAACAAAAGGAATAATTAAAGGTAAAATAATTTATATAATAGTTATATAAAGATTTAAAAAATTAGTGGATTTAAAAAAAAAAAATTATAACAAAAAATTGATTAAATATTTTTTTATTTAGAATTTTTTAATTTTTTAAAAAAAAATTAGATATATCTAATTGAATCAAAGTAATTTATTTTGTGCTATAAACATTTTCAAAATTTATATTCTCAAATATATCTTATAATTTTCTTATGTTTATTTATAAAATAAATATTTGAATAATAATATCTATTTAAAATTTTTAACCTTTGTCTTAGAGCATCTAAAATATATTATAGCAATAGAAAAAATATTATTAAAAAAATAATAATAAAATATTTTTTATTACAATATTTTTTTCTTAAAATTTTTAATAATGTTAAAAAGGTCTTTGGTGATTTTATACATAAATGCTTAAATATCTTATTTAATCTAAAATTATATTTTTTATTAATGAAAATTATGGAATATATTTAAATAATATTTTAATAGAAAATTATATAAATAGTTATTACAGCTCTTTAGTAATATTTATTTTTTCTCAATCTTTTTTTTATATTGCTGACATAGAGCCTAGTTTATACAAAGTTTAATTATATAAGATGTTCAATTAAATTTAATAAGTTGTATTAAATGAAATTTATAATAATTTTATAATTAAAAATTAATAGTTTTATAATATATCTATATTTAATATATGAATTATTTTTATAAATTATTTATTATACAAATTATCTATATTTAATATATAAATAGTTAATATTTTATTTTTATCTTATAGTTATCTTATTTTATAATTATAAATAAAAATCCAATTATTGTCATGCTTTTATTTATGAATCCTAATAAGTATATTAAAAATTTTAAAAAATAAATTATTTCTTTAAAAATTAGATAAAAGTATTAATAACAAAATATTTTATGATATATTCTTTGTGATTGATTGTATCTTAATATGCAAGATAAATATTAATTGTTCTAAATTATTAAAGACTATGAGTACATTTAGTTTTAACAAAAAGTATCAAATAAAAAAGTTATACTCATTATATCATAGTTTTTGGCTACTTTTTGTAAATAATTTTATTTTTTATAATTGTAAATAATTTTTTTATTTAAAAAAAAAGTATCTAAAATATAATGATTAATTTTTTTACAAACATGAAAGAAGCCATCACAAAGATATAATCTTTAAGATTCTAATTTCAAGATTTACTACTTCTTAGCTTTTAATTTACATCTTCTATATTTAAGTTCTAATAATTTTAATTTATTTATTCTCTCATCCCATCGTATGATAAAATTCCTTAATATATATATATATATATATATATATACATATTTTAATTTCCATCTTATTAATTTCTATATACTCTATTTTTAATAATATCTTTACATTCTAATAAATCTTATTTATATTTGTCTTTTTTTTTTGTTAGCTAATAAATATAAATCTCATCTATCATAATCTCCTTCATCTAATAAAATCTACTTTAATTTACTTTAAACTACTTTTTAATCCACCATCTTTGTAAATAATCTATTCTTTATTTATATCTATTCTTTAATATCTATTTATCTAATTGACTATCAATTAAACAATTGGTCTTTTATAAAATATCATATTGAATATTGATAATTATTAATCTTATTTTTATCTAATTACTTATGTAAGATAAAATAATTTATAGATATGTAATTAAATTTAAGTTAATAAACAACTTTTATTATAACACTATCTTTAATAAAAAAAATTAAAAAGAATTATTTATTAAGTATTAAATTATGATGTCTTACAAGATAGTGAGAGATATTTGTTATTAAAGTAACTTCAATTAAAGAATATTATCTATAATAGATGTAAAGATTGAACTTATATCCAAGGAACAAAGTTTAATTGTATAAAAAGAACAATTCTTAGAGCTTATTATTAAAAAATATATAAAATATTCAAGAAAAGAATTTTAAAAAACTAGACCTTTGATTGGTTCTTTTTTAAGTTGGTAGCTATAAAAATTAATGAGTTTTTAAATTTTTCTTTTTAAGATTTACTTGTTAATAATTGAATTTTAAAATAATATTTTCTTAAACTTTTAGTGTTGTATGTATTATTTTGTAATGAATTTTTGTCAAATTATCTTTCAATATGAAATTCTATGCAATTAGGTTGTTTTTTTTATAAATGTTCAGCAATTATTTTAATATTTTTTGTATTATACTTGGAATTCTTTTAAGAATGTTTTGATTTTAAATTTGTTTATTTTCAAGTTATTGTAGTTGGATTTAGGATTTGATATTAAAAATTTTAAATTTGAAGTATTAAAGTTTAATATTTGGTATAAAGCACTCATCCATTATTTAACCTAATTTATAAAGTGGCTTCAATTAAATTGTCCTTGTAAATTGAATTAATTTTTAAAGAATTGGTAATAAAATAAAATTTAGTTTAATATTATTTCATTGGATAGAAAATTATCTCAATAAATTAAAATTTTATAACATACAATTTATCTTTACAAAATTTTTAAAGATTCATCAATATTTTATTTCTATATTTATATTAAAAAATCAGAAATTTTTTAATAACTAAATCAGATAATATAGTCATATTTTTTTTAAAGATATTTATTATCATCTTTAAAAAAAAAGATTTATATAATATTAATTAATATAAAAATATATTATTTTAACTTACTTATTTTGAAAATTTAATAAGATTAAATGACTTACAATTTATGGTTGAACTTTTAAACCTAATTAGTTATTGATGAGGATATAATGACATTTTTAGAGGTTAGAACTGGATATTATTAAAATTTGACATAATTATAAAACACTAATAAATCTAAAGAATTTAGTACAATTGAATTAAATAGATTTATTAGTTGATTATTGATTTTAATTATTTATCAATTAATTTTAGCATATATAAAGTATAAGGTCTATTATAACAAAACAAAAATTATAAAGTGTGTAAAGATTGTATTTAATTATATATCATTTATTTTTAAAAATTATATGATTATTAAGTTTAATTAATATAAATAAAATCTATAATACATACTTGGTGTTTATAGTTAGTTTTTTAATAGCACAAGAAACTATAAAATTTTAAGATGATAGAAATTGTAAACATAGTTAAAGCTCTAAGTCAAAGATATCAGCTATTGACACAATTAGAAACCAAAATCAACTTTTTTAAAGAAATTTAGTTTTTTAAAAAAAATATCATTTAATTTAATTTTAAATAAAATAAATACAAGAAGTGACCTATGTTAAATTTTTTTTCTACTAAAATTTGTAGCTATCTATATCTATATATATATCTATATATATATATATATATATATATATATATATAATTTATTTAATAAAAAATTTAATTTTAAAAAATCATTCTTCTAAAAAAATTCAAATATTAGATATTTATTAATTTATTTAATAATACTTATAAGTTTTATTAATTATAAAAACTCAAATTAGTTAATATAATATTTTTTAATTTTTTTAGAAATAATGTCAATCCTTCATTCTATATTAGATAAAGATGAATTCAAGATATGAAAATTTTTAAATTTTTTTGAGAATAATATCAAGTTTTTATACTAATGCATATTAAAATAAGTAAAAGATATAATTTTTTTTAATTTGGTTGGAAATGATATCAAGCTTATGTACTTTGTTAGATCAAAATAAGTAAAATATATAAGACTTTTTTATTCTTTTAGTAATAATAAAATTTTATACTATATTAGATTAATATAAGTAAAATATATAAAATTATTCAATTCATTGGATTATAATGTCAAGCTTTTTAAATTAAAGATATAAATTTTTGTATCTTATTTAATAATAATATCTAAATTTTATATCCTTTTAAATCAAGATAAATTAAAGATAAAAGATTTTTTTAATTTATTACGCAATAATATTAAGCTTTTGTATTAATGCATATCAAGTATTACGGACATAAGATTTATTCCAATAATTATCTAGTTAGTATGGATAGATTGAAATAAATAGAAATTAATTTGATAATATCTTAGAGAGAAGCTTCTTAGAAGCTTCATAAACCTGATTTCACTTTTACACATGGCTATAGGTGAATGGTGGATTAAAAACTTGACCAATAAATTAGCCATGTTGTCATATTGCATTTACGTGCAGTGTGTAAAAATATTATATATCTTGTATTTATTGTTATTACATATGTGAGTGCTAGAGATTATTTTAGAAGATATTATAAGGAGAGGATTTATTTTAGCTACTTAATTAGTGAATTAGGATGGCTATTTGTTTTGGTTCCTACCTTATTTATATTTTAGAATAGATTCTTTTATAATTAAAAGAAAGATAAAGGTTGTTTTATCTTTCTTGTTGACTTTGAAGTAGCATGGACCTTGTGACAGGTAAGAAAGAAGAATATGGGGTGAATAGGGCCTATCCAATAGGATTTTGACTACCCATGTGCTCGTGGCATGGGCTGATGTGGAAGAAAAGGGGAGAATACTCCTCTTGCTGGACCTAGGGTTTGGCAATTTTTGAGCAGTGAACTTTGGAGAGAGATATCTCCAAGGATATAGAAGAATTTGTAATGAAAATTGAAGTGTGTATTCTTTGAATTGTGAGGATTTTAGAACCTATTCTCTTGCTTGTATTGAAGTTGTGAGCAAATAATTATGCTTGTTTTAGTAGAATGAGGTTTGTTGCCATTGAAATGCAATGGTAGAAATTTCGAGTTACTGCGGCAAGTTTGATTTCAATTCTTTCTTAGTGAAATTTGTAGAAAATGTGGAAAATTGTGCTAGCTTTCTATCAAGCTATCTCTTGTAGCATTTGGAGTTAGAGAGAGAAAGTTGTGAGCTTGAGAGTAGGAAAGGGTCTACTGCCACCTGACAAAGAAAGACAGAGACTTTGTTCAACCACATACTCTCTTCAACCTTTTTGATAATTTAGATGCTTATATTATCTTATGTGAGCTTTCCAAAAAAAAAAAAATCAATGTATTTAGAGCTTCTATGAAAGACTTATGAGCCGTGAAGTGTCAAGAGGGCAAATTGTTGCTAGGGTTTGAGGAGTAGATTTGACTACCTATAAAATCTGAAGTTTGAGAGATGTACATGCGAAATCTTAATACAAGTCAGATGATGGAGTGAGCTTTCTAAAAAGCTATTGTTTGTCTAATTTGGGGAAGGGAAGCAACCACAACAAAGGCTGAAGTGAAGAGGAGCTTTGCTACCTTTGTATTTGCTGAGAAATTTTAGTGCTTATTTCATTTAGCTATAACTTTTAAACGCTAAGACATCTATTTGTGAAATTTTGATATGTTTTACAATGGATTATTGGCTTTCCATAAGCTATAAGCATGCTTGATTTGACCTTTGGATGAATTTTTAGTGATTTAATTAGTTTCAGCTTGTTGTATAACTTGTATTCTTCATATGCGGTTGTATTTGAGGTATACTTGAGTATATACATACTTTGTTTATACTTATTATACAAATATATATACTTATATTTACATCAAGTATTTATACAAGTATTTTATAAGTATTATATATAATATTTGTATAAATATTTATATAAGTATTATATCAAGGATTATACTCTATTTTTATATAAGTATTTTATAAGTATTATATATAGTATTTCTATAAGTATTTATATAAGTATTATACTCTATTTTTATATAAGTATTTTTATAAGGATTATATTTTATTTTGTACAAGGATTATACTCCACTCTTGTACAAGGATTATATTCCACTCTTATATAAGGATTATATTCTAGTATTGTATAAGTATAGAAGATACTTGCACGTCTTCCTCTTATGTTCCCTGTTAGTTCTAGTAGCAGCTAGGAATTCGGCGTTTTTCCAAGGCGAATTCTCTCTATCCGACAATGTATTGCACATGTTGGTAACTTGTGGAACAAGCTAAATATGTGGTACACATATGGAAAACTTGTCTTGCAAATTTGATACATGTTTTACAAATTGGATACATGTTGGAGGTCTTATAGAACACTGCCACATAGCTCTTAGATAGATAGTATATATAGAGACAAGACTGAAGCCTTTTTCACTCTTGTTAATACTTTTCTTATTTTTAATCTTGCTTCAAGAGTCTCTAGTCTTTTTGTCTTTGACAATAGTCATTCTAGTTTTAATATTATTCCATTTTTGAGTAATTTTTTATTCTTTTGAATAACACAAGAATATATTGATATTTTATTTTTTTATAATTCATATTTTTAACAGTTTGACAAGAATGAAGAGTCATTCTTTTTTTTTTCTTTTTTTATTTAAGAAGTGAGTGGATTACTCTATTCCTATTATTATATTTGAAGATTGCAGACTATTTACCTTTAAACTAACATTCTTTGCTTTTTAACCTTAATTTTTTCTTAAAAGAGAGTAGATCATTCCTCTTTATAGAGATTTTTATTTAATATTAGAGATTGCAGATTATCCTCTTCTAATTTGAATTGTGGAGTTATTAAGTTATCTAAAATAAAAAGAAAGATCATAGATACTACACTTATTGGAAGTGAGAATAGATTTGCAAGTATCATAGATCTTCAAAAGCTTATCAACACTCTTAGGGTGGAAATTTTACAAATCACTAATATCAATTATAGAAGCACTATTTTTATGTCAATAGAAGAAATCCAAAGCCTATATCAAGAACTTGTATAGTTGAAGGAAGTAAGTAAATTGGCCTTATAAGCAAATCTAAGAAGTCTGGCTTCTATAAGCGTGAAGGAGGCAAATATTAATATGCTTGAGAAGTTTGATGGAACAAGATCAAAATTTTGAGAATTTTTATAACAAATCAAGCTATATCTAAGAATGCATTCTTTCCAATATCCTAATAGATTTATTTAAGTTGGATTTATAAACACACTTCTATTTAGAAGTATTCTTTTTTTATTTATGTTTTTAATAGAAAAAAATTCATAGCTTCTTTATGATTTGAATTCATTCTTCGAAGTATTTACGGCCATATTTGAAGAAAATGATTGAGAGAGGGTAGCAGAAACCAAGCTCTTATCTTTGCAACAAGGATTATAGTCAGCCTCAATATATGCTGCAAAATTCTAAAACCTTTCTTATGATGTAAAGTGAAACAATAAAGCTCTTATCAATCAATTTTACTATGGGTTAAAAAATAATATCAAAGATTTATTACTAACAATGTCAAAAGAAAATTCTTTTGAATAATTTATTGCTCAAGCTATTAGATACAACAATTGATTATTTAAAAATCATCAAAAACATAGATTTGGCTGGAGAAGAATCAATCAATTGATGATAGCAACTCTTAAGTTTTTAGAAACTTATTTAACTAAGCCAAATCCAATGCAAATTAATGCGATATATTTTTAACTTCTTACTAAATAGAAAAAATCTTAATGCCGTCAAAAGGGAAGAAGCAAAGCACACTTATATTGTGAAGAAGCAAAATACACTTATATTATGAAGAAGCAAAGTATATTATTTAATATTATCTAAAGAAACAACACAATTATAAAATAAGAAGTATGGTCACTAAAGAAGATAATGTGTCAAAAAATAAGTTTTTCCAGTTACAATAAGAACCGTGTGGCTGGAATCATGTGCAGCACCTTATAAAGATTTTATAATCTCCTCAGATCCTTCACCTTGTTTTACAAAAGATATATTTTTAGAACCTAAAAATCACAAAGTTCTTATTTTATTAAATTCAAGAGCCTCAGCTTATTTCATAGACAAAGACTTTGTCAAAAAACAAAAAATATCTCTAGTCAAGAAAATTAAATCCATATACATAGAAGTCATAGATGGTCATTTGTTGTCTTCTAGAGATGTTATCGTTAAGACTGTTTCTTTATATGTAGCAACTAAGAGACATAATAGCGTAATAATATTTAATATAATTAGATTTCTTTCTAATCTAATTATTTTATGATTATTTTGGTTAGAAAAATATAATTCTCAAATAGATTGGACTTCTTGTAACCTTGACTTTTCTCATAATTTAATCAAAAAAATTATTAGTCAAATAGATATACATAATTCTAGTACATCCAAATTCTTATTGATAGGTGCAAAAGCTTTCATACATGTGGCAAAAGATAGATCATCTTTTGCTATATATATCACATCTATTTTGAATGGTAAAAAGACTATAAGTGGTATTTTTAGCCAGTATCAAGATTTTCAAGATATTTTAAAAAAAAAACAAAGATATTTTTTCAGAGCATTAACCTTATGATTATTCAATTGATCTCCAAGAGAGAGCTCAACCACCATTTAGATCAATCTATAGTTTATCATAAAATGACTTGCTTGCCTTGAAGGAATATATTGACAATAATTTTGCTAAAAACTTCATATACCATTCAAAGCCTCTAGCAAGAGCTCCTATCTTATTTGTAAAAAAAATGACGGATCATTGCGGATGTGTATAGATTATCAAGGACTTAATTAGATTATCATCAACAATAGGTATCATTTATTTTTAATTTCAAACCTTTTTTATCAACTCAGTCAAGCAAAAATCTATACAAAAATAAATTTACAAGGAGCATACAACTTGGTTTGCATCAAAGAAGGTGATAAATAGAAGACTATATTTCAAACTAATTATAGATATTTTGAATATAATGTCATGTCTTTTGGACTTATAAATGCACTAATTACTTTTCAACATCTTATAAATGAAGGCACAATTAAAAGAAGCTTATGAATGACAAAATATCAATGCAAATATCTATCATAAGGAACAACCTCAATTCTACATAGGTGATAAGATATGATTACTTCATCATAATATCAAGACTATTTATCTTTGTGATAAGTTGGATTATCACAAGCTTGGACCATTTTTTGTTTGTAAACAGATTAATTGAGTTTCTTATTAATTACACCTATAAAAATTTATAAAAATTTATCTTATATTTCATTTTTTATTACTTAAGTCATATAAGACAATGGATATACAATAAAGAAGATAAATGCTAGTGTTTCCTATAGAAGTAGACAATAATGAAGAATTTGAAGTAGTAGAGGTCTTAGATTTAAGACATCATCAAAATCAGCTAAAATATCTTATATATTGGTGTGGATATAATATTAGTAAATGCATATAAGAACCATTCAGGAATCTAACAAATGCATCAGCAAAAGCCAATACATTTCATCAACAATATCCATCAAAATCAAGATGAAGAGTCAAGAAAATCTTTATTGTAAAGCCAAGTAGATTCAATAGAGATTTTATTCTATCTTATATCATTGTTTGCTATTTTTTTGAATTCATTTATATCAAAGAGATAGAGAATCAATAACCAACAAATTTAGCTCAAGAGCCATTATTTCTTGACTTATTAAATGAGACATTACTACTATCACAATCTTTAAGATGAAAAAATAGAGATGAAGATCCTCAAGAACGACATATTCTTTTTTGGATTGATGGCAAGATACAATATATTTGGTATCACAACCTTGAAAGAGACTCGTAGTGTTTGGTGATACTTTTAGAGGTGGGAGCTACTCTTGATGGTGATCCAAATATTTTCTTTGAAGGAAGTTATGAAGGCCTCAACAATGATTAAACAACATGGTAGTCCTCTTGCCTTAGTATGAGATACTATCAATGGCTGAGAGAACCTATCAATTATCTAGAAAGAGAACAAAGATTAGAGTATGTAATAAATATAATTTGGCAAATCTTGGACTTCCTCAACATATTTTTTTGTGGCGTGATCTTCTATTTGAGAATACACTAGGTACTTGTCTATAGAAAATTTTCTTACAATTTATTGATAAAATTTTAATAAGTGATTTGTCCTTAATAAAAAAGACAAAAAAATATAAAAATATTACAAAAAAAAATTATACTAATAAAATACTTTTTATATTCAAATAGATTTGTATATAAAGTCTTAGTTCCTAAATAATTCCTTTAAGTTGTATAAAAGGCTCAAATTGCAATAATATCCTTCAATAGTTTATTTATTTATAATGATTTTTTTTTGAACTTTAGAAATTTAATAATTTTTTATCTAATTATTTAATTTCTATAAAAAAAAAAATTTAATTATAGATAATATTCTTAAGCTTTACTATAAAAAAGAATCAACTATATATTTGTTTTCAATTATCTAATATCTCAAAAATCCTAGCATGTGCTTAAAATCCTAGTTTAGAGATACCTAAGTACTATTTTTTTCATATCTCACAAATCCAAAATTTTAATATTACAAAATTTTTGTATATAATCTTATGATATAAACATATACATTTTTAAAATTTTTGAATGAAAAATTTATCAAATTATTTAAGATATAGCTCAAAACATAACTACTAGTTAAATAGGATTATTTACTGTCCTTAGCTTATAAATACTAACTTCAACTCCCAATAGTTCTTTCATCTTAGTTTGGATTTTATCAAATTATATATAATAAATATAGCTAAGAAAGTACTTTTTTTAATCCTAATTGCTGATCTTCTATTGTTTTTTGTACACGTGAGTTATATCTAAAAAAGTGATAGTATATACAATTTTAATACCTTAATTTTGAGCACCTATATCTCCTTCATAAAAAGTCCAAATCACACAAAATTTTCACTAAAACCATAGCCAAAAGCCTTTCACACTAAAAATCCCTTTTAATTCTTTTTTAACAAGATTTATATAATATATATTCTAAACATCAAATAAAAGAAGTAAACAAGATCTCAAAGATCACCAATGTCTAACAAAGTTGATTCAAGATATATAAAAGCTATTATTAATATAAAATCAATCTCAAAATTAATATAAAAAAAAATAAGGTTATAAAAATCTCATTAAAAATTCTTTTAAATAGATTCTTTTTAAATTAATAATCTAATCATATTTTGTAATCAATAAAAATCCATTGATATGGCTTTCATTTAATTAAATAATAAAATATACATTAAATTTTTATGTATAATATTTTTACATGATAGCCAAACCACAACACAACAATGTAATCACTGCTCTTCATGGAACTCGTTCCTAAAAGAGAGGATAATATCACGGATATAAGATTTACACTAATAATTATCTAATTAGTACAGATAGATTGAAGTAGGTAGAAATAGATTAATTTGATAATAACTTAGAGGGAAGCTTGTTAAAAGCTTTATAAATCTGATTTCATCTTTATATATGGCTATAGGTGAATGATAGGCTAGAAACTTGGCTAACAAGTTAGCCATGTGTCGTACATATTGGTAGCTTGTGGAACAAGCTAAGTACATGACATACACATGAAAAACTTGTCTTATAATTTTGACACGTGTCTTGTAAATTGGATACGTATAAGAGGTCCTATAGAATGCTACTACATAACTCTTAAGTAGATAGTATATATAGAGACAAGAGTGAAGCCTTCTTTACTCATGTCAATATTTTTTTTGTTCTTAGTCTTATTTCAAGAGTCTTTAGTCTTTTTGTCTTTGACAGAAGTCATTCTAGTTTTAATATTATTCCACCTTTGAATGATTTTTTATTCTTTTGAATAACACAAGAATATATTGATATTTTGTTCTTTCATGATTCATATCCTTAATACCAAGATGAATAAAAAAATATAATATTTCTTAGTTCATTTGGCACTAATATTAAACTTATGTATCTTATTAGATCAAGATGAATCAAAGATGTAAGGTCTTCTAATTCATTTGGTAATAACTTCAAGATTTTGTAACATATAAAATTAACATAAATCAAAGATATAAGATTTTTTAATATATTTGGTAATGAAATTAATCTTTTATATCATGTTAGATCAAGATGAGTCAAAGATATAAGATTCTTTAATTCATTTGGTAATGATATCAAGTTTATATATTCTATTAGATTAAGACAAGTCAAAGATGTAAGATTTTTTAATTCATTTAGCAATAGTGTTAAGCAGTATGTGAGATCAAGGTAAATCAAAGATGTGAGATTTTTCAATTCATTTGGCAATGATATCAAGCATTTGCACCATTTTAGATCAAGACAAGTCAAGGATATAAGATTTCTAAATTTATTTGACAAAGATGTAAATCCTATGCACTCTTTTATATAAAGATTAATCAAAGATGTAAGATTTTTTAATTCATTTGGCAATGATGTTAAGCATTTGTGCCATTTTAGATCAAAATGAATCAAAGATGTAAGATTTTTCAATTAATTTGGTAATAATATCAATCATTTATAATTTTTTAGCTTAAGATAAATTAAAGATGTAAGATTTTTCAATTTGTTTGATAATAATGTTAATTTTGAATATTTGCATAAATTAAAATAAACCAAAGATGTAAAGTTTTTTAATTCATTTAGTAGTATTATTAAATTTGAACATTCTTATTGATTATATTTTAATAATTTAGGAATTTGGATTAATAAATTTAGAAGTTTTTATATAAAAATATAATTTTTCAATTACAACACATTTAAATTCATATAATTTTTTTACAAATCTACATCTTTTAATGTATAGATTGTTTTATCTAAGAAATCTTTGTCTTCTTGTATTAATTAAGATGCTTCTAATAAAAAATATTTTACCTTTGTAAAATATTTAACCAATATTATACATGAATCTAGTCTTTCAACAAAATTTGATGTTTTATTTTTATCAATATTATAACTCAATAAAAAAAGAGGTGGAAAAAAAATGATTTTTTTTTCTAAATATATTACAAGTACTATATAATATTCTTTTTAATTATAAAATAAAAATATATATAAATAGAAATTTAAAATATTTAAAAATATTATTTATTTAAATTTAATTTCATAAAATATTTTCAATAATTTCAAGATTAATAAAAAATTTAAATTTAAATAATATTAATAAATTATATATATATATATATTTAAAAAATTTAAAAATATATATTTAATTATAAATTGTATTTAATCTATTTAAATAAGAATCATAAAAAATACCTTTGATGAAAATCCATGACTTAGCTCTCTATTCATGTTCCAAATTCATATATCTTTATATTCATTCTTCATTTCAATAGTTTATTGATTCATGTCTGATAATTGATCATGCACTCTTATAAGTCTATCACTTTTTTATTCTTATCATCAATTTATATATCAATATATTCAATATAGAATTGACATCTTGTTCTCTAAAATCATTTTTATTATTGGTTCATATTGCAATATTCTTCTTTTTAATATATTGGTTCAATACACATCACTACAAAAAAAAAAAAAAAAAAAAAAAAAAAAAAATAGCATATGTTCAAAAAAAAATATTCTTTTCTTTATTCTTTAAGTCATCAGAGCTTATTTTTAGAATATTCAAAATTATATATTTATTATTTATTTCATCTCTATCCAAATTTCTCCCCCTTTTTAATCTTTGTAAAACTTACTCTTAAAATCTAAACCTTATTTGTCCTTTTAAAAATGCTCCTATAACTTTTAAACTCAAAAGTAGGCCATTGTAAGCTTTGACAATATTTTTGCTAACTTCAACAAGTTTAAGAGGCAATTCATTATATTGTCCACAAGAATAAGTAACAAACAACTTCAAACTTGCAACTTTATTAAGCCCTTTAATGTCTGTTGTATAAATCTTTATAGGATAATCTTTTATTGATTTCCAATCTCATGTTGTTACAATCAATGTACTACAATCACTAGCATACAAGACATATAATGGCACAACATTTTCAATTTGACTTCATCATCTAAAACTAAGATGATTTTGTTGTTGACAAGGAATGATTTTTACAATTTTTGTTCTTCTTCTAAATCTTTTGGTTTATTTTGAACTTTAAATTCTCCTAAAATATTGCAAGAAATTTCATAGCTATTACCACTATTGAATATTTTCAATAAAATATGATGTATTATACATATATTTTATATCATTGAATGCAATCTTTGCTATTGTGATCTTGCTAATTCCACACATTTCAAAAAGACATAATGCCTTTGTTTTTATTGAGCATAATTGTATTATTTTTAATAATATATATATATATATATATATATATATATATATATTTTCCAACAATTTTTTTTCATACAAATCAACCTATGTAAAAAAAAATTATTATTTAAACAAAAGAACATAATTAAAATAACAACAAAGTATTTATATTAGATTCTAATATAATATTAATTAAAAATTTATCTTTCTAATTTAATATCATCATAACAAAAAAATCAGAAAATTTTTTTTTAAAATATATCAACTTTTTTTTATTAAAAACTATCATAGTTATTGATATAAAACTTACCAATAATAAGTCATTGTGTATATGTTGTGATTGTATCTTTTAATAAATATTTTTCTTAAATGCACCATAAAGAAGACTTTTAGCAATACAAGTTTCTTCTAAAATCTTCTTTTTTATTATAATAAGTCTTTTACAAATATTTGAAAAACTTGATTGTTATGAAGGATTAAAATTCCAATATTCTTCAATCAATTTAGTCAAATCTTTAAAGTTTGAAGATAGATTTGGTCTTTTATTTCTTTCTGTTTGTTCCAAAATCTCATTTATTTCATTAAAACCCTAAAATGGAGCTTTTCTTGAAAGAATTTTAAAACATATCATTGCAAAAGAATAAACATTCGCTTCTAAATGACACGTTTTTACCAATACTTATGAATTTTTTAATGCCTCAAGAGTCATGTATGATGGAATCTCATATATATAATTATTTTTTGTAGCGTTTGGTTTCCTTTCAATATCAATCTTTGAGATTCAAAAATCAATCAATTTGATAAAAAAATATTAAATTATCTTGTCTATTATATATATATATATATATATATATATATATATATTTATATATATATTTATATATATTTAATATTAATTAGAATATTTTTAGGCTTTAGATTACAATGAGTAATTTACGTGTCATATAAATAATACATACATTTTATAATTTGATGAATAATATCAATAAGAAAAATATATGATATTGATATTTTTTCTTCTAACATATTGCTCAAGCTTGTTTGCATCAATTCCATCACCAAATATGAATTTTGATTTATATTATCATAATTTGTGATTTCATTTATTTCATTAGAAGTATCTTTCAAAGCATAATAATATTTGATGAGGTTTTGATGGCTTAAATCAACTAAAATGTCCATTTCAATCTTAAATGCTTTAGTGAATGTTATATTTATGATTTTAGTTGCATTCAAAAGTCCAAACTACTTTGATTTGTAAACTTCATTAAAAAAAAACCTTCACTTGTAAGTTCCATGATTTCCAAGTTTCTTATGTTAATTGAAATTTTAAATGTATCCAATCTTCTATATAAATTCTTTTTATAAGATGATTCTTGAGGTTCTATAAGATGATTCTTGAGGTTCTATAAGATGGAACCTCAAGAATAATTGATGTGATGCTTTTGATATCTTTTGAACAACATTTTGAAAGCATGTCACTTTTAATATTGCAATAAAGTATCAAATCTCAAAGTAATTTTCTTAGAGTTTATTTGTTCTTAAATTGAAACATACTTGTTTTATATCAATTTTATTCATTGTAATCTTTTAATAGCAAATAAAATTTAGTGACCATAAAAAATAATTTATTAAATATAACTACATATCCAAAATTATTATTATTGTATTATATCATCTATTGAAATATTTCTATAACATGATCAATACTTTTGCATAACTTTGTACATTGATTTTTATCAAGCATATCTTTTGTCTTCAATAAAACCTTCATTTCTCCAATATATTCTTAACATTGGTTCCAAATATCTTCAATAATATCTTGTATTTTGTCTATACCACCAATATCTTGAACATGACTATCATATTAATTTAAAATCTTTGTATCCAAGAACCAAATAAAAACCTCAAAAACATTAATATATAATTAACAAATAATGTAAACAAGTTAGCCATGATAAAATATTGATAATCATCCAAAGTCTAATTTTTCAATCATATATTCTAAACAATATGATAATTTTATTTCTTTTTCCTTCAATACTCCATAAGATGAATCTTATGCAATAAAAACAAAATGATATTTTTTTATTACTCAAAAATATAAAATAATTAAAATTATCTTTTAATTATATGTTAAAATTCACTTCTATTTATTCTTATCATCCTAATTACCAATGTCTATTTATCAAAACAGACAAATTAAATTAATAAAAACTCTACAAATGTAACAAAACTATAAATTGAAATAAATCTACTTTCTAAATTGCTATCTAGATTTATATTACAAACACCTTCTACTTACATTCTTAAAAACTTTTTTCATTACCTTTTGACTCTTTCCCACTCTTAATTGTAAACTTTGCAAAAATTATGGCATCATTCATTAATGCATTGATAAGACATTTAAGAACTATATTATTACATTTGGCATAAAACACAGCATATAAAATTCAAACTCTACAACCCACATAACTGCATGCATACATCCACTTTTTTCGTCACTAAAGTGATTACATAAAAAATTGATTAATTAATTTCTTGTTATAATCCACATCTTTGTACAAAAGAAAGCCATATTATAACATTATCCAATGACAAACACAAATAACACAACTCGAAGATTTAGAGCTTTGTTCTTTATTCTAGATCTTTAGCTCATGATTAACGATCACACAAAGTCCATAGCAAGTCATCGTTCATCAGCTCAAACAAACTTCAGAAGTGCAAATCACTACTTTTAGAATAACACAATTTGCCACCTCCCATAGACATAAACATGCAATGAATAATTGTCAAAGCGTTCACTCCACTGCAGAATTGTGTAGAATTGTGCGCAAGCACACAAAACAATATTCCACACCAAGTGTGACTCTTAAAGCCTGCAACATAAACATTGGGCGACACCATTCATCACGACCTACCCAAAAAACAACAAAGCAGAAACAAGCAAAACTCAAACAGATTGCTATGGATGGCAAACGATAACATAGAACCCACAAAAATACATAGTCCACAGAGCATAGCCAAGTGAATCAACTACTCTCGCGTGAACCTGCAAATCAAGCCCAGACACAAACCCTTACCAACACAAGCACAAGGATGTAAACCTGCAAATCAAGCCTACATATAAAACCCTTACCGACGCATGCACTCCAGCGAAGCTATTGTTTATCCCAACCACCAGAGTGGACTTATTGTCCTCGCAAACTACGGACCGCTTCGGCCTTCAGAATTGTACCCTCGAATACTTGCGCTCATGCTTTCAATCCATCCCACCCACCACATCAGACCAATCTTTGCTCCTAGCGAGTTGAGACAGCACCCTTGCTAGAGAAGAAGCACGTGGAGCAAAGGAATCTTTACACGCTACTCCAGCCACGGCACTACTCACCATCAGAGCAACCACGCCGGTACTCGCACGCATCAGAGCAACAATCACATGCATCAGCCATGCCGGTACTCGCACGCATCAGAGCAACGTTACAGCGTCAGGCATGCGTGGATATGAAAAGGAATTTTGGGGATTCAGTGAGGGCAATGTATCCCTGAGTGCTCGGGACCGGCCATGCCGAGGATGAGAACGACCTGGTCCTCATCCAGGAGATGAACTAAATTCATCCAACGACATCCGCTGCATTGTTCCAGGCATGAGTTGCTGAACACACCCAGCAGGAGCTCAAGCTGCTATTGCGGGTGAACGATTAAGCCCGATCATTCACGTGCTTGCATAGGATTTAGCAAGTAAGCTCAAGTGTCTGTTGACAATCAATATGTTTAATCAATCCTGGAGAAGAATCCCACTAATGAGTAATTGCTTGGACGGACAGGCGCAAATGTTAAGCTCAATTGTTAGGACCTGTAACAGAATTTTGCTCCTCGTTGCTTCGCACGCAATAATTTGCTAAATCCGGATCACTCTGAGACTAGCTTAATTTTCCATGGAGTACCACAACTAGATTAGTCCGAGAATGCTGGAGCTGCAGTCAGCCCTCTTCTTTGTCGAATTGAGAAGCTCTCTGAAGTTAAGCCAATCCTTCGCTTCCGCGGATGTCGGTGAGAGAAAATTCTTTCCCTGATTTCTGTGTACTGGATGTTAACGTAGATCACCTTCTGCAACCAAGAGTTTAAGATACTCTTGTAGCCTGGGTCACAAGACGTGTAGTATTTCAACAGTAAAGAGAACTAATTAGAGGTATGGTGAATTGGTATTGTGTGAATTTGCCTTATAATAACATTAAATAATCCTCATAATCTGGTTCATTAAATTGTCTTCTATTTTCATGTTGAAGTTTACATCTTTTTATTACCATGCCTCCATGTCTTCCAACATGTACCTATTACAACAACACAATTAAGATATAAATTGAATTTAACTTTCTTTCTATGTTTCTACATGCAATTTTAAAATACAATTTAAAATTTTAAAAAGGCTTTTTGCTTATGTTCTCAAAATCAACCATTTTATAAATAAATAGAAATTTTTTTAGACATTATGATATTGAGACATATATTTAGGGTATTACTAATGTCACCACAATTATTGCTATTGCCACCACAATCTTATTCTTATTAACTTTTTAATTAATTTTTATTAAAATTAATTTTACTTTTGATATATTTAAAAAAAAAAAAAAAAAAAAAAAAAAACGTATTAAAAATATACACAATTTTTTTGGTTGGAATTTAAAAACTAAATAAATATATTGAGTGTGGGGTGGATTATGGTAGCAATAGCAAAAATGGTGGTGGCATTAGCAACACCCTACATTGATGCATCAACAATATGTTATAGCAATGCAACATTCATTTATATATTAACAATACATTGAAAAAGTTTATCACTACTTTTAGTATAAAGCACATCATATTTTAATTATAATTGTACACATTTTTTGCAAGCATACAACCACAAAGTGAACACACTCAAAATTAATCAATTAATTTTATGTTATCCACACCTTTGTACAAAAGAATGTTATAACATTGCCATTAATTGAAAACCAAACATCCTTACACCCAAGTTCTAATGCTTATATATCCATAACTAACACAAAACAACTCAAAGATTTAGAGCTTTGTGCTCAGTTCTAGATCTTCTGCATTCTCCTGCTCATGCTTGATGATCATACAAAATCCATACCAAGTCATCATTCATCAACCCAAGCAAACTTCACTTGTGCAAATCACACTACTTTTGGAATCCTACAATCTACCACATCCTGTCATAGACATAAACATGTCATGACTAATTGCAAAATTGTTTACTCCTCTGTAGAATTGTGCACAAGCATACAAAACAACATCCCGCAGCATGAGTGACACTTATTTACACAACCTGCAACATAAACATTCGCAGACAACATTCATCGCGGCCGACCCAGAAACAACAAAGCAAAAACAGGCAAAACTCAATCAGATTGCTATAGGTGGCAAACGATAACACAGTACCCACAAAAAATACTTAGTCCACAGTGCAGGCCAAGTGAAGAAACTACTCAACAACTCCCCAAAGGATGTGAACCTGCAAATCAAACCCATATACAAACCCTTCCTGACAAATACACAAAACGTGAATGCCGAGGATGAGAACGACACTAATTCCCTGGCCCTCATCCAGAGGAAGAACGAAATATTTGCAACGATATTCACTGCATCATTTCAGGCATGAATAGCTGAACACATCCTGCAGGAGCTCAAGCTGCCATTGCGGGTGACCGAGCAAGCCCGATCATTCACGTGCTTGCATAGGATTTAGCAAGTAAGCCCAAGTGTCTGTTGACAATCAATATGTTTAATCAATCCTGGAGAAGAATCCAACCGATGAGTAATCGCTTAGACGGACAGGCGCAACTGTTAAGCGCAATGATCAGGACTAGAAACAGCACTTTGCTTCTCAAAAACTCGTCGTTGGCTCCGCACCCAAGGATTTGGTAAATCTGGCTCACTGTGAGTCGAGCTTAATTTTCCAGGGAGTCCGACAACTGGATTCGACCGAGAATGCTAGAGCTGCAGACAGCCCTCTTCTTGAATATGGCGGAAGAGGAAGTTCCACATCTTCCTCCATGATTTTATGATCCAACTTGTCAGGCACGCCATACAGCCAGCATTTCGAAACCAACGGAGAGTCGCCAGAATTGTAATCTGCAGAATCACAGTCTCCTGTCCCTGCAATATGATACGTAACTAGCGCCTTCCTCGACCAAGGATGGATCACACCCACTAAGAGCTTGATGCCACTTGTACTAACCACATAAGAGGAATAAATAGTGTAGTAAACTGAACATTCCAAGAAACTAGAGATATAAAATCTTTAAATTACTATCCTCAATCAAAGTTAACAGTAAATAAGAAATTAAGTCCAAGATTTTCATCCTTACATACTTGTAAGAATAACTGCATTTCAATAAGTGCACTATTATTAAACACGTATGAAATACGTTGTTAATGTTCAGGTCCCCACTTATGATGGAATTGTAAGTAACATTAACAATCTCATAAACCGAAGTCAGCGTACCAATTGAATGCCTAGCATTATCTTATGAGGATGTTTTGAGCTATGGTGGTTTCAAACCCATGTTTTATCAACTGACACAGAAACTCGAAATCAGCACTTCTTGGCAAATCTGTTCGATGGTAACGGCCAACAGTCTGAGACTTGAAAACCAAATAAACTTGCTGATTAAAAGTGGCACAAGAAGCATCTTGCAGAAAGCTTCACCAAATAGTGAAAATACTAATTCCACAATGGCAAAAAATACATGAAGAATCAACCAAAATCTAAAAGAGTGAGGCATGAAAGGACTCTGCATTTGAACCCATTTAACATGATAATTACTTTGATGCCTAGAACATAGGGAGGATTCACTGCAAAACATTAATGAGCTAAATTGAAACCTCGCCTTGAGAACCAGGCAACTTTCAAACCAGGGTAGGAATCCCTCATTAGCTACATAATGATGTTACATGACATTCGCCTGCCAATGAACACCTATTCTTTCTGAAAAGAGGAAAGGATGAAAGCAGTTTCTAAAGATCTGGGTTGGTCCTGGGATAGGGCAAATACTCGCGTCCGGTAGGTGTCCTCACAGTTTGGCCTCCTGCATCAACGATCACAGCGCAGGCTGCCAGTGCCGCAGCTGCACCTATACCCACAGGCAACTTTCCAGCTGCATATACAATCCGTTGGTCAGTAGAGTACAAGTGCAAACGTATGGCTGAATGACTTTGCGTTTCGCACAAAGCACAATATCAGTACACAAGACATATTGGGTAACTGAGGCTGGCATCTTTCACTAAACAACCATTTAGAGGATAATTGCCACTTGAAGGACTGACCAACCGGCTTCAAGACATTCTACTGTTCAATCAGAACTTGGAAAATTTAGACCCGCGTACTTTGTTCCAAGAGTATCTAGTTCAGACTTAATGGCATCCAAATCTTGGCGACTTCATTTTTTTGCAGTTTGTGATTGATTGGGGACCATACAGGCACTATTACTACTTGCGATGACTTTAATGAATTAGGGTTTAAACACATCATCAAATTACCATTTTTGTCCATTGATATCTCAGGCAAGAATATGCTCGAAGGGTTTGCAACCAAGTCAATAGATTGAGAAGTAAACTAGACACCTACAATTTGATCCATTTCTCTAGTTTCCAATCGGTGATCTCAATTCGAACAATTTGAGGATCACAGATGGTTACGGTCGTGTCCACTGCAGATACTGCCATTTCCAACAACCATCGGAAATGACAAAACCAACATGTGCTCGGACTGAATTGTGTGGGAGAAAATGCCGCCAGGGCTGTGGAGAAGTGAAGCTCAGAGAAAGAGAGATTGTAGGAACGTACCCAGAAAGGAAGCGAACAAAAATACGATGTGTTTACCTAGCCCTCTCAACGAGTGTTAAAAAAACAAAGAGATGATTCACAAAAGAAAAGAATGTCCAACCAAAAGATTTTGGAGCTTATTGGGAGTGAAATAACCTCGAAGACCGAGAACACTCCCAGCGGCAGCACCACCCAATGCAGAGTTCCAGACATCCTTCTTTCCGCGAATAGAGGAAGCTACTGCATCCGTAAATGCAAAAAGACCACCAATTGCTGCAAACGTCAGGCCATAGTTACCCATGATCCTCCCCGTTTTCCTCAAAGCTGGCATTGCGACGTTCCTCTCGACGGCCGGAACATCCTGCCATGTCGCTGTGATGGCGCCCAGAATCATGCCCGCCAAACCACTCGACCCCGCCGCACTAGCGGTCCTGAATGCAATAGTGTCATATTCCCCCAAGTTCCGAAGCTCGTCTGGATCCATGTGGGCGTACTTGTCGCTCTCCATCGCTCCCAGAAACTTCAATCACCACTCACACCCTATTCCTGCTCAGACTGGACTCTAAACCCAACAAGGCCAACGACCCAGTTCTGAGATCAATAGCAATCTGAGAAATTTCCAACTCCAGCAACAAACGGAAGAAAGAGAGGAATTTAGGGCAGGGTGCCGAAACTGGATGAAATATGACAATATTTGGATGGAAACTAAGCATGAAGACTGATTGCTTTCGATGCTCAGATGAGGATCATCAATCTCATGTCTGAGGTTTAGAAGGGGTAAACATTTGTGTGCTCGCATTTTGTGTTATGGGTGTGTAGAATGCTGCTATGTGATATGAGGTGTGGGTGCCGATGATTGCATTTGCGGGCAAGAGCAGGGCTTGGACTTCATGAGGATGCGTTACTCGAAATTAGGTTTGGAGGTATTCTTAAATTTTGTGCCTCCCCTGTTTTCGCATTCTCGTTGTATATTGTCCTTAAGAGATTTTGCAGAATTTTTTTGAGCAACAGAGCTACGTGCTCCGTGATGGATCGCCAATCTCGTGTACGGCTTCTTCTGCACTGCTCCCTCTGAAGTGTAGTGTGAGGATTGTCGCCGCTATTTGTGAAGTGCAGGGGTTTCTGGAATCCTCTGTGGAGTTGCGTACCTAGCATCCGTGTATTTTTATACTTTGTCATCGTCCATTATCGCTTTCGGTTCTGCACTTCACCTTGAATGATACGCCATGTCTTACCTAGGAACCAATGCTTCTCAATGAGCTACAGACTTTGGCATAATATTTCATGGCAACAGAAATAGAGCTTTGACAAATTTCACATTGAACTTTTTAAGGTCATAAGGACGAGGGTTGCTCTTCTTTGTTTGGTGAGGAGTGATTCTGAAAATCAACTGCCCTTTCTAGAGTCTTAAGGTTTCGTATGCCGAGTTCATAACCACATTTTAGATCTGAGCTCAGTATGGTCACCATCGGACCTCCAGAGTCTGCGTCCCTTTGATCAGTGGTCATCAATTGGCTATTCTGCAGTAACAGTTCCCAAGTTCAACTTGCATGGCTGATGGGCACGAGCTTGCCTCCATGAGTAACGTAGGGCCACAGCAAGACGGCAGTACGCTCACACCAATCCTGTGGGCATGTGGTGCTGTGAGCCAGGTATGAAATAGTTTAGAACTTAACATACTTACCGCCCACGAATGATTCTCTGTCTGTTTTCTCTAATCATTGCAATACCGTCCACATTACCTGTCTTATTGTTTTTTCTTTAAGGTTACCTTTTCCAGTGTTCTCGATGGCTAGTTGCTTGCATTCTCAGAGCAACTTTGTGGCTGTAGGCGATTGCAGCTCGTGTACTTGCTAAGAAGGGGGATGGAGGTCCATCGATGCCTCTTCGGGCGTTCTCTATTGCATCTTTGCTACTAGGTACCGGCTTTTGTGCTGTGGGCGGTACACTATGGGCAAGCGGAATTCGAGAGGTGGGATTGTCCAACTTTCTGTACAAACATGCGTAGTTCAAGGAGCCGGTAAAAAAAAAATTTAAATAAAAAAATAAAAAAGTCAACAGAACTTCTATGTTTCAAGAAAATTCTCATGTGATAGAGAAATTATTCATTTTTTAATTTACGTGTGCCCTGGCACTCATGCAGGTGGAGGATCTGAGAAGCATGGGTCGCACAATTCGCAGTGCTTTTGGAAAACCGCCTCGTATGGACACCTAATCTTTGCATACCGTGGTTTAAGATTTTACCAAGAACTGAGCCTGCCCTTCTATGATTCCTCGTCTTTGAGATTTTGAACTTAATCAAATCATGGAAAGAGCTTCTCAAGAGTCGATAAACAGCCTACTGGCTGCCTCTTGTACGACTTTTATTTTTGGTATTCTTTACTCACTCAGCCTCACTGGAGCTAGCTGCGGTCGAATGCCTGATATGAAGCTTATTGTTGAAGAGTACTATCCTGACCTTGTCAGCTACACAAGCAGGCTTTCCCAGCTGAAGGCACATCAGAGAGCAGCGTTGTTTGTATCTTTGAACAAGGTTAGTGTCCTCATTTGCTTTGTGAGAAGGTATTCAGCAACTCTGTTTGTTGCTTGTCATTTGCAGCTATGATCAGGCTGAATATACAAGGTCCCAGTAAAATTTGCGAATGCTTTGGAGGTAACTGTTGACCCAACTGCCTTTTCCAGAAGGGGCTGCAATTAAACCTGTTATTTTGGCATTCTGTTGTTTTGAGTTGCATTTTATAATATTACCCTGCCTTAGCTCGTTGAGGAAAATGATTGCTGCAGAAGAATCCCCTAGCAGTAGAAACTGCTTGTAGAATTGCTGGCTTGGTTGAAGTAACTTAGTCAACATATGTTGACCCATTGAGCAAAATCAGGCATGTGATGGGGCTGCCTCAGCAAAAGCCTTGTTAATGATAGTGTTAGCTAATTTTAGGGATTTTGGGTTCACTTATGCAAGAAAATCAAAAAAATATAAATAAAAATATAATAAAATCCATTCCATTAATCTTCAATGAACCATGTTAGAAGCCATAACCAATTCGTTTTTTATGAACCATCTTATGAACCAAGTTAGTATGTTCATGAATGTTTTGTGTTATTAATTCTGTCCTTTCTTGTTTCCAAAAGTTTTTGAATACATATAATATAATCATTTTTTTTAAATCTTGGAAATCAAGTTAGAGTTTGTACTCAATTCTCTTATAGAAATTCTCACAATTTACATAAGCATCTTTAGATATTATACGAACTATTTTTATTCTTTACACCTACACTTCTAAAACTTATTATTCCAGATTCTATATCTAACAATATGTTTGGCTATTAGATTCTAATAGTTACTTTAGAATGTAGTTTATTATTATAAAATAAAAACAATTGTTTAAAAATATATTTGGTAGATAGTTGTAGATTTTTTATTTTTTATTTTTAAAAAAATTAGAATAGATAGTTTTTAATTATATAATCTAAAATATATACATATATATATATAATTTTTTATACACATAGAGATATACACATGTGTATATGTGTTTATTAAAGAACATGTAAAAAATATATAAGATGATTGCATGTAGTTCAAATTACATTATATTAAAATAAAATATCTACAATTACATTTACAAATTATAACCAATATAATAATATTGATCTTAAATTTAAATTCTTGTATTTTATAAAATTGAGCTTAGTAATTCATGTGACGTTAAAAGGTTTATTTTAAAGCTTTTGTAACTTGTTAATTTAAAGCTATACTAAATTAAATGTCATTTTTGTGAATATATAAAGTTTTGTTGTGATTTTTTATTTGACACCCCTACATCTAAAGAAAAATTAATTAATACCAATCTATTCATACAATCTAATAGCTATGAAAGTTTAAAACCAATTTAGTATTTATACCAAGTATCAGACTATTTCATAACTTTGGCTATTTGATTTAAGATTAACAACAAAGTTTTATGTTTCTTCAAAGTTCTATAATAGTATTTCTTATAAGAAATATATATCATATAAGAATTTATAAATATATTGATTTTAATTTACATCCAAGGAAAAAATATCATTTTTTTATTTTATTTTATTTTATTTAATTATCATTTTATTCTAATTTTTTTTGAATTTAGCTTACATTGTTTTAAAAACAAGAAAAAAAAATTTAAGCCATAAAATTCTATTTACAATTCTCTTATAAAAGTTTTTTTAATGTATAATTTTTAAAAAATCCTAAAGACTTGATTTAACAAAATAATGATTTTAATTAGAAATTTAATTATGACCAAGTGTAGATCCTTATTAATCCTTACAACCAATAAGACCATTAAAACCACCTTTGTTATACTAAAAATGAAATATGCACAAGATTTTAGAGCAATCTTATTTCAATTCAAAAATTAATGATGATATTTAAATATAAATGAATAAAGTAATTGAATTCAATTAGTTTTTTTAAAAGTATTTAAGATAGTTTGATATTAAAGGTAGTAGCCTCATTCTACATAGCTAGACTTAAAATTAACAAATAATTAATAGATGCCAAAATAAGTTTCATACAACAAAGCCAATAGGCAATTGAATGTAGTTGCAAGTAGTAAAGTTTAATTTATAAACATTAGAATTTAATTACAAAAAATTTATTTATTAACTTAATCAATTTTTTGAAGAATTACACAAGCTTTAATCTATTTTAGTAAGAAAACTAAATCATGGATACTAATATATATATATATATATATATATATATATATAATAAAAATATTTCAAATTATTAAAAACTATAAATAGATAGAATTGTAGTTTTTAATAAAAACTATTAATTAAATAAAATGATAATCTTTTGTTAATAATAGATATTTATCTTTAATCATATATTATCATCTTTTGTGATATTTTTTTAATTATTAATATAAATTATTTTTTATTAATAATTTTTTTAATATATAATAATTATTTTTATCTTTTTTTTAGTGATGAGATCCAATTTTTACTATTAGTAGTAAATATTCTTATATTTAATAACAAATTCTTATTCTCAACAATACGCCCTTAGTTGCAATTTGGTTTAAGATTATTTTCTTTAGTATAAGATTGCATTTGTTTTATGATTATTCTTACTACAAATATGGATTTGTCTTTTACATTGAAAATATTTCATTTTTTCTTCTCCAATATTTACTTCTCTTTTTGCTCTTACTTCTTTTTTCTTGTTTTTTCATTCCAGTATATATATATATATATAGATATATAGATAGATATATTTTCTATATATATTTTTAAAAAATATTTTAAAAATACTTTTATAATTATAATTTAATAAATTTAGTTCAAAAATCTATGTGTACATATACATATATCTTAATAATTTAGAATAATTAAAAATAATGAAACAGCTTAATCTATTTTTAAAAAAATTGATGTAAAATATTAAAAATATAAAATAAAATAAAAATTAGAATAAAATATTGTATAATATTATTTAAAATACATATTTTTTTAATATCTTAAGACAATTGGTATTGGCTTAAAAGTTTTAATTTAACATAATTTAGTATATAAGTGTAATAATCATATGTCTTAAAACTACATGTGCTAAATATAATTTAAACAATTCAGATTATACTTCAAAACATCATTGTAAAGTTATATGCCAATATATTTAGGAAATATATGATTTAAAAATATAAAGATGCTTACATTCTAATGCATTAAGTTCTTTATTAAACTTCCAAGCAAAATTATGTCTCATTTTACATCTATCACTATTTTTATATATCACATTGCCATCATTTATAAAAATATAATATTTTTTGTGACATTATAAAACTAAATACATAGTTTTAAAAATCATGCAGTAAGATTTAATTTGACAAACAAATAATATAAAAAATATACTATATTTTTTAATATTTAAATATTTAAATATAATAAACATATCAATTGAATAAACATATCAATTAAATTTAATAAAAGAATTATTTAACTGATATGTTTAATTACATTTTTATATATCATACTAATCATATTATATATGATTTAATTAATTCATTGTATAATTAAACTATATTTTTTTGTACTTGATTTATTTATTTTAAAAAAAAGAAAAAAAGAAATTGTCACTTAACATGCACATTGATAAATGCATAAACATTTTACACAAAAATTAATCCATACTTGGACTCATTGTTTCATTGTGATGAATATGATATTCAAATCTTTAATGACTTCACAAAAAAATTGTTCATGAGGAATTCATAATTTAGTGTGTGAAAATGTGAAGATTTCAATTGCACAGAATGTGATGTGTAGGTGCAAAAGTGGAGTTGACCACAATAAGTGTAAACAAAGATTGTATGCATCATTTGCTTGGATTCAATGTAAAAATACAACTTAAACAAGTACAAAAGGAAACACAAGTGAACTTACTAGGATACACACAAACATGAAAAATTACCACACCCAAAATCCTGTCTTGCCAATGATGCTCCACATTCTTCAGAGTTGTAACTTTTATAATCTATTTGTTTTTTTAAATAAAAATATTTATACTCTTCTTCAACAGTTGTAAGTTAAAAAAATTGATAATATTGACTACTCCTGTGTTTGTATTTTGGTATGTTGGTATTTGTCATTTTCAATGTTAATAATAATTAATCTCCTGCCCAAAGTGGCTTACCCAAGATTAAGAACCATCAGAACTTTATGGGTTCTCGAGGATCCCCTTTACAGGGCAATCTCTGTACGACTTGCATGTGTTGACAGTCAACCATAACACCAATTTCTGAAGCAGTATTAGAAAAGATGAAGCTAGAGGTCTAGAACTAGGGCACAGCATCATCAGCAGTGTCCAGCAAAGCAATCCACGTGGAACTAATTCAGACAGCTGGCCTTGGTGGAGTATGATCCAGACATATGTCCTCCAACATCACAGCCTTCGTGTCCTCTCAGTACATGGGTGACTAGGCACAATGTTCCTCGTGTTATAGCCCATGTTCCCCCATGTGAAGCACGGATCTCTTGCCATGTCATCATAAACCTGAAAAAGAGTGTTGGGTTGGAGTTTGCAATGGACTTCTCTGGATAAAAGCACTAGCAAAATTGGTAATACCTATATTCTGGTTTCATTTTATATCTAGGGAAAATATGATTCTCCTCAAGAATAACAAGATACCCAAATGAGCATTCATTCAAATATCACGAAGGAATGTGAATATCCCATTCCAAAAATGTCCAACACTATGCCACTGAATATATATTATGAAAAAGACGACGATACAAAAATTTGGAAAAAATTACAATTTAAAATCACAATTCACGAGCAGAAGTTCCATCCACCGAGTTGAATTCCTCATTCACAGTAGTAGTGCATTAATTAACTCAAACAATTAAACTTCTGCTCAATAAGTGGTCAGAAAGAAATAGAGTGAAGAACCAGCTAACTTCCTCATAGTCGATGGAGATACAGATGGATGAAGGTTACATCCACCATTGGGACCATGACACGTGTAGTTTATCGCCCAACTGTTAATTTGGATGATGCATCCAACGATAAACCGCGTGATGAGCATTAGGCTCCTGGGCTCTAGCGCTCGACGGGGACACCTGATCGTGGAACACGAAGGGCGCAGCGCTGCAGGTGCCTGGGCCAAATGCCGACTTCCCCCAAGCATCAGAATCCAGCTCTCTCCATCTGTTGCCATAACCTCTACCCAGATCTTGTGTCTCGACGTCTGGAAACTAAAACACCCTATCTTACACGGAAACTGTACGAGAGAGCTTCGTAACTAATTCCAGCCAGGTGTCGCGGGGGCGACGTGGTGACACTCGTTGCCTGATGCACGAGACAGGCTCTAAGTCCAAGAAGACGCAATTCGTGGTTTGTATCTGGTTCTGCATCAGGCACTGCATGTGACGGAGGGTAAAACTGAGAAGAAGAGATTGGTGGTGCGTGTTAGGTCATAGCTGCTGCAGAAGGACCATAGGTGGTTAATCTGAACTTGTGGGGTGGAAATCGGGTGGAGAGTGAGGTGGTCTGGAGAGGTGTGCGTGTGACAAATTTCGGGTGATGAGGGTAATCGCTGGAACAGACCGTCGGTGTTTGAGTGGGTGCTGTCTAAAGACGTCGAATTCAGTTGGGATCCAAGTTGGATCGATTTCAGCCTTAGAGGTGCAAGCTGCAGCGTGTTAACACTTGACTGGATCATCGGCGTGACAAGTGGATTCGATTGGTTTCATGGTTTGAACCTGGTTCGCTCGTCAAGATCGTGTCTATTAGTCTCATGTGCGGCGAAAATAGCCTCGATCATACGTACTTGAAGTAGCTAAGATTCATGGCCCCATTAGATGTGACAATCCTAAAAATGCTTTAGATACTTGGATACTAGAAACTTCAAGGTTGACGAGAGTACCACGAACGTTTCAGCTCTTACTGTGAGTAACCACGGCAGGAACCACAGAAATTGAGAAGAACTGCATTTGCGCCGAGGATTTTAAGATCACTTTCACATTGAAGCGCTCACCGGAACTTAGCCAAGACCGGCATTACCCGTTGTAGTAGTTTATCAGATTTGCTTAAGGAACGTTCATTTCTTCTCGTAATCAATCAATGCCAGAATAGAGTTGATAAAGGTTGGACCAAATACAAAACTCCCTAATTCGTCATCCACCAGTCACAGTAGAAAGAAGAGGAGGTAAATTGGTGACCACTGGATTCTGCCAAGGCATCCCTCTCACAGCTTGATGCGGCGCCCAGCATAATGATCACGCAAGGACGGCGGCAAAAGTGCCCAAGTAATGTCCCGGAGAGCATGCAATAGTAGCAGAGACGTTTGCTTGGTAGGTTATCCTGAACGAAAGCATCATGGGAAAGGCAGATGCAGGATCGGGAAATAGATCATGTCCGAAGAAAATTATGCGCCAAGCACCAGCCAAGGGCTCCAAGAAGGGATGCATGAAGGGGAAGGGCGGGCCCGAGAATGCTTTGTGCACATATAGAGGAGTGAGACAACGGACGTGGGGCACGTGGGTGGTCGAAATTCGGAAACCAAATCGGGGCCCTAGATTATGGTTAGGGACGTATCCGACAGCCGAAATCGCTGCGCTAGCTTATGATTCCGCGGCGAGAATTCTCTACGGTCCCAATGCACTTCTTAACCTACCAAATCACACACCCAACGGTTCTAACCCTGGTGAGCACAGGGATCGTACAACTGCGTCGTATTCATCAGCTTCCTCAGCTGAGATTGGAGAGTCAGGTATCTGTATACTTTCACACCATCCCTGCTAGAGCGACTGTGCTTTTGTCAGTTCTGGAGGGTTTGTTCAATCCTTGCCCGCCTGTTTGAAGAAGCGTTACGTCAGTCTCACCATGTGATGAATCTTCGATTTGTTCCTCCATGCAAGGCTTCTTGTTTGTCAAAGTTTCTAACAATTGTCTTTCAATGAGCTACATAGCGGCCTGCCTAAGTAATACATGTCATAACTTACTTATTATCTTAAGTAATTCATCCCTCGACAGGTGGTAAAAGCTTTCAGAAAATCGAGAGAGTGCCATGCAAACTTCGCAGTCGAGGAGCTGAGCCTCATTCACAATCAGGCAAGGAGAGTAAGAGCGCCGCGTCCTTCACCACTCCTGACTCACTCGCAGATCACGACATAGATACAGCCACTTCGCTGCAAACCCTCCAGATGCTAGCTGCCGACGCAGTGCTTCCGGATTCCGAGCCTCCCAAACCCTGGCCATGCGACCCGAAGTCCGAGTTCATCGACCAGGTGTCGTTACAAGAATCCAATCAACCCAGTTTCCTTCCTCCAGAAGAACTCATCGAGGATGCTCTGAAAAACGACCACGACCTCTTCGATTTCAAACTGGACGACGGCGGCGACTTGGCCCCACCCCTGCCGCTGAGAACGACCAGCGGCCCCAGCGATATCACCACCACCATAGGCGCGTTTTCCGAGGCCAATTGGACGAAGAACGCGTGCGGTGCCGACATGCCCGAGGCAATGCCGGAGTCGGATCAATCGAACGGCAGCACCCTCACCACCACCACCACCCACAAAATGTTCGTGGATACAGCGGGCGACGTGGCCTCATTGGGCGATCTCAACGACGAGGATCTGCAGAGCCTGATGCAACTCTGGTCGCCGGAGCTCGCGTGACACGCTTGGAATGAGGCGTCGGTAGAGTTGTCGGTATCGCTATGAAACTGTGTATGGGCCGCGATCTGCGCTTTAGGGTTGAGTCGATGGCCAACTATTGTATAATGCAAACCAACCCCTTTTGTTTCGTGATTCTAGTGGGTCAATTCTTGTCAATCTGGATTGAGTCTTTTGAAGGTTGTGTGAGTTGTGTTATATGTGGACCTATGTATTGCTATGTAAAATAGTCATGTACTTGTCTATATATATAATGTGAGTTGAAGTGAAGATTGTTTATGTTGCAAAACAAATTATTGAAATGTTATTACAAAGTTTAGGGGACATTAGAGTAGAAGAATGGATTGGTGAAAGTTTAACAAAGAATAGAAAAGTCAATGAAAGACAACATAAAACCATTAGAAAATATTAATTGAGAGAATGAATAGTTAATATAAAAGTCACATGCTACAATTAAAGTTGCCTTCTAAATTTTTTTTCTCTTAGTTTTAATAAGAAACGATTTATAGCAAAAAATAAAGAAGGTGAATATATGTTATTGAAGAGAACTATCTTCATTTTAATAGAATCTTACTAAGTGAGTTTTGTTAATTTAGTTTATTGCGCTTATTCAATATTTTGTATTCTTAAAATCTTTAGTCATGAGTCTCTTGTTTGGTCCTTTACTACTCCATTTGGTGTGTGACAATGCTTCTAGTGTCTTTCTTATTTCTTCTTTTGAGATTTGGAATCAACTCACTTGAATTGGTATTTGAGTTGAAAGTAGATTTTGGTATATAATCACCTTTTTGATGTTATACATTATATGCTTCTTATCAAATTCATAGTGATTATTAAAATGTTACTTATATACATACCAACATGTTTTAAAGGTAATTAAAATTGATAATTATGGTGTTTTTAATATATTTATTTTTAATTAAAACATTAGAAAAATAAAGAATAAAAGAAATGGCTAAAGAAAAAGCTTATTTTGGCTAAATTTATTGTAAAATATTTTAGCACTCTTGTAATTTTATTCTTTTAGTTAAAGTGCTATCGAGATGATTTTTTTGCAACATGAAGAGGTTCCATATTATGAAAAAAATATTGGTTGGAGGAATTATTTTTTTGTTTTTTTTATAAGACTAGTATTTGATAGAATTGGCAATATATTCTTAAAAATCTTGTACTTTGGTGAGAAGTCTAGTTCTCTTGAAACACCCTTCTTTAATAATATATAAGTATGTTTGTTATTGCCAATCAACACCATTATAAATGCTATAGTATATATAATCATGTTTTTAATTTTAACTGTCATCATTTTATTTGTTGATATCATTTGATATTAACTTTACAAATATTAAAATATCAACTTTAAAGATATCAAAATATCAACTTTAAAGATTTTAAGATATTAAATATAAAACTTTTAAAGTATATTATAGGATATTTTTAGAATATATAAAATTAAAAAGTAATAATTATAATAAAAATAGCCATCATATTATATTCTAAAAATTCTATTTTTAAGATCTTTAGATTAAAATTTGTGGATCTTAGTAAGTTCTAAAAAGGTTTTGGAAGATTTTAGAAGGTTCTAAGGAATTTTAGATGGTCATAGAAGAATCTTAGGGTTGCTTTACTTCCAAGTATCAATTTTTTTTTTTAACGAGCTAACTTGCACCTAATATATATAAGATTCGAGGTTGAGAAAATCCTAAGTCTTGACAACACAATCCTTGTGGTTCAACTTAGATCTTCTGATCTTATTCTTATGCCTTATAGTAGTTCTTTGCTTTTGATATAAAATGAGTTTCTTCTGGTACAATTCTTTGAACTTTTGGAGTCTTGTTCTACTTAAGTATTGTATTTATAACAGTTTGTTGAAACTAACATAATACAATATTAAAATTTGGTTTTTTTTAGATAGAAAGTAAATTACTCCTCTTCTTATAAGTACTATAATGTTCTAATGGTTGCGGATTATCTTCTTCTAGACTTGTATTATTCTTGATTTTTTTGTATCTATTTCTTTTTATTTCATTTCTATGATATGAAATAAAGGATTCAATATGGCGGATTCCAAAGAAGCTAAATTGGATTCAATTATAAATTCTCTTGAAGCATTGAAAGTAAAGACCAAGACCTTGTCTAAGCAAAATGAAGAATTTTATATGACTATATATAATGGTCAAAGAATAGAACCACCTCAGTTACTATCACAAATTAATCTAAGAACTCCATCACCAAAGTTTATTTCATTAGAAGATGTATATATTCAAGACAATAATTTAATATCAACAACAAAAGAATCAAAAAATTAATGTCTTAAAGAAATTTGATAAAAATAATTTAAAATTTTGTATCTTAATAAATCAAGTATAACTTATTATTTTACTTTAATTTCAACAATATTTTACAAAAGCATCTTATGTTGGTCTTGTTGGAACCTTATTTTTAAATCAAGATTTGTGTTAATTTGCTCTATTGTTTGAAAAGAATTCTTCCATATTGTATAACTTTGAAATATTTTTGGAAGCATTTGAGGAAGTTATTGGAGAATGTAATAAGATTTATTTTGTCACAACTAAAATTAGAACTTTTTGATAGCAAATCTATTCTACATCTATTTATGCCTTAAAATTTTGGCAATTACTATATAATATTAATTGGAATAAAGATGTATTAATAAATTAGTTTTATTAGAGATTATGAAATGATGTAAAGGATCTATTACTATCTATTTATAATCATAAAATTCTTAATGATGCCATTAATCAAATAATAAAATATAATAAACGGCTATATGAACGTTAATAAAAAAAAATGTCCATTACCTATACCATGATTTTACACCAATTACTTGATATCTTCTACATCTCTCAATCCTAATAAATATTTGGAAATAAAAGAAATGCAAATTGATGCAGTTTGCTTCAAATCTTTTTTTTTAGTAAGAAAAAAAACATTGAAAAGAAGACGGCTTGTATTTGTATCGTGGAGAATCTGACCACAAAGTTAATAATTGCTACAAAAAGCATCAACATATATATCAAATAAGGAGTACAATCATATCATCAGATGGTTTGTAAAAAAATAAAGATGTCCAATCACAATAGAAATTATGTGGTTAAATTTTTCTATCCTATAGATAAAAAAGGTCCTATATTATCATCTAATCTTTCTCATTATTTTACCATATTAATATGTTTGGATGTTCAAAAATTCAAAATCCTTGGTCTAATAGATTTAAGAGTTTTTGCTTGCTGTATTGATTTAGAATTTTTAAGAATCTATAAAATTCTTATAGTCAAAAAATTCAAGATTATTCATATAAAGATTATAGATGGTCAAATCTTATCTTTTAGATATATTATTTATGAAATTGATATTATATTACATGTTGTCTTGTTTAAAAATGCAACAAGCACTTAGTTATAAAAAGTATACTTATTATTAAGGATTCAAACTCAAAAGATGTATAAATTAGTAAAATCTTCATTAAAAAAAAAGACAAAATAGGAATAAAAATATATATATATTAAAAAAAAAACTGAAATAGCTATTGTCAAAGACTAAAAAATATAAAAGATTCTTGAACTAGACTAGAAACTAAAAAGAAATTAACAATAGTGAAGAAGGCTTTACTGTTGCTTCTATATATACTATCTATGTAAAAACTATGTGGCGACATTCTATATGACCTCTAATGCATATCCAATTTGTAAAATACGTATCAAATTTGCAAGACAAGTTTCTTATATGTGTGCCACGTATTTAGCTTATTCCATAAGCTATCAATATATGTGACATGTGGCTAATTTGTTGTCCAAGTTTTTAACCTATCAATCACCTATAGTCATGTATAAAGGTGAAATTGAGTCTATGAAGTTTCTAAGAAGCTTCTCTCTAAGATATTATTAAATTAATTTACTTCTATCTACTTCTATCTATTCATATTAATTAAATAATTATTAAAATAAATCTTATGCCTATGACATTATTCCCCCTTCTAGAGATGAGTTCCACAAGGAGCGGTGATTATATATTGAAAAAGTCCAAGATGTGCCAAATTATATTTGCTATATATTTTGATCTTTGTTTTCTTTAAAAGAAATTGATAGATCTTCTCAGCCATCAATAATATCCCATATCAAGGTAGAATGACCACCTTGATATTTGATCATTATTAAAGCTTTCATAACTTCTTTCAAAGAAAACATTTGGAACACCATCAAGAATAGTTTCTACCTCTAAAAATATTTTCAAACATTGGGAGTCTCTTCTAAGATCCTGATATCAAACACATTGTATCTTGCCATCAATCCAAAAAAGAACATGTTATTTTTAACAATCTTCATCTCTATTCTACTGTCTTGAAGATTATGATAGTTGTAATGTTTCATCTAATAAGTCAACAAACAATGGCTCTTGAGCTGAATTTGCTGGTTGTTGATTCTCTATCTCTTTGGCATTAACAAATTCAAGGAAAGAACAAATGATGATACAAGATATATTGAAACATCTATTGAACCTACTTTGTTTTATAGCAAAAAATTTCTTAATTCTTCATCTTGATTTTAATGGATGTTATTGATGAAATATATTGACTTTTATTAATGAATTTGTTAGATTTTTAGATGGTTCTCATATGCATTCACTAATATCATATCCGCATCAATGTACAAGATATTCGAGCAGATTTCAACATTATCTTAAATCTAAGACTTCTTCGACTTCAAATTCTTCAATATTATTCACTTCTATAAGAGGCAATGGTATTTATTTTCCTCCTTATATATCCATTGTCTTACATGACTCAAGCAATGATATGTAGAATACAAAATAGATTTTCATAGATTTTGATAGATATAATCAATAAGCAATTAAATTAATCTATTTATGAATTGAAAATTTTCTAAGTCTATGATAATCTAGCTTGTCGTAAGGACAAATAGTCTTGATATTATAACAAAGTAATCATATTTTATTACCTACATAGAATTGAGGTTGTTTCTTATAATAGATATCTGTATTGATCTTTTGTTATTCTTAAGCTTCCTTTAATTGTGCCTTCATTGTTACATATATCTCTAACAACCAATTTGTCAAATCTTTTGTTATAAATTTATCAATTTTTGAAAAGTTAAAAGTACCAAATTGTAAATGATAATCATAATTGGTAAAAAATAGAGTTTATTGAATAGAAGAATGTACCAAATTATTGTAAGCAAAGTTTGTTAATGGCAAAAAAATTATTCAATGATCTTGATGATAATTGATGGTATACCTCAAATATTGCTCCAAAACTTGATTTATCCATTTCATTTATCTATGAGTTTGAGGATAGAAAGTTGAAGATAATTTTATGTCCACCTTGAATATTTTAAAAAGTATTTTTTAAAATCTTGATACAAATTGCATCCTTCTATCTGATATAATATTTCTTGAAAATCCATGATAGTGATAGATATTGTTAAAGAAGAATTTAGCTATTTTTTTCATATGTGATAGATTTTGTACACAATACAAAATGTGCCATCTTAGTGAAATAATCTACAATCACAAATATAGAATTGCATGAACTTGAATTTGGAAGATACGTGATAAAATTAATAAAAATAAAAGACCAAGGTTGTTCTGATATATGTAATGGTTGGAAAAGTCCATAAGGTTGATAACAAAGAGTTTTTAATCTTAAAAAAATGTCACATAATTGTGCAAATTCTTTAACAACCTTCCACATTTGAGGCCACCAAAAATCTATTGATATTAGCTTCAAAGTCTTATTATATCCAAAATATCATATTGTAGGAAAGTTATGATGAGCTTCAAGAGCATATAGCCATGCTTCACCTTTTAGAACATATAAGTGTCTTTTAAAATAGAATAGATTATTCTTGAACTTAAGCTAGGAAGTATCATCAGACTTAAATAAATTATTTTTAATACCATGAATAAGAGGATCTAAAGATATACTTGACTAGATTTGCTTGAAAAAAGCTAAATCAATAATCAATGTTGATTTCATTGCTCAAAGATGAAATTACTTTGGCTTCAAGAAGATCATTATTTATTGATTAAAAGCTGAATATCCTTCTTTTGATGCAAGATAAGAACGTTTAGAAAGGGCATTGGACAGACTTTGTTATTTTCATGGCCAATAAGTAATAATGAATTCAAATCTTGACAAAGATATGTTCCAATGAGTCTAATGATGATTCAACATATGTGTTGATATGAAGTACTCAAGGTTTTTGTGATCTACATACACAGTGATTAGACTAGACCAATTTTTAGAATTAATATTTTAAAATTCATCTATGAATAAAAAATATATGGAATTTATATATGCAATGATTATGTTTTATCATATGTTATTTTAATACACATATATCTATATAATTATGTATTTTTTAATTAAATTTTTTAAAAAATTATCAATTTTAAATTAAATCTTTTGTAAAATTAAAACTATCCATTAAAATATAGCTAATTAGTAAAATAGAGGCCGATGCCAAATATTTTTGTCAAATAGTATTTGTCTTATGCAATTGAATTTTCATATATTGAAGTTGCAAAATTTGTCTTGTAAAAAAAATATCAAGTCATCTATTTTTAATAATTTTTTATAAAAAATATTATTATTAAATAAAAAATATTATTATTAAATAAAAAATATATATTTTTAAATAGATAATTTTTTACAAATTAAATTATTTGAATTTAAAATTTTATATTTTAAATTTATAATAAAAAATTAATTTTATATAAAATTTATTAATATATTAATAAATATCATATATATATATATAGATTTAAAAAATATTTTTTTTGAAAATTTATTTGATTTATAATATTTATAAATATATTTTATCTTTTACTTATGTGTCATTAATCAGCACAAAGTATTATTATTTTAGATTAACTCATCATATAATTCTGAAAATTAAATTCTTTATGTATGATTAAGATTTGAAATTTCTAATTTATTTGTGATATAAACTTTGTAATCTATTATGATTCTAAGCTAATAAGTTTGATTAGATAGTCTTCTATACTCATAAATAACAATCCTATTTCTTTTGAATTATGTCTTTTTAATTGTAGATTTTTAATTAAATTTTTTTTATAGTATTAAAAATATATAATTTCAATAGAATACAATAATTATGGTGTATCAATCAAAACCAATGTATATAAAGTTAACCATATCTAAAATATTGGTTGATATAGATAAGATAGCTAATTAAAATATCTATCTTATTTAGACTAAAATTCTTATTTAAATATACTTATTATAATAATATTCAAATATAAGTTGTTTTTTTTGTTTCAAATATAAGTTGTTTCAATGGTAAATATTTTAAAACTAAGATTTAACTCTTATTTTTTTATATTTAGAGTAAATTTGGTTTATTATTCTTATTTATAGGATTTAATTAATTAATTAATTAATAATATTATCACATAGACCAATAAGATTTTTTAATTTATATAGATAAATTTATAATTTTTTGGTTAATAATACTATTGTAGATTTTAAGAATCAATGTCTCAAATAAAAAATTAATGTAATACTTTTACAATAAAATTTTAAAATAAAAATTATCCAACACTAAATATCATAAAGTATAATTATTTTTTATTAGTCTATTTATTTTTATTTTTATTTTTTTGTAGTAATTTTTATCATATAAATTTGATTTGAAAATCTCATTAATTAGTCAATAAAAAGAATAGAATAATTTTTGTTGCCTTTTAAATAATTTGGATAAGAAATTGGTATTGAGCTTTATTTAATTATTCTTAAAGATATAAACTATTTATTCCATTATCCATCAATTTTTATAAAAGTATTATCAAAATTTAATTGTCTTATATTTATGTAATAAACTACAAAAGAAAGATACTAGTTTTTTAATTGAATTTTCAAAAAAAAATATCAAAAATAATTCTATAAGTTATTAATATAAAAAAATATTAAAAATATCATTTTTAAAATCTTAAAAAAATTCTACACTGACAATCTTTTCTAATAGTTCATCAAAAAAATTAAATAGATTAAAATTATATATAATACTATAATTATTGATAGTATAAAAAATTATAATTGGATTTCGAATAATTTTTATAATATTATTATAATAAGTCATTTTTTATGAATATTTTTGAATATAAGAATAAAAATAAAAATAAATTTGTTGATAATAATGTCAAGCTTTTGCACTATTGCATGTTAAAATAAATCAAAGATGTAAGATTTTTTTTATTTTATTTAGTAATAATATTAAGCTTTTATATCCTATTACATCAAGATAAATCAAAGATGTAAAGTTTTTCAATTTGTATGGCAATAATATCAATCTATTGTTCTATTGCATATCAAGATAAATTAAAGATATAAGATTTTAAAATATATTTAGTAATAATCTCAAGCTTATGCACTTGCTTAGATAAAGATGAGTCAAAGATGCAAAGTTTTTCAATTCATTGGATAGTGATATTAAGATTGTGTAAATATTTAAATAAAGATGAGTCAAAGATGTAAGGTATAATACATGCCTACATTGCTTAAGTAAAAAGAAATAAATAGAAGTAAGTAGAAATAAGTAAAAATATGTTGAAAAGATAATATCTTTTTAAAAAAACTTTAAAAAAAAATTCAAGATGTGGAAAAGATATTTAGAGTTTTATAGATATTTTACATGGCTATTAAAATTTGTCTTATAAGTTTTGCACTTTTAGAAAGTTTCATTAGTAGAAACTTATAACTTGATACTTAGGCTACAAGCCTTATAATCCTTAAAAAACTTCTATAAGACCTTCTTTGTACTATATATATATATATATATATATATATATATATATAGGACTAAGGCCATCTTTTGTCTTGTCAATATCTTTCTTGTATTTTAGTCTTGGTTCAAGAATCTCTAATATCTTTGTATTTGGCAATAGTAATTCCACTTCTTTTTTATCTTATAACTATTTATTCTTTTTTTACTTTCTCTTTTTTTCTATGATATACAAATATATTTTCTTTTGACTTTTGTCTAGATTCATGTCTTCAATATAATATTTTTTAATTTATTTGGCAATAATATTAAACTTTTGCACATATTTAGATCAAAATGAATCAAAGATGTAAGGATTTCAAATTCATTTAGCAATGATGTTAAGTTTGTGTATTCATTTCAATAAAGATGAGTCACAGACATAAGATTTTTTAATTCATTTGGCAATGATGTCAAGCTTTTATACCTTGTTAGATCAAGATAAATCAAAGATGTAAGATTTTTCAATTTATTTGGCAATAGTGTTAAACTTCTATAATTATTTAAATAAAATTTAATGAAAGATATAAGATTTTTTAATTTATTAGGTAATATTGTCAAATTTGAACATCCTCATAGATAAAGTTCTAATAATGTATGAGTTTGAAATAATAGATTTAGAAGTTTTTGCATGAAAGTAAATTTTTTCAATTGCAATACATGTAATTCTTCTATTTATTCAACCAACATCAATTACTTAATGTATGAAATTCTTTGTTCCATGTGCCTTATCTTGTATAATATGCTTCTAATATAACAAGATTTGAATTTGTAGAATCTTTTGCCAACATTATATATGAATCTAATCTTTTATTAAAATTTGATGCTATGTTTTCACCAATATTATGACTCAATATGCAAAGAAATGAAAAATAATTTTTTTCTAAATATATAATTTTTAATGCTATATAAAACTCTTTTTAATTATAAAATAATAAAATATATATAAATATTAGTTTAAAATATTCAAATATATTACTTATTTAAATTTATTTATAATAAAATATATATTTTTAATTATAAGACTTATAATAAAATATTAATATATAAATATAAAATATAAATAATCTAAATAAAGTAAATACATCATATTATAATTTTTAAATAAAAAATATATTTGATTTTTATTATTATTTAACTTATTTAAATAAAGATCAAGCAATTTTTTTTTTGAAAATTCATGATTTAACTCTCTATTCATATTTCAAATTTGTGTATCTTTATACTCCTTTTTTATTTCAAAAATTTATTGACCTATGTCTTGTAATTGATCATGTATTTTTATAATTCCATCACTTTTTATTCTTATTAATGATTTATATATTCATATATATAATATAAAATTTATATATTATACTTTATTTTTTTTATTATTAGTCAATACTTAAAATACTCTTCTTTCAACATGTCAATTGGATACACATTATTATAAAAAAATATTATATATCTAAGAATAAATTATTTTTTTTCTTTACTTTTTAAGTCATCAAAGCTTACTTTTAGAATACTCCAAATTGTATACTTATTGTTTATTTCATTTCTATTCAAATTTCTTTCCCTTCTTAGTCTTTGTAAAGCTTGCTCTCAAAATCTAAATCTTATTTGTTTTCTTAAAAATGAGCCTACAACTTTTGAATTCAAAGGTAGGCCATTGTAAGCTTTGACAATATTTTTGCTAACTTTAATAAGTTTAAGAGGCAATTCATTATATTGTCTACAAGAATGAGTGACAAAAAACTTCGAACTTGCATCTTTATCAAGCCCTTTAATGTCTATTGTATGAATCTTTATAGAACAATCTTTTATTGATTTCCAATCTCATGTTGTTATATCCAATTCTAAGATGATTTTGTTATTATCAAGGAATGATTTTTAATAATTTTTATGCTTCTTCCAAATCTTTTGGTTTATTTTGAATTTTAAATTATTCTATAATATTATAAAATATTTCATAGCTATTACCACTATATTGAATATTTTTAATAAAATATAATGTATTATACATATGCTTCATATCATCAAATATAATCTTTGCTATTATAGTCTTGTCAATTCCATCCATACCAAAAAGACATAATACCTTTATTTTTGTTGTGTGTAAACTTATTATTTCTAATAGGCATTGCTTTCTTTTTAACAATTTTTTGTCAAATAAATAAATCTATATAAAAAATAAAAAATAAAAAGATACAATTAAAAAAATTATTTATATAAGATTCAAATTTAATCTTATTTTTATAAATTTATATTTTTTCATTTAATTGTGATTAAAATAAGAGGCTTCAAAAAGTCAAAACATATCAATTCATAAAAATCTAGTAAAGTTATTAAAATAAAATTTATCAATAATAAATCATTATGTATATATTGTGGTTGTATCTTTTAATATTTTTTTTTCTCAAATATACTATAAAAAAAACTTTTAGCAATACAAGTTTCTTCTAAAATCTTATTTTTTATTATAATAAGTCTTTTATAAATATTTGGAAAAGTTGGTCATTGTGAAGGATTTAAACTCCAACTTTCTTTAATCAATTTAGTCAATTCTTTAAACTTTGAAGGTAGGTCTAGTCTTTCATTATTTTTTATTTTTTCTAAAATCTTATCTATTTTATTAAATACATGAAATGGATCTTTTTTTTGAAAGAATCTTAAAACATACTATTGCAAATGAATAAACATGTGTTTCAAAATGGCACATTTTTATTGATCCTTATGAGTTTTTAAATACCTTAAGAGCCATGTATCATAAAATACCATATACATGATCATTTTTTGTATCTTTTTCTTTCCTTCCAACATTAATATTTGATACTCCAAAATCAATCAATTTGACAAAAGTATATTGAATTTTCTTATTTACTATTATTTTTTCTATAATATTCACTAAAATATTCTCAAGCTTTAGATCATGATGAGCAATTTGTATGTCATGCAAATAATACATATTTCTTGCAATTTAATGAATAATATCGACAAAAAAAAAAAATATGACATTGATATTTTTTCTTCCAACGTATTGCTTAAGCTTATTTGCACCAATTCTATTACCAAATATAAATTTTTATTTATATTGTCCTCATTCAAAATTTTATCTATTTTATTAGAAATATCTTTCAAAACATAATAAAATTTGATGAGGTTTAGATAGCTTAGATGAGCTAAAATGCCTACTTTAATCTTAAATATCTCATTGAAGGTAATATATATGATTTTGGTTGCACTTAAGAATATTCCATAATATTCCATAATATTCAAGTTTTTTATATCAATTAAAATTCCAAATATATCCAATTTTTTTTCCTTCAAAGTAATATAAGTCTTTCAATATTTGTAAAAGGTATGTGGCTAAATTATTATTTAAAAAAATAATCATCTTCAAATATTCATCTTCAAATATTCATCTATCCTTCCTAAGCCTGTGCATCCTCTAGTATGTGCCAATTATTCTTCAATATATTAATGTACAATATTTTTTTATCTTAGTCAAGTTTTTGATCTTATCAAAGATATAAGAATATAGAATAAAAAACTTAAATTAGAAAGAGGTTTTAAGAAGAAATTGACACGAACTTGGATTATTTAGCTGAGTACACAAATAACATTAAGAAAGATGAATTAAAACTCTAAGAGATGTATTGCTAAGACTAAAGAACTCTTCAGCATCAACTCCAATATATACTCATGTCTAAGAAGCTTTTTTAGTGGCTTCTATCAAACTAAGACGCTTCTCAAGCAACTTCTACCAACTTGGAAGCTTCTCAAGCTCTTTCTATTAATTATAAAGCTTTTTGAGCAACTTCTACCAACTTGGAATCTTCTTATGCTCTTTCTACTAACTACGAAGGTTCTTGAGCTGCTCCCACCAACTAAGAAGCTTTTCAAGCAACTTCTACTAACTGAAAAATCTCTAGAATATTTTAGAAGGTTTTATAAACTTCCAAAGTATATGTTCCTAACATCATTTCTTTCTCTAGCAATGAATTTCAAAAAGATCTCATACTTTAAAGAATCTTCTTACATACATAGAAAATTGAGAATACACTATATCAATGAAACTATATAGCTCAAGTAATATCACTAAAGCTCAAGTATTGGGATTGAAACTTGCATGATTGATTGTTGCTCCTAATGGCTCCAATCATGGTCACATTTGGCACAGAAATGTATTGTCCTCACTTTGTTTAATCAAAGGTTGTAAAAAGTATACTAATCACTCGAAGCTTACATAGCAAGTGGATCTTTTGAATCTTTTTCTACTAAATCTTTCAATACTTGAAGGTTTGACATGGTGATTGACTTGCTTCTATAATTCTATTCTATCTTAGAATAAATAACTATATATTGATGAAGGTTTTAGTTTCACTCTTCTCTTCTTATAGATATTTCTCAAATCCAATCTTCACCAAGAAATTATTACCAAACATGTTTTAATTTGTGAGAATAGAGTCAATGAAATTTCTATATCTTTTGAAATGCATTGGCAAGATTTTCAATTGGTTTCTATGTGTGCTCATTGATATCATAGCTGTACCAATAAACAAGATATTCCAATTTATTTCACCTTTGTTGTAAATGAAACATCTTTTTGACTTCATATATTTCATGATTTTTTATTTTAATATTAGATAGCAATTATTGTATTCTTTGTAATGAACCTCAAAGCGTACAACAATGAAGTTTAATGCACCTTATTGAGAAAATTAGAATCAATAGGTGCCAATGTAATAGTGGCACAAAGGTGAAATTGCTCCAATTTCAACAAAGTTACATATTGTTGATCAAATATTACCTCTCATGCCTTTGGTACAAGATATAATCTTCTTAATAAAGTATTAGATAATCCTTGTTGCTTCTTAGGTTGATAAATAATAATAAAATTAAATCAAAATAATAACATATTCTATCAAACTTGATGGTAATTAAAAATCTGAGCTAATATGAAATATTTCAAATTCTTATAATCTATGCATGTAGTCACAGGATGCATTGCTATTTTGAAAAAATGATGCCATTCTTGAAAAAATCCACAATAATAAAAAAAAATTATTGTAGATTTTATAATTAATTTTGGTTGTAAAAAAATTTCAAGAATAAAATGCAACACGATGAAGTTTATTATCTATATTAATTTATAAAAGTATGGCTTTTTGTGCAAAATCCAAATCATCGATTTCTATATAAAATACCTTTGTAAAATCTGGATGTACCAAGATTGGAGCTGTAGTAAACATTGTCTTGAGATCTTGGAATGCCTTCTCCACTTGAGGCCTCCATTCCAACTTGTCTTTGTATGTTAATTGAATAAGAGAAGTAGCAACTTGAGAGTAATTTTTTTATGAAGATTCTATAAAAATTGGCAAATCTAAGAAAGCATTATACGTCTTTTATAGTCTTTGGAATGGCCTATTACAGAACTACCTCTACTTTCTTAGGATTTATCATGAAATCTTCAATAGATACAATATATTTTAAAAACTCCATCTTTGATTGATAAAATACATATTTCTCTGACATAATATACAAACTTATATTTTATAGCTTTTATAATATTAACTTTACATGCTTCTCGTGTTCTTCTAAATTTTTTAAATAGATCAAGATATCATCAAGATAAATCACCATAAACTTATTAAAGATGCTTTCAAAAGATATCATTTATTAAATATTAAAAGATAGTAAGTCCATTTATTTATCTAAATGGCATTATATTATAATTAAAATATCCATACTTTATTCAAAATGCAATCTTTTATTTGTCTCCCTCCTTAATAGGTATTAAGTTGTATGATCTACAAAGATCTATCTTAATATAGATCTTGGCTTAATTAAGTTGTTCCAAAAGTTTTCAGATTAATGGTAGTGGATAACAATTTTTTTATCATTATTTTATTCAATTCTTGATAATCAATGTACATACATAAAGAACCATCTTTTTTTTTTCATAAAAAATATAGGTACACTTGCTAGAGACTTTGAATACCTAATGAAGTTCTTTGTAAGGTTTCTATCAATATAATCCTTCAATGTTGAAAGCTCATTTTCAAAAAGGTTATAAATTGGATCAAAAAGTTATTGCATTCTTTTCTAAAGATCTATTGTACAATTATATGGCTGATGCTTTAATAATATATCAACATTCTTCTTTTAAAAAATATCTTAAAATTTGCTATTCTATTATGAAATAATTGCCGATATATAAATGAAAAATAGTGTATTTTTTTTATTGATCTTATAAAAGCCCTTGCTCCAATAAATAAAGACTTACCAACTCATGGTTTTTTATAAAGTTTTTTTGTACAAATTTCTATAAAAAATATCATTCTTTACCACTTTTAAATTATATATGGATTATATTTTTTGAACCAAGAAAGTCTAAGAATAATAAAATTTGAAGGAGTTCTAATACCATTAAATATAATTTGGCTAATATAGTCTTCAAATGCCACTTCTATAGGTATTATTTTATGGAGGATATTATTAAAGCATAACAATCGTCCATCTATTTTTTCTATGTGAATGGATTTGAATTTCTATATTAGAAAAATTTTATGAAGCTTAGAAAATATTTCATTTAAGAAACAAGTGAGATGTTGATGAATCTAACAAGAAAATTGCCTAAAGCTTTTGAGGGCAAAAGTACAAATAAATTATAAAACAACAAGCAAGCTGAGTAAAAATAGAGAAACTTGAATAATTTTACAATGTTGAATTGTCCAACCGCACAGTCCTTATTGTAGCTGAATATCTTCATTTTTTCAAACGATTGCATTTTTAATCTTGGTGATATATTGATTTTATTTTTTTGAACAATTGCCAATCTTATGCCCTTCTTTACTATAATACAAATATAGATCTTTTTCCATTTAATGCTTCTTTTCTTGTGGACTAAAATATTTAAAATATATTATATTAAGTTACATATCTTTTATTTCTGAGTGTGAATTCAAACTACTTGCCAATGTAACAAAAGTGTATTGAATTGTATATTATCTTGTTGAAGTTTATAAACATTGATCTTAAAGATATTGAAATAGTTTGTTATCACATTTTATGGCTTAACTCATGACTTAATTGAGCAATTGTGGATCCAAAAGTAGTAATAATAAATCCTTCACATTGTCTTTTAATCTCCAATAGAATTGACTCATCAAGGCTTCTTCATCCCAAATGATGTTGTATACTAGTTGCCTAAAATTAGATACATATATTGATGTAGAACATGCCTCTTGTCACAATGCTCAAATCTTGGCTATTATCTAATGAACCTTCTTATGTTTGCTCAATAAACAAGGTGCCAATCAATCCAACTTATGATTCTTCTATTGTCATATTGTGACACACTTATATAGTAAAAAATATGAATAAGAATAATTTCTACTTAATATTTGATTATCTTGGTTCAATAGGAACTAAAGATACTTAAAAAAAGGTTTATGAAAGCCTCTTAGATTATTTTCTTGCTTTAATAGCTAATAGATAAAAGTTAGTTATTAAATTTTTTTTCTAGGTTATAGAAATTCTTTCATGGCTTTGAAAAAACCATAAATTAATACAAATAGGATAGGGGAGATAAAAAGTTAATATGATTAATATTAAGATTAAGTTGATGATAGGATAGAGCTTAAAAATCCTTAAAATAAGTTATATTGATATCCAAGAGTCGACCATGAATGGGACAAGATCAAAATCAAACCTCTAGCTACAAAAATGGCCACCAAGGGCAAGACGTTGGGACATTTGGAAATTGGCAACTAGGATTAGAGAGCTAGTTTGAAGTTTGTTCTAAAGACATGAGGCTTGTTTTCAGAGGGTTTGTGAGGACTTAGCAATTGCTATTTGAAATCAGGGTTTGTATGTGAGATTACGTTTTTTATGCAATAAAATTAAAGCTAGCACTTTGGCTATTTTGTGCAATTGGTGTGACATCCATAATTAAAATTTTGATAATGTATTATTAATTGAATGTGCTAAGATTGAATGAAAAATTGTAGCAATTTAATAATGCATTCAGAATTTATGCAATCTTTAGTACAAAGAAGTACCAAAAGTTGGCAATTTAGGGCTATTTGGAGTTCCTATAATATCTTAAGATCTATTAGTTGGATCAAGGAGAAATTTGGCATAGTATTGGAAGACTTGAAGGCTGAGTTACACACCAAATTTTAATTGAAGTTAATAGTTACAAAAGGAGAAATTATTACTGGGATTTCTACCTTAACTTTCAAGCCAGCGGCCAAGTGACATTATTGTGAGATTTGGTTAATTTTTCACAATTTGTAAGTTGGGTTGGATTGAAATTTTTTAAGCATTCAAAAGGCTTTTATTTGCATTTTTGTAAAAAAATTTATACTAAATTGATAGTTAGATTAAAAATTATACCTTATTGAATTTCAATAATTGAAATTAAGATTTATAGAGACTCTTGATTGCTTGATTATAACAAGTAACAAGCAGTTGGAGTTTTATATGAATGAAGTTATCAAAAAGAGTGTTTTTAAGCACTTTGCATTGATTCAAGCATTCTTGTTATGATATTCAAATTATGCCTTTTGTATATAAACAAAACTTATTAAGGATTCTTGAGTGTATGCGAATCACAACTTCACCCTCCACAGCCAAGTGCCTCGCACAATTTCAAATAAGACAACATGTTATACAACACCATTGCATAAATATCAAGTTGTAGAATCATTATCAATCAAATTTGGTTGACAAACCCTTGAAACTTTGAATGTGTATCATCATATTTTTCCAAAAGACTAACTTAAGGCTCTTTATATTGCTTAACAAGTGAATTTCCTTAATGTAATATAGATAGTAGTGCATCCTCAAGTACAAAAGTTGGAAGTAGGTGTAATTTAGGTTGTGATACTCCAAATATTGCATTGTTATAAAGTTTTGTAATTCTTTCTATTTTTATAATCCTAGCACATAAAATAGTAAGAGTGCTTATGATGGCATCTAACTTGGATTCAAAAGATTTGATCAGATCAATATCTTGACCTCTAGCCATTCTATAAATAAAAAAATAAAAAATAAAAACTATAAGAAGACAATATCAGTTTAAAAGAGGATAATCTCTAACCTTTAAAATACCTTAAGACCTTTAAGCAGAAAGGTAATCCACTCTCTCACAAGAAGGATAAAGTTCTATAATTGTGATGAACGAAATATCAATTTAAAGGAGGATAATCAGCAACCTCTAAAGTTCTAGTATACCTTTAAGAAAAGAGATAATCTACTTTTTAACAAAAAGGATTGAACCTTGATATTTAAAATGAAGGTAGTCTAGACAAATTATTAAAGATATTAGAATATAAAATAAGAGACTTGAATTAAAAAGAAGTTTAAAAAAAAATTGATAAGGATTTAAATTATCTAGATGAGTACACAAACAATACTAAAAAAAATAAGCTAGAATTCCAAAAGATGCATTGTCAAGATTGAAGAACTCTTCAACCTTGATTCTAATATATATTCTTATTTAAGAAGCTTTTTGAGCAATTTCTATCAAACTAGGAAGCTTCTCGAGCAGCTTCTACCAACTTGGAAGCTTCTTCAACTCTTTCTACCAATTTAGAAGCTTTTCAAGTCCCCTCTACTAACTATGAAGCTTCTCAAGCTGCTTTCATCAACTAAAAAGCTTTTCAAGCAACTTCCATTAACTGAAAAATCTCTAAAATATTCTAAAAGATTTTTTGAACTTTTGAAGTGTATGTCTCTAAGTCTTTAAACTTCTCATCTACTCCCATTTCTATATTATTTATTGAATTTGGTTCTTTATCAAAATAAGTGCCCATATCTCTTTTTTGAAGTAATTTGATTCATTTGTCTATTATAGATATCTTCAATTCTATATCACTAAGTTTTTTTAATGAGTATATGGTATTGTCATAGACTTTTTTCACATTATGTGGTCTAATCTAATATTTAAAAAACTTTTGTCCATATATTAGTTTAGAAAGTATATAACTTGTTATTATACTATAAATTGTGTAATTTGCCCATAGTGCAAATGGTAGTTATTTAGGTCTCTCATATCCTTTGTCATTACATATCTTTTCTAATACCTTAATAATAAATAAATGCCCATGCTCACTCTTTTTATTACCTTCCAAATTATATAATGTTGTCAAAGAAAGTTTAATTTCTATTCTTTTAAAGAATTCTTGTGCTTTTCTTGTATCAATTCATCCTCATTTGCAATAATTTTCTAATACAAATATAACAACAATCAATATCTTTCAAATGAAATCAATATATATCTTTAGTATTTTTTATTTTTAATGTTTGACTTTTAATCATATTTGATAAATCTTCTTGTACAAGTATTAAATATTTCATTTGTCCAAGTTTTATAGGCACTACCATTAAATCTACTATCCATTTGTAATATGGTGCTAGAGGATATATTGGATATAATCCATCTTAATGTCACATATTAAAATAAAATTGACAAATTTCACATAATCCTACAAATTCAAACTCAACTTTATATAAGCCTTTCCACCATACATCTCTATAAATTTAATAAAAATTATCCAAATTCCTCTATGATCTATCTATTATATTATCTATTGTGATACTTTATTCAAATTTATTTATAACTTTGATCTAAAAGCTACTAATAACTCAAGAAATAGCCACATAGATTTGCATATGAAGAAATATAAATTTTAGAAGATATAACCAATATGACTTATTATCTAGCCTTGATTTTTATTAATAGTCATAGGATAAGCTTATGCTATGACTGTTAATAAAAATTGATGTTGTTACAATATAAAAGGCTAATCAATACTAATAGAAGTCATAATAATATATAGAATGAATACATGAATGTTGATGTTGTTCCTAGTAATGATTTCAGCCCCTAATACATGCTGCTTCAACTTTATTATATTAAACTTTGTTCCATTATATAATCCAATTGATTGATTCAAATTGTACAAGAGCATAATTAAAATATTAATTGTAAATTAAACTTGATGGTTTATAATATCTTTAAACTTTAAGATATTTAAGAATTAAATTAAATATTATATTATATATTTAATTCTATTAATAATAGAAGATATAATATTCTCTATTATTATCAAAGTCTTAATATTTTGAAATAGATGTATCTTGCTAGGTAAAGAAAAAAAGATGGCATCATTAATTTGATCAATATCTTTACTCTTCGATACAAATATATCATATTGCATTAAATAATTGGCAACTCCAAAGTATTGGCATATATTAATATATTGTATGTCTATGATATATTAATAAAGAATCCTCAATCTCAACAATACAATCCTTGTGGCTTAGCTTGGATCTTTTAATCTTATTCTTGTATCTTATAATAGCTTATTACTTGTGATATATAGTCTGTTTCTTCTATTACAACTCTTTAAACTTTTAGAATCTTATTTTACTTGAATAGTGTATCCATAATAATTTATTGAAACTAATATAGCACAATATCAGAATTTGGTCTTTTTAAATAGAAAGTAGATTATTCTTCTTTTTAAAAGTACTATAATGTTTTTAAAGTTGTGGATTATTTTTTTCTTCTTTGATATTGTTCTTGATTTTTTTAATATTTATTTCTTCTTATTTTATTTCTATAATAGAAAAGAAAGGATTTAATATGATAGATTTGAAAAAATCCAAATTCGATTTAATTATAAATATTTTTGAAGAATTGAGAGTCAAGACTAAAACCTTGTCTAAACAAAATGAAGAACTTTATATGACCATATATAATGGTCAAAGAGCAAAACCACCTTAGCTACTATCACAAATTAATCCAAGAATTCCACCACTAAGATCTACTTCATTAGAATATATATATATATATATATATATATATATATATTTAAGATAGTATTTTAATATCAATAACAAAAGAACCAAGAATTAAGCTTCCAAAAAAGTTTGATGGAATTTATTCAAAGTTTTATAGCTTTGTAAATCAAGTATGACTTATTACTTTATTTTAACCTTAGCAATATTCTATGGAATTATCTTATGTTGCTCTAGTTGGAACCTTAATTTCAAATCAAGTTTTATCTTGATTTATTCTAATATTTGAAAAGAATTCTTTTATATTATATATCTTTAAAATATTTTTGAAAGAATTTATAGAAGCTTTTGGAAACATGATAAGATTTATTTTGCCATAATTAAAATCTAAGCTTTTTAACAAAGACTCCATGTAGTATCTGTTTATGCTTCAAAATTTTGATAATTAGCATGTAATATCAATTGAAATGAAGACACATTGATTAGTTTTATTAGGAATTACAAGGCAATATAAAGGATCTATCACTGTCTATGTTTGATCTTCAAATTTGTAATAAAGCCATCAATAAAGTGATAAAATATAATAATTGGCTATTTTAACATCAATAAAAAAAAATGTCTACTACCTATACTACGACTTTACACCAATTACTTACCATCTTTTACATCTTCCAATTCTAACAAATATTAAGAAATAAAAGATATGCAAATTGATATAGTTTGCTTCAAGTCTGTCTTTGAGCAAGAAAGAAGCATAAAAAAAATACAACTTGTATTTATAATGTGAAGAACTTAATCACAAGGATAATGATTGCTACAAAAAATATCAACATACATATTAAATAAGAAGTGCAGCAACACCATCAGATGCTTTGTGAAAAAACGATGGCGTCTAAATATAATAGAAATCATGTAGTTGGATACTTCTACTCAACAAATTGAAAAAAATCTTATATTATTATCTAACTCTTCTTGTTGCTTTATCTTATCAATATATTTAGATATTCAAAAACTCAAAATCTTTGCTTAAGTGGATTCAAGAGCCTTTACTTGCTTTATTAATTTAGAATTTTTACAAATCTATAAAATTCTTATAGTCAAGAAATCTACAATTATTCATGTAGTGATTATAGATAGTCAACCTTTATCTTCTAGAGATATTACCTATAAAATCAATCTATTAGAAGTAACATTAAAGAATCATTGTAACAAGATTTATTTAATATCAGTAGATCTTTATCTAATTTGATTATTTTAGGACTTTTTTAGTTTGAAAGATATAATCTTTGTATAGATTAGATATCTCAAAAAATAAAATTCCTTGAAAAACTATAATTTATTATTACTAAATCTGATAAAAAAACTCCATATACCTAATAGATTTAAAACAATAAAGCCTTTGTTTATTGGAGCTAGAGCTTTTATGAGAGCAACCAAGAAAGGCACTTCGTTTGTTATTTATGCAATTCCAATATCTGAAGCAAAAAATATTCCAATAATTCTTTTAAAAAAATATAAAGGTTTTAAAGATATCTTTGAAAAGAAGAATGCAAATACTTTGTCATAACATCTTCCATATGATTGAGCTATTGATCTTTAAGATGGTATACAACCACTTTTTGGTCTAATTTATAATTTATTATAAAACAAGCTTACAACATTGAAGGAATATATTAATGAGAATTTAGCAAAGAATTTTATTTGATATTTAGAATCTCCTATTAGTACACCTATATTCTTTGTAAAAAAAAAAGATGAATCTTTGTGAATGTACATTGACTATCATGGCTTTAATAAAGTAGAAATAAAAAATCATTATCTTTTGCCATTAATATTTGGGCTCTTTGATCAATTGGATATAGGTAAAAAGAAGATCTTTTTTTATACAAGCTAAAATCTACATCTTAGAAGAGGACAAATAGAAGACTGTTGTCATGTTGTAATATAGCTATAGGATAAAAGAACAAAAGAAGACTTATATTATTGAGAAGCTTAGCTAAAGACTAAGTTATAAAATTACTTTAAAAAATATAGATAAACAAATTTTTTAAAAATAAAAAATAAAAAATAAAAAAAATAAAAAAAATATAGTATTAAAAAAAAGCTTCTATTTACTTTGTAAGCCCATAAATAAAACAAGATAAGATAGATCAACAAAATTATTACAATAGACATCTTAAGATCAAAATAAAAGATAGTTTCTAATAAAAATTATCTAAGAAACTCCTAGATTGATACCTAGGAAGGACCAGTTATGATTTAGGGTCAAAACTAGACTTTAGAATACAAAATTATGTGCCTATGGTAGATGGGATTTTTTTAATTAATTAAAAAGTAGAATTTGAAAGAAAACTTAATAAAGCTTATTTAAACGTTGGTTTCAAGATTTTTGGATTTATAAAATATATATAGTTTTATTTGATATTATATATAAGTATTAACATATAATATTTATTTAATTATAAAATATATATAATTTTATTTGATATAATAGTTAAATTTTCTTGAATGATATTATTTTATAATACTCTGCAATACTAAACATATTTTTTATGTATCTTTAATCTTAAATATTATTTATAATTAATTGATTAAGAATTTTAGATATTTATGTAGATAATAAAAGATTGTAGCATTTTATTATTAGAGCTTCAAATATAAATTTTATTTTAGATATAGATCTAATATTGGTACTTAATAGGTATATTATATATATATATATATATAGAGAGAAGATACAAATATAATTGTTGGCATTGTATATTGATTTACAAGTTTATATCAAATTTCCTTGCAATTTAAAGCCAAAGCTTAGGCTAAGAACAAGAGAGTTGCTTGATTTAAAAAACCTATAAATAATATTCTAAAGGATACATCTTTTTGTGGTTCTTTTTTAAAAATTATTTTTGTAAGTTTATATTATTTGGTTTCATTGGTGTATAATAATAATAATAAGGTTATAATATAGATTATTTTAATAGAATATATATTTTAAATTTAAATTTTAAAATTTTTATATTTAATTAAAATTAAAACTTTTTAGAAATATTTTTGTAAAACTCTTTTATTCTTTTTGTATTCTTTGGATATTGAATGATACAAGATTTTACTAATGTGTGAAAACCTATGCCATTGACTATATACAAAATATTAATAAAATGTATAGATTTTACACCAAAATCTCTTGAAGTTGTGTCCACTAATAAGTACATTGCTAAGCATTCTTTTGCCTTTGCTTATGTATATAGAGAATTGATTGCTAACAATGATATTTTCAACATGAAAGTTAAGTTTTCTTATTGACTTCTACATTGAGTATACTATTGGCATAGGAAATATCTCTAAGTATACTTTTTTTTACTTTAAAAAAATTACTACATAAAAACTCACTCTTTATACATGCAAATTTCACATGAAACATGTAAATTTTCATATTCAACTCTACAAAAAAATTAATTAAATTATATGTACAGCTTTGATCAATGGAAGAACTTGTTTCACCTTTCTAATTTATGTCCTTAGTTTATCTTAACTTACTATATAAATATATTAATACCTTATTTTTAAAAAATATATATTTATTTTTATCATAAAACTTTAAAATTCCATTAAATAACTAAACATAAATATCTATTAAAAATGCTACTTTTTTTTAATTCCTTATCCTTGCAAAATAAAAAAACAATTCATTGTACTAAGTGACATTGTTACTTGCAAACTATTGCATTCTTCAAGATTCAATACACCAACCATTATCTATCTATTTTAAAACATCACAATCATGAAAAAAAAAAAAAAAAAAAAAAAAAAAACAGAAAATCATTCCACAACACTTAAAACACACAACTGTGATATGATGGTGGGTGCAATAAGATGCTGGTGAAAAATTAGAATTCTGGGAGGAAATATCAATTCCCTATATATATACACATACATACATTAACAAACATGCATTTATGAATTTAAATTGTTATAATGAAACAAGGAAGCTTTCTAAAGCTCGCACCCGCAAGGAGCGCAGGTCATCGCATCGCAGAGCATGAAACTGAATTTGGATTTGTGGGTACCTGCGAGGATGGATTGCCGATTCGTGTCGGACTCTTCGGCGGAAGATTTAACCTAGAATTGCGGATTCAGCAGCCAGGGTGGATTCCCACTTCATCGTTTCCACAGAGTCCACCGCTCTTCCGATCACGGATTCCGGTGCAGATGCGAGGTTGGGTGCCCACCGCTGCTGTAATCGGAGCTGGAACAGGAGAATGCGGACTCTCCGCAGAGGATTTGGAGTTTTTCGGAGTCTTTCAGGGGGTTTGAAGGTGTGGAGAAGGCATCTCCTCTTGCAGCTGTGAGTGCCGCGTGTTGGAACGCCGTGTGAATTTGTGGAGTAACGGAAGCGGAATTTGGAGGGTATGGTAGAGGACGCGAGACAGCCCCAATTGGAAGTGCAAGTGCGGTCCCTGGATGGCCAGCAATTGCAGCTGGTAGTGCCCTCGCATTTCCGCGTGGCGGAGCTCAAGTTGCGCCTGCAGGAGCTCCGCTGGCCCGCACCTGGGGTCACTCAATTCCATCTTTTTCATCGTGTATGCTTCTCTTCTTTATCTCGTTTGATTTGAAGCAGCGATTCGTAAAATGTCTCGGATGGGTACCGCAGAAATTTAGTGCTTAGTTCAGGGTTTAAGGATTGGGATCGCCTATTCTTGCTATGGATGGTTTAGATGGTGTTTCTCTGGCTTGGAACTTATTATTAAGGTGTACAGATTGAGTATGCGGTCGTGTCTTAAGAGGTGCTCTCGCAAGCTCATCGTCTGATTTGCATGATTGACAAATCTCTTGGCGATCTTGGCAGGGTATAAAACTCAATGTGGGTGCTACAGTTGCTTCGCTCTCCCTCGGCGGAGAATTTCTAGTGCTTATCACTTTTACGAAGAAGAATCAGAAGACGCAGGCTGGTATTCAATCTTCAAATACCCAATTGAGCCCGGGCGTCCAAGCTCCAAGCTGCGGAGGGTTGCAGAACGGTAACGTCCGTAGTTTGTCGGACGAGTCTTCTGCATTGCCTGGGATTTCACATGAAGATTGGCTGAATGGTCACGCTCTGTCTAACGCAACAGCCGTACCACGGAATGTCCATTCTCGAGCCTCAGATGAAACCTGGTTAGCAGTAGCCGCAGATCTGGCGTCCTTCCATACCTGTCCTCCTAAGGATCCAACTCATGTGAGAGACGGTATTATTCTTGCCTGCTTCACAACCTTTGTCGTGACTTGACTAAATTTACTCAATAGTGGCCGTTTTTGTGAGCCTTTGTAAACGCATCTTAAGTGGAAATCCAGATGGAGCCGATATCGACAACCAGCGAGAACAGGAAGTTTTGGAAGGAGGTGAAACAATGCAGTCTACTGGAAGAGGGAAGACGAAGAGGAAAAATGAAGACCTTGCAGGACCTTTGCCACCGGCTGCAGAGGAGTTACAGCGGGTGTTCACGGCACTGAATACAGTGTATGGATTCCTTCAGAGACAACGAATGCAAGCGACGTGGGCAAATGTGAAGCAATCGGTGCAGCAGCTCTGCTTTCAAGGAGGTGACGAGAAAATGTGTCTCCAAGCTGTAAAAAATGTAGCCATCCTCTGTCCCAAGGCAAGTCAGCCACATCTCTAGCTTGTATATTTGCCATTCTCGATAGTGCAATATAGGATAGACCATTGCTTGGCAGTCGAAGTATCTAATGAGAACGGTTGCTAGCTGTATGTTTATTCAGCTGTTTATTCGTGCAAGCCTATGTGAATACATCCTATCTGAAGTTCGACTTTGATCCGCAATGTGCACATTATTATACTGTTTCTAAATACTCAGATTATGCGTAAGCTTCAGTGATTTGTTGTTTCTTCAAAGGTGCGCAATGCGGGTGGTTTATAATTTACTGGCTTTGTTGAGTATAGTTGATGGTGCTGAGTAACATGTCGGAGGAGGGTGACGACTCGTCATTCAGCATTGATATGTTTGACAACTCTAAGTTAGATAATTCAGATCCAAAGCTACAGCCCAATCTTCCTGTTCATCAGTTGCAAGAGATTGGGCCTGGAGATTACTTACCTGGTGAAGGTACACTATGTGTGACTATGGTTCTCCACATTTGTTGTGTGATCCTCTTACTGTGATTTGTAGTAAGAGTGGAGAGAGATCTGCAAGCATTTAGAGTGTAATTGGGCAAGTTCCTAAGCTTGGAAGGGGGTTGTATGGACAGACGGGAAGCGCATGACTGATAAGCAAATGCGTAATGCTATTGACAGGCGCCTGAAGGCTTTTGATGGGCTGCTTTTAACCGTGTTGAAACAAATTCAGGTTTGGCATGACTCCATGAAATGTACCATTCGATCGTTTAATCAATCTTTGTTTGTTTGTTGTTTGTCTGTTTGGGTTTCTTAGAAATTTCATGCTTTCAAATACTGTTTTTGTCCTTAATACTTCTAGTGATGTTACTGATGTATTTTTTCAGTGCTTGCAGCAGGCAAGTTCTGAGTTTCAGAATCTGGACCTGAAAAAGATGACTGTAGAAGAGTTTTTACAAACTGCCAAGACTATAACATCCCAGGATATCAGAGATTTGTCAAAGCCTGGGCTATCTTCTGCCTTGCCACGACCCCCACGCCACCACAAGAAACTTACGCGCTGCTCAGTACGTTCATATTCCATTGCGTCAGCTGAAGACGAAGTGATCCTATTTGTTTAAGTTATGTGTATATGATAGTCTTAATTGTTAAGCGTATCCCTATCAGATTCTTGGCGATTATTGTGTAATCTTTGTAAACTTGCAACGTGTGTTTCTGGGGTACTGAGCTTTTTTTTTCTTGGCTATTAACAAGCACAGGATATCTCTGATATGAATGCGGAAGAGATGCTACGTCATCTGAAAGATAAGCTTGGTTCTCTTGGGCAGGTGCGCTCATCTTTGACATTGATTTTATTATAATGTGATCTTTAATAACTGTGAATGTATTTGACCTCAGAGGCTCAGCCTGTTCCTTCCGCTGTTTGTGAATTCTTTAAGGTGTTTGATGGAAAACTGTTGATCTTCCTGTTTGTACATAGATTACGCTATGCTAAGTATTGAATGCACATTTAGTCCTGTGGAAAACCTCAGCTTTTGGAAACTCGAAATGCGTGAGTGAATTTGTTCTATTGGACTGGGATTTTCAGATTGTCCACTGCGAAAAATTAGGAGCACGTGCAGCATCTTATGGGGATCTTGAAATAGGGCTGTCCCAGTTCACCAAGGAAGCACTTGGGCGAATGGGTATTACCAAACTCTATACGCATCAGGTGAGGAGGCTGCTGTAAGAGTTTCTACAAGAAATGCTTCGTGTGCATGTTCCTTGCGCCTACTTTGCTAAATGGTCAGCGGCCAACGTAATGCAGGCCCATGGAGTAAATGCTGTGAGGAATGGGAGGAATATTGTTGTGGCCACGTCAACTGCAAGTGGCAAGTCACTGTGCTACAATGTACCAGTCTTTGAGGAGCTTACGAACAATCCAAATGCTTGTGCTCTTTACTTGTTTCCTACTAAGGTACAGCGCGTCCAACGGTGTGTTTACATTCGTATAAATTTTGCGTTGGCGGTAGAACGCAACATTTTTCAATTTATTATGGCCCTGAGTGGCATCGTTTTGACTTATCTGCTTGGTGATTATGAATTTGAGCTCCAAAATGGTTGATAAGAGACATGCGGGGTGTAAACCTTGAGTTCTCAGGCTTTAGCTCAAGATCAACTGCGAGGACTACGTGAGTTATTCGGGGAGAAAGGCAGCTCAATTGGGTTAGGCGTATACGATGGAGATACCAATCAGGATCTCCGCCTGAGGTTGCGAGATTCGGCTCGCTTGGTATGATACTCTTGGAGTCTGTGCATGTATTAGAGTGACCTATGACCTCAGATGCGTGGAAACCCTGAATCACTATGAGCTGAACAGGTACATTTTGACCACATCATGACTGTACACTAAGTTCCCTTGTCTTGCTTTCTGCAGCTTATTACAAATCCAGATATGTTACACGTTTCCATCATGCCATGTCATCGCCAATTCGAGCGGTTCCTTGCTAATCTGAAGTATGCTTTTTCCTTCACACCTTTCTCAGCAACAAGTCGTAAACGCCTTGACAAGGATACTGCTATGGCTAGTTTGTTTGTGTATTTTTAATTTTGTTTTACTTCTTTCTTATTATTGTAAAAGAATAATACATAAATGACTATGTAAATAATCTTTCATGTTATCCTTTGTTTGTTATTACGTTGGCTTCACTACTGTCTTTGTAAGAGAAGAATGCAGTCTTTATACATCAAGACTTGTCGATATTTTTTATTATCGTGTCAAGTGCAGTGTTACAAAATTGTACTCATTTTCAGGTTTGTGGTGGTGGATGAGGCGCATGCATACCGCGGAGTATTTGGCTGTCACACTGCTCTCATATTGAGACGCCTACGTCGCCTATTACATCATTGTACGTCCTTGTTTTCATCGATCAGTTCCAAAATACATTCCCATCATGCAAGCGCAGATAAGCTGAAGGCTGATAATGGCTCATTGTTTGCAGTGTATGGAGCCGAGCCCACCTTCATAGTATGCAGTGCTACTGTGGCTAATCCGCGTGAGCATGCTATGGTATTTTCATTGCTCATCTTCTTTTCCTCTGCTCAATGCATGTAGTTCTCAAGAGAATACCTTTTTGCACAATGACAGTTTAAATTTGTGCCTGGCCAATGCTTGAAGGAACCGATCAAGTATTTTCCATGTAATGGTTCTTTGAAGGAGGCAACCTGTTTGTGTGGAGACAGGAACTGGTGGGGCTACGCGAGGTGGATGTCATCCAAGGTGATGGTAGCCCTCATGGAGAAAAGACATTTGTTTTCTGGAATCCGCCTATTGTTTTCATGCCAGTAAGCATTCTGAATTCCCCGTCCAGAACGATTACTATCAGCAACTGTGGGAAACTCGGTTCTTCTATTTTGATTCTTCTTTTAAGTTCAATTCTTCGAATATGTTAATTATCAAAAATAAAACCACATTTATAATACAGTAATGTTACTTCGATCTTCTGTAGATTAAGCAGTATCAATGGGCTTTTTATGATTAAGTAACATGGTTCAAATTTCAAATCTCTCTCTTTGTCCATGAGAGTTTTTTGAAGATTGACTAAACAGATACTCAACCCATCAGTGTGGTGTGGATTAAGTAACTATTTTAAGAATGGAGTCTCCTGTTGGGCGCCTCTGCTTTGAGTCATCAAGGCGTTTCTCTTTTTTCTGTTCATGTTTAAATGCAGGAGTTCATCTTGTTCTACTAAGAGGAAGTATTTTCGAGGTTGTGCACATTGATGATATTATGAAATTGGTTTGAGCTTGTTATTCTACCATTTTCTGATTGGATCTGAAGTGTGTCATTACTTTCTGGAGAAGGGTTCAGTTCATTTGTTGTGTTGTAGCCTCACGCAGATCGTAAGAGCAAAAGACACAAGCCCTCAGCTAAGTTGGATCGAGCTGTTATTCCACATACTCAAACCAGGCGTGCCAGGTCTGTTGTCGTAGTGCTGATTGAATGCTTAGCGGGGTGAGATAGATTATCATCCTCAGGTTCCTTAGCATGCTTTGAAGCCTTCGAAGTGAATCCCACAACAATGGTGTTATATTGGCTTTGACCTCATTCCTCATGTGCACCTTCTGTCGTGGTCAATGAGTAAGCAGCCCCTTAGTGGAGGTGTCATCACTACTAGCAGAAATGGTCCAGCATGGGCTCCGCTGCATTGCTTTTTGCAACACTCGCAAGTCGGTCGAGTTGGTCCACAATCATACGTAAGTTCCTCTTTCTCAATATGAACCTCGAAATTTGAAGATTTTCACCTGGTTTAACACCATGTAAACCATAAGATTGCATTTCGTGCACCCTCCACTTACGTTGATAGTATCCTTGGTCTGAGCATGTCTATAAGTTCTTCTCCCTACATTGTTCTCTTATATTGCCCTTAAACTTTGATTTAGGGTTCGTCTGACTCGTATACATATTGATTTTTCACTGCAGACGAGAGATTTTAAAAGAAACAGCTCCAACATTGGTAGACACGATTCGAGCATACAGAGCAGGCTACACTGCGGAGGTTAATTTTGCAAAGTTGAAACTGAAATCTTGTTCCCTGCTTAGTTAGGCATCTGTATAAATTTTTATTGTTCTTTGTTGTCGATAAAGCGATAGGATTGGTTCCATGTTATCAAGTCACCGGTGTATTGATACAGTCCCGACGAGAAATTGAGAAAGACCTGTTCGGTGGTCGGCTGCGCGGAGTAGCTGCTACTAACGCATTGGAGTTGGGGATTGACATTGGTAGCTTGGATGCTACACTACATTTAGGTTTTCCTGGATCTGTGGCAAGGTAAACAAATTTCTGCTGTGATCACTAGGCCATGACTGGCTAGTTCCATTTGAGACAATTAATTGGTGTTCAGTTCGCGAGGAGAATGTCTCAGTTCTGAGCTGCTCTTTAATTTTTAATTAAATAATTTATTTTTCTCTTTCGCTGAGTCTGCTGATTGAACTATTCAGCAATATGATACTGCCTGACGTCGACTGTCTTTCAACTGATTTTGCGTTCCTAGTGCACTATGTGAATCTCAAGATCAATTGGCCATTGCAACAGCTTGTGGCAGCAATCAGGTCGTGCTGGTAGGAGAGAGAAAGCTTCACTTTCTGTGTATGTTGCATTCAGCGGACCACTTGATCAACACTTCATGAAAGCACCTCAAAAACTGTTCAATGAACCTATTGAGAATGCGCAAGTGGATGCCAGTAATCGACAGGTTATTATTTTCTCGAATTCTAATTCTTTGCCAAGTTTGATTGTGTTATACCACCTATAAGATTTTTTTGTAATGAATGTTAAATTTGCAGGTACTGGAGCAGCACTTGATGTGTGCTGCCGTGGAGTACCCAATTCACATCGAACATGATGAAATATTCTTAGGCTCTGGTACGCAATCTGGTATAATGAAGCTGGTGAATGAAGGCTTATTGGGACGCCACCCAACAAACGGTCCACAAGACAGTTCATGGCACTACATTGGTCACGAGGTAGAGACCTCATGTACGATACTTGCAATTTGAGCTATAGCCCTAAAGTTACACTTGTGGGACAATATCTTTCTATTGAAAATTTGAACCAAAAGCTAATGCTCGCAGCATGAACCTACAGAAATCGCCATCGCAGGGTGTAAGCATCAGGGCTATCTCCCCTGAAAAGTACACGGTCATCAATCAAACCACAAACGAAGTGATTGAAGAGGTGGAAGAAAACAAGGCGTTCTTTGAGGTGCTTGTCGGTCCTAAGTAAATGCAATTTTAATTCTTATTGCTTCTTGCAAAAAATATTATGTTTTGAGTTCAGTTGCAGGCGGAGCTGAACTCCCGGCCCTATGCATCAATACAGCCTTAACTCTCTTCCTTAATGTTGCAGGTATATGAAGGTGCCGTCTACATGCATCAGGGTAAAACATTCTTGTGCACAAAGCTAGACACTGCTGCGAAAGTCGCCTTGTGCACTGAAGCAGATCTTAAATACTACACAAAGACCAGGGACTTTACAGACGTACACGTGTTGGGTGGTGAGCTGGTGCGTGATTTCATCTTTTTACTAGTGCACTTAAATAATTTCTAGTCTTTCCTTTGGTAAACAAGTCGCATATCGTCATGAAAATATTTTGTGATGTGCAAGTATACTAATGCTGAAGTGCACCTGTACATGTCGCTTTGTGCAGGCATATCCGGCTAAAGTGGTTGAAGGGAAATACCCGATAACCACAGCACAGGCTAGCCCCTGCAAAATCACCACAAAATGGTTTGGGTTTCGCCGAATATGGCAGGGAACCAACGTGACTTTTGATTCAGTTGACCTCTTTTTACCAGAAGTGTCATATGAGTCACAGGTTCGTCTTCCAGATGAGATAATATTAAATAAGCTCCTGTTATGATTTTACAGGATCTGAAGTAAATGAAACATTTGTTTAATATTCTGATAAAACGATTATAATGTCATAACCAATGAAAGCTACTCTCTGCCAACGTGACCTGATGAAAAACTTTCTTATGTCAGGCTGCTTGGATTCGAGTGCCACATCTAGTTAGGGGAGATCTGGAGGCGGAAGGGCTTTCATTGCGTGAGGGCATACATGCTGCGTCCCACGCACTTCTCAACATTATTCCCTTGTATTTATATTACTTCAACTTTTACTCTAGAGCTTTCAAACCTCTTAGTCGTGTAAAATGTTTTTGTTGGCATTATTTCTCCGATTCGGTTTTTAGTACCTACTGTGTGAGGGCTTTAGCTCTCATTGTATATGACCGTTATTATGCATTGCTTCCAAGCCTTCCAAATCTACTTTTAAAGTTGATGACGGATTCATGAGCACTCCCTGTTGTGTGTCAGGTATATCATGTGCAATCCACAAGACTTGGGCTGTGATTGTGCTAATCCTCACGATACACGCTATTACCCTGAAAGGCTTCTTCTGTTTGACAAGCACCCTGGAGGCATTGGCATTGCTGCTCAAGTAAATACCTGAGGCTCTAGAATTTTGAAAGTTGTCTGTCCCATCATCTTTTTTGCTGTTCTGAAGTGGCGATGGAACTGATCTATCATGACTTGCTGCATAGGTACGTCCCATGTTTGCTGAGCTACTGCAAGCAGCTCTGGAGCTGCTAGTTGCTTGCGAGTGTACCACAAGTACTGGATGTCCGGCCTGTATCCAAGTATATTCATGCAGTGAATACAACGAAGTTGTAAATAAGCGTGCTGCCATAGTAATCCTGCAGGTAATATTCGTTCTCTTTCTGCTTATTGAGGATACAATCTTGAAACTAGGAAAAAATGGCGAGTCTTTGTCATTTCAAAAATATTTTACCAATATATTTTATATTGTGGATGTATATGTAATGTGGATAATCCTCAGCATGGAATGTTAAGTATTTGATTCACCTTTTTAGTGGTTGTCATGTTTGAAGCACGTGTATGTCCCATAAATATTACATGAAATTTGAATTGTTGTAAGATTTATCAATTGCTATCACCTTAGTTTAATTAATCTCGTGCGTAGCAGGTAATCCTTGTAGTATACCAAATTTAGATAATATAAGAAGTGTAGATGAATGGTAGTTTTTTCTTCATGAAATTGCTCCTCTGTACGCATGTGCTTCAGAGTTGTACTTCATGGGTACACCCGACTTTGATCCATATCCTGTTTTTTTTCAGGGGGTGATAAAGGCTGAAGACATGTACCGGGATAACAAACAGGAAATTTCGCGTCCAGATGATGGATTTTTGAAGGAATCTCTCGTGTAATCAAGGCGATTTTGTTTCGTTTTATTGAGTGTAGGTCTTGATTTTAGATACTTGTTGGCCACTCGCCATTTTCTAAACCATGTTACTAGGCCTCAGATTTCACAGTAATCCACTAATTTTTCGTGTTACCCAGTGACTTGAGTTGCACCGAATCATTTCTGCTATACTTTTAACATTTTTGCCCTTGTCATCAGAAAGAGGCAAAGTTGCTTACATAACAGTCTGATAAACATATGCACAGCAGCGAAATCTGTTCAACACTATTGCTAGTCTGCATCAAGTGCTACATCTTCTAGTCGAGATGTTTGTGCGACGACGTAGTGCGCACAACTGTGGAAAGGTACCGGGCAATATTGGAGATGAAAGGTGTGTAAAAGAAGTAGCATGCAAGAACCCATGTCACCGTGCTCTGCACAAATGCCAAACCCATTTAATCATCAGCAGCCAGTAGTCAGAAGTAACACCAAGGAGAAGTACAAAGAGGTCCGAAATGCAGAACGAATTGTGTATCTACGGTGTTGTGAGAAGTTACTATACCTCACCAAAGATCTCGATGTTGCCTTTGGGGTAATGCCAAAGACCAAATAGCCTGTACCATACCCACAGTCACAAAATCAGTGTATTTGAAATTTGGTCCTACTTCAAAGAAATATTATCTAGGCCTACAATGAATGGTTGAGAAATGAAATGCTTACTTGTTAATGGGGATTTCTGCAAGGGGGCATGCAATGCTAACCAGCGTGGCAAGCCCGAAACCCCACCACGTGTTGTCAAAGAGGAGCCAATTGGCCTCTGCCAATGCGAAGAGTGTGTAGGCCTCAACGTTAAAAGGAACGCCCGCTTTGTAAAGCTCCGCGCTAACCTCCAACAAGGTCGCCAATGTTCTGCATAGAAATTACAAGAATTTTGGATATGTTAACGTGTCCATTTATGCGTTATCAAATCTAGAATTATGCAGCAATGGACGAATTTCAAATATGAAAGAAGCTAAAGCAATGGCCGTCATGCAAGTAACCAAAAAGTTCTGACTGCCACGACTTACATAAAGGAGAACACCACTTTCTGCAGGTCTGCAGTTGGCAAAGTTCCTTTCCGTGCGAAATATTTATCAAGAACAAGCTGCAAAACTCCCACAACGCTGTAGAAGACGCCGAGCATCGGGAACACCTGACCCCAAATTAGACCACATGAAAAGCATATCAGAAGCATATCAAAGGACTCTTCCTCGACAGCGTGATAGTACACAATTTCTTTCTCTCCGAAGTGCATATAGCAGTTCTCAAACATCGAGAAGCTTTGCATCTCACGAGCTGCTAATCCCATCGTCCCCCTTCTCCATTCAGTAAAGCATTCTCTGCCGGCGATTGAGAAGAAGAATCCACTAACCCAGATATTGGTATGCAGACCAGCAATCTCGATTGCTCCAATATCATAAATTTGCAGCTGCACGCGCGAGTGGATGCCATCCAATGGCGGGCCGAGCAAGAAACCCAGAGCAAACAGATATAAAGCCAATTTCGGCCAATCTTGCAGAATGCCTCACCCCTTATTACCACGTCAGTACCATCGAATCCTTCCCCATCTCAAAATTCCCAACCTGAAAAAGTCATCTGTCATCTACAACCAAAGCACACTTCGAGAAAGCTTCGCAGAGGGAATTGGGAATTGGGCTGTACACTCCTCACCTGGAGAATCCTTCGCGACAGGAGTCGCAGCTTCTTGCACCTCGCTCCCCTGTTTCTGAGCCCTACAACAGACTCTCTCCATGTCACCCTCTCTCAGTGCCAAGCGCTGCAAGCTTTGAAATGTGGAAGGGATCAAAGAAGCAGAGAAAGACGTCGAAATCGTCCGCTGGGGTGACGCTTGCAAAGTGGAGAAGCGACCCACGCAAACAGGTGCGATCCTGGCGCGGTGCGGTCCAGCTCTTGTAATACCCGGGTGAACGCTTAGCAACTGCCCCGCACTTCGGAGGAGCACCATTTCCATCGCCAACGATGCACGCAGACCTCGAGCAATGCACGAATCTGCACAGGTGTGGCCCAAATTCAGCTCCGATTTTGCAAATTCCGCAGCCTGTTGTGGGCAACTGGAGTCTCGAGTGCTAGCGTCCACCTCGGGCCGCAGAATGTCAAGCAGCTCCGGATGAATGAATTTTGTGGCTACAGATTGGATACATCCACCGGTCGTAGATGAATGAAGTTTTCGGGAGTGAATGGATAGTGCTTTGGTTGCACAGAGTTTAACTCTGCACCACTCACTGCAAGCTTAGCACGTAACCATGCCACGTAACCCATACATCCAGCATTAAACATCATTTTGGACATAATTTTTAAAAAAAGTAATAACTATTATTATTATGATATACTAGCGTATTATTTTTATATATGATAACAAAAAAAATAATAATTTTTTTATTATAAATATACCAGCATATTATAAATTTTTTAAATAATCAAAATAATAATAATTATTATTATTATTTATTACTACCCATTGTAAATTTTTAGATAAAACAAATGAATTTCGTAAATTAGTTTCACATGTTTACTGAGAGGCATGTTCACTTCTAATTTAGCTAATTTTGTAATTATTTTACTATTTTATCTATTTGTTTTCAATCATTGCCTCATTACTTGATTTCAAATAAAGATTTCTCTGTCATTGAACTTCTATTATATTATAGATATGACAGTTTTGTTTTATAATATTTACAAAACTGCATTTTACTTACATCGATTTACTGGTGTTTTGCATCTATTAGTAGATTTAGGATGGAAGTTATGCATATAAAGTTGGTCAACCATAGAAGTAGAAAGATATAATTTCAAAACAATCATGTTTTTGTTACACCTTGTGGTACAACAAATAATTCCATTTACTGATACAAAAATTTATAAAATCACAATTTTTTTATTTACAAGTTTAAACATTCAAGATACTCTTTAAAGAGTATTTCTTCATTTCAAAAAAGAAGGGGGAAACAGATCCAAGTAAACCAAAAGATTGTAACAAAAATTTATTATACCAAAACACAATAAAATTTGATTTAACATTTATGTCAAACTGTAAGAAGACTCACAAGCCATAAATGATTGAAAAAACTGCAACTGGTTTGAATCTTGTATTATAATTAGTTTGATAGTAACTTGCTATACAAGCTACTAGAAAATGCTTCTTGAAAACCTTTTAAAAAGCTAAACTTTTACAAGAAGTTTTTATAAATTCTTTAAAATATTTTGGAAAAAATCCAAAAGTACCAAAAAATGATTTGGAAAATGTACATGTTTTAACATCTATGACAGTTGGTGCCATCAGTAGTTATAATATGTCTTAAGAATTTTATTTCCAATTTTCTGAATTCATTCATTTGATTGAAGGAACATAAATACATTATATCATACATCTTAAACTATTACCTCAAGTTTTTTTTCAATTGATCTCTGAGGTTTTTTGAATACACAACAATGTTGTTAATGACAAAAGTCACAATTAATTCAGTTGATATTTACAAGGATTTTACACATTAATATAATAAAGAAAAGTATAACACACATTACTGAAACCTCTTAGGATTCATGATTTAAGCAATTTTTATTTAAAATCATATTTCATGAACACTTCTTAATAAGTTGATTTTATTCTAATTTTACCATAATGTCTTAAATTGTTTTGGCTTTAATATAAAATCAAAATTTTTAAAGTACATGTTTTTACCTATATATTTTTAATTCATAATATATATATATATATATATATATATATATAATCTAAAAGAATTGAATTGTAGCTTGTTTGTTCTTATGAGTCCCTAGAAAATAAGTAATTTAATTAGCATTATAGTTATATTTTTTAATTTTTTTATTCAACTGATGTAAAAACAAATTCTAATATAAAAAAAATACCAATTTATAGCATGATTTGGAGTAATTAACATGACCCAAATTTTTGTTGCAACTTATTTTGTGGCACCACCTTATTACACTCATCATCTAAAGTGAACACATTTGAGTTTTTTTGGATGCTTTACCTTCAAATTATTTTACAGATTTTTAAAATATTTTTTTAACTTCATTAAAATTTCTTTTCATAAATTGTTATGAATAATAACTTTGAAACAAGTTTTTATTCTAAAATATAATTTTACTAACAGTTATGGAAAAACATGACTGTGCTACTAAGTCAAAGTTGATAATTGTATCACTTTCACTTATTTTTTCCATTCAAATTACACATAAATATAATAGACTCAAACTGTTTTTCACCTCGTGCATGGTTTTTAATTCTCGTACTTAAATTTTGACGTATTTTATTATATTAACAAATACAGACTGCAAAATACAAATGTGACAATGTGAAGTAAAAAGCAGAACAAAAATGCACAAATAAAAAGATACAATGATTGAGTGATAATATCAGTTTTACAAACATCATTCAATCTTATGATCTCTTGAAAAAGAACCTTACAGCAAAACCTTCAAGAAAAGCAAACATTGTTCCTTCAACACTGTTTTGAAGGAAGAGTGCAGCTTAGGTGCAGAAATGAGCATCAAAACTTGGAATGAAAGAGGATGCAAAGAGAGCACCGAAACTGTGTGGCATGGATTGCACCGACACCAACATCCCAGGCATGGAATGAAGAAGAATCTGTGAGCCCCAGCTCCAACCAAGCTCAGCACCCACACACACACATACGAAGGCTCGCAGGGAAGCATGAGGAGCATGACCAGCACCGCAGCAGCTGGAATCCCTGTGCTTGTTGCAAATGGACGCCAATTCTGAGCCCTGGGTGCTGTGCTTTCTATGGGTAAACGCTTCTCCGTTGTCTTTTTGTGTTGTTTTTTTAGTTTTTTTTGCCATCCACCTGGCTCTTATGTTGGGTGTTTCAATTTGAGTGTGATGCATGTTTGTTGTGGTTCGGGGGATTTTTGATCGAGGGTTGTGTTCAGAACTTCGTGCAAAGTCGTGATGTGTGTTCCAGTGCAATGGAGGAGTTGGTGTTTTTTCTTGTTCTATGAAACTCTGTAGGTTTGTCTTGTACAGTCAACTTGGCTGTGGTTATGGAGTGTGCGGGTCATTTTGCACCTTAAGACGAGGGACCAGCTGCGAATTGCAACTCGTCTCGTGTTTGGCCTGAGAAATGTAATGCAGTTTCGTGGGTTTTAGCCACTGCGGTGCAAGATACCAAGGGGCTGTGTGCGTGGATGTGGGTATTTGACGGAAGTGGAAAGGGCTCTTTGGGGAAAGAGGTAGAAAGCTCCTCGATCGGCTAGCGAGGAAATTTCTTCATAGAGGGGGGATTAGAGAGGTAAACATTGTTGAAAATATCAGGTAACGTGCAGAGTCCTCAGTAATGGAGGTCATGTGCTACCTGGAACATCCCTCACGCTTCTTTGAAAGATTGTAGATTTGGGCGGTGGTTGTTCAGGGGACGCGGTGCGGATTGTGATGCAGACCATAAAATGAGTGTACGACGGATTGGCAACTTACGACGTCTCACATGCTGTGTACGACCTTGTTCTTGTCACCAACTTCAACCCGGTGCTGCTAGTTCTTTTGTTTGCAATCCAGATCCACTTGTCTATTCGGAACAAGCTTTGACCTATTCCCGTCTCGGCTTCCTTTATCGCCCAACCAGTCCCCTGTCTCGGTCTTTACTTTCAAGTATATCTTACAAAGCCACTACTTTAGCCATGGCGTCTGATTTCCAGTCTCAATGGGCACGACGACCTCATTCGGAGCCTCCCCCTAAAGCTCCAAATGGTGGAAAGGTATGTGCTGCTCCTCTGGAAAAGTGGCTTTTAAAATGTACTTCTAATTTGCGTCTAAATGTCTAACAGGACTCATATTTCCTGCAGATTAGCACCTTCTTTCTGCAGTCTTTAAGCTTAAGTAGACAATGTGAAACGTAGACCCTTCAGGCAATGCATGCATGTGTACATTTATGTGCTGGCCATTCATGAAAAGCCATTTAAGCTAAGTATGTTATGGTGATGTTCGCAGTACAAACTTGCAGTATGCCAACTTTCTGTAACGTCTGACAAGGAGACAAACATAGCCAATGCACGTGATAGAATCGAGGCTGCTGCTGATAAGGGAGCTCAGCTCATTGTTCTTCCTGTGATCCCCCTTCACCCTTGGACAATTCAATATGAGAATTCTATATGATTTGAAATGTTGAATCGGAGCGTTGTAGATCTGGAGTTCATCTATGTGACCTTTACTATCCCCATTGTCAGGATGTACTTCGGAATGTAGAAAGTGGGCGTTTTCAGCTCCACGCATAGTAAATTGGAAACACCTAATACTTGTGTGTAGAGATAGGTCTTTTCAACACATTCGTAACCATAGATTCCATAGATGTAATGCGTTTGTTAACTGTATTTGGTCAACACGTGACTTAGTAGAATGAAACCAAAGAAGAGTGTGGGTGCGGCAAAGAGAAAGATGTTATTTTATGTGACAGCAGTATGCTTTCGCTTCTATAAGTCTGGATCGCGTGGCTGGCAAGTGCGCTGCAAGTACCAGCATAGAGAATTCTGTCTCCTTCTAATGCCAGCACCTAACCTGGTTAATTTCTGTGCCTGTTTTTTTTTTTTGTTTTTTTGTTTTTTTCTATTAGGAGATGTGGAACTGTCCAATCTCGCATGAAAGCTTCCCAAGATATGCAGAAGATATTGATGCTGGACTTGAAGTATCTCCATCTTTGGCCATGCTGGCTGATGTTGCAAGGAAGAAGAAAGTCACCATCGTGGGTGGATCTATACCTGAGCGAAGTGGTGGTAATTTGTATAATACTTGTTGTGTCTTTGACAAAAATGGTGACCTGAAAGCCAAGTTCCGCAAGGTACTGGATACCCATGCTTACTTCACTCTGTACTCTCAAATGAGCTCAAGACATATAAACAAAGAAAGCAGGACAGTAATATTGGTCTTCAATGAGCTCGGATAACTCTGCTCAATCATTCTTATACCTGCGATGCCTGAAGCTGGGGCAGATGAAATAAGTTGATTAATGCTATTTGCTCTGGTCAGGTACATCTATTTGACATTGATATACCAGGAAAGATCACATTCAGAGAGTCTGATACGCTAACTCCTGGAGAAGGACTCTGTGTTGTTGACTTGGGTGAGTATCTGCACCAGCTGATGTCTATGCAGAGAAAATCTTCATTATTCTTCTTGTTTTTGAGGAATTGCTGTGTGTTGGGAGCCTTATTGAGATATTAACACTTTAATGTGCTGTGAACTTGTAACAGTTTTTGGGGAGTATTTCACTCTATTTACTTGTTAATGCGTGCAGATGTTGGGCGAGTCGCTGTTGGAATTTGCTATGATATCCGTTTCCCTGAGATGGCGATGTTGTATGCTAGTCGTGGTAGCCCATTCTTACTTTCCTGTTCTTTCAGCAGTCATATCTTTATAACCATGCGCACATACAGAACCCTTGGCAATTTGTTGCGATCTCAGGTTCCTTCATTGCGTTGCTGGATGTATAGGGGCACACATTATATGCTATCCAGGGGCCTTCAATATGATCACTGGTCCTCTCCATTGGGAACTGCTGCAGAAAGCCAGGTTGTCTGTCAACTTCCAACTGTTTCTGTTATATACCTTATTCGTCTCAATATGTAGATACCACTCTCGTCTGGATTTGTTGTAGCTGAAATTTAACGTGTATTGTATTTGCTGGTACGTGGGGATGATGAATTTTCCGAGTTCAGAGCTGTAGACAACCAGGTACATTTTTGTGCTCTATTTATACTTATTTCTTTTTATTTATTATCAAATTTAAGAGAATAAGGTCAAGAGATCAAGAGATACATTCCCAGACAGGTTCGGGATACTTAATGCGTTCAGATTTTGAGAGCATCAGAAGTATTTATTTATTCTGAGAATGCTTTGTCTTTCAGTTTTTGGCTTGATCACATGATGAGTATTGGCAATGGTCGCTACAGATATTTGTTGTGACTTGTTCACAAGCCCGAAATCCAAGCGCTGATTATACTGCGTGGGGTCATTCCACTGTTGTCGGTCCTGTGAGTCTTTTCTCCTGCCTCGACATAATTTAGCAGATTTTTGATTATTTGTTTTGATTTTTGTCAAATTGAAAGTCATAAATGCCGTTTCATCAAGTCTTTTTGCAGTTTTAAACTACATTCTACGTAGGATTAGCCTATATAGTATTCAGAATCCTTGCATTTTGTATTCGAAGAATTATGCACTAAGTTTTTGCAGCAATCTGTAGGCACCAGAAGGTTGCTGACCTATATTTTGGTTGGTTATGTAATATACAGTTTGGCGAAATTTTAGCTACAACCGAGCATGAAGAAGCCACCATCTTTGCAGACATTGATTATTCTGAACTCGACACAAGGTGGGATCTGTTCTTCGTCCAACTATTAGCATTTTACAAGTGATTTAAACTATGATGCACCACATTAGAAGGGAAAATTATTCTGACATTAAATAATGTCATTCTTCGGAACATAATAATTTGCATTGGTTCTTAATTAACTGCTCAGGTCTCGTACCTTGGCACCTACTCGGGACACAGTTGTCCTCTGTGGTTAGCGTTGCATTAGTACATCACTTCTTTTGTTTATGTTTGAGATCACAGCACTTAGTGACTGATTCTTATTCTTCCTATCTTGCAGACAAAACATGCCACTTGAATTTCAAAGGCGGGGCAATCTTTATTGTCTCACTGATGTAACAAGAAAAGAGCTGGTGAAATTCTCTTGAACTCATGAATGGACAGTCATATATTTCAAGGACCTAACCCTCTCATATCTTGCACCTTCGACCGCTGATTTGCTGATTAGAGGGATTTTAAGGTTATTTATTCATGCTTATTATTGACCTAGTGCCTTGTTGCTCTGACTCTGAAGTTGGAATCATTCTCTTTCTACAGGCAGCAAACCCAATTAAACAATAAGGATCAACAAGTTGACTGCTAATTGCCATTATAAATTTGGCAAAATCTTGAGCCGAGGCGCAGAAGATGTTTTGTTAGTGTTTACTACAATACCTTATCATGAGAGTACATACATATGGTAGATAGGGTACATTTGCAAAATAATATATACTTAATAGTTATAAATTGTCTAAGATGTATTTATATATTTTTTCTTTTCAATTATTACCTTTTTTTCTTTTTATTGTTTTTATTGTTTTTCATATTTTTATTTTGTAATTTTTAAAATTTGAAGTTGAATACACTGAAAATTTGAAAAATCAGATGTAAAATTTTTCACATTTTTTTGGGCTTGTTCATCATTCAAGATAGATATACATGTTGATACATATATATATATATATATATATATATATGTATATATACACAAAAACTTACACACATATATGTATATGTGTATATATATATATATATTATTATTATTATTATTATTATTAAGTACATTGTTTTTTGATTTATTTAATCTTAATTGTTTTAATTTTTAAATTATAAAATAAAAATATTTTATTTAAAAAAATCATATTATGGTATTAGTATATTTTTAACAATGCATATGTTATTCATTTATTTTCTCTCTTTTCAAACTATTACATTAATTTAAGGTTTTATTTTTTTTGTTATTTTATTTTTTATGATAATATTTTTTAAAATATTCAATTTGATTTTATAAAAAAGTTAAGAAACATTACAATAAATATAAAAAATATTACATGGTTTTTTTTCTCAAAGAATAATAATTCTTAAAAATAAGAGATTTTTTTATGACAAATACATACATATATATATATATATATATATTATAATAATATTTATTTTAAAAATTTAAATAGGTTAATTTTTAAATATTAAATATTTTATGTAAAAATAAAAATTAAATTATAAATTCAATTTAAGTCTTTTTATTTATTTATTTATTTTGGCCATGAATGTATTTGCAAAATAAACAAAAATACTTCAATAGTATATCATTGGCATAGATATCATATTAGTAAATATACATGGGAGCCATCTAAGAATCTTGTAAATGTGTTAGAACTTGTTTTTGTTTAATATCAATATCTATTAAAACTAAAGACCAATCATTGATAATAAGATGATATAAATTGAAGAAAAATAAATTTAAAGATCAACTTTTAAAACTTCTTTACAAATTAGAGAACCATTAGTTAGCAAATTCATTTCAAGAATTGTTTGCAAAATTGCCAAATAAAATATATAGGTTGTTTTAACCTTCACAATGTTAGAATTAAGATGAAGATCTTTAAGAGTTATAGTTTTTTCTTGAATAGATGTAAGGATACAATGTATATGATACTATAATCTTGGAATAGACTCTCGATGCTTAGTGATACTATTGGAGGTAAATACCAACCTAATGACATTCAAAATGCATTGTTTGAAGGTAGTTATAAAAGCCTCAATAATAATAAAATAACTTGGTGGTCTTCTTGTCTTAGTATACAATACTTAACGGTTTAAGAACCTATAAACTACCTTTATGAAGAATATAGATAAAATTTTGTTGCTAATTTTATTCATTTGATTTAGAGCTTTATTAACTTATTAAAAAAATTAACCACTTATTATAAAACTTGTCCTAAAAAGAGGAGAGAGGATAATATAAGAGATGTCTATATTACTTAAGTAAAAAAGAAGAAGTAGAAGTAAGTAGAAATATATTAAGTAGATAATATCTTTTTTAAGAAACTTTGAAGAAGTATCTTAAAAATGAATTAGGTCTTAAGATTTCTTGATATATGCCACGTAGCTATCAATTAAAAAAATATAAAATTTTTAATTTTAGAAAATTATATTAGAAGTAATTTACAACTTGGCAATTGGGCAATAAGTCTTATAGTTCTTTGGAAGCTTTTACAAAACCTTCTTTGTAATTGGTACATATAAATGCAAAACTAAGGCCATTATCAATCTTATTAATGTCTAGCTTATATTCTAATCTTGATTTTAGACTTTATAATTTTTTTATATTTGATAATAGTTATTTTAATTTAATTTAATTATATATCTTTTTTCTTTTTTCTTTTTTTCTTTTTTTAGAAGTATATAAGTATATTATCTTTTTAAGATTCATATCTTTAATAATAAGAAGGATAAAATTTTTATTAAATTAAAAAACTTCACATGCTAATTCTTTTAATTAACTCTTATTTTTACATTGTTGATTTATTTTGCTTTATTTTATAAATATATTTATGATTTATTTTATTTTATTTTATTTTAATATAATTTTTATTAAAAATAAAATAAAATAAAATAAATCATATTTTTTATATTAAAGAATTGAAACAAAAGAAGTTTATTTCATATCACAAATAAGGAACTATGATAAGATACAAGAACAAGACCAAAAGGCCTAAGTTGAGCCATAAGAATTGTGTTGTTGAGGCTAAGGATCCCTTTACCCTTGATTCTTTTATATATTAGGTGCAAGGAAGCTCCTTGAGAAGTTTCTTTGATGCTTGGAGGTGAAGCAAGCCTACAATCCTTCTATGACCATCTAAGATCTTGTAAAATCTTTTAGGACCTTCCAAAACCTTTTTGGAACCTACTAGGATCTACTAGGACCTTCTTGAAATCATCAAGGGTATTTTAAAACCTTTTAGAATCTTTTAGAACCTTTTAGGATTAAATAGAATCTTCTAGAATATTCAAAGACTAAGTCAAACCTTTTAAAATCTTTTAAAATCTTCTTCCATTGTATGTCCATGATATCACATTTTTTTTTTAGCTTTGAATTCTATAAAGAAGAATAGAGCCACAGTTGATAAAAAAAATATCAAAGATGAGCCATATAATATTCATTACATACTCAAGTTGTCTTTTGTGATTTAAAAGATTCATAAGTCCTTACAACTAACAATAGTAACCAATGCCTTTTATTATAGACCAAGATTAAACTTCCTTATCTTTGTTGCAAAAAAATCCTTCAAAAATTACTTCAAGGCATCTTTTATGGATAGATTTATGTTGATGATGATTGCTATAGAGTGGCTATTGAATATTCTTCAATATCTTCTTGGTTCAAGCATTTTTTATCTCAAGATTGACAATGTGAAAAGCTTAGTTGAAATGGCTTAATTGGCATGATATTGTCCTTTTGACTATCTATATCTAACTATGTAAGTTAAATCAAAGACATATCATAATCTTAAGGTGGAATGAAATTACTTCTAAGTTTGTTAGTTTACATGTATATGAAGGTTGAGCTTTTGAAACTTTTGGGACTCCTTCCACCTTTCTTACAAAAAATTACAAAGTTTAAAATGCATCGTATTTAGATATGCTAGATGGTAATATTATCTAACATGTATTGCTACTTTAGGTCTATAAGGATATTATAGATAAAATTCTTATATCTTTTGTGACAAATTGATTAAATTTGAGGTTGGCTTCCATATGTATTTATTAATATTGTAACTATGTCAATATACAAAGTACTCTAATTATTCCCACCATTGTTGTGTTGTGGTTCAGGTACCATGTGAAAATATTGTATATATATATATATATATATATATATATACAATATTTAATATATAATATATTATGCAGCTAAATAAAAGTCATATCAATGGATTTTTATTAGCCACAAAATGTGGTTAGATTATTACTTTAGAAAGGATCTATTTAAAAAAACTATTATTGAAATTTATAGTAACTTTTGAGGTTGATTTTATATTGATAATAACTTTATATATTTTAAACCACCTTTATTAGACATTGATGATTTTTGAATTTTTTTTTATTTTTTTAATTTGATATTTAGAATACATATTATATAAATTTTATTTTAAAAAAAGATTAAAAAAGAATAGTTTGGCCATCCATATGGATGAATGGAGATGGATGATAGAAATCTCTATTCTTATTAGCCAAAAGTCATGCCCAATGGACTTCAAAGATGCTACCTAAGGCCTTATTAGGGATTAGAATTTTTTTCAAAGAATTTGAATAATAGAAGTAAGAGTCAGAAAGTTTAGATTTTTGGCTATGGTTTTGATGCAAAAATTGAGTGATTTGGAGTTTTTATGAAGGAGATATAGGCGCTCCAAGTTAAGATGTTAAAATTGTACCTACTATCACTCTTTTGGATATGACTCACACATACAAAAAGTAATAAAGGATCAGCAATTGGAATTGAAGAGAGCACTTTCTTGGCTACACTTTACATGTATAGTTTGATGAATTTTAAGTTAGGATAAAGGAGATATTGGAAGTTGAAGTCAATGCTTGCAATCTAAAGGCAGTAAGTTATCTACTTAATTAGTAGTTGTGTTTTGAGTTATATTTTGAGCAATCTGATAAGATTTTGGCTCAAAATTTTGAAGAGTTTATATTTTCATATTACAAAATTATATACAAAAATTTTGTGACATTAGAATTTTGAGTTTTTGAGATATGAAGAAAATAGTGCTTAGGTATCTATAAACTAGGATTTAAAATACTTGTTAGGATTTTTAAGATATTAGATGATAAAAAATGAATCTACAATTGAATTTTCTTTTAATGAAGTTTAAAAATATAATTTAAACTTTGGAGAAATTTAATAAAAACTAAACAATTGGATCAAGAGTAATTAGACTCTAAAGTTTGAAAAGAAATCAATCTTTTGTGAGTGAATAAGCTATTGAAGGATTTTGTTGCAATTTGAGCATTTTGTACAAAGTAAAGAGGTTTTTTAGAAGCCAAGACTTTATGAAGGTGGAAAAATAGATATATGGAGCTATGATAAAATTTTGATATGAAGATGAGATTTTGAGAAGAGATAATGGATTTTCTTAAAAATTATTAAGAATCTAATTTATCAACAACTGCTTAGTTATGATTTTATATAGAAAGAGGTGTTAAGAAATTTTCTACATTCCAAAGAAAAAATTTATGTAAAAACTTACTTAAATATAAGAAATATTTATTAATAAAATATATATTTTTATAATATTATTGTATTATTTATCTATATTATTAAAAATAAATCATTTATTGGAATCTTGCTAATAAGTTACAATTAAATTTTCTATAGCTAGATATCCAATATATTTTCAAATTGAAAATCACATCTTATAACATTGTAACCTTGAATCAAGTATTTCTTTCATTTCAAAATTTTTATAGCTATCTTTTTCAATATAAGGTAATAGCGGTTATATTCTTCTTGATATGATTGATTCTTTATAAGATTTCAAAAGAGATGTGTGAAAAATATAATGTTCCTTCATAAATATTAGTAGTTCTAATTTATAAGCAATATAGTTAATTTATTTTTGAATAGGAAATAGTCCTAGCTTTTAGCAGTCCTACTTGTCAAATGGTTGAGTAGTCTTTATATTGCATCAAAGTAATCATACTATCAATTTAAAATGGGGGTTGTTCTTTCTTCTATACATCAATTGCCTCTTTGGAGTGTATTTGAGCTTCTTCCAATTGAAGTTTCAAAGTAGCTTGGATATCAATAATTCGGCTTACAAAGTCATTTGCTATTGGATTTTTAGATCTATCAATAGATAACATGTTCAATTTTGGATGGCAGCCATAATTGGAATAAAATTTTGGATGGCAAACTTAGTTAGACATTAGTAAGATGTCCAATCGTCTTATTGGTAATTGATATTACATATTAAATATTGCTCCAAGATTTGGTTGATTTACTCTGTTTGGCCATCAATTTATAAATGAAACGTTGAAAAAAGCTTGATATCTACTCAAAGAATTTCAAAAAGTAACTTATAATTAATATAGTTTCTACAAGATTAACCAAGTATTTGAATTAATATTATTAATATCAAATTTTATAATTAATATTATAAAAAGGATTTTTATCTAAATCTAAAAATAAGGTATTATTAAGAAATTTTATAGTAAATATATTATAGTCATATTCAACATAAGTATTTGAATATCAAGTTCTAAAAATAATTATTTAAAAATTTAAATTTAAATTAAAGAAATTAGTATAAAAATTTATAATTATATAAGACTTATATATAATAAAATATTTAAAAAAATATCAAGTTTATTTTATAATTCTTAAAATAGTATCATCAAAAAACATAAAATTTATCAAAGAAGTATTTGCCAAGGTCATATAAGCAATAAACTTAATACTAATATAATTTATTTTTTATAAGATTTTTTTAATAAATAATTATATTACTACCAATCACAAATCAATTTTTAATTATATAATTATATAAAAAATAATAATAATAATTTTATCTACTTACATGTTATCTAATGTCATAAAATAAATTTAGCTGGCATTAGTCTAATATGTTATATCAATAAGCTAGTACCAAATTTGTACAAATTTAATAGAGTCAACTTAATGTAAACATATTTTTTAATCTCATGTTGTTATAAATTAACAAATTAGAAGTTTAAGAGACAAGAATTATTTTGAAAATAATTTTAGATCTATTCTATATATAAAAAATAAATAAGGTATAATCAAAGGATATAAACATATCATTATATTATTAAAAAAATTAAATTGATTTATAAAAAAATCTAAAAACTTAAAATAAATAAAATTTAATAAATCCAAGTTGTATTTAAAAAATATGTAAATTACAAATTTATAAAGTATCACCATAAAAACTAATAATATTTAAGTTAATAAAAATAAGTTAAATAAATAAAATAGATTAGATTTTTTGATAAATAATATCTAATTTTAGAAGTCTTATAGCTCTAAAAAACCATCACATAAGTGTCTCACAACTTAGACCTATGTTTGAGAAGTCTTTTGGTTCTCAAAAAACTTCCCATTAGCTAATATTTTCTATTAGCTATTATACGTAGAGGCAAGATTGAGCATATCATCAATTTTATGAATACATATCATGTATCATGTCTATTAGAAATATTACAATGTCTATTCTAAACATGATGCTTATTTAGTGATATCTTATTCTTGAGTTATATTATTCACAACAAAACAAGATGGTATTTATAATAAATCTTTAATAATTATAAATACTTAAAGAATCCACAACTAAACTAATAAGTTGTGTTTTTTTTTCTAATATAATATTCTAATTTTTTATTTTTTATTGTATATTTTATTGGAAATTTTTAGTATGAATAGATAGTACATAATATATTGGTATTTACTTTAATAGAAGATTTAAATTTCATATTTTAAGGACCTTTTTCTTTGCTATAGTGTGACCTAATGTATTAATGTGTCTACTAAAGACTAATCATATTTACAAACGTTTTCCTTATTAGCTTAGTTTAGATTTGTTGCATAAATGATTTTTTGTTAGTAGGAGCGCATCAATAAGAGGCGAGAATGAAATCTCAGTTGGTGGTTTCTGTGTAGCCAGGGTGCTCAACATGTTTGCAGTATTGATAGTTTAGCCAGTGGATTTCATGTTACAAAACAGAAATGGAAGATGTTTCAGCTTCTCATGGGCTCCTCCTTTTTCCAAATCTGTTGGACCTAATTTTATTTGAAGTCGCACAGCATGACTTCGCACATGTACTGTTTCTAGGACATGATTTGGACGAAATTGAAGCCATTTTAGAAACTCGTGTTTCTGCCACTTGTGTTTTAGAAGACCAAGTTAAGTTGCATCTTGCTGCATACTGTGACATGAAGTAGGAGCATTCGACAGAGGATTTGAGCAAGAATGCGATATAGTGTGTATGAATTGGATGTGTTGAAAAGATGATCGAGCTGGACAAAACCATTCCTGATTGTTACCTTGATGCTTGAGCGTGTCTTATTAGAAAAGAATTTAGTGTAACAATTCGCACATTAAGTACAGGCATCAGGAAATGGTTCCAAATGAGGACTCAAATTCACGTGCATAGTTTGCCAGAACGTTTTTCTAGCAAAACCATCGTCGTTTCTTTGTATTGAAATCCGTCAGGTGATAGAAATCTGAAGATGGTTTTTCAAATGAACCTACCCTAACGTATACATATTCCTATTGTGAATCATTCAATTCAAAGAGTGACAGTAATCCAATTGGTCTCTAGACACAGTTTAGAAAGATATATAGCTTGATAATTCGAAGACATTTCTTCGAACAAGTATTACGCTGCTCAATTATTACGTGTGTGTTTTCAAAGCTGTGTAGTTATGAACATGTGACCATCTGTTTGCTTTATTGTATTTGCTGGCTGAAGAGGTTTTTAGCAAATGAAAACGAGAGGAGCTTAGAGGATGCTAGTTATGTTGGCAATGTTGTGTTTTGCGCTTCCACTGGATTAGTTGTCAAAAATGAAAGCAAAACAAAGTGAGCTCTATGCAAGTTGTCAAACTCTTGCGTGTCTGATGCGTTATGCCCAGAACCGCACAGATTCCACAATAAAGTAGAAAATTTCTGAAATTCTATAACACTTACTCGTGATACAGTATTTAAGAATGAACTAGCTGGACAGGTCGGTCCAAGCTTGTTAGGGTGTAAGATATCAGCACATGTCTTGAGCATTTGGTACTTTAATAACTTAAATGAATATGAATACAATTACCAGTTGAATACATGATATCAGCACACATAACATTAAGTAGGAGTGAGAACAAGGGCCCTCTTCAGTAGCCACCACTTTCAAAAACTGTGATTCTTATAAAAGTTTTGGTGAAAGAAGATTGAATTGGAGAGTTTTGGACATAAGGAGATAGGAAACCATATATTTGAGGAGAGCAAGTGTGGACCTAGCTGCTCCGTGTAGGAGTGAAGATTGAGTCGAGTGAAGTTGTAGTATGACTAAAACTACTAGTTTGTAATTGGCAATAGAATGGTTTAATTTTTGAATATTTTCATGTATTGTCACTTAATTCAAAATTGTCACATAGTTCAAAATTGCAATCTAAAATTGAATATAGATTAGACCAATGGAATCAAATCATGAAAACATTAGATTTTTTTCAACAATTGTGGAGAATCACTTTGATTTTGGAGATTAACTCAGTAGTCAAAACTATAATAAAATTTTAACAATATTTGATATATAGATGGGATTTACTCTAATTAAGATTAGGATTTTAAAATAGTATTATATGCAAAATATGTGCAACATAGAATATTCAACAAGAGAAAGAGATAGGAAGCAAAAGGCAAAAAAAATGGAATTAGCAAACATATTTTATTTCTTATCAATCAAGAAGTGCAAAGTTTGTCAAAAGTAATAATTATATACAAAGATATTGGCAAATTTTATCTAACAAAAATAAGATCCAATAATATTGTTTTCTTTATTTTTTATCTTAGTTCTTAAAATAATTTGAAACAAATAGTACTTCAAAAAATACATCTAAAGAATATTGTTGCATATTTAGGAATTGAATTTTTTATAAAATATATTATCATAATTTTTTTTATAGTACAAGTATTTATAAGCTTAATTTTATATGTGATTTTGTAGCTAAAAAATGATATTGATGGTTTAATTTAATATATAATAAATAAAAATAAAAACTATCAAAAATATTTTAAGTTGAAATCTATTTTAGGTAAAGATAAATAAAAAATTATTATTTCAACCTTCTTATTGCATCTATATAGCACTATACACAATTTAAGTCTACAATCCAAATTTTGATCCTAATACTTTATAGAATCCTAAATACTTTGAAAACATAGACAATATCAAAACATCAACTTAAATTACGTTCAAAAGACTATTAAAATTATTTATAAAAGTCGCCCATATATAATAGTTAACATTAGCAAATTTTAGAAGAAGGCTAAAAAAACAATAAATCTTCATGATCTTATTTTTATTTGATTTTGAACTATGGTCTAGGTTAAAAATTAGATTTTATAATGACTAATATATTAAAATGAAATAAAAATATACACACACATACATACACATACTTACACACATATTTTTTTATCAATTATAATAACTTTTTAATCTATTTTTGCTTCTATTTAGCTACAAACAATAAGATCAAAGATAGCTAAATAGTATCAAAAACCAATCTAAGAACCTTATTAGCTTTTGGCTTGAGATTAATGGCATTTAGATTTTTTTTTAAATTACAAAATTTTATTAATATATGTAGTTTTGATATTATAACTATTATTTATTTAACAAATTTTTTTAAAAAAATAAATTTAGATTAAATCAAAATTTATAAAATTCTTTAGTATGAAAGAATTATACAAAAAAGGCATTTATTATAAAGTAGAATTTTCTAATAACATATATTTTTTTTATAGTTAGTTCAATCTATAAATATCCAAAAATAATATGTACAAGAAAAAATGAGCATAACAGATGAATTTAGCTTATATTTTTTATTAGATCTTGTAAAGAATTTATAAGAAGATAATCTATAAAGTCTTAAAATAGATATATAAGTAGATAATAAAGATAATAATATATGATTAATTAATATGAAAGTCATCCATATGATATTAAGAAAAGATTAAGCAACCAAATGTTGATTTTGTAATAATAAGCAATATGGAATAAATGCCATGCCATTCCTAAGATTAAAGAAAAGAACTAAAACAAGCATATGTCAAGTAGATATAAAATTAGAATTTACAACATATTCCAAAGTTTAATATAAGATTATAAAAACTAAAATTAAAATCTTTGTAATTTAATTGGCTTTATAAACAAAATAGTGGTTGTTTTAAAGATAATAATAATAATATCAATTTAATATTTTTTTATAATAAACCAAGGAATTCTAATATTTCTTATATATAGAGAATTAATATTAAATTGAGATAATACAAGGCCATCTATAGAAATTTAATATAAATTAATATCTTATAAGATTTTATTATTATAACTATTGATTTTTTTTGATTAGATGCAAGGGGGTCTTGATATAATATTAAATGAAGAAATCATTAGTGTTACTATTATATAAGCCCCTAACCACAAGCTATGAAGATATAAATAAATAGTTTTAAATATTGAAGCCTAATTGGATGCTAAATATATTTTAAAAGCTTCTCAAAGTCATTAAATAATCAACATATGGGAAATTTTAGTTGGAAGCATAATCTAATTGGTGGTTCTTCTTTCTATCCTTAATTTCTATTTAAAATACTTTGTAATAAATACTCAAATAGAGAGTTTATTAGATTGAAATAGAAAATATTGGATACCATTAGAATTTCTTTTATTATAAAGATATAGTAATGTGACTTATAGAAAGAAGCATAAGTCATCTCAAAAGAAACAAGTAATATATAATTTAAAGTTTAGTATTCTTCTTTTATATTTCAAGAATATAAGTCTTGTGATAAATATATATTATAATTAATTAGATTATTTTTATTTAATGTAGATTTGTATATATTATATGTAATTCTCAACTATATATATATATATATATATATATATATATATATCTTTTATTGATTAAGGAAAAAAAAAATCTTTATATTATTATTTATTAATACTTAGTTGCTAATTTATGATTCCTTATAGATAATGGAGTATTATGGATTATTCTTTAAAATATTATCTAAAATCAACTTTAATATATCTTTTTTATATAAACTTTTTGTACTAAGACAACTTAAAATAGTGATACTTAAAATCTTAAAAAATTCTTAAGAAAAACATATCCAAAATTTAAAAATAATTATATTCTATAAATTAGCAATAAATCCTAAAAAGTAGATACTATAGAAAGTATTTTGATTAAAATAAATTATATTTTCAAAAGACATCTATCTAAAGATCAAGAAATTTAAAACAATTTAGTCTTTGCTATAAGGAATATGCTTATAAGTAACTTAGATGCAAAAGTGTATTTTTTATTAAAAAAGAAGATTGGAACAAATAACATATCTAAAAATTTATTTATTTTAAATTTATTGAATACAGTTGCATGATGAAAAAAAATCATTCATGGTAATATAAACAAATCACCAAAAAAATATGAATTTTTTTTTAATTATTGGAATAGATTATAAATAGCTTAGAAGATGTAAACAAATATAGATTCAGAAACTTAAAATTTAAAATTTCCAAATAATCAAAATAAATAAATAACATATTATTAAAAAGAATCAAATCAAATCTAATAATACTATAATAGATAAGATGATATGTTTTTAAAATCAACCTTGCTAGCAAGATATTAGAGCCTCAAATGCATTGTTGTTATCATCCACTAATTGATGCATTAAATTTATTCTATTTTTTTCAAATTCTATATATATATATATATATATATATATTTTTATATTTTTATATTTTTTCATTTATATATATATTTATAAATTAAAAATATATAAGATTTAGTTTTTATTAAAATAAATATAAATAAATATAAATAAATATAAATAAATAAAAAACCTCTTAACTTAAATATATTTTTAAAGATGTTAAGTTTTTTTCTCTACTAATTATTATATTTTTTTAATTAAAATATTATTTATTAATATTATTATGATTAGATAGTAAATATTGATAAATTCAAGTCAAAAATTGATTGATATAATTAGGTATTCTTTAGATCCTACTTACTCTTGGTAGAATATATGTCTAAAATAATGCACATGCAACCTACTACAAGATGAATGGTTATTATTTCTATAATGGCTATTATAAAAACAATGGTTTCTCTTGCAAATAAAATCCTATACTATGTCCATCTTCTTATGAAGTAAATTTTATTTAGTTGAATAGAAATGGTTGTGGAATTCAAGGACAAAGAACTCTGTAGTAGTATCAATATAATCTTCTAATTGTGTGCTATGATTCATTCTTCACATAAATTTTGATAATCTTATTAATATCAATTGATTGTTTTATATATAGGAATTAATATATATGTGAGACTTCATGTCCAAATGGTTGTTATGTATCCAAAATTCAATCAAATCACTAACTCATGTTGCAAAAAAATTGAAAAGATTTTCAAAGCCTACAAAGAAGACAAAATTGCAAATGGCATTTTTTGTAATGACCATCATGAGAGCAAATTCTATGAGACTATGGGCGAATGGTGGCATCAAATCAATCAAGTAATAAAGTATGTTTTTCCTAAAATAAATAAAAATAAAAATAAATCCTACCAATTCTTCATTAGAGGTAGAGAATTCACCACAATCAGCAACTATGACTACTACACCATCAACTTCATTGAAATTAAAGGTAAATAAAACTTTTGTGATAGAACCATTGACATTTTTGAAAAAATAGCAAAAACTAGTATATGTTTTATGAAATAATTTCAATAGACAAATATACTACTAAAGATAATAGATAGCAATTTGATTGTTTAATCAATAAATCATAATATTGCAATGTTATTCTAAGTGTAAATTTAAATTATACCCTTCAAATTCAATGGTTGATTTTTGAGCCAAATGTGCTTTATAAAAACTTCTAGCAAGGACTTCATGGACTCATGTTGCATCAACCAACATATTCTTTATCTTCTCTTGTTGATCCTACTTTATTTCTAGATGCTCCCAATTTTCTTCATTTTCAACTTCTTCTTCATCCTCAAGTTCAATAAATGGTGTTTCTTCAACTTCAAGATTTTCTTTTTGCAATTGCCTCATTTCTTTTAATGATGATTCAAGTACATGAAACATATCCATCTCTTATAGTTTTCCTAATTTCTTATTTGTCTCTTCTTTCAACTTTGATGTAGCAATTTTTATCTACTCAAAGTCAATATAGTTACATATAATCATATAGTTACAACATCAAAGATATTTCAAAGAGGCATATCAATTCTTTTCAATAATATGCACCATTTCTCTTTTAGAATTCTAAAAGCCCTCTCTATTACTATTTGAATGTTTAATTAAATAAAATTCCAATGGACTTTTTCTCCATATATTCCATCTCTTTCTTCTTTGAATGGTAAATAAAACCATAGCCTTAAAGAATAAAAAGCATCACCAATGAATTTAAAAGGTAAAAAAAACACCTTTTATGGTCTTTTTTCTAATTGCAAATTTTTACAATATTGCCTAATCACAAATTTGACCACTCCATCCAAAATCATAGTTCCAAAAATTGCATTTTGCATTAGCAATTCATTAGAATAAATAAGAATAGAATCCCTTGCTGTAGTAATATGAAGTAAGATCATGAGAGGGTACTAGTATGGAAATGTGACTACCATCTATTGCATCTAATATTAATAAAATTTCATATAATTTTTTAAATTCTTTAGCAATTTATTTAATCCAAACTAAAGTAGATTTTTTAAAAATCAATTGCTATAAATAATTCTTAATTTCTTCATAATATTTTCTTATAATATTTAAAGTTGTATTAAGTGGTAGCCCAAATAAATCTCCAACCATCATTAAAATATTGCCATTGCTTAAATAATAAATAGTTACAATAATTCTATACTCCACCAAAATACTTAGCTTTAAGTGAGTATCTTGCTTCTTTAAGGCATGCCTTAATAGAATACACAAATACTTGAATGTAGATATATTCATCTTCAATCACTTCCAAAAATCATCTATTGAATATGACCCCAAAAGAAACATACTCCAAAAAACCTCTATATCTCTACATTTGCCAACATCTCCTCTGTAAATATATCCTATGGCCCTTTATAATATAAACAGCCATCATCATCATTTTTACATGTTGAAAAATTGCAAGTTTTTAGAATGCCATAATGCCTATAATAATATACTTTATAACCATAAAAATTGAAAGTAGAACAAGTATGCATTCTCTTCTAGGATCCATGGCTAGAAAAAGTAAAATAGAAAAATTTCAAAAAATGGAGTAGTTGAAATAGTGTAAAATGGATTAGGTCCTTGCAAATGATATAAGCTATGGCTAGTAGACTTGTATTTTGGGCCTTCACACTATGATCGGTCAAAAATCATATATATTATATTTTAATGGACTTCTATATTGGCCTTTTGTTTAATTTCAAGTGGAGTTGTCCAAAGTCCCCTCAACTAAACAACCATAATATTAAGTGGCCCTAAAAACACAGACCCAATATTTTAGAAGAAGAATTTGATTTTATACTTTTTATCATCTTTCACAACTATGGAACTCCACATGTAATTGGATGCTTGTAAGCAGAATAGAGTTTTATCAATCTTCATCTTCATAAGATGTCTTGATGACTTAGCAGTTCATTACTTTAGCATCCAAGTATGTTTGCTTTGGACATGCTTTAGATGTAGTGGATGGTATCAAGAGCCTGATTCTTAACTACACATCTTATGAAAAATAATTTTTCTATTTTACTTTTTCTAATTATGGCTACCCTCCTGGCCCAGGACATTTTATTACAAACCTAGCTGTGCATGGGTATCCTTTACAGCAAAAACAATTTTATTGCTTAAAAACAAATTGGCACTGTGGTGATATTTCCAGAAACAAAAGAATATTATTTTTCAATTATTACATGTACAATATTAGGTTTTTGGGTAATTTGAAATTATTTTTAATTCTAAAAATTATCTTTGGCATAATTTAATGAATCAAATCAAAAATTCAAAAATAAATTTACCATAATTAAATTTTTTAAAATTAATATAAAAAATTAATGATAATATCAATAATTTTACCATTGAAATATTTTATATTTTAGACACAACCTTTTTATTGTATAAATTCATTCTTACTTTCTAGTTTGTTGCATTTTTATTTTTTATTCATATGAAATCAACATTTAACTAGATAGTTAGGCATTTAGTATTGAGAGACAAACAATCTTTTCAATTAAATATTTTTTAATTAATAATAACTAAAAAAATAATTAATAATTAGTTAAATTTTTTTAACTTATATCTCTTTATTTCATAATTTTTCTCCTTTTGAATGATTATTAAGAGTTTTTAAAGATAACTTGAAAACATAAATATAAAGTTTGATAGAAAAATTTATGAGTTGAGGTAATATGTAGGGATTATACAAATATAGCACCAATTTTTACTGTGTAATATTTCTATGTACATTATCTTGTGATATTTGTAATGTACATACAAATATTACAAGATAATCATGTTACTAATACAAATTTTATTTGTTGTTGCATAACTGCATCATTTATTTTAAACACAGGTAACGGTTTCACAAGAATTATGACATGATTTAGTAATGAGCTTTATTTTGAGGAAAATATAAAATCTTAACACAATGCTATTATAGTGAAAAAAATGTTTTATAAGTTTAGCTTAGATACCTGAATTGAGCAATCGTGTGATTGAAGTTCAAAAAATATTTATTTGAGTTAATAAAATCTCAAAACAAGGATTTTATTTCTTTCATCAAAGTTTTTCAAAAGTCCAACTTTTGGTCTTTAAACAGAAAAGAATATGTCTATTTAATACAATGATTTGGTTCACTTATCGAAATAATTCTTCTTATTGTATATCATCTAAACCAAGTATGCTTGTTGTGGTATAGACAAAAGTTGAATTGAATTTACGTATTACCACAATTGATCATTCCTTTTTGTATGATATTCTTTTAGTATATGATTTTGGTTATGGTAAAATTAATAAATGACAAAATCATTATTAAAAAAAAAAAAAAAAAAAAAAAAAAACAATAATAATAATAATCCACAATCTTAAAACTTAATTTTAAAAAAATTATGAACCTATATTTTGAAAACCAAATATGTATATGAATATATAGATGTTACAATTTCCACCTCCATCTTTAAATAAAATTTTATTTTTATACAAAAATAATTAACTTAGTAGAAAAAACTTAGTACATGTATTAGAACATAATAAGACAGTCAAATGATTGTAACAGAATATGATGAAATTTAGAAACCTTACAATAAACAAGATTCGAAATAAAAACAAGCAGACAAAAGGACAATATCAATTTTATCTCTCTGTACACTAATCGAAAGGCAAAAAATTGTTATCCAAGTATCTAACAATTTGCTGTACAAGCCACCATAGAAAGTTATTGGATGTAATTTGCTTCTGAAATATTTACAAGAAGTTTCTAAAAAGTTTTACTCCAAAAGGTCCTGATATTTTGAAAAATGTAGAGGTTTCTAAAAATATTATAGGATAAATAATTACAACATTCTTTTGGTACTTTCAAATATGATAGCATTAAATACTACAAATGTCTAATAAAATAACATTATATTATTTAATAAGTAAAATTACTTATTTACATGTATAGAAAAAAAACATGTGTGTATATATATATATATATATATATATACATACATACATACATATATACAATAAATCAATTTCATTACATGCTTTTTAGTTTATGGTCATTCCAAACATAAATAAATGATTTGTAAACACATTAACAACAACAACGTTGATGATATTTGTACTTCCCATAATCAAAACGGATATAAATGTTGATGAATCTGAAACTCAGGACATATTCATCACTATATTCAACATACGTAGTATAATCTGCTTTAAAAAACTTCTCCCTTGATTCAATATGTAAATAAATAAATGAAAACAAGCAAAGGAACATGGGATTGATTGTTCTTATTATTTAATGCCAATATTGATTGCCAATAATAATAAAACAAATTACGATATCACCATCTCTTAATCAGTGCCAACTAAATCTGCGAAATTCACTTAATACTTGTTAAAAATAAGAATTGAAAAATAAAGATAAATGATAAAAAATAAAAATAAAAATAAAATCACCTTCTGCTTTTTGCTTTTTTTGCTTAAGAACATCTCAGCACCCGATTTGTAAAAGAGCATGGCAAGCTGTCCTTTTGACTCAGCACTTATGTTTTCAAAAAGCAAGGAGATTCATTTCCACAGTAGGAACGCAAATCAGCTCCCTCTTCTTCTACCTTTATTTTTTCTTTGTGATATGCTTTTGTCTTTATTGCTATCAATGGATTCCTGGACAAGTCAGATTTCCAGCTCATTTCTTGAAGAAGAGGCTTTATTATTGTTGACAATGGATGCTCTCCAATCATCGAAGGGTTTTGTTTTGCAAAGTACATCTTCATAGCTTTAGATGACTCATTAAAATTTTCTCCACCCTCTAGTAGACTACTAGCCCATGCTTCTTTTTTTAAGGACTAAAATTCTTTTTAAAACTTTTTCAAAAAGAGTTTTGTGATGATACACAGCAATCTACAAACCTATCATCTCAATACCAATTACAAAAAAGAACCATTGACAATCAAATCCAAAGAAATGGCTGCATTAGTTTGTTTGTATGAAAAAGTAAAACTAAAGCTACCACCATAGTAAATTTTAAACTTTGTGTTGATTCCTTTACCACTTGCATGTAGTGGATCAAAACATGTAGCACCCATTACGAATTCATCCAAAATCCAAACAGTTTATATTTTAGAAAGTGGGAAAGATAGAGATCTTATATTCAAGTGCTCTTGTGGGAAAGTTCAAAAGCTCCACAAAATTGTCCAATAACACAAAGGTGTAGGCTTTACATGCTTTTGCAACAGTAGGGTTCTATTTTTAACTGGATTCTGATGTGCTGTGACGACACAAAGTTATCTCAACTCACCCCTCAAAGATGAACGGCACTAGCCCACTTTTTTCACCCGCCTTAGCTGGAACAATTATCCGGTTTAGCTTTTCAAGCCAACTTGCAAAGTCTGGATAATAGCTTTTGTATAGTATCTGTCTGCTGACAAGCCAACAATCAGATATGGACGTATTGCCCAATTTGTATGAATTGCTGGCAGTAAAGCACATCAAGGAAGTATCTGAAACACTAAAAAATACCCTCAAACCGGACAGTTAATGTTTTTTGGCAGTCGTTTCTTTTCAAATCCTCATAACAGAATTTCTTACACTGTTCAACAACACTTTTTCCACAAGGTCAGTGTTTCTGGAAAGTGGAGTATGTACATTCTTGGTCTTCAGATGTGGTGATGATCTGCACATGTTTCAATGTATTTATATATACAAGAATTTAAAATTTAAAATTACACAATCTTAATGGAGAAGAATAATCGTTTTCATTTCATTTTCGTGCTACACCCTACTTCGATACTAATACAAAACGACTGCAGAAGCAGCCGCCCACTTCTTTTCTACCACAAAATCCAGTGATATGCAGCGGTGATTTAAGGTTACAATTTGACTGGAGTAGTAACTAGTGTCCTAGATTATAATACAACCGTACTCCAGACTGTTGCCCTTGTTCAGTATTTCCAAATCTATTGAAACAGAAAGTTAGACTATGAAATAATTTTACGCTGGTGATCTACTCTCATTGTTGAGCAGAACAAAAAGTTCTCATGCCTCTAATGGAAGGCGATTTCCTCTGGTTCGAGAATACATATATTTGTCTATATATGTGTGTGTATATGTATATCGTACTGGCTACAAATATGTATATGGTATGTAACAAGCAAAATGGGAGGCAATCACCAGCCTCTAAAATCCATGACACGCTTACGGATCAGTGGTACATCAATGAGGCTGCTTCTTGGACCAAGGGCTGAGTCACATGCATATGATTCTGCGTTCTGTGAGATTCTTCCTCCCAGGGCTGGAATGTTCGTCCTTCCTCCATGTGGCGCACAAACGGAACGAACAGCCTCCAGTTTTCACTGTGGAACAAGCTCTCACCCATTCTTAAGAAGGTGAAAGCAGACATCGGTTCATACTCCTCCTGACAATCACCTTTCTCGTTCATTTGCAATCTCGACTTGCGAATTATCTGTTCATGCGCTGAATTGTCGAACCTGGGAAGAGCGTTCTCACCAGCCATTGGAATTCCTGCCTTTCGTGTTGCCAATGCCACCTGTCTAACCAGTCCTTCTGGGCTGCACAGTGCATGTGATGGTTGTTCGACGTCTCGCATTTCGATGCATGTGAAATTCAGAGTAACCCCATACTTGGCGAACATCTGAGCAATGGGCGCATATCCATCCCTGGTCCGGGTATTGTAGTATCCCGCCGTCAACTCGGCAGCATGACTTCTGGTGCCGTAGTGCCAATGGATACCAGCAACTTTGCCTGAAATAATAGCTCCAGTACCCCTGAAAATACCAGTAGCTTGTGACAAAATGCGTTCACCATGCGCCAGAAGCATCTCTGAATACCATTCCATGAAGAACTGCCCATATTCTGAAGACCACGTGCCATCTTTCTTGAAAAATCCTGCTTCCTCGGGCCACTGGTTGTAACTGCCAGCATCGTGAGGACCGCTAAAGCCCCATGCAGGCTTTCCGACCGCCTGTGCGTTGGCTTTTAAGCTCGCAATCATGTATTTGTCGTAAGACTGAAACTCACCAATGCCTGGAAAACGCCACCTTCCCTCACTCTCAGGGTATGAAGGGTAACGAAGTTCTCCAGCGGGCCCCATTCCGCATTGGATTTCCTGCGACAAGTAAATCAGCAGATTAGTGACGACGATACTGAAGCTATTAAACAAAAGAGTGATTAATTATTTTAAGAACGATCACCCTCTACCATGAATGAGGCTGTCACAAGCACTGCCATGGTAAGGATCAGGAACATACGACAATAAAATCTCCCAAAAGATCTTCGAAGTTGTCTCTGAAGCTCCTCATGAAATCCGCATAGCATTGAACCGGTGTCCTTCCCTTCAAAGAGGGTACGTTATCAGCGCCAAGAGAAATGTATTCCGAGTTGCGCCTTCCGGCCTTATCGGTGTAAGCCAAGTCTGGATTCTTTCGTAACTCCTCCAACACCCATGGAGGCAGAGGAATACTGCGTTCGACAGAAAACAATTCATACTCGTAAGAAAGAAAGAATGAAAGAATTATATTTATAAGTAATAAATAATTTTTAAAAAAAAACAGGCAAACACATTGCACACGCAAAATCCGGTAAATATGGTTAAAGCACGCGCTCAGTGCTAGGAATGTTTCAACGAAAATCATCTGTATAGGACTCCGTATTCACCATAGCGACAGAAGCACTGACAGAGACTTGATCACAGATCGTAGACATGAAAAACATCGTTATTTACAATACGACAAAGACATAATTGTAAGCATGGCCAATATGTTACTGAGACACTTACTTGCAACTATCGCCAACGTTGCCACCACACTGGTGAAAGGACATCACAGCCTGAACCTTCAAACCATGCTTCCGTACCATGTCAATTAACTCCCGATACGTAGACCAATTGTAGTGCTGAGGGCCATCTTTCTCGACGATTCCCCACCAAACATCCATCATGACCCCCTCCACACCAGCCGATTTCAGAGCCAGCAAAGATGCGTCCAAGGCACGACGTCTGTTCAGAGTGTTATTCATGCTTACGGTGTCTAAAGGGAGCATTACGAACACAGGCACGCCGCCACGAACACCTCTGCTTGTTGCTGTCTCGTGCATCAAAACTTCACTCCACTCCTCCCCTGCATTCTCCCAATCAAGAATAGATTTGCGCTCTGGAAACATAGTGCTCATTTGAGAAAGATGGCCAACTTTGGGCTCGGACATAGAGTCGCCAGGAGTACTTGAGTGCTTCCTCCACCATTCCTCCGGGAATGGAGAGGCGGAGTTAGAAGAGAGAGGCCCTACCGTTGATTGAGCAGCATGTCCGTCGAAATGCTGTCTCTTAAGGCTTTGAACAACAGTCACTAGTTTCTGCAGTCGCATCCGCACCATTTCCGCCCTTCCACTAGACGAAGCTTCAGATTGCGAAGTGTCCGCAAGAACATTGCGGCCTAGGAAGGTACTCTTCGAAGGACAAGGTAGACAAATCGTAAACGCCATTTCACCCTTTGTCAAAAACTCTAAAGCATTCACAGCTCTAAATCAATATTCACAACCGAGTCTCACAAACCCTCTCCTTCACCACACAGACTACCTCCGTAAGTCGAAGATCCTCTTATCTACAAAGATTCTTCCACATTCCAATTCAAAGACCTCTCACTGCCTCAATCTTCATGTCACCAACTCATCCGTTTTTTTCGGCAGATATTCCCCACACTAAACAACCTTGCAATACCAATTCAAGGCAAATCGCATCAATTGCACTATTGCTCTCCGAAACACTAGTTGTACTCGCTCCGCAGACACACTTGATTACTCTCACACCGAGAGCTGTCCCACACAGAGCGCTGTCCCGTCCGCCAAAAAGTTCCTGAACCGAAACCGAAACCGCAAATCCTTTCTACACTCTAACCTCACCACTTGACTTCCTAAGGGCAACGCACAAAGGACGGAGAGAGAGTGGGGCGGGGGGGAAGGAGAGGAGGTCCTATAAATGTTGCGTGCGGATATTTATTGACAAGCTTGGTTGAGAACAAAGACGATAAACACCACAGCGAAGATGGTCAAATTTTCATTAACCTATGTTCACTTACGCCAACATTCAGCCACCCCCTGAAACGAAAAAGGAGCAGGACGACAGTGGACTCCCCTGGGGATGGATGGATGGATGGATGGATGCGCGCTGAGCGAGCTTGGGCTGGGACAGGGCCAGTTCCTAAAGGGCCCATACCCGGCCTGGTCCACCACACTAACCAGGGTTATTATGCTGATTGCAGATTCAAATTCTGTCAACTGGAGTAGGGAATCACCATGTTTCACCGAGTGGTCATTTACATCCTTGCCTCGTTTCTCGCATTGTGCTTTCATCCTTCCGCTTTCATCCCTCTGAGGAGCTTCCCTGCATGCTGAAAAATACCTGAACTGATTTCAAATGAAGAGCCGAGTCCTACAAACTTGACTCAATTGATTTTTACAAATTTCATATATTTAAAAAATAAAAAATAAATAAAACACTAGTTTTGAGCGGTTTAAATTTGAAAAATATGTTAGGTTGAAAACTATATAAATTTGAAAAATAGGTGTTGTTCATTATTAATATAGGGTGTTGCTAATGCCACCACATTTTTTGCTACTGCCACCACAGTCCAATATATTTCTTTGGTTTTTTTATTCCAATTAAAATATTTTCAATATATTTTTCTGTTTTTTAAATATATAAAAATTAAATTTATTTTTAATAAAAGTAACAATAAAAAAGTTAATAAGTGGTGACATTAGCAACACCCTTGCTATATAGGGAACTAATGATTCTCAATATTTCTTTGTGAGACTTGCCTTTCCACCAAAGTGTGGACACATGTTTGTGATTCTATTGTGCATGATGTAATCAAATTGAACATGACCAGCACAGAAAGGAACATATGTTAAAGAACAATGTAATATTTTGAAGTTAAGCTCCCACTGTTGAAGAATATCACCTGTGAACAAAACTCCCACTCTTTTGATGCCAACATTCTACTACATGAAATAAAATGATGTGTCTGAACTAGAGGTCTGGTAGAATGTGGTTCTAGATGCCATATTCATTGCACAAACATGCAAGTAATGCAATGCCATACTTTGAACCACTTTTTCTATACAAAAAATAGTGGTTTGCAAATGCATCAGATGTTCCTGGAGCCATCTTTGGTTTACCCCATTCAAGTTGCCACCCTAAAAATGTCCTTGCCCATGAAATTTCCATTAGCAAAGGTGATTTAAATGATATAGATAGCTGCACATGAATTCACTACATGTGGTGGGTGGACTGGGCAGCTGCAAATTTTGATGAGGTCATAGGGGTTCAAGCATCTGAGATAGAATCTAGTTGTCCCCCTGCACATATCCACTCCATGGCCCTTTGAAGTGACCAAATAATAAATTAGTGTCTATGTGGAGCTTTTGGAGCATGTGGTTGTTTTTGGAGTTGGGTGCATTTTTAATACCTCTATACATTTTTATTTTTTAAAAAACACTTTAAACTTTTATTCAGCCTTTGGTAGAAGCATTTATTTATTTATTTATTTATTTAACAGTCTTTGAATTTTTTTCCCGAAAAGTGTGTGCCATATCATGCATGCCCACACAACCTAATCTTTGGCTTTCAACAACCTCTAGTTCCCAAATATAAACACCATTTGACTTTTTGAAGTGTTTCCTCTTGAATGGAAGACAACAATAATTGAAATGATTCCTTTAAACAAAATATTCATTCTATAATTACAGCTAAAAATTTCCAAATTAAAAATGTAGTGTGCTATTCTCATCTTTCTGTTCAGGTGAAGAAGAAAATGGGATATTGTGGACTTCTTTTCAAACTTATACATCCCAAACTTACATTAATGTCATGAATAAGTTGTTGCACATATGTGTTAATACTTCATATACAACACATGCATTATCGAACACATAACCATATTAATATTTTTAAGAACATATTTTCTTTAAAATTGTAAACAACTCTCGAAGAATTCATTCAAGTGCTTCCTCCATTCATTATTAGAACGCAGGATAGAAGGAAAAGAAAATTAGGATTTTGTCAGGGTTTGGGGTGCGATTATAGCTCCGCTGAGGCCAGATGATCACCATGTTCGCTGTCCAGGTGCGGAAGCCATCTGTCGAAGATTGTTTTCTTGTTCGGTGGAATATTCTCATCACTTTACTCCCAGATTTCGAAACGACGCGGTCACTGGGTTCCAATAAAGTTGAACCAGATGCATACAGGAAAATCACCAACCTAGCGATTGCGCTTCCACAGTGTTCGGAGGGTCAATCATCTGCCGACTGATGCCTCAACCATAGTGTATGCACTAAGATTCATCACCAGAGCCGGAACGTGCAAACAGTTCCACACTCTTCGTGTACACTTTACCCCCCCCTGGCGCCGCGACTGGATGCTTCACACAACCGGGATGCCCTCGTCATGAGGTCGAGGTTCATTGGTTCATAAACCCAACTAGTCAGCAGCATGCACTGTCCACTGAACTCTGGCAAGGGTCACAATTTCAAAACCCTAGAGGTTCCGCTCGGCACCACCTTGCCTTCGTGCAGCTTCCAACATGTCAAGCCGGGAATTTTCTTCGATGATTCGACCGTAACTCTAGCTGCATGTAATGCTGGACCTGCTCCATCCACTGCACCAACTGCAGATCGGGAGTCCCGAATAGAGTTCACGCAAATCCCGCTCAGTTGCTTCGTTTCCGTAGACCACTATCCCCACCCTCCAATATGAAGATTCGTGTCCAGCATTCAGCCGTGCTGTCCATCGGGTCGTACGTGATTTGTGCTCAGACATCCGGGACGGCTTTCGTGGAGTTTCGGTCGTTCGCCTGGTTATGTTGATCTATCTTCTAGGTCTGGAAACAGGTTTGTGGGAGGATACTTTGCGCCTCGTACTCTCCGTTGTAAAACTGCAATCCTTATACTCATCACTGCCTGTACAACGCTCCGGGGTCACATGTTTTAGAGTGCAAAGCTCTTTAATTATAATCAGGAGTAAATTTTACGCTAACAAGGAAGATAAAGATATGTTGTAAAGAAATCTATAGATGATAGAAGAACTACACATAGAAAACAACAAAAGAACGAGATTTCATTTGCAGAAAAAGATGGATTTTTGTTGTGAAGAGAGTTGGTGTTGCACCGAATACTTGGAAAGGAAATACAAAAAAGAAAAACACAGTTACCGTGTTTTATGAAACACTCGCAGTAAAAAGTAAAATAATGAGAATAATAAAAATGAATAGACTTTATAAGACAATCCTGAACAACAGATTCATTAATTTAAAAAGTAATTACGAATGGTTGCAGGGTGGTTTTTATTTAATTTTTGATTTAAAAATTAAAATTTTGTCATCAATTATCAAATACATTATTTTAACTTACTTTTGGATATGGATCATTTTACAATGTTGTTTGACTTCATTGAGATTATTTAGTCTAATCATAGTTGGTTATTTTTATGCTACTTTAGGAAAAATACAAGGCTCTGAGTTGCTGTGCAAAGTTTACATTTAGTTATCTTTGAAATTTTTCCATGATTTGATTATTATGTACACCATAAGATTTTGCATATTTTCAAGCTCTTTTAAGATGTATGAAATCATATATAAAACCATGTTACAGAGCTTATTTAATTGTTAGTAATGCAAAGTCTAATCTTTGCAGCTAGCTTGTCACTGTAAAAGGCTTTAATCATTTGAATAATGTGATTTAAAAAAAGAAAAAGTATAAGTATATTAAAATATGATGTGACAAAACCAAGATGATTCATTCACAAAATAAATATTATAGTTATAACCAGCCACTTAATGAGTGGATTAGTTAACTTTTTACCATGTTAGCATTTAGTAGATGACATATATATGTTTATGCTCAGTTCTCAATTTCTCTGCCATTGCCATACAATATCAATTTATTTAGATTGTGGAAATAATAAATCTAATAATAATGGTACCAACAATCATAACACAATAGCAATAAAGCAAAATGCTAATATTTAATCCACTCCATGAAACTCACTATCAATACAATTGTCCCATTTTTCCATCACTTTTGGATAGATACTAGTTGCTAGAATATATTAGCCAGGTTACATGTAGGATAAGTCATAAGTATTACTTCAACTGTTTTCACTTATCTTTAAAATTCACCTTTGTGCATGAATGCACTACCTCATTCAAAAGGTAGAATTGAAGTAAAAATTATACAAACATATAACCTATGTGAAACGTATGCGGGCCATTCGCATTCTCTTCCCCGTATTTTCACCTTCGCGTCATTCATCCATAAGCTGCCTTTTTATGCGCAACTGTTGGTGGATGAAGAGTTTTACTCAAAATATTGAAGAATATTTTATATATAAATTCAACAACTATTGTAACACTTGAAATCTAAATAAATAAATCCTGAAAATACAGTACATGAAAATAATGCTACTACATCCTCCTACATTTAAGAAACATAAGCCACATGAGGTACTGGGACATGTTGCACACATAGAAAAAAGGAAAAAGGCAAAGGACAAAATTCACTCACTTCCATTGGTGTCATCATTTGAACACAATGAAAAAGAAGGGGGGTGAGAAAGCGGTCGTGGAAGCGAGGCATTTCAGGGTTGGATGAGTACCTGGGCACATGAAAAAAGTTCAGGCTGAAAAAGGATGAAACTTATCAACTGTGGGGCATGGAGCCAGATCACTGTCCTGGCTCGAATGGAAGTGCAGAGGTGGACGACGACATGTCATGCAGGCTGCTGGGTTTGGTGCTGTATAGGACCCAGTGGGTTGCTGACAGTTGAACAAATCGAAGCCTGATGTTTAAATACCATCCTCGTTGCCACGTCAACATCAACACTTAAAAATTCACATGTCAGCGTAACCGAGCGCCGGGCTCAAGTTCTGGTCGTCGCTAGGGTGCGTGGCTTCGAACTCCTCTTCTAACATTTTGGCGTTGAGCACTTCCAGCCAGGCTGAGAAGTCAGACTTTTGAGGCGTCATGTTTTCCACTTCAAAGGAGCTATTCCAATGTATGCGTTACCGCCAAATCCCATCTCACCTAAGTTGGGGACAAGAAACAGCTTATCAAAGCATTTCTCATCTCTTTTAAAAAGGCAGAGTTCACGAATTGGTCAATCACTATGCACCACGAGTTGATATTCTAAAATGCATCAACCAAAGAGAATATAGAAGATTACAAAACACTGTGGTCACTCGTCATGGGTCTACTTCACAAACTTTTGTAGAATTTGTGTTCGTTCAGCAGATATAATAGAAACGACAATATGCTTATTTCTTCAGTGCATACTAATATGAGGAAGATGGTGTTCTCAATAAGTAAATAATCGATAACTTATGCGTGTTCTCGACATGTTCCACATGTTTATGTGCAGAACCTACGCTGTGTGAGTAGATTAGAACGCTCACCGACACCTCACTCACCAACTACTCGTGTAAGGAAGCAATCATGTTTTTTCATCTCGACTGAAATATGAATCCACTCGGAGGGCTTGGCATCGGAGGCCACTTTTTCCAAAACCTTGGGGAAAGTCTAAAGCCAGGGCCTATCTGCAGCAGTTCGGAATAAACCACAACAATCTGGCCCCTCTTCCTCACTCTTATTATTTTTTTCATTGATGGGATACAGTGCCGAAGCGTTGTAAAAAGCTTCCAGAAACAAGGCACAGCGCGGCGACATCTGCAGCGAAAGCATGCTTCTCCATACAGTTGCACTTTGTTTCTTCTTTGTTTATACAAAAAAATATTGGTATGAATTATTGGGCGACTTTGGGGCTTGAAAGGGTACTTGGTTTTCGACTCGAGTTGTCTGCAAAAGAAACGAGGCGTTGCGGAAGGATGGAAGATGCCTGCAGGAATTGTCAGAAGAAAAAAAATCGGGCTTTTGTGTGAGGAGCACGGTGGAGCTGCGGATAGGTGGCTTGATCCAACCATCCTGACATCTCTCCCTCTCGGTTCCCGTGCAGAGAGGAAAAGGCTCCATTAAAGTGGGAAGCACCATGTGAGCTTGGCTTCAAGCACCATGTGAGCTTGGCGTCGTCTGCCCGATGCATGTCACCCTTTTGGCCTTACAAGTCCTTGGGTATTTGCAGATCTCCCCTCATGGAACAGATTACCTTCATTACTGCAAAATCTTTCTCCAAGGATCTGCTTCTTGTGTGCAAGAAACGGTGATCACAGCCAATGAAACCTGCGTAGAGTGCTGAAGGGGGCAAGGCACCGCTAGGTTGACAACGGTAATTCTTTTTTAAGAAAAACTAAAACATTAAAACATTAAAACATTAAAACCCTAATCGAAACCTAAAGAAAGCTCATCGTGCTTCAGAAGATAACCCTTTATAAAGCTTTTTAAACCATGGGTTGTTGGATGCGGAGTGTTTCGTCCGGTGCATCTGCAACTCCAATCTTGATCATGTTTTCGCACCGCTGCACGGCGTTCTGCTGGAGTAGAAATTTGGCGGGGCAGATGTTTTCGCGTTATACTGTGTTGGTTGATGGAGTTGCCGCTTAACACTGACCATTGCTAGGTTATGAAACTGGATAGGCAGTTTCGGACGAAAAAACTGGCTTTTGAGTATGATGGACTGTCGACTAACACTTAATGCTCAACAAATATCAACTTCTTTTTCTCCCCTTTACTAATTAAGATATTTACAAAAGAACCAAATAAATGTAACGATTCTTGCAGTAACATAGCCACACCCTGATTGAATCTAAAGCAAGCCGGAGCTGCTACAGAGGATGATACAGTGGTTTTATCATTATCCTTACTATTATTGTCTTCTTTATTGAATTGGACTCTTTTACCAGTGGAGCTTTTCAAAGAGCAGCGTTAAAGATTCCGTTGCATTATATGTGGCGTGGAGCAAGCAGATTTAGTTGTGGCTCATGTTTACATGATGCGGGCTAACATTGTGGTTCATGTTTCATGCTACCATGAAGTTTCGGTGGTACATAAACTCTCAGTGCTTATTCTTCCATTGCAGGCCGCCATCAACCAACGAGAAGAGATAATCGATCCCCAGAAAGCTTCACGCTTTTCCTCGACATGATCAAAAGCCGTCACTCTCACTTTCGGAAGAATTTTCTGGGCGGAGAGAGGTTGAACTTTGCTCAGCCAGTTGATATGCTTTGCACTTTATCGCATACCCGGTCACAATTTCCAAGCCAACCAAAGCCAAGCAACTAACTTATTTCCGGAAAAGACGATGCGAACTAGCGGCAATGATGTTTACTGCAGCTTACAAGAGGGATATGAAATGATTTGCGATCCTGACAGTAACCAAATTGTTCTCAGCTAATTCCAACCAATTGGGCTCAGGAGGTGTTGTGCGTCGAAACGCAGTCCCTCAGTGGGCTAATCAAGAATGTGGACTGCGTTAAACTCTTATCTACACCTATGAATACACGGTCCACAAAATGGATCATTAACCACCACTCATTTCAGCCCAAATGCGAGGAACAATTAGAACAATTAGAACAATTGCAGGCGCTGTGCCAGAATAGGAGGAGGGCCTCAATCTCTATCTCAATCCAGAACTAGAATGCCCGTCTCGATATCCGGAAGTGACAGAGCCTGCAGCGAAGTTCCAAGCCACAAAATCGTCCCCACCGAGGCAGATGCTTTGTTCCTGGTTTTACTTTTGTTCTTTCTAAAACATTTGAATAAAAAGAGAAATGAGAAATGCCCACCACACATTTGGGCGGGGCTGCGACACCACATCAGATTTGCGCCGCCCCAAAAGCTTGGAATAACGCATCATGCTGCCGTCGCGATTGGTGCGATTCAGACAAGGGTTGTTCACAGCGGGGCCACAGTGGCCCGTCGTCGTTATCCTCCACGGCCGCCACCTGGAACGGAAAGGCGGAGATTCGGCATGCCCTACCTGATTGGTATGTGGGAAATTCTGGGTTATGGCTAATCCCGCAACCTCTTGGTGGGTTGTGTTGAGAAAGAGATTGAGAGAGTTTTAAGAGAGTTTTCGATTGAGTATAAATATATAGAGAAGCAAGACATATAAACAATATCTCCTCGACTAAAGCCTTGGCTATAGAATAATGGAAGAGTCTTGGTAAAGAGATCAACAAGTCTATTTGCACATGCTGTTTTCTTGATTTCAAGCATTCATTTGGTCACTAAGTTATGGTTGTAATTAAATTATTTTGGGTTTATATGTTTTATCCTATCATCTTTGATGAAATCAACTTGCATCTACGCAACACAAGTGCTATTGTCTTCATATAAGACAATTAGAGAATCATCATACCAAAGCCTGAAGGTTGTTGGGATGAACTTGCCAATTGATTGCAATTAGATGCATTCTCAAGATGCTTCATGTAAGGCAATAATTTTTGCATGGTTGGATGATGTTGCGGTTATAGTTTGTTTTATTATCTTCCAAGAGATTGTAGGTCCATACCACAAAAAAACATATTGAGACTTAGCTATTGCAAGATTAGATTTATAGCCAACATCAGCATATCCAACCAATTTGGAATCTATAGATCTTAAATAATGTAATTCCAAGTCCTTAATATCTTTTAGGTAACATAATAGGTATTTAATGCCATTCCAATATTATAGTATTGGATGTGCATTATATCTTGCAAGAACACTAAATACAAATGTAATGTCTGGTTTTATAAATATGGCCAAGTATAAAAGTGCTTCGACCGCTATGAGGTATGGATATTGTTTACTAAGTGGTTCCTCCTCTTTCTTCCAAAAGCGGTGTTGTGTTGTAACACAATTATACGATGAAAGGATAAAAGAAGACTTATATTATTAAAAAGCTTAGTTGAAGACTAAGTTATAAAATTATTTTAGAAAATATAAGTAAATAAATTAAAAAAATAGAGAGGCAATAAACATATTTAGTATTAATATTATTTTTTTATTAAAAAAACTTCTATTTAACTTGAAGGACCATAAACAAGACAAGACAAGGTAGATTAGCAAAAATGCTACTATAGTCATCTTAAGATCAAAGCAAAAGATAGTTTCCAGCAAAAATTACCTAAGAAACCCCTAGATTGATACCCATGGAGGGCTGGTTATGAACCAAGGTCAAAACTAGATCCTAGGGTACAAAATTGGGTGCCTATGGCAGATAGAAAGTTCTTTGATTGATCAAAGAGTAGGATTTAAGAGTAGACTTTAGAAGGTTTTTTTGAGAATTAATTTTGAGTAATCAAGAGCAATCAATTCTTTGAGAAATTAGAAGGTTAAGGTCATCAACATCACTATATTTGGAGAAAACAACAAAAAAAGAATAGCAAAAATTAAACTATAGTTTCTACAACAAGAGTTATAATTAGTTGCTATCTATATTATGTAATTTCAATAATTTTCTTGTGCAAATGATTAGAACAATAAGACTCTTTATCAATATATTTTAATATGGTTGAAAAGATAATATTAAAGACTTATTATTAATAATATTAAAAATAAATTTATTGGAACAATTTATCACTTTAGAAATTGCATGCAATAATAAACTCTTTGAAAGGCACCAAGAATAAAGATTTGATTAAAAAGAGACAAATCAAGTAATGACAACAATTCCTAAGCTTTGAGAAATTTATTTATAAAGGCCAAAATCTATTCAAATTAATACAATCCAATTCAAGTGATTAACACCAAAGAAAAAAAAAACAAACACTATTATAAAAACTTACATCTATATTGTGAAAATCTAAATTATAAGTTATAAGACTTTTGCTTCAAATCAAATGGATTTAAGGCAATGAGTATAATATCAAATATGAAAAAGTCAAAAGTCAAAAATATTTAATTCTAATAAGAACCTTATAATTACTCAATCTTGGACTACAACCGTCAAATACAAGTCTCATACTACCACCAAATCTTATATTTTTTTAAAAACTTTCTATGAATTGTTCAAATTCTAAATTATAAAATTTTAATTCAAGTTCTTTTAGATATTAGAGCATCAACATGTATTATAGATAAAATTTTTGTCTTATAATAAAAATAAATATTATTAATAAAGATTTGATCAATTCTAATAGAGATTATTGATAGACAATCACTTGCATCTAAATATATTATAAAAGAGACTAAGGTGTTGAAAGTGGTATTACAAGTTAAAGTATTTAAAATTGTCTTCAAAATCATTTAATGTCCTTCAAATTTAGTGGTATGTGGCCATCTTTGGTTTAAAAGATATAATTCTAGTTCATTGGAGATTACAAAATATCACATTAAGATTGAAACTAAATACCAATAAACCATTTTAATCCTTATTTGTTAGAATTAAATCATTTATACAAGCTACAAAAGAAAGAGATCTATTTTTCATTTAGACAATATCAAATCCTCATTCAAATAGATATTGTAGTAGAATCTCAAAGCAAAATAAGAAATATAAAGATATTTTTGAGAAGAAGAATATTGATATATTGTCAAAACATCAACTTTATGATTATATAATTGATCTTCAAGAAGGAATTCAACTACCATTTGTTACAAAATAAATTTGTTGCTTTGAAGGAATATATTAAAAAAATCTTACAAAGAGTTTTAATTAATATTCAAAATCTCTTACAAGTACAATAATATTCTTTATGAAGAAAAAATACTATACTTTCAAATATAAATAAATTATTATAGACTCAAAAAATTAACTATCAAAAATTGTTATTATTTGTCTTTAATATTGGAGCTGTTAAATTGATTAAGTGAAGCTAAAATCTATACTAAAATAAATTTATAAATAATATATTATTTGGTATGTATTAAAAAGAGATAGAATAAAAGACTACATTCTAAAGTAGCTATGGCAATTTTGGATATAATATCATGTCTTCTAGACTTATAAATATTGCAGCAGCTTTCTATTATTTGATGAAGGATGTGTTTTTTGAATCTCTAAATAATTTTATTATTTATTAGTTGAATAATATTCTTATCTATTATAAAGATGAATGTTGTCATGAGGAATATATATTTTTTTATATTATAAAAATTTATAGATGTAAGATTATATGCCAAGATAAAATATATATATATATATATATATATATATATATATATATTAGATAATAAAAAGAGAATTTTTGGAATATATCATCTTAAATAATAATTTAAAAATAGACTCTAAGAAATTACAAACTATTATGGATTAGACAATTTTAAAAATCATATATGATATTGAATATTTTTTGAGATTTTAAATTATTATTAGATATTTATTAAAAAATTATTTTAAATTATTACTCCACTTACAAAATTAACTTCCAAAGTTAAATTGGAATAGAATAAAGATGCAAAATTAATATTTTAAGGTTTGAAAATAGATTTTATGTCAACTATTATTTTATGTTGCTCAAAGTTTTTTCCAAGCTATTTTTTATAGAAATAGATATATTAGACTTTGTATTAGGTGTAATTCTATTACAAATAGATATAGATGATAAAATTTAGTCTATTGTTTTTCATTCAAAAATATTCTTATTATACAAGATTTACAACAAAGAACTTCTTGCTAATGTATATCATTCTAAGAATGACATTACTACCTAGAAGGTGCTTCTTATTTAATAATTTTTTTACTCACTATAAGAATCTTGAGTATTTTATATCAACACATGTTTGAAATTATCACAAAACTTGTTAAAACATGTTTTTGTCATGATTTGTATTTAATATTATATATTGTCTTAAAAAACAATAAGACTTCTTAGAAGTTTTGTCTTGATGTTCTAATCTTGTACCAAAAGAAAAAATATCATGCATGATTAATAATTGACTATTCTTTTAAAACAAGAGCAATCAATTCTTTAAAAAATTAAGTCAACAATTCTAGTAGACACTTCTTTTTTTAATAAATTTTATTCAAGTACCTTATAAATCTTCTTGCTTTGGATGTTAAATATAATTTTCATGATAATTATAGAAAATTTGACTTTAAGGACAACCTTCTATATCATAATAGAAATTTATATATTTAAAAAGTACAATCATATTGTTGTGATATAAATGTATATATAAAATAAAATAAAATAAATTCTTTTTTATCATATCTTTAATTAAATTTTATTTCACTTTTTTTAATCTCTTTGAGTTTTAATTTCAATATTTTTTTATTATATTTAGATTTATTTTTTTCTTAATTATAAGTTATTATTATTTTTAATTTTTTTTAAACTTTTTTGTTAATTTTATAAATTTTTTAATCATTTATTATAAATTCTTGAAAGTTTACTATAAGATTTTAGAATATACTTTTAAAATTTTAAAATTATTTTTAAATCTTTATATTAGTTCTTATTTTATTTTTAACTTTTTATTTTCTTTTTTAATTTTAATTTTAAATATATCTTTTTTTTTTTTCTTTTTTTTTCACTTTAAATTTTAGATAAATGGATTATCATATAATACAATATATTCATTCATTTGTATCTTAAATTTAATAGATTTAAAGATAGATTTATAAATTGTGATAAAATACCTATGATCTTTTTGAATTTGGACTTTTTTATTATGAATAGTATAATTTGGAGTGACTTAGTTGGTTGCCATTAATGACATTAATTAAAAAAATTGATTTTTTAAAAGATTAATTAAATTTAAAGATGAATAAAAATCAAAGCATCTTAGTCAAATTTGACTAAGTTTTCTTTTTAAGGTTGTTCAAATCTTATTATTAATTAAAGATTTGGTGGTAGCTTACAAAGAAGAGGCAATAAAAATAATATTATAGCTTGGTGATTGATAAAGACAACATCAATTGTATAACCATTAAATTCAAAAATAACAATTGTCTTAGTTTAATTATAATAAATATAAGAAATGGACATAGAATTTTTAGAAGGTCAAAAGAAGATATTTTAAAAGGATTTTTTTTATTTTATTTTTTATTTTTATAATTTAGATGCAAAAAAAGATGATTTGGAGCTAGGATAAAAAAGATATAGCAACTTAAGCTGAAGTTATCAAATTTGTACTTACTATCATGTCTTGAAATTAATTATAAAGACTTAAAAAATGATTGAATAACAAGGTAGTCTTTGTGCCTTGATATGGAATATTATCAATGGCTAAAAGGACCTATTAACCACCTTTGTGCAAAATATAGATCAAGGTTTGTTACTAATATTATTTGATAAATTTTAAACTTTATCAATCTATAAAGCAATTTGATTATTCTTTGTGAAACTTATTTTTTAAAAAATAAGAAGTAATATAACAAATGCTTATATTATTTAAATAAATTAAAATAACTAGGTTTGAAAGAAACATATTAGGTAGATGATATCTTTTTTAAGAAGCTTCATGGAAGATTTTTAGATGCAAATTAGATATGTAGACTTTTATAGACATGTTACATAATCAAAGGAGAGTAAGTTTGCTTCTAGAAAATATTGGGCTTTTGGTTGTCACTAATTTCTCAATCAAGTATTAAGATAGATAAAAATTCTAAATTTATATAAAGTTTTTTCTAAAAAGGGCCATTACATTAAGTATACAAGCCTCAAGTATTTTAGAATCTTCAAAATGTAACAAATATACTAAATCCTTCATTAACCTTAACAAATTTTTTTTCTAAACTTCAATAGTGCATATTTCCAAATTGGATTGTCCACAAGTATTCAACTTTTATATGAAGTATTGATGCACTGTTAATAATTATTATAACAAATTTCATATGTTGATTCATTGTTGATCTTTAGATATTACCAAAATCCTAATAATAGATTCAAATTCTTATTTACAGATACCTACATGCTAAATTCTTCATATCTCACAAATCAAATACCTAAATGCCATGAAAATTTAGTATATAGCTTTTCAATATAATAATTCACCTTTTTGAAGATTTTTGGACAAAAATTCATCTAGAAGCTCAAGATATGGTGGAAATCATCACTATCAATAAAATGGTCTACTTACTACCTTGGAATTTGATTTGTTGTCTTTAATTTCTAATATCTCTTTCTTCTAAACTTCAAATATAATAATACTTCTATACAACATATAGGTCTCTCTAATTGCACCTCTTGATCTTTAAAAGCTCTTATACAATTCCTTATATTCTCAAAAGAATGACAATAGGTATGATTTATACACCTTAATTTTAAGCACCTACTCTTCCTTCATAAAAATTTCAAATTTTCTCATTTTTATACTAAAATTATAATAAAAAAATAAGCTTTCTAATCCTAGTCTTTGATTTTCAAATACCTTCTCTAAAATCGTCAAAATTCTTGTTTTGATCACAAATAGCCTGCTAAAAGCCTGTTAGGTATGACCATTGACTAATGGAGATGAAGATCTTCACCCCTTGCCTTTATTTGTCCGTATCTTGCTTTCATCCCTCCAAATAAGCTTCTTAGTAGTTTAATTTTTTATCTTTGAACTCCAATCTCCTCTCAAGGCTTCATACTAAATATTTAGATCTTATACAATTTAAATGCCATAATCAAAATAAGTAAAAAGAACCAAAATAAAATTTCTTACACTAATTTTTTTTAATTTAATCTATTAACCATTCTAACACATATCTAGACTTATATGTTTTATTTAATTTTTACATAATATAAGTAATTGTGATATGATAATGTAGTTACTAAAACTTATTCTATAAGTTTTTTAATACTAAAAAGTTGCATTAGAAGCAACTTACAACTTGAAGCTTAGACCACAAGTCTTGCAATTTCTAAAAAGCATCCGTAAGATTTATTTAGTTATTAGTTTATATAATTGTAAGACTAAAGCCATCCTTGGTCTTATTAACACTTTTTTTGTATTCTAGTCTTGATTTAAGACTCTCTAAATTCTTTATAATTAACAATAGTCATTCTAATTTCATTCTATCTTTTATTTATGTCTTATTTGTCTACTTTCTTTCTTTTAGTGACATAAGAGAGTATTGTCTTTTCAAAGTTTTGTCATGATTCATATCTTTAATATTATGTAATAGTATGATTCTTAACCAATATTTGATTGTACATAAATAATCAATTTTATGTATTTTAAAAAATCTAATTAAATAAACAAAAATTATATATGTATATATATATATATATATATATATATATATATAAAATTAAATAATTTAATATAATAATTAATATAAATATATAAGTATAAAATTTTAAAAATTAAATTCATATAAAAATAACAAATAATTCTAAATATTATATAATAAATAAATAAATTGAAATTAATTTTAAAATTAAAAAATATTTTTTATAAATTAAAAAATTAAAAAAATATCTTTATTATATATATATAAATAGAAAACTCGTTGTTTAAAAAATATAAAAAAGAATTGATTTTAAAAATGATTAATTTTAATAAAAAAAAATTATCTATTTTTTATTATTTATTTTGTTATATTAAAATTATATATAAAAATAAAATAAAAGATATTAAATCTATTCAAAATCAAAAACAAAATTTTAAACATACTTTATTTTATTAAATTATAAATATATAAGTATATGCATAATAGATATAATATTAATTAAAATTATAAATATATAAATATATGCACAATAGATATAATATTAATTAGAATTAAAATTATTGAAATAATTGATACAAACAAAGTTGAAGTATTTATTAAACTATGGACAATTAAAAATTAGCTCAGAAGATTTAAATTGGTTTTAACAATCTAAAATCTTATAGATTGATTAAAAGGTTACAAGTAAAATAATTAACATTCTTTGTGTAATTTCAAAAAATTACATCTATTTTATATTTTTAATGTGTGCCAAACATCTTTTACAAAAATTTATCAAACAAATTTGATTGTGATGTTTCTACTAATGTTTCTTGAAATTAATTATAATTAATAAGATGAATAGATATTATCGTATAAGAATATGTTTTTTTATATTTTTATGTATTTATTATTATAATATTATATATTAACATATTTATTATTATTATTATTATTATTACTATTTTCCTTTGCCTTTATCATTTATAAGTGGACCATGTCTTGCAACCTCATGTGGTTCATGTTTCACCAGGACACCCATCAACAGAAACATATGAATGTGGGAATGGATGGATGAAAAGGACCCATGACTGTTCCGTGATGGAACTTGGCCACTCACATTTCAGGGGGGGGGCGGCGCGTAAAAAAATGATTGTCTAGGCCACATGAGTTATATGAGGTTGTAATACATTCATGTGCCACTTTGGCCAACTTGAGAATAGGGGCTGATCTTTGCATAGGTGAATAATTCCTTGGAGTGTAACTTACTATAGTTTTAAATTTGGATAATTATAGCATTTTAAAAATAATTACATTAGATAATTTGGATATAAAAGGTTGAATTTTTTATGATGGTAGTTCATTATTTTTAGCATCTCGATTGAAGTCTTTAAAATGTAATTTCTTATATTTGAAATTATTATCACTACAAAATGGATTGTATGATAATAATCAATTTTATTATTTAGTTTGATTTATACACTTTTTTTTGGTTTTTTCTTGTGAAAATTATCATCAATAATAAAATGTTACCATAATGAATTCATCAAAAGAAGAATTGGTTTGATTTAGTGGAAAACCATCAATACAATAACAGAGATTAAACACAAACTTGATTTGTATTTGTGTACTGTATTATTACCAAATTTAACTACTACTTTTCAAACAAACTATTCTTGTCACATAGTTTCACAGTTTTATTTTTATTGTTAATAAAAAGCTTTAATTTGGGTCATTACTAAAGCTTTATTATTTAAATTTCATCTCATATAATTTGACACTTAATGATAAAATAACTTCTTTGAGTCTAGTGTTAATCTACAAATTATACATTATAATTTTACACAATTGGTTAAGAAATGGTTTAGTTAGTATTTGTTTTGTTATTAATGTAAGTAAAAACTTCAAATGCTACATTCAAGGAATGATCAAATGATATGTGATATTAGCATTTTTTGTAATATGGTTATATACTTATTTCTTTCTTAAAAAATATTCACATTAATCAAATTTTTATTCATTTTCAAATATTAATGTGTAAATTTGATTTAATTATTTATTCAAGTGTTTCACAAGCATAGGTATAGTTGGAAATTATTTTATAAAACAAGGACCAATTATAAGTAAAACTTTATAGATCTTTGTAGGTCTTCATAAGTTATCATTTACAATGTACTTTGAAAAGAGACTTTTAGAAAACACTCATCTTATCTTCATGTCTATTGACAAACAACCTTTTATAGGTGAAAGTTTGTATGTATGTTGTTAAAGCTCATCTATTAGTTTTACTAGTAGTTAATCAACCAACTAAGCTTCTTGTAATTAAAAGTTGTTTCAGACATATCACACCCACATTTAATCATTTGTAACTCTATCATTCAAATAAATAAATAAAAAAACAAATAAAACATATAAATATACATTTTATTCAAGTTTTTATTGAATCACAAATAATGAAGATCTTGAGCTGTTGAAATGTTGAGTATCATATAATATGTGATTGATATTTTGGTACACCATCAATATCAATCAATAAGTATTTATATTAGATATATGCAGAAATAATTTGCAATAATGAACATGCTTAATTTTTTTAAAAAAACCTCAATTATAATTTCAACACTAAAAATCAAAAACATCTTCATTCTTTAGATGTGGCTGAATCATACATATACAAAAGTTAAATACTTATCCTATTCAGTTTGTAAGAACTTGTTTCAGAGTGTTGAGAAAGAATTGAGAGAGATGTTGAGAAGGAGTTGAAAGAGCTTCAAGTTTATTTACATTGAATTGGTTGTGTATTACATATTTAAAAAAGAAAAGAAGATAAATAATAGCTCTCCACTAAATTCCAACATTGTAGCTACAACATTCACAATTTACTACAGTGAATGATATGGATAGCGTGGTTGTATTAAATGCTTTCAATACTCCTCCTCAATTGACATAATATAAAATTCACATAGAATTATGATCTATAATTTTTTGTAATCTCATAAGATCTTTAGCTCTTGCCTCATTAAAATCTTAATTAAAAAAACCTGACCACAATCGAGCATAAAACCACAAATGAAGGAAAAAAAATATAGAATCTTTTTCCATCCATATTCATGGTAAAAATCTAATGGATAAAAAAATCCATCAGATGGATGAAAAAAATTTGTTTAATTATTTTAAACAATTTCTTCTTTAATTCACTTATTAACTTTCTTACTTAAGAAAAGCAAGTCATTGCATATGAATGCCATAGACTTTGAGTTATACCAATAAATCTTAATTGGTAGATTGGATAAAAATATAACCTTAAGTCATTTATTTATATAAATACTATGATTAGACAATTGTTTTGACTATTTAAGTATTTATTAATATTTAGAAGTATTTATAAATATAAAAGTTTTATTAAAAGAAAAGTTACAAAAATAGAATCTTAATAAGTCTTGGAGGTAATTAATTTAATTGATTTAATATTTTTACTTATTATTAAGTATTAAGAGTTAGTTATTAAGAACAATATCTATATTGGCCTTCTATTTACATATATTACTCATTAAAAACTTATAAATGTTACTTAGTAGGTAGAAGAAGCATGAGTAAGAAATCTCATGTCTTTTTAATTATTTTTATAGAAAATAGGATTTTGAGTTGATTTAAATTAATTTTATTATTTTAAAAAATCTCAAATATAAAATAAAATAGTCTCAAATTGATATTATCATCTTAGAAATATTATGGATATTTTAAAATTTTATTTAGAATTTATTTAGAATTTATTTAGAATTTATTAAGAATCTTTAGAGTAATTTTGAAGACTTTGATAAAAATAAGTTTTACCACCTTGAAAGTCATTATGAAGAAATGGAGCAAGATTTGAAGGCCATACAAGGTTCTTAGGCTAATAGGTTTTTTTGAACACCATGGTGAAGTCAAAATTGTAAAATTATTAGTTCTACTAGTATAAAATAGGAGGACCAGCAACTAGTGTAGTCCTTGTAGGAAGGGAGGTACATAAGTCCCATATGGGTTGTGGCACCTTGGATGTAGGTAGGAGAATAAGACTAAGGCCTCGTGGCTTCTCTGAGACACCCATATATACTACTTTTGAGCCTTGGTGAGATTCGAACTCATGATCTTTTAAGCAAGTTATCCTTGATGTAAAAATTTTCTATTTAGTTTTTTCATTATTTACCTTTTTTTTTTTGAATTATCATAATTTCTTCATAATAATTTGTATTTATATGTTTTTTACATCATTAATAAGATAAAAAAATTATCTATTCAAAAATATAATTTTTACTTTTTATTAAGTAAAAATCTAATGAACAGATTGTGACTAGTTTTGTAGTGTGTAATTACTTAATTGCACATATTTCACTTGTTTTATATTGTTCTTCTCTTTCATTGTTGTTTATTCCTCTTTATACTTCACATCATAATTTATAAGTAACTCTTAATTGAGGCCACCTTATAATTTGGGTTGATGAGTGAATTTTACCCTCATATAGACAAGACAACAATGGATGTATAATAAAAGAGCCTTGGTGAAGAGATTAGCAAGGTTATCTACAAATGCTATTTTTTTGATTCTAAGAATCCGTATGGTCACCAAATTATGGCTATAATTAAAATATTTTGAATCTATATATTTTTTTCTATCATCTTTGATGAAACCAACTAATATCTAGACAACACTGGTGCTAATATCTTCATATAAGATAATTTGAGAATCATCATACAAAAGCCCGCAAGTTGTACAAATGAGCTTATTTATTGATTGCAATCAGATACATTCTTAAGATGCTTTATGTAAGGCAATAATTTTTATATGGTTGGATGATGTTGTAGTTATAGTTTATTTCACTGTCTTCGAAGAGATTGTAGCTCGATACCACAAAAAAACATATCTTGATTAAAACTTAGTTGTTACAGCATCAAATTTATAGCCAGCATCAATATATCCAACCAATTTGAAATCTGAAGATCTTGAATAATGTAATTCCACATCTTTAGTATCTTTTAGTTAATAGAAGAGATTTTTTAATGTCATTCCAATATTGTAGTATTAAATGTATGTTATATCTTATAAGAACACTAATTGTAAATATAATGTCTAGTCTTATAAATATAACTAAGTATAAATGTACTCCAATTATAATGAGATATGGAGACTATTCACCAAGTGGTTCCTCCTTCTCTTTGTAAGAGCAATAGGAATCATCTCTATTATAGCCACAACCAATCATTGGTATTGAAAAAAAGATAGGCATCAATTATATTGAATCTCCATAAGATTTTTTTAACATAGGCTAATTGGTAAAAAAAATGCTACAATTTTTTAGATATATAATTTGAAGACCAATATAAAAAGTTATTTTCCTAGCATTTTTATCTCAAATTCATAAATAAAGAGGGTAGTAGCTATAATACATATAGATTTTGTATCCATAAGATTAAGGTCATCAACATATATTACAATGATGACAAATCCATTTTTATGTCGTTTGATAAAAAAACAAGAGATCAGTGGATCACTTACAAAATTATTTGCAATTAAGTAGTCCCACAAGCATTGATACCACATGTGTCCAAATTATTTCAGACCATATAAGATCTTTTATAATTTGATACCATAGTGTCGTCTTAAAATAAGGCTATATAAGTTTCTTGCATCTATTCCTAGTGGTACATGCATGTAAATATTTGTATCAAGAGAACCATACAAATAAGTAGTTATTATATTGCTGAAATGCATCTCAAGATTAGTATATATTACTATTTTGATAATATATCAAAAAGTGATTGAATCTATAATTAGAAGATATATGGATTCATAATCAATTCCAAACCATTGAATAAAGCCTTATACAATAAAACAAGCTTTGTAATAGAATACATAATCTTAACCATCATCCTTGTGCACTAATACCATCTTATATCCTAAAGGGTAAGAAATATCTACAATTAGACCAAAAACTTTTCTCTTGTACAAAGAAGTATACTCTTCTTTGATAGCAACTTTCTATTTTAATTAGTTAAGATGATGCATTGCTTTCTCAATGGTTTTAGGTTTTGAATCCTTTTTCTTACAAAAAAAAGCTTTTACAATCATACAAGCAAAATTTTCAGCTACTGTAGTAGATTGTTTGTCTCAAATATCATCTATATTGTAGTATAAAATAAATAATTTTATATTCAACTTGGTCTTATTCTTTTCAATTTCAAGGATTTCTCTTGTAGAAATAGAAGGAACACTTTTCATCAATGGAATATCAATAATTGATGGCTCTATAGGGTTAATAGTGATTTCCACAAAAATAATATTATCTTTAATATGATCAATATCTATCATGGCCCTTTTCTTACGTGGTATTTTATTTGATCCACAAGTCTTTTTCATTGTTGGTGTGGCAATCTAAGGCACTGTAATACAAGTAAGTATATTTTGAGCCTTATTGATAGGAACTTTGATAATTTGTAGTACATCATTACAACCATCAGATACATGGTTTGTGATCTGCTTCAAATGCAAAATCTTAACAATTTCAATTTCAGCTAGAGATATTTTAGGATTAGGATTTATTGTGATCATTTTTGGAACTTTAAATATAAATACCATAGTACTTCATTAATAAACAACTCTTCCTCAAAGAGATAAAAAAACATTCTTTTCAAAATGGCAATTAGCAAAATATGTATGTAATAATGTACTAGTTGATAGATTGACAAAACAAATAATATTCACTAAATCAAATCCAACATATATATCTTCCTATCAAAGAACTCTAATAGTATGTCATTGGAATTTTGGCATTAAAATCCATATATGGCAACCAAACATCCATAGGTGAGAGACATTGGAAATACAACTTGAAAGTAGCTCTTAAGATGAAGTAGTTTCAAGAGAGGAAGGACGAAGGCAGACTAATGCTATAACATATAAAACCACATGGTCCCATATAAATGCAAGTAAATTTGTCTAAAGAAGAAGTGATTGAGTAATGAATTGAATATGCTTAATAAATGACTTTACAAATCTATTTTATATATGTTTATATAAAATATAATATGTCGATTATTCTTTCTTATAATACAATAATCTTCAAAGGATTTTGATCCAAATTCCTTAGTATTATCCATGTATAATGTCTTGATAGGATAATTAGGGAAATACATCCAAAAACAAATAAGCATAGAGAAAAGATTAAAAAAACACCATGTTTTTTCTTCATAGCAATGAAATATGTGATTGTTTGCCTAATGCATCAATAAAGATTAGAAAATAGCAGAATGGACTAGATAATAGATTAATAGGATTACAAATATCTTCATATAGTTGCTTAAGCATTGATAATAATTTTCATAAGAGTTTCTAAATTGAGAGTTTAGTAATCATTTTGTCTTGTACACATGCTTGACATAATTTCATAGAATCTATATCTGCAGATCTTAAATTATATCCAATTAAATATGAAATTATCTTCTTGAATAATATTGTCATATTACGTGAAGTCTTGTTTGAGAATGCATTAGACACCTGATTTTAGAAGTTAAAAAGAAAATTACAACAATAATTCCTAACACCTCTAATAGGATTATATATAAATTATAATTAAAGAATAACAAGTATATTAAATCATTAAAAAAATTCAATTAAATTTTTAATTAATTATAAAAAAAATACAAAGAAATCTTTAAAAACTTCTAAAGAAATTTTAAAGAAATATTAATATGAAAATCTAAAAAAAATATTAAGATTGAATTTTTTTTAAAGATTAAAAATAGAAATTATAAATAAATTCTAATCAAATCCTAATCAAATCTTAAATCTTAAATAAATCCTAATAAAATCTTAATTAAATCCTAAATCCTAAATAAATCTTAATAAAATCCTAATCAAATCTTAAATCTTAAATAAATCCTAATCAAATCCTAATCAAATCTTAAATCCTAAATAAATCTTAATAAAATCCTAATCAAATCTTAAATCTTAAATAAATCCTAATGAAATCCTAACCAAATTCTAAATCCTAAATAAATCTTAAATAAATATTAACAAATCCTAAACTAGTCTTAAATCAAATCTTATTCAAATTTTAAATCAAATCCTAAACTCTAAATAAACCCTAATAAAATCCTAACAAAATTCTAAATCTTAAATAAATTCTAATGAAATTTTAATCAAATCTTAAATCTTAAACAAATTTTAAATGAATCTTGATAAATCCTAATCAAATCCTAAATCAAACTTTAGTTAAATCTTAAATCAAACTCTAAATAAATCCAAACAAATCCTAATCAAATCCTAATAAATCCTATAGTAGATTGAAACCTCAATAGCTAATGATTGAACTATTGATCTTGACTCAAAATTTTCATGCCTTTCAATAACTAAGTTTGCAACATATATAATAGATTTGAAAAAAATCCAATTCACCAAATAGAAGATAAGCTCAAAAATCTACTTAGGTATAGGCCGTTTTCCTTCTCCAACCTTAATGCCAATCTCTTAGTACCAATATCTTCTTTTTGCACTATTCAATTGCTTTCAAAATTCACACACAAATAGAAAATTAAGTCTAACATCTATACAAATAAGTCTCATTTCAATCCAATTGGTAGATTACTAAATATCTTAGAAACCCTTACTAATCCTCAAATCCCAATTTCTAAGACCTTGACCTATTTGAATTTCAATAACCTTTCATTGAACTATTTGATCAAGCTCAAATTTATAGCATGTACTTAATACATTTATAATCACATATTCACAAAATTGTACCTATAAATATATAGCCAAGCTTACAAAATTTTAAAAAATATAAACTATTTTTTATTTCACAAAATTCACAGTTGTCCAAATCAACTTTGACTTTATAAAGCTCTTATAAAATCAATATCTATCCAAATCATTCAAAATTAATACTTAAACAAACCTTCTCAAATTTGTTCTTCAATCCAACTCTCCAATTTGCCAAAGAATTTTGTATTTTTATCTATATTTCTAAGATAATTTGTTAAAATATTTTCATTTGAATTCTTCTATAATATAAACATTCCTTGCTTCTTTCACTTAATAGTTGTATTATTACATGATAATGTAGATCCTAGTTATCCCAATTGTCCATGCCATAGAGAAACGTGGCTTTTGTTAGTAGATGATACAAAAAAAGATATAGTTAGAGGCCAGATCACAATTTGATATAAGCCACTTATTACAATAAAGGCTTTTTCAACAATTTTATTGTTCTTTGCAAGAACCAAAGCTTTTTGCCTATCTAAAATTGCAGCTGAAAGATAAAAATCATTGGCATACATATCTTAATAGTTGATCAGACTTTAAAGTACAAAGGGAGCAAAGATTGCATGTTTGTATTTAATGATGGAGCTCTTCGGCAATATTACCATTGTTAGTCCTTCTTGGAATCAAAACGCATTTGATGTAGCCATGGTCATCAAATTTTTAGTTTGCTAAGTCAAAAATTTATTGATAGCAAAAAACCTCTTATCCCACAAAATAGTATATATTGTTGCAAAGTCTATGAATGCATCATGAGACCCATTAATATTGATTTTTGCAGTCAAATAAGCGTCTAAATCATTATTTCCAAATAGATCTATAAATGCATCTATGATATGAACTTCATAGATTGTAGCTTGGCGTTTTTTATTTTCTTGGAATACCTTAATAAAATATTGAGAAGTCCAACATGCATGTGCTAGATGTTCAATCATATCATATTTGTAGCAAGAATGAATCTCTAATTAGTGTCTATTATCATAATAAGTGGTTGGACGCTTATTCTTTTCTTGTAGACAATGACAGTGACGACCATGACCGCCTTAGTGCTTGTAATACCTTTTCCATACTTCTATAATCCACCTTTACATTGTGATGCATTGAGTGCATGGGATTCTGGAACCATAATTCCAACAAAGCAAGTCTCTATATTATGCAAGAAGAGTTCATTTTGTTTTTTTATAAGAAGCAGATGGAACATGAGTTTAAAGTGGCTCTAAATTTTTCATATTCTGATATTGTTGTATAAGCACAATAGATGTTGGAAAAAAAAAGTAAAAAATATTTTCTCAATTATTATTTTTTTTTTTGACATGGCTTGTCCATACAATTGTAATTGTGAAATAATGCGGTACATTTTATTATTAAAAGCATTTAAAGTTGGAAAATCCAACACTCACAAGTGTATCCAATTATGACAGGTCCATAGAAAAAAAACAATCTTTTGATGGTCAAATCTAGATCTAAGTTTTTCTCAAAGTTCAACAAGATTCTTTAATTTCAAGTACTAGTATTAGAAAGTAGGAGTAAGGTGACGACAAAGAAGAAGTAATATTTTTTAATAAATAGGAATGAGAATTGAAGCACTTATAATAAAAAGTTACTCCACAAATAAATTAGCCTTTATAGTTCTTGTCTACAAGAGATAGTTACTTCCATCAACAGCCAATAGCGAAAAAAGAAGAGCTTGAAAGTGTGGAGGTTCACTAATTGCAATTACCAAAATTTTTTTTGTGGAGGTAACCACAATAGAAGTAATAGATGATATAAAAGTATTCATTTTTTTATAGATATATAGTGAAAGAATAGTTATAATTAAAATCAAAGAAAAATAAAACAAAAATCACAATAAAATTCAAAAATTATAGAAAAATGAAGAAAATATTAAGATAGAAATTATATAAGATCAAGAGACTAAAGAGTGAGTAAAAAATTATCAATAGATAATTAAAAGTAAATAGTATCACATCCAAAAGTGAAAAATATATTGCAAAAATAAAATCAAAGAGAAAATTAAGAGCCAAGATTAGAGGTTACAAGATCACAATTTAGACAAGGCAGCAAGAGGCATCAAAGTATTAATGCAACAAATTTACATTACAAAAACAATGTTGAAGACAAAATCTTACAACAAGAAAATTAGAAATGATATTTTCAAGTTGAGGTGGAAGAGTGGAAGCAAATCTAAAGTAGAAACAAAGAAGCATAGGTCCAAAAAGAAATGAAGAAAACTTCAAGGAAGAAACAAACAAAGAAGATTTAAAATTCAATGTAAGAAATTTGTGCTGATAACAAGTTGAGAAAGAATTGAAAGAGATGTTGAGAAAGAGTTGAGAAAGCTTCAAGTTTGTGTATTACATACATAGAGAAGGGAAAAAAATAAACAATAACTCCCCACTAAACTCCAGCACTATAGCTACACCATTCATTGTTTACTATAGTGAATGCTATGTAGAACGTGGTTGCATTAAATGCTTTCAACACAGAGTTAGTCCAACAACCACTATTTGATCAGGCATTCAAATAATTTGTCCTGAATGTTGTAAAAGCTCGGAAGTGGTAAACAAACTGGAACTTATTTCAAAGTAAGACCTGGGCGGGGATAGGCGACGAATGCCAAGCAACACGGGCTACTGATGCCAGAATACTTACATTTATGACAACACTCTTCTTTGAAACCGTGCTGCAAGCCAAGTTTTAATACGTTGTAAACTTGCCACCTTAGCAGTGCAATTTTCCCAGGAATGAGGTTTCCGTCTCATTCATCTCCCGCGAACTATTCTGCTAAAAGATTTGTCCTTACGCAGGTTCCGAAAGTTGTGAAGTCTCATGCTACACATGCTCAATCTTTTGAAACTTTCTTGCCATGATTGGTATTTCAAAACCACTATCCACTCGCCGCTTTTTAGCTGGAACATCATCCACCAACGATGATCGTAAGAAAATGCAGAGCTAAAATCTCAGAAAAATAACGAGGCTGAACCATGTGTGATGCGAAATTGATAGGGAAAATCCTTACAAACTTCTTAATACTTAAGCAAATGTAAATCCAAAACATTGAAAAAACGGGTAACCCTACCATAACAATCGACAATGATAAAGAACAACTCACATTTTTTCATTTCAACTTTTGTATTCGTCGACCTCTTTTTAGATTGACCGCTCTGCACCACGCACAACAGCTCGTTTAATAAGCAGCTCCACGCAAGTTAAAACCAGGATTATATAAATATTTAGGTGACAAACATCCATAAGAGTAACATTTTTCAGAGTGAAGTCCTCGCACCATCCCATACCGAGACAATACTGCATAATACTGTTGGTACTCAAAAAATGAAACATCATCAGCAACCATAATTTACCGTCAGCCTTGCCTCCGGTTGATGAGCTATCCATTCATCAGGATCGGTAGACTTGCCAGGCAAATGTTCGTTAACCATGGTGGTTCGGCCCTTGGACTTCGAGTCACTGACCTCAATACTAGCATTGGAACGAGCCAATCTATCGTCACGCGCTCCATCAGAGGATGGCGAGCTAAGGCCTGCACCAACAGTTATCCATACAGAATCACATCCCAGCAAATAGAAAGATCACAGTTCAGCGAATTACAATTAGAGCATGAGCAATTATAAGTACAGCGTTTAAATGCGATCAACGAAGGTCGAATGCGGTGAAGTATTTCTTCATCCCTTTGGATAATTGATTCAATTTAGTGAAGTGCAAGCGTTATTATTTGTCAACATATCATAGAGGCAGTAGCGAAACATTCGGCACTAATCAGAAGAGTCTCTACCTTTGTCAGTACGACCGTTTTTAACTTCGTGGCAAACAATGGACTTCAAAAGGAGAGTATACAGCTTCTCCGCAAGTCCATCCCGTCGCGTTTTAAATTCACGAGGATCGTCTGTAGCAGCTATTTCCAATGCACGATGTATCACCTTCCATATATCTTCTTCTTCGAAAATTTGGCGCAATTTTGTGTCCATGTTGTCCTAACACCCAACCACTACCCTAACCAGAGTTGGCCGGAGGACACAAGGGGTCACAGCCGACACCACGTCTTTCTCCCACACTTCTTTCACCATTCTGTTTCAATTAGCAAAGCATCGTTAATCATCCCCATCACCATCCTCGATAACCGAAGTTGACTGCCTCGTCAAGGCGCCAGCGACGCGGATGCCAATCCAGCAACTGCACTTGAAAGGGCACCACGACTTGTCTGTCTTGAAGTAGCTGGTTCTGTGAATAAACGCAATAATTATTCAATGCTCACGAACTACAAACTAACAACAGGCAACACTAACAGTTAATCGTCAAGCAATTCTCACACGGATGCCATTGACTGCTCATCGCCGATCAGTTAACATCCAATCAAGATAATTTAAGCCCTTCAGGATTATGCATTTTGTGATCCCACATGATCTTACATACACTCATACTTCTGCCTACAGGACGCCACATTACAAGCAGACATGTGAGCCACTCTACAAATTGGAAGAGCTTTAAGCCAGATAGAGAGGCTGGGGTAGCTTGCTTTCTCCCGAATTGTACCCTACGGTGGGGAGTTCATGATTGCATGATCCCACACTCTACGCTGCAAATGGCCGGAGCATGTCTGGAGCACCACTCAACGACGAAGTGTCCATTTTTATCATTTATTGAAGACTATCCAAACTATTCACTATCATTAGCAAATAGGCCAGTTTAGAAACCGTGGACTTGAATCATCCTTCAAAGAATCGATCACTTGAAAGGTAATAATGAGCCCTAACTCTGAATAGCTGTGCAACGCTGTCTCATCACATAGGTTAAACATGATTGAGGATCACCTCATGTCAAGCTAGCAGATCCACTGTCCTTAAGTAAACCTTCCTTCTACACAATTTACAAAAGTTCGGCTGGAGTGGCACACCGTAGTGAACATCCACATACAAGATGGAGCTCACTAATGCTCCGACATACCAAAAGAACTCGGTAGCCGCGTCATTATCCTTCGCCTTGGACGAGAGCTGCAGCCAACAGCATGTGCCGAGGAAACTCTAGCCCAAAGAAATAAGACGAATCACATCGCACGGCATCAATCGCCCACTCAGAAAACAACTTTCAAACCATAATATGCTAAATGCTGCCCACAAGGAAGCAAAATGCTTGGAAGCTGTACAAAGTTTGTATTCCTCACAAGACCTTCGCCCTCAAGATCGAAAATGTTATCCGCCACCAACCTGCTTCAGATACGAAAGATAAGTTGCTGAAGTTTACAATTGTGCGTCGTCCATTCAATGGTTCGAGATTCAGTAAAATTCGTTTCCAACACTTTGACAGTGGCTGGAAACGTCGAGTGTGAGATGATCACACTATCAGCGAATCAAGCCAAATGGTCATGCGCCAGGAACACAAGAGAAAAAATACACGCATAAATACTACTCGAATCCACGGAAACACGCATATTATTCCTGCGATCATCAACCTCGAGCTAGAGGTAAACCCTTGGGTAACTCATCTCCAACGCCTGTACCGAATTCACAACCCCACGCAGGCCACAGAAGTTGAATTGAAGCCACCAGAAACAAGACAAAGGAAAAAACGGGGACCAAAATCGACCTCGTTTGTTGACAAGGAGCACAGAAGGGAATAATCAAAACACTTCGAACACGCTAAAAAACCACAAAAAATGCTTAAGTGTTCACAGAGACACTTTCAGCGACACAAACAGCAGCCCAGGTGCGAAACTCCAGCGCGCATGGCATCCATCGGCAAAAGCGACGCCAAAGCTTCGCCAACCGTGGTTACTCGAGCTCTCTAAGCTCCCTGAGATACAAGAATAAATGTTACGCCGCCCGGCCACTGCCAATACCACAATCAAGCGTCACAGGAGCTCGGATCAGCACCACGACGCAGACATACCTCGCAGATAGACCAGCGCGACGCAAGGCTACGCGAACGAGCACTGCTTCCTCCACAGATCACCAATTCCGGAAATTCGACAACCAATCTTCGCCCCTCTCGGTGCTCTCTCCACAATTTAGCATCAATTCGTCACGCACTTCAGCATCTGCTCATCGATTCTGCGTGAGCCATCGTAGTGGTCTCACCTCGCGTCCGCCTCTCTCACCTCTAGTTGCCGAACCCAAGCCCGTTCCCTTGCCAGGGCCCCATTGCTGTTTCCTCCTCCTATGACCACGGACTCTTCCAAACAACTACTCTGTGGGGTCGGGTGTGGGCCACTACGGAGCGGGCCGGAGTTACCCCGCCCGCGATATTGACCTTGTAGTTGACCGTGGACCTTGTGACAACAAACTCAGACTCCAACCCTTTTTTTGTATGTGTTTTTCCTTAGGAAAGATACTTTATGTTGCTGACCATTGACTCCCATTAGACAAGGAGAATGATGTAGAGGATTTATTATCATTACTTTTTTTCTCTTCTTTTTTTTCTTATTATTTTTTAATGATAGAGAAAGCTATGATTCATCAGAAGGCATAGTAGTGGTGTAATGGGTAAAGGAAAAATTCATAGAAAAGACAGACCAATTCTCATGTGATGGATTGGTGCAACTTCAATATCTCCTACTAGACTAAGTTGCACGGAATTGGGTAGAGGAATCTAGGAGAAGGTGTTGTAAGGGTGCATAATTTCAGTATTGGGTGAAACTGGTTGAAAAAGCTGGCAGAATATGCCCAGTAAGATATTTTCTGCATAATATGTATCCAAGATGACAACATTTTGGGTAGGCAAGTTGGCACAACCAAATCACATGGCAAGTACTTTTTTTGGTCTTTCATCAACCTAGGTGGGCAAGTTATTGACTACATGATTATATGGTAAGAAATTCTCTAATTTTTACACAAAAAGGTAGTAATAATATACGTGGATGAGTTGAGATGTGAGGATCATATTCTAAGGAATTTGTTGAATGCCATATCTAATAAGGGAGTAATGGTTTGTGTGGGTGAGGTAGGATGCCAAAATCATGTTTGTACAAAATCAAGTTTCTAAAATTTGTTCCAAGGGTGATAAAGCTTAGTGAGTACAAAGTAGGGCATTGAATTCATTTGTGAGTTAGTATTGTGTGGTTCATTTCAAAGGTGGACACAATTGTTATGAAAAAATTTAAATGTAGCAAGAGGAAAGTCATTGCAAAGAATTTTTGCAATTGATGTGAGTATCAACAGCTAATTAAACTACACTGCTTGGAACTTGCTTACATGAGACTATAGAAGTTTTGTTTGTTTGTTTGTTTGTTTGTTTTTTTTTTAATTTTTTTTATGCAATTCGTTTTATTTTTAATATAAAATTTGAATTTAGTGACTGTACACTTGGAGATAAAAATAAAAAAATAAAAAAAAATCATACATGCTACTATTGAAGAATTCTTATCTAACCACTTAATGATTAGTAAATCAAATGTTTGTGTTTTAGGCTTTACTATCAATTATGCAGCATGTATATAAAAACAATATTTTTAAAAATATAATAAGAATATGTTGGCCCATTAGTTATACTAGAATGCATTTAATAGAAATAATTTTATCAGCTTAGATGAAAAAACAAGTTATATTGATTTATCATTTGCATACACAACATTTAATTCTTCTCATGCATAATGTCATTAGATTCTTTTGTATAAAAAAAGTTACTAAGATAAAATTTATTTGGATATTGAAGACAATAGAATTTAGAATGTTAATGTTTTGCACTAATTTCTACTTAGGCATGTCATGCAAAAAGATTATATCCCAAAGTTAATATTTTAAATATTTATTCTTGATATTTGATTCAAAAATAATATAAAAATATACTATATATATATATATATATATATATATATATATTAAAACTTGGATTTTTCAAAATAATATTTTAGATTTTTTTTTATTCTATTGACATCGTTTGGATAATAAATCAATATATAAAAATATTTTTATAGAATTTATCTTTTAAGTTTTTATTTTATTTTTACTTTTTAAAACAATATATTTATGAAAAATTTGCTAAAAGATAAAAGGACAGAAAAACCTTTTAATATTGATAATTTAGGTGAAACAATTTATACATATATATATATATATATATATATATCACTTAGAGATAAACATTACTGTAAGAAAAAAAAACTTCTAATAAAGTTTTAATTTGTTATTGTTATGATTTTATTTTATCAAGACATGTATTTCTAAAAAGATTGCAATAACATGGCTTGAAGGAAGCCGCTCAAGAAAAGTCCTACACAAGAATATATATAGGAATTGAGGTTGAAGAGTTCTTCACTCTCGACAACGCATCTCTTGGAATTTTAGCTCATCTTTCTTAGTATTGTTCGTGTACTCATTTGGTTAATTCAAGTTCTTGTTGGTTTCTTCTTGAAACCTTGTCCTAGTTCAAGCCTCTTACTCTATATTCTCGTGTTCTTAACAATTATCTCAAAATACTTCACATATTTTTATAGTGATTCAAATTTAAAATATTTATATTTAGAATATTTATATCTAAAATATTTATATCTAAAATATTTATATCTAAAATAATTTAAAATAAAATATTTATTATTTATAAATTAGATATTATTTTAATAAAAATGCTATAATAAAATATTTTATTTCAAATTTTTTAAAAATAATATATAATAAAAATTTAATAACTTATTTGTGAATAATTTATGATTTTTTTCTAAGTTTAAAAAATTAAATCATTTATATATATATATATATATATATATCTTAAAATAGATATATTTGATTTTTATATAATATTTTTATTTTAAAAAAATTTAATCAGTTTTTTTTCAATAAAATTTAATAAAAGTATTAGAAACTAAAACATTAATGTCATTTAATTATAAACTTAATATATAATTTTGTCAAAATCAAAATGATTCTAAAATCTTTCAATAATTATTATTTTTATTTATTACTAAAATAAATATATAAATATTAAATTTATAATAAGATGATATGATAATATTTAATAAATATAAGTCATTAAAAATTTAAAACCATTTATTTGAATTTATAAGTAATTAAACATAATTTAGATTAGATATAAAAGAAGTGACTCTCATGTATAAAAATAATATAAAATTTAGTAGAACCAATAAAATAAGAGAAATTTCTAATATATTTAGTTTTCTAAATTTTATAATATCATTAAATTAAAATCTAAATACAAGTATTAAAAAATATTTATCATCTTTTTAATGAAAGTTGATGGTTTAAATCTTTAAAGTTATAAGATCATATTTAAATAAAAATTAAATTCTAATGATTCTTTTAGTTTTTAAAATTATGCAATAATTCTTTAAGAAATAATTTTCATTACAACATGATAATTTAATTGAAAATTATTTTTTATTTTTAACAAAATTTAAATTTAATATCAATACAAAAAATATTAAAAAAAAATGATTGATTAAAGATCATAGAGCAAATTAGATTTTTCAATGGTGTCTAAAGTTTTATGTATTATAGAAGGAAAAAAACAAGATAAAATATGGCTACTGTCAATATAAGCAAAAAAATACTAAAAGTTCAAAAATAAAAAATTGTATTGTTTATTAAAAATATAAATATGTCAAAAAAATTATATTTTTATATTTAAATAATATATATATAAATTTAGTTTATATTTAAATTTTATTACTTATTTTATAAAATAAATAACCTTATAGAATAATAATATGTACAAAATATCACAACATAAATATAATTTTTTTAAATTAAATATTTTCAGTACTTAATTTAAAAAATTCAAATGATATATCATAACACATATGATAATTTAGTTTGTAAATATATAAGGAACTATTCTAATATAAAAAACCTAAAACCTTCCTCTTATTAATATCTTATAAAAGAGAGTCAATTTTTTTATAATATATTTGATGTCTTAATAATCCATATAGCATTCACTAGTTATTTTTTAAATTTATAATCCTTTGATCTTTATAAATGTAGTATATTAAGAAACAAACAAAAAATTAGATGCATATAATTAATAGATAATAAATTTTTCTACTAAGGTATAAAACAACATATATACATATTTGTGGTTCTACCAAGGTAAGTACTAGAGTTGCTAAAATCTTCAAAGAATCTCAAGAAAGTATCTTTATATTGATAAAATAGGTCTATATACCAATATAATACATATATTGTCAACAATGCCTACAATTTTAAAAAAGTTGTTAATACTTTTAATGCAACTTGTAGTATAACATCTATTTTAAGCAGCTAGCTATTTTAGTATTTTTATTTTATTTTTTTAGATAGAATATTAATTATATTCTAATTTGTAAACAATAAAACAATTCCTCCTTTAATATCAACTAGATGTTTAATTAATTTTTAAAAAGCCCCATTTTTATAACATCAAAATTTTTATTGCAACTACAAGTAGTTGCAATTGAGAATAAAAGAGTTTTAGATACAAAACATTGAGAATTATTAAGAAGATAGAACTTCAACTCTGTGGTATTTTAATATCAAAACTCAACAATTAAGGGTGGGTGATGAAGAGAAAAATAATATAAAGAAAAAATCAATACAAAGAATTATCAACACTAACCAATATGTTTAATTTGAAATTTATCTTTTTGAAGATTAAAGTTGTTGAAATGGTTGAATCTAGAAACAAAGAATTGTCTACTAACTTCAATACTTGTAAAACTTATAAAATCATGGAAAAGACATGTCTTTAAAAAAAATATTATAGTAACTAGTTCAAATTATACTAGATTTGAATTTCAATAATCAAATCCATTGTTGCAATATGTTTCAAATACAATATGTGATATTTGTATCAACAACCTTACATTGTTGAGAGTACAAGCAAGGTGGATTATGAACCACTATGTTGAAAAATTTTGGTAAAATATTCCTAATCACCAATGGATCACAATATCCAACAATTCAACAATGTCAAAATCACATCCATTTACCATTGTGTAATTGGCTCAAATGAAAATTTTCCAAACTTTTTCTCTATTATCATCATCCTACTTTGACGTCCACAAATGTCAAATTGATATAGACAAAACTGTATTGATCCCACTACATGCCTTACCAACGAAACTTCCATTTGTTACAGAAAAACAAAAGAATAAAACAAAAAAAATTTAAAAAAACATAAGCTACGACGACATCGACAATGCTGCTTGAAAGACGCTTGCATTCATCGTCGGTCAAAGTGGCTTAATTACCGCCAGGCAAGCTTCGTTGCTACCTTCTGATCTCAGCCATGGAACCCACCATCGCTGCATCGAAGTTCATTGCAACAGGACTCATTGCTCGTGTCTCTCAGCACAGAAAGATCAAATTTCGTCTCCGTTGCTGGGATCTGAGAGAGCTACCCGTAGAAGCATCCGCAGAGTTTTTTGCTTCACTTACCAGCTCTGTTTCACCCCAGAAGATCCACCCCACGGTGAGCTTCTCGCTTTCTCGACACTGGTGTTAAATCTCGGTGATTTGATAGGTTTCTCGAGGACCCATGTTCGTAAGGTGATCACATGTAGGTTTGTGTGGCGTTGGTTGTAAATTTTCGTGTTTTTGCTCGCTATTGTTCGGCGGAGGTTTTGGGTTTTGTGAAGAGAGGTAATGTGAGTGCGTTTCTGTGGATGGGAGCGTTGTTGTTGGAATCAGCAGGTTAAGTTGTAATTTCCGGTGTGCCTATGGTGGATCAACTTGTCAGTACAATTTTAAAAGGATGTGATGGTTACTGTGCGTGTAGTGTAGGATTATTGTGCAACTCCCCGTCTGTTGGATTAGTGGTCGTTCCTTCTGTGCGAGCATTTTGTGCTGATGAATTATGTCTTGAAAACTTGTGATTTCTACGCCTACAAATTGCGCCGACTTTGAGTCGCAAGTGTGGGATGTTCTCGTGAAATTCATGATTCGGGTATATATTTTTTTTCGGCTTGGTGCTGCATGTGCCACTTTGCTTGAGATTGATGCCATGTTTCTGGTATCTCAAATTATAATTGCTCATTGTAGAATACCTCGACAATGTGGTAAGAGGAAGCGGTTGGGATCCGAAACCTACTTTGGGAATGCGCGCGTTTGTAGAGCGCATAGACGTAAAGTTGCACAAGAGCTCGCATAGGCGTGTCAGGAGATACTATTAAATGGAGAATAAGAAAGATGACCGAATTGAGATGCTTGTATGCCTGGACTCCGCATCACCCTACTCATTCTTCGCCCTAATGGTGCTCTTGAGGTAAATTCGTTTTGATTATTGACTTTTCCGGAGAAGTTTAGAGTCTGATGAACATAGTCTAACAACGCTTGTTCTCCATTTGTGCACACAGCATGTACCGTTAGGGACGATGAGCTCACAAGTCCCGAAACCATGATGTTTCGATTTTGACCTAACACGTTTTTACTTTTGGCAGGTATCAGGAAAGATGGAACCTCCATTTGAAATTGCTGCCGGTTCTTCTTGGCGCAGTTCATGCCGCCACTGGCAACAAGCCCCCTGCCATGGTTCCTGCTAGAGGTTGACATCATTCCCATTAAGTCTGCGGACCATTGTTCCATGTCTGCTTCCTTCGTTCTAATAGAATAGACAAAATTTTCTGTATTTGTGCAAGTTTGTGGAGTAACCACACAGCTTGTCCTCATGACTCCTCCGGTGCCAAGTTTTGCAGGCCGATGGTTGATGGAGGATACGAAACGAAACGCTCGTTTCATGGATGTTCCATTCCGAGGGGTGCCAGCAAATTTTGGAACAACACTCAATTCTATGCAATGCCAACGCGTCCTGACAGCTATTGCTGAATCCAAGGCTAGTTTCTCTCCTGTGTACTTTACAACCCTAAAAAGCCTGAAGGATTTAATCACGAAGCTTTTTTAAATTTATGTTTAATGTACAGGTTGTTCCAGGACTGCGTTCGATGTCCTGGCTTGATCATGGCGTCTTCTTCAATGCTTGCATTTCTCATAATTTCAACTTCATTAATTGCCATTTTTGATCCAATTCTGGAATTGGTGATTGTTAGTTCTGCAGTTCGCTCTCGAATATGAAGTTGAAACTGTATCGCTACAATGCACTTCACGCACATGACCCTGATCGTGATGAAGTTCTGTGGGCCTTGTTACAGGGGTACAATTCCAAGGAACTTGCAGCAACATTCTTGGCCTTTTTTCGTGGCATCTTTGGAGGGGAACCCAACAGCGAGCTCAACATCAGTGACTCCAAATTTTTGCTCAAGTGTTGTGTGGCTGCGGGTTTCACAGAAGCAGAGTGTGAACAATATATCAGTTCTAGCAAGGATGAAATTATCAAGTTGCGACTTAAGGTACGTAAGCATAACCCTATTCTAATAATCCTGTAATAGCATTCCTATTGAGTTGTTTCCAAGTTCATCATCGTGTGGTATTTCTGGATTGATACCATGTCTTATGGGAGCAGTTTATGCTGCTGAATTGTGATAAAATCGGTTAAGTTTTATTAGTTAAAGAAAGGCATTTGTGTACCAAAATGCAACAGCTGTACATAGCCGAAAAATCTCTCTTTCTAATCCGCTTTCTAGATCATCTGGACTGATTCTTTTTAGTTCTTATTATTAACTATCGCAAGTCTTTCCTTAAGCGACCTATGTGATTGATGTGGTGTTATGTCTTTCGCTTTGGGGTTGCTACTGTTATCCACCCAATATTATGATTGAGTAAACCTTTTAAGTTGTATTGGTAATTTAGCCGTCTTTCTCAAGTTCTTTGGATTACGATTGGCTTTACTTCGGCCAATTCTTCTTGTATTCAGCAATCGTTGAAGTGACTGCCAAGAGTGATATACATGCTGCAGGAGAACACAGCATTAGCAGTGGAGAAAGGTATGTTTGGCGCCCCAACGATGTATGTATCCCCGAGAGAGAAGAGTCTGCAAGGAGTGCGCCAGCCTCGTGATTTGATGTTTTTTGGTTCAGATCGGTTTGAGCAGCTAGCATTTTTTATTGGCAAGCTTTGGGAAGGTCCTAATCCCCAGCGAAGCAGACTGTAGCTCTAGTGTGGAAGACGAATTGTGGAGTCTTGGAGCATGACTGTGCCATATTAACTTTTCCTCCACAGATTAGTTAGGGGATAGGGTGGAGTTTGGGTAGAATTGGACAAGATCCTGTTGTTTTCCATTATCAATTAGTGGCCTGCTCCTATGTCTCGGTTACTGTCTTCACATTGATCATTTTCTAATCTTTTGTGAAGAATTCGGTCTTGAATTAGAAATTTTGATAGTTAGATCAGTTGATGATTTTATACTGCTGGTTGTCATCTTTCATTGCTGCTGAGCATTTGGTCTCTTGTATTTCAACGATGAACATCCTTGCTTGTTTCTCTCTCTCTCTCTCTCTCTCTCTCTCTCTCTCAATATTTTTATTTGACACTTTAACAAAAATGTTAAAGTTTGAGTCTGTGGTATGATTAATTTTTTTTCTACAAATAAGATAAGAATTAAAAATATTTCATAGGTTGCAGATTATTTATTTTTCTAAGTTTTAAATCTATATGAGAGTTTTGAGTTTTTGAAATTTTATAAATTATTATAAAATATTACTTTTTCAATTAAAAGAACCTAGATTTTTCATTTTTGAATCAACACTCTTATATATATGGTTGTTTATGTATGAATATTTATACATGTAATATATATATATATATATATATATATATAAAGGAAAATTTTAGAACAGTAGAGACAATAAATTATGTTACACTTCAAATGTATGTACACAAATACATAGGTTTTGTATTAAAATCAATATATAGTTTATTGTGGTTCTATTTCATTATATAGTTTTATATATAGGTACTTTTTTAATAGCATTGGTGGCTGATATTTTAAAGTTTAGACAAAAAACATTTAGTTTCTCAAATAAAATTTTTATTTTAAAATTAAAAGAATATCTAAAAGAGAAACTGAAACTATTTCCAATCTTCCAATTTTTTCATGAATCACATGTATATGTCATTATGAATATTTTTATATATTTAAATAAAATTTAAAATAAATTATATTATTTAAATACAATTAATCTTAATATCTAATGTTAAATAATATTTGTGTATGAAACCAATAACTTATTTTTATGAAATCTTGTATTTTCCAACAAATAGTATAAGCAATAATTTTGGCAATAGGAGTTTATCTTTAAACAAAGGATTTATTTATGTGGTAACTATTAAAGAAATTATTACTATTTAAAGCTGAATAACTACTTGCTGCCATCTTATAAGACTACAAGTTAAAAAAATATTTTCATTATTTAAGGACAAATAAGTCTTAGATTAAGTAAATTGTCCTATATTAGAAAAGCTTGCTTATATTCTAATTTCTAATTCTTAAATTTTAATCCCTAATTCCTAAATTCTAACTTATAAATTTTAGCCAAATATATAGTATGCATAATAAAAATAAATAAATGTGTATTTATTCTATTCCTCAACCTTAGATAGTAGTAGCCTCCTAAAGGTCTAGGTATTCAATTGTTGTAACTTTACACCTATATATAATTTTTAATTTAAAAAAAATTATTAATAAAAAATATTACAATAAAGCATCATTTTCTCCTTAACATTTTAATGGCTGTAATATGTTAAAAGTTATGTATATAAGATATTCAACGTAATAATAATCATATATATATATATATATTATATACAATTTTGATTACAAAAACTAATATATAATTTGTATCAACTTTAATCAACAACTTGTAGCAAGTTGAGATATCAAATAGGATATACTCCAATTATTTAAATCCAACATATAATATGTTTTAACAAACATTTTTCTTCATAAACCCATATATAAAAAATATATTATATGAGCAACATTCACCAAAGGTTACAGCAATATTTTTTTCTTTGTACATTTTGAACAGTTTTCAAAAAGATGCGAGTTGTATGCAATGCATATTATTTCCATTTTCTAGTGAAATTTTTGATGTACTCAACTGCAACATTCTAAATTTATCCTTGCAATACACCAATCAATGTTTAAACTGCATTAGTAAGTCAGCTAGTTTTCCTACTAATCAGGTTCTTTATGGACAGTTAGCTGTGCAAGTTAGCCAACCACATTCAGATGTAGCACCACTGTCGAAGCAGCAAACATATTACGGGTGAACAGAGTGCCATTCAGTATGAACCCAGATTGTCATATCTCTACAAAACTCCTGGACAAAGCAAAAGCAACGATTTCAACAAAACATTTCAAGTGCTGCTATTGTGCCTCCACAACTTGCAGTGTTTGTTGGGCGATGGAAAGCTCCTCATTTGTAGGTATCACCAGGATTTGCACTTTTGAACCCTTCTTATGAATTGCCTTCGCTTCTTTCAATTTCCCTTCCCCGTTTTGTCCTTGGTCGACTTCAATACCAAACTTTTCCAAGCCTTCACATATGAGGGCACGAGTCCGACCTGATGCCGCTCCTATTCCCGCACTGAACACCAAAGCATCAACGTTTCCTTGCAGATGAAAAAAATAAGCTCCAAGGTATGAGCGAATTCGATGTACATAAACCTGCAGAGCCAGTTTATGCCTTGCATTGCCAGCTTCAGCAGCATCCCATACAGACCTCATGTCTTTCTCCCCACACAGACCAAACAACCCGCTCTTTTTGTTCAAAATATGTGTAACCTCATCGACGTTCATGCCCTTTTCAGACGCCAACATTTGGATTATTGCGGGGTCGATGTCACCTGATCGTGTGGCCATTACCAATCCTTGCAATGGAGTTACACCCATCGAAGTATCGATGCACTTACCATTCTTAATTGCAGCCATACTTGCTCCTGCTCCAAGATGCAACGCGATAATATTTACATCTGATTGAGGCTTCCCAAGGATGGTCGAAGCTTGTTGAAGAAGATACTGATAACTTGTCCCATGAAAGCCGTATCTCCTGATACTAAGCTCTTCATAAAGCTTGTATGGGATTGCGTAATGGTATGCAGCAGGTGGCATTGTTGAGTGAAAAGCGGTATCGAATACAGCCACTTGAGGACAGTCAAAAATCTCTTCAGCAATCCGAATCCCCTGCATGAACGAATCCACATTTGGGATTTCAAATCACTTGGCAAGTGGTAAAATTTTAATATATATATATATATATATATATTCACACACACACAATCCTGATCATTCTTGAAAGATGTAATTGAAGATGGCATTTCATGTGCTATTTCACAAGCCCAATAAGTCCACAAAAAGTACTTGAAACCGACTTCCCTGCTGTCACAATAACGAAATAGGTTAAAAGAGGATTTGTAGGTGTACTTCAAGGTTTGGAGGATTGTGAAGGGGAGCAAGAGGAATAGCTTTTTCAATAGCTTGTTTCACACTTTCAGTGACAAGAGCGGGCTGTGTTAAAGCCTCTCCTCCATGCACTACCCGATGGCCCACAGCTCTGACATTCTGAGAACTACCTTCTCCTAAACGAAGAAGATCCAGCACCTTTTGAAGGCCCTGCTTGTGGTGCAATATGTCTGGACCCTGCGCAATGTTAGAACAATGCGAACATTTTTCAGAACTTGTTTAAGTGAAATTTAGATGATCTAGGTGATGAAAGAAACAAGTTGTATCTTCAATAAATATAAGAAGCGATAATTGAAACGTGAGATTTCATTAGAGTAATCGTGACTAACAAAACATAACTTATAAAAACCCGCAAGATAAAATGCAAGGTACTGAGCCTGCTTACTTGTAACTTTACAACTTGAGACGTTTGAACATTTTTATGGGAGATGAAACTTCTTTCGGTGCCAATGCCATCGACAATACCTACAGAAATGCATGTGGCTGCTTTTGCAAGATCATAGAGGGCATACCTGCGAATGTTGAAATGCATCATCAAGTATCCATTCACAATAGAAACATGCTGCATTAAAGAAAGGTGCTAATGAGTACGTAAAAGAAACCGGAAACGCGGTGAAGAGAATGATTCAGGACCTGTGAAACTTATGCAAGCGCTGGAGGGAAGTTTAAACAGACTCACTCACAAACCGATGTTTCAGAAAACGAAAAACGAAGGCTTACCAACCTAAAACTGAAAATCGGAAAGCAGATGTAAAAATACACTCTATTTCCGGGCCGGTGATATAATGAATGGTAAGAAAACATCTAAACGTAAATGTAATCTTCAACCTGGCATGTAACAAAATGAAAATTTCAACAATTTTGTCCAATCTACAAAAATACCAAACCAACTTTCCAAATTACAAAGCCTGGGCTTCTCCTTGAAGAAACACACTGCACCTGCAATTACATGTGTGCGGCTTTTGTGCACGTCACAGTTGCCCTATCCCAAACTCTAACAGTGAAAACAGAACTTGCTGCTGAAGTTGAAAACATGAGGTGACATGCTCAGACATGGATCTCTCCACTAAATCCTTCTGCACTGACACTGCATGGTCGACTTTGAACGCGATAAACAATAACATGGTGATCGACCAAAACTAAGACTACACCATGCACGCTGCGACAATCGTGAAAAATCAAAATTCTAGAAGACTTATTCAAAAAAATCTACAGAAAAGGTTTGCCACATCAATCGTCCCTACGAATAGAATTAGAGCACGCTCGTTCAATTATCATACAAAAAAACGTAGTTACATATTAATCCTCGCAGTCGAGGTTTCAGGAACCAAGACTACCAGATAATTAGAGCCTGAGTTGCCAATACTTCGATCCTAGATAGATAGAGTTAAAAAAACGGTCACTCTTAATAAAGAATTTTAACGCTTCCGATAGCGATAGATCAAATACGATTTCCACTCCCGCATTGTCATACTCCCACTCTAAGCAACAACACGAGCTACAACCCTCCAATTCGCACCAAATCCAACGAAAAAAATTTAGGAAGGAGATTACGAGTGAGAAAGAACGGATCTAGGCTGCGGTCCAATTCCGATTTCCGAAGACTCACTTGAGCGAGGAACTCCCGGCGTTGAGAACGAGCACTGTCTTCGCCATCGCTGATGCTGGAACAAGTAGCCTCCAGTCAGCACTTGTTGCACTTTGAGAGAGAGACGATCCTAAAGCCGAGCTTTGGCACCCGTAGCCGTCCACCACACACCGTGCCCGTTTCTCATCCTCTATGTCATGGAACACACTCTCAAAACTCTGTCCAAAACATCTTCATCCACGTGTATACGTACATCCATCTGGGGTTAGCTCCATCTGTACTCTGCTGTCCACAAGCATACGAAGAATGCTTTTAAAGTCTACTTTCCTTGTAAAAGCGTAGAATTCTAAGTTGGAGTCAGTACTTTGACTTTTTCGTTTCGGAAGAAAGCTGGTTATACTATCTACTATGAAATTGCATAGGTTGATTAAAAACAGATTTTGATTATTAAAAATAATATCAGTGTATAAGACTATCATGCTTGTGTATAGAAATATATCTATACTATTTTCCTTGAATAATTGGGTTTTGAGTTTATTGAAAAATTTCTTTATTATCTGTAAATAATACAATCTAATTTTCAAATATTCATCGAAATCATTTATTATTAATAAAAAAATTTGTAATAAATAAAATATCATAAAATATACTTGTAATTCTTAATTAATATTAAAAATATATGGTGTTCTTAGCATTTCTTATTTATCTATTTGATATACTACTATACATGTCTCTTTATTTTTGTTTATTTCTATTCACTTAAGTAATATGAGTATTTGTGACATTAATTCCCTTTCTAGAGATAAGCTCTATACATAGGAATTAGATTTTAAATCACTTCACAAGTTGGTAAAGTACAAGGTCCGCTAAATAATATTTGTGACAAATTTTGATTTATACTTTGCACAAAGGTAGTTGAAAAGTCCTTTGGGCCACCAATAATATTCCATACTTAGAAAAAGACTACCTAGTTATTTGGTTTATTATTTAGGCATTTTAACTACCTTCAAATAATACATTCAAAATACTATTTGATGCAATATCTACCTTAAATATTATTATTAAGCATTGACATTCCCTTCTGAAGTTGTGGTGCTAAACATATTATATCTCACTATTAATCTAAGACAGAACATGTCATTTTTAAAGGTCTTCATCTCAATTTTAGTATTATAAAGATAATAAAAACTTAAGTTATTTATTTAATATTTTTATAAATAATAGTTTTTGAGATAAATTTTGTAGTTGTTGATTTTTTTATTTTGTGAAGAAAAAATTTATAAAAAATTTATAAGTGTATGTAAATATTTTCTTTTTTCTTTTTTTGCTTTAAAATATATTTTTATTACTTTCAATCATTGGTCTCTAGTTTGGATGGATGTTGTTAATAAAAATAGAAATATTTTTGGATCATTTGTACAATTCTTAATGGATCTTGCATGCACTTTATTAATATCATATTTGGACCAATGTACAAAATATTCTAACTTATTTGGCACCACATTAGTTTTAAGATATTTTCTACTTTAAATTCTTGGCCATTATCAATATTGATAAAAATTTAATAAAATTAGATAAACTACAATATTTAATTAGATATGATATCAATTAGAATTCTATAATATCTATAGATATTATTAAAGAACTTATATATTTTTTAATATGTAATCTTTTTTATACAAGATATTAAATAAATAATTATAATATAATAATCTACCATCACGAAAATAATTTATAAAAATATAAGATTTTTAGACATGAAATAGAATCTACTTAAATAAATGACTACAATTATTCTAAAGTAGAAAATAGTTAGAAAATTCTATACAATCAATGATATTACAATTTGAATTTTTGCCAAACAATAGATATTACAAGATTGTACAAATGCTTTAACAACTTTTATATTAGAGGCCTTTATAAATCTATTGAAATAAGTTTCTAAAATTATGTTATATCCAAAATATATTACTATTCAAAAATTATACTTTATTTAAAGAACATGTTATTGAAGTTGACTTTGTAGAACAAATAAATGTTATTTGGAATAGAGAAGATTTTTTTAGAAATAAAATTTATAAAAACCATCATAAATACTTTTCTTAACTTTAAAAATAAGAAGATCTACAAACACATTTGAATAAACTTCATAAAACTAATGTGAAGAAAATAAAAATAATTCATTTTATTATTTAAAAATATAATTGCTCCACTAATTTTAAAAAAAAAGTGTTATTGATCATATGTAGAAGTGTTTATATAAGGCATCTAAAAATCTTATTTTTGAAAATTATTATATGTAAAATTTATATTTATATTTAAACATAAAATTATAAATATAAAATGGATAAATTAAAGTTTTTATTTGAAAAGTTTTGCAAAAATCTTATGTATTTTTTTAAAAGCTTCAATAGAATCATAGTTTTTAATAGCTTTAATAAATTATGAAATCTTATTTTGTGACATAATTTGAATTTTTTTTTAAACTTATTAATTAAAAATTTTATGATTGAATAATTTAGAACAATGAAATTTTAAAATGTATAAAAAATCATAAATATCATCTTTTTAAGACCAAACATATAAATATTTAAATACCAAAAATTACAAGCTTATACAATTTATTTTATTAGATATTTAAATTTCTTGTTGTAAATTATTTATTTATTTATTTTTATAATTATTTTAAACATGAAGATTTTATAATTAAGTAATAATAATGTGTAACTTAAATCATTTAACAAAAGTCTTAGAAAAAAATAAATTATTGTAGTATTGATAATAAGATTTGGATCAAATTTATACATAAAAATTTTAATTGCCTTTATTCACTTGAGATGTACTTAAATTTTAAAAAATATATATGTATAAATAAGTAGTTTATATGATTTTTAGAATTTATTGTAAACAAAAATTTTAAATATAGAAATTAGATTTGATATAAAGATATTTAATTAATAATAATAAAAATTTAAAAAGATATTTTTGGCAATTAATACCTTATTGGTATTTTTTTAAAATTAAATTATTTTAATTATAATATTTATATATTATATATAATATTTAAAAAATATAATATATTTCTTATTTATATAAAATAAGAAATTTTTATTATATTATGGTTGTTAATAGTAATTTTATTTTTAAAATAAATAAGATATTTTTATTCCTAATAAATACAAGTTAATAATATATATATATATATATATATATATATATAAGTCAAATATTAAGATTTTTTTTTAATACATATATTTTCATAATAATAATAACATTAAAATTCTAATATATATAAATTTTTAATATGAGTCAAAATATATTGGTATAAATATTTTATATTATTAAATTTAAGAAATATTTAATCAAAAAATATTAATTTATTATTTATTATATAAATAATACATAAAAGAGATTGAACTATGTACAAATACATCCAAGCCTACAATGATGTGAGTAAACTATCAAATATGTGCATGAGATGGTCTAAAGATTTTGAAATAAATAAAATAAAATGTTTGTGTATTTAAAAAATATACTTTGATATTTTAGTTTAATTTTTTTTGTAAATTTATTAAATTCCATATATATATATATATATATATATATGATTAGAATACTTATAGTCTTAAATCACCTATTTATTAAAAAAGTTAAGTGATTTAATATTGACTAAAAATCTAAAATATAAACAACAGTATTAAGATGCTAAAAGTATCTATATAAATTTTTAATTAAATAGTATATAAGTTAATAATGATAATAATAAAGATGCTATTAAATTATATTTTAAATAATTTTAATAGCAAAATCTAAGATAAAAACAAACACTTAAAAAAAATTAATGTAAGAAAGGAGTCTCAAAATATTACAATGTAAATTTTTTGGTAAACCCAAGTTAGAAACTATTTTAATGTCTAAGATCCAAATACCATGCTTGACACTTTTTTTTTGTTAAAATACATGACAACTTGGAAGACAGTGATGACTACATAACAATCTCACCAAGACAAACTTAAGTTTTATTTATCAGTTATTCAAAAATTAGAAAAATATAAAATAGTTTTGTTTTGAAAAGTATAAATAAGATGCAGATAATGAGAATCCCATGTCATCTTCAATGAGTGGATTCAAATAAATGCACTTGTATTATTAACAAATACATAAACAAAGTGTTCATATCATCATTGCTGCATATGACCCAATTTCAAAATCTAGGGCACATGTATCAGCAAAGTTCAAGACTCTACAATTTCTTGGTATTAGGTAATAGCCATTCTAATTCTTTTTTATATTATATTTTTCTCTTTTTTTCTTATTTTCTTTCTTCTTCAATGATACATGATTGTATTGTCTTTTGAATTTTATCTAAATTTATCTCATTTATACTTTTTTTTTGATAAATCATTAAATTATTGGTTTTTTTATCTTAATAGTAAAAAATTATATTCCATATAAATATATATAAATTTATATGTATATAAAAATAAACTAAAATATAAATAATTCAATATATATTTTATATTTTTATAGATATGAAAATTATTTTAATCCTTTATCATATCAACATTATTTTAAAATAAAAAATATTCAAAAGAATCTTTATTTTAAATTTTATATTAATAAAAAAATTCCTTCATTAAATTTTATTATTTTCATTCTGAAGTTCTTATCTAATAGAGTTGTTATATAATGCATTTCTACCCCTACTACTTAAATATCTTTAGTTAATCTTTTTCAAATTTATTTTAAAATTATAATATCCTTAATATTTTTTTAATAATATACAAGGAAAAATAAATAAATTATAGTTATATTATTTCAAGAATTTTTCTATATATCAAAAATAATTTAAAGTATATTATTTAAAATATTTTAATCAAATAAAATATAGCTTATTTTGATATAATATAAATATTTTAAAATAATTTGAGAAATAATTTAAAATATTTTTATAAAATTATAAAGCTTAGAGTTAATTAAAATTAAATTTCCATCAAATTCTCATAAAAAACATAAGATATTATATAAGAACAAATCTTACAATTAGAAATAGGTCTTAAATTAGAATAATAATAAATTTTTAATTACAAGTATGGAATAAATTTAGAAAGAATACTATTAAAAATATATATATATATCTTTACTAGAAAGATATATATATATATATATATATATATATTTTTAAAAAGGATCTAATAGAGAAGGTTTTAGATTAAGTCAAATCCTAGCACATCATCCACAAAAAGACATACAGCAATAAATAAATCTATGCCTTTTTTTTTCTTCTTTTTTTTAAACATCAAAGTGTAACACATCATCCACAAAGACACAAAAGAATAAATCTATGCCTATTTTTTTTTTTTTTTTTCTTAAGCATCAAATTGTTATTATCTTAGTAGTAGAGGATAAATCATCAAGCAAAATAAAGGATTTCACAATTGGAATTTTAACACCCAACCTCTCATTACCAACTTGCCAACCTTTGGTAGTTTAAAGTCGTTCCGCACTAGATACCTGAGCTTGTTTTGCAGCAGAAACCACAGAATCCTTGACACCGACAGATCACCGATAAACCACCTGGCAGCATCTGCAGAATACACAAACAAGTCGGTGACGAAGCAGACCGAGAGTCCGGCTCGTTTTGCACAGACATGTGACCAAAACCGACGTCATTTGAAGACATCGACTGCCGCAGACAACCAGACCCATGGTTTGCGAGGCAACACCCACAGACACCCTCAACATCAGCAACCAAAGTATCAAAAGTACCGAGATCTTGTGTGATTAGTGCTGGAGGCAATAGGATTGCGATGCTATGCAACGTGAGTATTTGGAAAACCATTAAAATGTATATCATAGAAACTGAGATAGAAATCACGGCATTGCTCTTAAAGCTCGGAAACCATATATACATCGATCTGTACAATTCGAAGAGATCTTTCGGTCTAATACATGCTACGGTTGCTTGCGGTGAGCTTGGTGCTGCGCTGGGTCTGGCAGGCGACTTGCTCGAAGACGTTGCTCTTTGTTGAGCTCGGTGGGTGATATCCCATCCCTAATACAGATCCCTAGACTTAACTACTTGTCTGTGTATGCTACAGGTATGATACGCGGCTTCCAAAGCAGCAAGTGCGTGAGCTAGCAGGAATTGCTGGAGCGTCGATTCTCACTTGTAGGAGTGAGTAGCACAACTATGCCAAGCGTTGAGAGCTATGGGATGGGAACCTAGTGCTGCGAATCTTGAGGTTGGGAAGTGCCGGGAGGTGGGGAGGTAGATCCCAGTCTCGGAAGAGTTGCAAGGCGATTGCCGAGTTCGGTCCGAGCTGGACCATGACCTGGAGCTGCAGATTCCAAGCGTGAGATCCAACTTCAGCGTTCCATTTGGTGACTGATCCACGGCGGCTGTCTTGCCGGGAGAAATTGGTTGTTGACGGCTACATTCTTGCGCGCTTTGCGCTTCCGCCGCCTGAGCATGGCATTTTGATTCTTCATTAGGAGTACGTCGAAGTTGACCGGAGTGGGCTGCGATGGAACGAGAGAGAGATGATGTTTTCTTGAGAGAAAGACTGGAATTACTGGTGGAGGTGTTTTCTCCTGGTGCCAAAGTAGGGGAGTCGGAAGGAGGCGATGAGCAGGAAGATGGCAACTCGAAATTGGTACGTGCCTTCGCCCCACGTAATCTCCTCGCAGCGGCGTCATACGCCCTTGCCGCATCTTCAGCTGTGTCAAACGTCCCAAGCCAATGCCTGCATTTCCCAATTCGGTCACGAATCTCAGCTGACCAGCGCCCCCACGGCCTCTTTCTGACGCCGCGGTAGGCTGACTTTGTAACAGGTCTTGGTGAGTGTTGATTACTCACGACCTTGTCGGTGATGTTGTTCGACAAGCACTGACGTTCCATTTCGGCATACCTCGCTCCATCAGTTACAGTGGTAGCGTAGAATTGCGGATGCTGCAGAGTATGAATCGCAGATCCTTCAAGCCTCCGCGAGCCCAGACTTGGGACTTCGGACTCTGAGGAGACCACCCGGACAGCCGGGTGAATTCTGTGGATCTGAACGCTATATGGGGTCGCTTGTTGAATACTGGGCATGTCATGTGCAGAAGTCATTGAACTGTCCAAGAAAAAATCGGTGTGTGCTGCCCCGGCCGACATATCGGCGACGGAGAAAGACGAATTGACAGAGAATGGCTGCTGTTCCCGTCGATTAGGCAGAACCGGAAACTTAGAAGTCGTTTCCTGTGAAGAAAACCCCGATAATTGTCTCGAGGGTTCGGGATTCCCGAAGAGGTGCTGTCCCACAACCGCACCAATGCCGTAGTCGTGACTTGCAACCACGTCGTCCCCCAAGGCCTCTGACGATGAGTTCCCAATTGTCCGGCTGGACTGATGAACTTGGTTCCCAACGTCGCTCTTCATTGGCATGTTCGCAGACTGCTGCAAGTGAGGAAAGTCATTCTGGGTCGGGTCTGGATTGCTGAACTGAGACGGGTGGCGAGAAATGATTCCTGTCGAGAGAAAGGACGAATTCTGAGGAGGATCGGTCCTGATGTCAGAAGCGGGGCGATGGAATCTCATGTCCTGAGCAGCGATGTCGGTGTGTTTCAGATTGAGGTGAAAGGGGGACGGATCGAGTTGGGCTTGATTCTCGTAAGACAGTGTTGATATTATACACACATCGCACAGATTGTGAGAGGCCGGAGCCAAGCAGTGCGTACAAGCTCCTCCAACAGCATCCGGTTGTGCGTCTAAAAACCCTGGGTGATCAATTTTCTCTTTCTTCACCAGCGAAGGCAACAGGCTGGCATTCCACTTTCGCTTTGCATGTGCAGCAGCACTGCCAACCAACAAAGCATGCACTTCCATCGCTCTGATTGCTCCAGCGGATTTCAATTTCCCAATCACTAATGCTACATTTCACGTCGACAGCAAATGCTTCATGAAAACTTGCTGAACCGCATCAACCATGTGCTGACAACAGTTGAGGCTTAACTATGGTTTATGAATGAGAGCACCGCCGCTCCAAACAGCTTTGCTCAAAAGAACTCCGAAGGCATCAGATCTGACTAAACAGAACGATGTGCGCATTCTGCTTAATGCTCCTCGTTCTAGATGCCAGATGAAACTAGGAAAACGATGACTAGGGGAACGACTGTACAACCTCGAACTAGAACAAAAACCGGCCATGAAAGTACCTCCTCTGAAGACACGAGACCATGAATTCTACATAACAGAAGTCCGCCTAGGCTTTCAGCAACCTGAAGAACAAGACCCTTTTCGTGTCTTTTCTTTTATTGTTTTGCACCACGACAGTTAAATGGAGCAGAGCTCAGGTCAGCTTTTGATTCAACCACTGAAGAATAACCAAGTGAAAGAAGACACTCCACACAAGAGCTTCAGTGCCAAAAGCTTAGAGCGATTAACGACCCAAAACCTGTCTAGACCCAAAACCTAGACCCACAACAAAAAAACGGAAGCGATCTTGCGAGGACCGAAATGACGTTGCAAGAGAAAGTAGAGGAGGAAGAAGCAATGGCCCAGCTCCCACTGCGAGCTGAAACCTCAAGGAAGCGCCGAGAATCCCATACGTCGGCATGGAACGACAGTGGACTTTAAGCATCACAGATTGAAACCATCTGAGGTACGGTCCGAAACGAATTATGCTGTTCGTCCCTGCGGCTGTCGCACGAGATTGCAGACTAACAGAGGCGACGCTAGATCGTGTGAGAGAGACGGAGAGATCGTGTGAGAGAGCCGGAGGGATCGTCCTTCTGATGCCGAGCCTCGAAGTGGGTGACGCTAGAATACGCAACCCCTGGCGGTGCCTTTGTGCTTCGCTTCCAGGGGCACACCTCTGCCCACGTGGCAGCCACGTAGGCTGGCACATGGACGACATGTCACACCCCCGCCGCCACCTCATCAATAGTGCCCCCCTCTTCCTCTTCCGCCCCCTCCATACTGATATTTGTTTCAAATTAGCGAGTTGAGAATTGGACAGGAAGAAGATCACTTGGCGCCATCTCCACCTCTATTTAGACACCCTTTTTGTTGGTCTTTGTGAAAAGCAGCCTTGGTTGTGGCAAAGGTGACTTAGATTAAGAAGGAGTAAAATTGTTTTTTTTAACAAAAATGTTGATTTGATGCTTTCCTATTTTCCTGTATTATACACAACACATTTTTTCTAGTTAATGCCCACATGGTCGTCCCACCTGTCTTTCCAAGTTCTTTTAAGTTTTGTTTTTGTTTGTTTGTTTGTTTGTTTTTTAAACTTCCTACAGCTTCTATTCTAACATGAATTGGAAATTATTCTCCTTCTTTTCTTCAGTGATATCTATGTATATAATTTTGTATCAAGATATTCAGTATTTAAAACCATATATATCTCTAGATTAACACAAATATAAATTATTTTGTGGTTGGCATTCCTCTATACAATATTGGATGATAACTTTGTTATGATTAAAACTTTGTTAAGATTCTTGCATGTGTTGAATGAATTTAACTAAAGTTCTTATTGAGTGTCTGTGTAAACTTATTCAACATACAATTCTTTTAAGCCAATATTAAACTTATTCAACATACAATTCTTTTAAGCCAATATTGTTGCAAGTCTTTTTATCATATTAGAAATTCTATTCAAATTTTTTTGAAGAAAACTATATGGGTTCTTATAAATATTCATTGATTATTATAACTTCAAAATAATAATAGTAATAATAAAAAATGAAATTATCTATTACTTTTAACAATAAATTTTTTAATCAATTTGATAAGATCAAATTTTATACTAAATATTTTATATATTTAAATATATATATATATATATATATATATATATGATTTATAAATACTAATGTATTTCAAATATAATATTTTTTAAAAATATATTATAAAACTACTATAAATAATATAATATAATATATATCAATTAAAAATATCTATAATATTATAATTATAACTAATAATAGTATATTAACTACTATTAGTGGCATATTTTATTTCTTACCAAAAGTTTATTGCAAGTTTTTTTTAAGATAATTATAATCATTTATAGATAATATATTTTTTTATCAATACCATATAATACTTAATTATATTATAAGTACTATTTTTTTTTTTAAAGTTTAATTTTATATTATTAAAAAATCTCAAAGATATATATATCTATATTTATTTTTACTTTTATTTTTTTAACTTTAATCTACAAAATCACAATCAACTTGATAAACATATTTTATTCTAATCATAATTATTATCTTAAATTGTATAGGTTTTAGATTTTAGAAATTGAAAACCAAATAATAGAAGATATTCTATTAAAAAAAATAAAATCTATATAACATAAAAAACAAGATTTGAGTTAGTAGAAGTCTAAAAAATACCAAACTTAGTTAAAGTGTCACAAAAGATACAAAAACTCTTTAAGTAACATAAATCCAAAGGAACCAAATAAGCGCAATAGAATAGAGAGTTAATTCAAAACTTAATAATGTATTATATATATATATATATATAACACTTTTATAAACTTTAAAAATTAAAAAATTAATTTTAAAAAAAAAATTAACATTTAGCAAAATTATTATGTCATCTATCATTTGTTTAACTTCTAAATGAATAGCTTTAACTTTCTTAGTATAAGTATTTGAAATTAGGTATTTTAAATAAAAAAATTTAAAATTATCAAGTATTTTTATCAAGAATTATCTTATATTATGAATATAGATCAAATGTATATTTTTTGGTTATTATATTCATTTATGATTTAAAAAACTATTCTTAAATCATGTTTGAAGGCACTTATAAATACACAAACATATTTCAAATTTACAAGTAGTTGTCAAATCTTAATACTAGATATTATTATGAACTAGACTAATCTATATACTATTTTAGATTTGATTAAAAGATACAATGTTTAATACATATATGAAAATTTACATGACCAAATTATTTATTATATAACAAGTAAAATTTTAAAATCTTTGACAAAATATAAAAAGAAAGAAACCAAAAAATAAAAATATTGGCAAAGTTGGTCCACCAACAAATCTATGTGGACCAAGATAGATGCCACATATGCCTTGCAACATGAAGAATGACACATTGCAAATTGAGTTTGCAAACTTACCAAACCACTAGCTATGTATGAATGAAACAAATAATATATACATATAAACAACATTTCTTTTCTAGTTGTTAATGTAACAAAAACAAATCTTGTGCAGTGATCTATCAAGCATGGTTGAGATTTTACAACTATAGATTCAAACCACCAACCTCTCTAATACTATTTTACATTATTTATTTTTTTGGGTACAACCTAACACCCTATTAGTTTAAGAGCATTCTACACCAACTAATAGACAACATTTCTATGGACCAAAAACCACACTCCATGCTGACTTGATTTCATTCTTCTCCTCCCCCTCCTGTTTCTTCACGCCACCCAAATGTGCGACGTTCATGTTCTGCCACAGCAATCGAAAGAAACTTCCCGAAAAACAAACAAACAAACAAACAAAGCTACGAAAACCAGTTTGGGAATCAGCACTGCTTTTTTTCCTGGATCGGCACAACAAATGTGGCCACTTGGGGACCCTACTGGGGGTGCCCCATGGTGACGCAGCTGCTTGTTTGGGTTCCGGAAGAGAAAAATAATGAATGGACTGCAGCGAGATTTGCTTGGAAAGAAGCACTTCGAATGCAGTGGCTTCGAACTCTTTACTAATTCCTCCTTCTTTGCTGCTTTTCTTTTCGTTGAGCCCAGAGTCCGAAGTGGAACCTTCGTGGCCCCAACGAGCGCCTTAGATCCGGAATGCCCAGGAGTGTACGACCCCTGCTTCTTCTTCTTTAATCCTCCCACTTTTATGCCTTCCCTCTGTCGTTTTGTGGCCCCTCGTCTTGTCGCCGGGTTTTGATTTTTGCATGTGCACCGCAGACTGGTTCAGACGTCTTGCCATCATTACATGCTAAGGGATCGTAGCATACTAGCAGCGATTCCTGGCATTTGAAGACAACTGGGAAAGAGCAACATGGCTGGGTTTTACTCGCAGGGAAGCTGTCATGTTTTCAAGTTACGTCAGAGCAGTGCAGTGTCCACTGTTTCTTCCATTTCTGTGGCCATTCTCGATAAAAGGAATGATTGGGATGTATGATATTCTAATGGGAGGGATGAAACCCTGGATATTCTCTCTGGCGCTGCCGCACATACTAGTCATGGCCATCGTTAGCCCATGAATAGCAGGGACCATGAATCACCGACAGGCTCCGATTTATTTTCATGTCACCAACTTGTGAATCATTTTGTGTAGATTTTTACTTTATTTTTCTTGTTTTTCACATTATTACAAAATACACCACACAATTTCTTCTCATTTATCATTGTCATGGCTGCGGCACATTCTCTTTCAGAGACAGCTGACCTTTAGTTGCAGGGCAACTTCAAGGATTGATCGAGTGGAATGCCCAGATTCCCTATTTAAATACAAAATTCTGGTTCAATTTCAAAAGATTCATTCCTCTTTGAAATCAGAACTCAATAGTTATTTCTCGGACCTTATGGTGAATGGGGTTTATCGGCCCCATTCATCTCCAATTTCTCCCAAGATACTAGTTGCACCTCGGACGAGGACTTTCCAAATGGGCAACAATACTTGGAGTGATCATGCTATCAACCCTGCTCCATGGATGCTAAGCATTAGGGGTCTGTGAGCCTAGGTATCAAGCTACTATCAGCTTGCTTTCCCTCTACAGCTCTGGAGTATTTGACCTACTTTCGACACATTAAACTTGTGATGCAGGAAACGTGGTTTCTTATTCTGCGGTCTATGCTCGGTACCGCACTCTATAAATGGAAGGGTAACTTACCCTTCTGTGTTCTGTGCAACACTAGATTTGATAGTGACTATCACTTAACAACTTCTAACTGTCTCACTTTGATTTTATAACCAACCAATATTTGTATGGAGATTAAAAAATAAAAATCAAGAAATGGAAACAACATCTATTCGTGCAACATTTAACAATGGTTGAAAGCACTTGATTATTACAGAAGCTATGTTAGTTTGACAGCATGCTTTAGATACCCTGCTGTAGATATTAGCATGCGTCGTACTATAGTGGAAAATTTGTAGAGGAGTCTGTTTCAGCATCTAGAGACGATGAAGGCAATGGCATTGTAAAAACTTGTGGACGATAGTGAGGTAGACAAAGTCGTGTCGCAGAACGAGAACAAGAGATTCTTCTCTCCATGTTTTTTCTTTTTTCTTTTTAGAATTTAATTATATTGTTCTGAATCATTCTGCATATTCTACAAAGTTTTTAAATCATGCGTTTGTCCACACATAGGATTGATTGATTTGTCTCCACATCCACTTGGGTTGTCGTTGGCTCTTGAAGACTTGCTCTTTAGTCTTACTTCTCATTGACCACGCAGCATTGACCACGCTACACTCGTCCTAGAGGATCTTTCTTCTGCTATAGGGCTCAATATCTAGCGGTTTGTACGAATGCGAAATTGCTAACACTGTTTGTTTGTTTGTTTGTTTGTTTGTTTGTTTGTTTTTTTTTTTAACATAAGGATGTAGCCTTCCTTGCTGATTAATGGAATTTAGGTTAAACAAGAGGTTCAGGCAGATCCTGAGCTTTTACTCAAGGTGAGCTATCCTTACCTTCAGGGGTACAACAAAGTTCCACTTTGTTTAGTTTTCTATATCTAGGATTGTTAACCTGCTATCTCTTACCCAAATTGTCCACCTGGTATTTGAGTTTACTTATGGATAAGGATTTTGATTTTGTGATAGCATGCCTTACTATAATCAATTAGCCTGTACCAAATGACACTCTCTATTTTTTTATCCAATTTTTTAATAAAAAAATCTCATCATCAGTTTGTTCCCATATGGTCCAAAAACAAGCTCCAAAAATTAGTGGTCATAAAATCTTCATATCCTTAATGTTAGTGAATGCATCACCAAAAATTGTTTGTTGAAGTATGAGTGCTTGTTTGGATTTACCTCTAGGGTCTTATTTGCTGAAGAAGTAGAATATAGTAGCACTCCAATCCAAGATTTTTGGACCTTGTTGCAACTCCAAAATCTATCAAACAAAATTTTAAAGATTTCAAGGATAAAAAGTGGACATGTATTGTTAATATTTTTGACAATCTTTTTCTTCTAAGCATTTATCACAATACTTCTATGCCAAATTAATAAACAAGTTCATACTCTTTTTTATCTTAATCTTTTTTTTGTATGGTTTTCCAATTTATTTTGTAATCTAAACAAAATATCCTTTGTTATTTTGTAATTTGGATTGGTATAAGAAATATCCTATTATAAAATAACTTCTTATCTTTTTTGCATTATATTCATCTAAAGATCAATCTTCATTGTCAAAAAAAAACAGTCTTTAGGATTGAATTTGAATTTATCGACAAATCTAGAAAAATTAATGAATTGATATAGGTGGCTTGGAATCTTTTTTATTTTATAATCTTAAAATAGAATAAAGAAATAGAATCACTTAGTACCAATTTTAATAAACTTGGATAGTATTGAGTTTTTTTTTTTTTTTTTTTTTTTTTTTATCTTTTTTAAAAATATAGCTGGTTTTATATATTAAATAAATATTTTGGCTTATATCACTATTTAATAGAAATAGATTTCTACTCTTGCCTCCTTGGCAATTTTTTGGTATTTGAAAAATAAAGGTTGGTTAGTTTTTATTCTTATAATAATACAAGTCTAACCAATCCTTAAATTTGAAATTGGAAGGATCTTCTATGAATACTTTTATCTATTTTGGAAAAAATTTAGAAGATTATATAATTCTATATATTCATTTAAAAAGAAGAGATTGAATTTAATTGAAGTTGATTTCTATTGCATAAGTCTTTTAGCTTAAAAATACTATAAGCTTTTTATTTGAAGTGTTTTTGCCTTGTATAAATAAATGAACATTATCTTAGAGATTTTAAAACCTATAAGGTTCAATCTTTCTTAATTTTAAAATAAAAAATTTAAGATTGTATAATATTTATCAAAATATATGTATCTAAGGTCTTTAATCTTATATTTCTATGCATTACATACTCTCTTCCATATTTTAGATCATGTGGCATATTTTGAAGAGAGTTTGATAATCAAGTGAATTTTAAGTTCCTACTTATTGATACCTTTAGAAGATTGTATTAATTTAACTCAATAATATAAGAAGTTGAATAGAAAGAATTTTCTACACCTAAATATTTTTAGGATCTATTTGACCACCAAAGCCTTAAGAGACATATTAAGGTCTAATAGATTAAATCTTCTTCTTTATACATACTGGCTTATAATTTTTTATTGAATCTTTTTTTTTATAATAGTCTTTATTATTTCTAATAAGATATTTTTAACAAATATTTATATAAGTTTTATTGCCTAAAAAGATATATTTTATTTTATTAGAAAATAAACAATAAAATCTAATATTATATAATTAATTATTTATATTCTTCTTATCAAAATTAATCTTATTGAATATTAATATTTAAATCTTTTTTGAATCTTTTAAATCAAAAAATTATCAACTATTAAAGATGTGATGTCTAGTCCAAAAAGATAGCAAAGAATAACTTGAATTCTTCTTTTTGGACCTAGTTCTATTAATATTTATTAGATTATAATAAAAAAGAAATACAAGCATATAATTTTATAACAAAAATTTTATAACATATATTTAGTTAAGTCAAGAAGTTAAGTTTATTTTTAATTTTAATTTAAAAAATTAATATTTAATTTTATACCATTAAAATAAATAATAGAATCATTAAAATATTGGTTGATTATTAATTATCCACTCTTTATTGGCAAAGAGATATTTTTTATTCTTAATTGATTTGATGCCAATTTGTGAGTCCCACCAATAAATTTTAATTGGTAGATTAGTTAAAATTATAATTTTTAAGTTATTCAAATATAAAAATATTAAGATTAAAGATTCTATTTGATTATTTAAGTATTCATTAGAATTTAAAAAATTTTATAAGTTACAAGAGTCTTATTAGAAAAAAGTTATAAAAATGGAGTCTTAGTAAGTCTTGGAGGTAATTATTTTAGTTGGTTTAATATTTTTTTTCTTGATTGTAAGGATTAGTATTTAGTTATTGATACCAATGTCTATATTGGCCTTCTATTTATATGTATTATTTATTAAAAGCCTATAAATGTTACTTAATAGATAGAAGAAGCATGAGAAAAAAAATCTCATGTCTTTTTAGTTATTTATGTAGAAAATAGGATTTTTAGTTGATTTAAATTGGTTTTATTACTATAAAAAATCATCAAGGTAGAATAAAATAATATTAAATTGATGATATTATTAAAATAATATTATAAATATTTTAAGAATTTATTTAAAATTTATTTAGAATTTTTAAAGAATTTTTAGAGCAATTTTTGAGACTTTGAAAAATATGAATTTTATCATCTTGAGAACCATTATGAAGAAATGGAGCAAGATTTGAAAGTCATACAAGTTTCTTAGAATAATTGGATGTTTTTGAATACCATGGTGAAGCTAGTAGTACAAAAATATTAGTTTTAATAATAAAAAATAAAAAGACCAACAGCTAATGTATTCGTGTCAAAGACATGCAAATATAAAGCAAGAGATTTGAATTAGAAAAAGATTTCAAGAAGAAACCAACAAGAACTTGAATTAATTAAATAAGTATATGAACAACACCAAGAAAGGTGAGCTAAAATTCCAAGAGGTGCATTGTTGAGACTGAAAAACTCTTCAGCTTCAATTTCAATATATACTCCTATCTAAGAAGCTTCTCGAGTAACTTCTATCAACTCCGCCACCCTTGTAGTTGTCACTTGTAATTTGTACAAGTATGTTTGTATCCCCTTGTTAGAAGCTTCTTGAACTTCTTTTATTAATTGCAAAGATTCTCGAGCTACTTCTACTAACTATAAAGCTTCTCGAGCTACTTTCACTAATTAAAAAGCTTCTCAAGTGACTTCTACTAACTTAGAAGCTTTTAGAATATTCTGAAAGATTTTGTGAACTTCCAAAGTGTATGTTTCTAACATCACCTCTCTCTCTAGCAACGAGTTCTAAGAGAAGTTCATATCTTTAAAAATTGTTCTACATATGTAAAAAGTCAGAAATACATTGCACTAATGAAGTTGTATATTTTGTTCTCTATTCTTTGGCAATAGGTTTTACTAGTTCTCATAAAAATTGCCTATAGCCTTGAACTAGTATCTTTGTTGTTGAAACATCCCATCCAAAGATTTAATCTTTATTGTGGCCTTCAATATATCTTTCAAATAAGATCTTAGGCATAGAAGGATTCACCTTTCTAAGCTCAAGTAATATCACTGAAGCTCAAGCATAGAAATCAAAATTTATTATATAAGGTTCCAAAGAGAAATATAAAAAATTAGATGTACCTTTATAGAAGATAGTAGTTCCAAGCGATATGCTATTGGATTAATTTGCTTTTGGATGGAAAATGGTCTTAATCTTTCATAGTCTAACTTATTGTATGATTGCTTCATCTTGATATTTTGTTGAAGAAGCCATACTTTATCTCTAATATAAAAAATAGATGATTGATTCTTAAATTTATCTACAAATGCCTTGTAAGCATCTTGAGTTGCTTGCAATTGAAGCTTCAACGTTTTTGGTGTTGCAATAGATGCTTTACAAATCTTTCAGCTGTTGATTGTTATTTTTTGGCATATTCCATAGATTAAGCTTTAAGTGATATCCATAGTTGGAGTAAAATAATATTTGCTGAGTTGAGACATAAATAGTATTATTATATATAAATTTTACTAACAATAGATACAAGATCCAATTGTCTTATTGATAATTGATGCTGTATTATAAATATTGTTCCAAAACTTAGTTAATTTGTTTTATTTGGCCATCAATTTGAGGATGGAAAGCCAAAAAAGTTCAATTCTAGCTTTAATATTTCAAAGAGACATCTCCAAAATTTAGATATGAAATGGGGGCTTTGATCGGATATAATATCATCAAGTAGGTTATAATTTTGATATATATTATCAAGAAAGAGTCTTGCCGTTTCTTCACTAGAAGTAATTTTTTTATAAAGAATAAAATATGCTATCTTTGTGAGTCAATCAACCACTATAAGAATGTTATCCAATGAATTGGATGGTAATAGATCTATAATGAAATCTATTGAGATAGAAGACCATAATTGTCTTAAAATACGCAAGGGCTGTAAGAGTCCATAAGAGCAATAATGAGGATTCTTGGACCTTGAACAAATGTTATAAGAGAGTACAAAGTCCTTTAGAGCCTTTTACATTTGAAATTCCACCAAAAACCTTGGAAAATAAGTTCGAAGGTCTTGTTAAACCTAAAGTGATCCATAACTAGAAAGTAATGGAAAAATTAAAGTACTCATAGTTGTATTGGTCCTTCTAGGATATACAAACATTTTTTAAAATATAAAAGGTCCTTCTTAAGCTTAAACTTGTTAGTATTTTCATTGAGATGACACTTGATATCAAGGGCCAAAATATCATTAATGATTGTAATAAGTACTTCATTGAGGAAATTAGAATCAATAGATGCCAATGTAATAGTGGTGCAAAGGCAAAATTGCTTTAGCTTCAACAAACTTGTATATTATTGATCAAAGGCTACCTCTCCTATCCTTGATACAAGATATGATCTTTTTGATAAAGCATCAGACAATCCTTATTACTTCCCAAGATAATAGGTGATAACAAAGTGAAATCGAGATAATGATATATTCCATCGAGCTTGGCAATGATTAAGAATCCGAGCTGACATAAAATATTTTAAGTTCTTATAATTTATATATACAGTCATAAGATACATAGCTCTTTCAAAAAAAGTGATGCCATTCTTGAAAAGAATCCAGAATAGCAAAAAATTCTTTATTATGGATTTTATAATTAATTTTGATAGGAATTTTTTTATAAAAATAAAATATAATAAGATGGAATTTATCATTTATATCTATTTGTAAAAATATAGCCATTAGTGCAAAATCTAAAGCATTAGTCTCCATATAGGATGCTTTTGTAAAGTCTAGATGTACCTAAATTAGAGCTGTGGTAAACATTGTTTTGAGATCTTAGAATACCTTCTTCATTTAAGGCCTCTATTCCAACTTGTCTTTGCATGTCAATTATATAAGAAATGTTACAATTTGAGAATAATATTTGATGAAAATTTGATAGAAATTAGCAAATCTAAGAAAACATTATATATCTCTCACAATCTTTGAAATGGCCCAGTGCATAATTGCCTCCACCTTCTTGGGATCCATCATCAAATCTTCAATAGATACAATGTATCCTAAAAATTCCATCTTTGATTGATGAAATACACATTTCTCTAGCTTGGCATACAAACTTGCATCTTGTAGCTTTTGTAATATCAACTTTATATACTCCTTGTATTCTTCCAATTTTTTTGAGTAAATCAAGATATTATCAAGATAGATCACCACAAACTTGTCTAGATGCTCTGGAAAGATGTCATTTATTAAATTCTAAAAGATAACAGGTGTATTTGTTAAAATATCTGATTTTAATAGTAGAAGATTTTATTTTATAAAATGTGCTTAATAAATAAATTTGTGGATTAGAAAAAATTTATATAGTATATACAATGATACTAGTTATATTATTTGACTATAAATAATAAGCTTCAATATTAATAATTTTATTTTTAATTCTAAGATTTTAAAAAAAAAATTATATATAAAATAAAAAAAAATTGTATATAAGATAATAGAATAATAATTGATTTGAAAAAATTATTTTAAATCAAAGAGTATACAATGAATTGAAAATGATTATATTTTATTCTATTCCAAAAATATCAAAAAAACTCAATTTTTACTTCTTCAAGAATTAGAATGCTATTACTTGCCAAAGCTTTGATAGTATTGTATAATTTAACCAAAGAAGAAATTTCTTTGAGAAAGTTATAAGTTTTGGTATCTAGTTTTTTAAGGTAGATGGATAAAATTGGATTAAATATCTTTTAGTATTTTTAAGAGGTTTTATTTTTTAAATAAATAGAAGAAGAATTATAGTCTAATATTAAATAAGTCTGTAAAGTGATTTTTAATCTTTCTATTTTTATAATTTAGGCCTTGAATTTTTTTATTGATTATTTTTCTCTTGCTATTTAAAAATTTTCCTTAGAAGAGATATCCTTATATATAATCTATTTGATATAGATTCTAATTCATTAACAATGTGCTTTGTGTTGATTATGATAAGCAAGGATATCTAAGTGGTATCAAAGTTTATCTTAAAGGCTCATATTTAAGAAATAAAAATATAATTTAAAATATATATATATATATATATATATATATATATATATATATATTTTTTTTTTAAATTTTTATTTATTTTTAAATAATATATAAGGTTTTTTTTCTTCTCTATATTAGATTGCTTTGATTTTTTAATAATTTTTATAAAATCATATAGCTTTTTAAATTTTTAATTTAAATATTATATTTTTATTTTTATCTAATATTTTTTAAATGGTTGTTTTAGCTTGTTCATCTTTTAAGTATTTAATATTTAATTTATATATATATATATATATATATATATATTAAAAAATTTAAAAGAAAGAATTAATTCAATTGAGAAGATAATAGGAAGATAATCTAAAAGGACTTAATTATCCTTGATATGATATTTCATGATAAGATATAAAATCTATATAATCCAAGGAAAACTTGATTTCTATATCTTTTTTTATTCCAAGAAATTTGAAAATATCAGAGTTTCAAAATAGTTGTTAAAATTAAGATGACCTTTGAGGTCATTTTATGTGTCTTATTCTATTAATATAAGGGCCTAATTGCAATGAAATGACTTGTTTATTGTCCTTTCTTTTTTGTTCCAATCTTCTCCTAGTATCTATTTTATATTGTCAAAGAGTAGCTTGAAGATCCTCTCATAATCTATTTTTTTCAATTAATATATTATTAGCATCAATATTTATTATTCCTACTTAGCCAATTGGCATGCTTTTTAAAATAACCCATGGAATTCTATTATCTATGAAAAAATCAATTAATAGTATTAAATTAATTGAAATTGAAGCCATATGGAATTCAAGGATAATTAAGTCAATCAATATTATTATAAAAATCTTCTAATAAAATAAATTTTGAATGATTTATCTTATATTTTGATTAATAATTCTATTATTTGTTTTTCAATTTTGATATGCTAAAAAGAATTAAGTTAATTTTCTTATATTTTTTTTAATTATATTATGTGTGGAAGTCTTTGGAATTAAAGAATTATTTCTTTTGTTAATCTTTAATCATTTATATGTAATTTTGTTGTATCAATAAAGCATCTAATTCTAGTTAAGACTTATTAAAAGTAATTGATTTATTGGAGTAGTATTAAGATGCCTTGTATAGTATATATTTATTTATTATCAGCTTATTAATTATTTGCACAAAAATCTTCATGTGTGTTTGTTATTCTTTACGATTTGGTGGTATAAATTAATTCACTTAGTTAGATTGTTTCTTGTTCTTATGGTATTTGTCAAAGAGCATCCCATGTAGACTTCTCAATTTTTATGAGCTCTTATTTGCTCCTAATTCTAAATCTAATTGGCAAGACTCTCTATATTGATATAAACTTTTATTTTTTTATATGATTATTATTTTGGTTACAAATTGTCTTTTTTTAGATTGATATTGTTTTTGATTTTTTGTATAAGTTTCTTCTTATTTCATTTCTATGGCAGGAAGTGAAGGTATAATATAGCAGATTCTAAAGAAGCTAAATTAGATTCAATCATAAATGATCTTAAAGCATTGAGAGTTAAGACAAAGATCTAGTTTAAGTAAAATATAGAACTTTATATGCCCATATATAATAATCAAAGAGCAAAACCACTTTAGCCACTATTACAAGTCATCTTAAGAACTGTATCACTAAGGTCTATTTCATTAAAAGATATATGTATTTAAGATAGCAATTCAATGTCAATAACAAAGGAATAAAAAATTAGCCTGCAAAAGAAGTTTGATGGAACTTGTTCAAAATTTTATAGCTTTGTAAATCAAGTAAAAATTATTATTGCTAAGAATCTTTTATATTTAAATAAGTTTATACATAAGATTTTTCTATGGCATCTATAAAATCCTTAATATCCTTTTTTTTTCCAAATTATAATTAATCAATTGTTGGTAAGTTTGCTTCTTTATAACTTCAAAGAAAATCTACTATCTCCCTTCAAAACCTCATTTTTATATCAAAATTTTATTATAGCTCCATATATCCATTTTTTTCATCTCCATAGAGTCTTGACTCTCAATAAATTCCTTTAGTTTATACAAAATATTCAAATTATAACAAAAATTTTTAATACCTTATTCACTCATAAATAATAATTATTTTTTTAAACTTTAGAATCACATATCTCTTAATCTAATTATTTAATTTACTACAAGAAACATAAGCTATAGATTTATTTTTTGTCGTCTAATATTTCAAAAATCCTAGCACGTCTTTAAAACCCTAATTTATAGATATCCAAGCACTACTTTCTTCATATCTCAAAAATATAAAATCCAAATGTTATAAAATTTTGTATGTAGCTTTATAACAAAAAAATATACACTTTTAAAAATTTTGAATCAAAACATTATCAAATTGCTTAAGATATAGCTCAAAATACAACCACTAATTAAATGGATTATTTATTACTTTTAGATTATAAGTATTAATTTTAATTTCTAATATCTCTTTTATCCTAAGATAAAATTCATTAAAATTTATAAATAATTATAGCAATAAAAGTGCTCTCTCTAATTCTAATCACCAATCCTTTATTGTTTTTCATGGATGGCTTAACTATTCTTTTTGATACTAAAAATTCCTTTCCAATCTTTTTTTAATAAGATTTATATAATATGTGCTCTAAACACCAAATAAAAAAAAATAAAAAAAAATAAAAAAAAATAAAAAAATCACCAATATCTAAAAAAGGTGATTCAAAATATATAAAAGTTATTATCAATATAAAATCAACTTCATAAGTCACTATCAAAAAAAAAAAAACTAATATTATATAAACCTCAATAGAAGTATATTTTAACAAATTATTTTTAAAATAATAATTTAATCATATTTAATAACTAATTAAAATCTATTAATATGACTCTTATTTAATTGTGTAATAAATTATATATATATATATATATATATTTATTATTTTCATATGGTATCTCAACTATAACACAACAACTGTCCATTAAAAATAACATCAAAGAATCATAGTAGTCAAGTTGTATTTAATATCATTATGTTTTTATCTAACTCCACTATTTTATGACTTTTTTGATTTGAAAGATATAATCCCCACATGGATTGGATATTCCATTGTTGTATGACATGATTTTTAATCTAAAAATATATTAGGTACGTAGCTATAGAGAATTTATTCATAATTTATTAATAAGATTCTAATAAATGATTTATCTTTAATAAAAAAGAAAAATAGATATAATAATATTATTAAAATATATATATTATATTATTAAAAATCTCTTATATTTAAATAGATTTATACATAGAATTTTTTTTTGCTATGTAAAAACAATTTTAACACCCTTTTTTATATAAAATCATAACTAATCAATTATTGATAAGTTAGATTCTTTATAACTTCTAAAAAAATCTATAATCTTCTTTTAAAACCTCATCTTTATATCAAAATTCTATTATAGTTCTATATATCTATTTTTCTACCTTTATAAAGTCTTTGCTCCTAAAAAATCCCTTTAATTTTTATAAAATGCTTAAATTATAACAAAATCCTTCAATACCTCATTCACCTACAAAAAATTGATTTCTTCTTGAACTTTAGAATCTAATAATTCTTGATCCAACTGTTCAATTTTTATCAAATTTTTACAAAGTGTAGATTATATTCTTAAGCTATACCATAAGAAAATTCAACTATAGATTTGCTTTTGATTATCTGATATCTCAAAATTACTAGCAGGTACTTAAAATCCTAGTTTATAGACACTCAAGCACTATTTTCTTTATATTTCAAAAATCCAAAAATTTTTTTGCCACAAAATTTTTGAATATAGTTTTATAGCATGAAAATATATACTCTTAAAATATAGCTCAAAAGACAACCACTAATTAAGTAGAGTTACTTACTACCCTTAGATTGCAAGTGCTGATTTCAGCTCCTAATATCTCTTTTATTTGAGCTTGGAATTCATCAAGCCATATATATAAAGTATAGCCAAGAAAGTGTTTTCTCCAATCTCAATTGCTGATCTTTTATTGCTTTTTGTATGTGTGAGTTATATCCAAAAGAGTGATAATAGATACAAATTCAATATTTTAACATTGAGCACTTATTTCTCTTTCATAAAAATTCCAATTTAATCAATTTTTGTACCAAAACCATAGCCAAAAATCTAAGCATACTGGCCTTAATTTTTGATGTTTAAATAACCTTGAAATGGAAATTCTAATCCCTAATAAGATCTTAGGTGGCCTCTTTAAAGTCCATTGGATATGACTTTTAGCCAATAGAAATAAAGATTTTTATCATCCATCTCCATTCATCCATATAGATGGCCTAACTACTCTTTTTTATATTAATAATTCTTTTTTAATACTTTTTTTTAATAAGATTTACATAGTATGTGTTTTAAATATCAAATAAAAGAAATAAAATAAGTTTTTAAGAGTTATCAATATCTAACAAAGATTACTTAAAATTTACTAAAACTATTATCAACATAATATCAAACTTAAAAGTTACTATCAAAAAATATAAAAAAAAAGATTGTATAAGTTTTAATAATAGCCTTTTTAAATGAACTCCTTGTAAAGTATTAATTTAATCATATTTTATAATCAATAAAAATCCATTGATATAGCTCTTATTTAGCTATATAATAAATTATATATTAATATATATATATATATATATATATATATATATATATTTTCACATGATAGTCAAATTATAATATGATACTATAAAATAAAAATTTCTAAAATACCACAACTTATTATTAATAAATCCAATAGAAAATACCATTCACTTTGTTGACTTAAAATTATAGAGCCTTTATTTATTGGAACTAAAGTTTTTATAAGAGCAACCAAGTAGGCACTCCTTTTTTTGTTTATGTAACTTCAATATCTAAAGTAGTAAGTATTCCAACAATCCTTTAGATAAAATATAAAGATTTTAAAGATATATTTGAAAAAAAAATTATAAAAATCTTATCAAAATATTGTCTATATGATTGTACTATTGATCTTTAAGATAGCTCACAACCATCTTTTTATCCACTTTATAACTTATCATAGAACAAGCTTATAATATTGAGGGAGTATATTGATAAGAATTTAGCAAAGAATTTTATTTGATATTCAAAATCTCCTGTTAGTGCACCTATATTCTTTGTGAAGAAAAAAGATGGATCTCTATATTTGTGTATCAACTACCATGGCTTCAACAAAGCAATAATAAAAAATTATTATACTCTGTTATTAATATTTAAGTTCTTTGACCAATTAGATCAAACTAAGATCTACACCAAAATAAATCTCTACAAAGCTTATAATCTAATATGCATCAAAGAAGGGGACAAATGGAAGATTGTTTTTTTATATAAGATATGGATATTTTGAATATAATATTATGTCTTTTGGCCTTACAAATATGTCAACCATTTTTCAACATTTGATAAATAATATATTTTGTGAATTCTTTAATAACTTTATTATATGTTATTTGGAAAATATTTTGATTTATTCTAAAACTCTAGAAGATCATAACTAACATATCCATCTTATCTTACAAAGAATACAAGCTATTGGGCTATATGCCAAATTAAAAAAATATATATTTTATAAATTTCAAGAAATTTTTTTTAGCTATATTATCTTAAATGAAGGCTTAATATAGATCCAAAGAAAATTAAGACTATTAGGAAGTAAAAAAATTTAAAAATGGTATGTGACATCCAATACTTTTTTAGATTTATAAACTTCTATAAGATCTTCATCAATAATTATTTTTAAATAGTCGCTCCACTTACACAATTGGCATGCAAGAATAAGCTTGAATGAAGATCAAAAGCTGAAAAAGCATTTGAATGCTTAAAAATAATATTTATTATAGCCTTTATCTTAATTTATCTAAACTTTTTAAAGTTATTTTTTATAGAAATAAATGCTTCAAACTTTGCATTGAAAGTAATCTTATTATAACTTAAAAGAGAAAAGAGATTACATACAATTACATTTTACTTTAAAAATAATTTAATTATAAAGATTAATTATAAGATCTACAACAAGAAACTTCTTGCTATTATAAATTCTTTTTAAGAATAGTACCATTTACTTGAAGGCACTTCACATCTAAAGACTATGTATACAAATTACAAGAACTTTAAGTATTTCATATTGGTTTGTATTTTAAATTATTATCAAGCTTGTTATAATATATTTCTTTTTAGTTTTGGCTTCAATATCACATATTTACCTAATAAGCAACAAAAATTATCAAATGCTTTACCAAGACAATTATACCTTGTACCAAAAGAAAGAGAGGCAACATATGACCAACAACAGACAATACTCTTGGAACTCAAGAAATTTTATATTTGATCAATTTTTATATTAATTCCAATATATTCTTTATTTTTTGATTAAATTTGTATAATCTTAATTATAAACCTTCTTATTTTTTATGTTAAATATTATTTCAAAAATATCTATAATGATTCAAAAAATTAAAGTTTAAAGATGGTTTCTTTTACTTTAATGAATGTTTATTTATTCTAGAAGGACTATTAATTTTTTGTATTCTCCAAACCCGTCATGACTTTCTAATTGTAGGATATTTTTGATTTAACAAGTTATTAAAATCTAATTTCTAAAACTTTTAATAGCCTCAAATGTAAAAAGCTTCAATAAAATTTGTCTTCTTTTACAACACATGTTTTAGATAAAAAAATCCTTTACATTATTCATATGGACTTCTTCAATTGCTACTAATTTTAAAACAACCATGATCTTCTATCTCTATGGACTTCATCAAAGATCTCTCACTATCAAGTTTCTTTGATATCATATATGTAGTTGTCAATCAATTTACCAAGATGACACATTTTTTTCCTTGTTAAAAGATTATTATTGGTAAAGAAATGACCAAATTCTTTAATAATAATATTTATCAATATCATGGATTGCTAAATGATATTATATCAAATTAATGACTGGAGTTTGTGTCTAAGATTTGGAAGTTATTTTTTAAGATTCTTCAAATAAATATCAAGCTTTCTTCTATATTTCATCAACAAATCGATAGCCAAATAGAGCAAGTCAATCAAATTTTAGAGTAGTACTTAAGATGTACCATCAATTACCAGTAAGACAATTAGACATCTTATTTGTCTCTAGCTGAGTTTATCTACAATAATATAATTCATGTGTTTAGTCAATAAATTCTATTTTATTTTAATTATAATTGCTATTCAAAATTAGACATATTATATGTTGATAGATCTAAAAATAAAGCAATAGATGACTTTGTAAGCCAAATTGTTGATATCCAAGCTATCTTAAAATTTTAACTAGAAGAAGCTTAAATATATTCTAAAGAATTAGTTGACATACAAAAGAAGAAACTACCTCTATTTTAAGTTGGCAATAAAATGTAGTTGCTTTGATACAATATAAAGACTATTTGATCATTTCATAAGTTGGAGTATTGAAAGTTGGGACCATTTTCTATTGAAAAATAAATTAACTTTATTACTTATTAATTGAAATTATTAGTATCTATAAAAATACATCCTATTTTTTACACATTTGTTCTAGAATCTTATAGAAAATTAAGCATATTAAGGACAATACAACCGCTACCACCTTGTATTAAACTGGATAGCTATAAAGAATTTGAGATAGAAGAAGTATTTGATTCAAGGTTAAGATGAGAATAACCAAAATACTTTGTGCATTGATATAGTTACAATAGTAGTGAGCGCATATGGGAGCTAGCTTCAAACTTAATCAATGTATTATAAAATGTACAAGAGTTTTTATTGACAACATCCTTCTATACTTAAAGTGACAATATATGTTAGATAATACTTTCATATGGCATATTCAAATATGGTATATTTTATACTTTGCAATTTTTTGAAAGACAGGTGGAAGGAGTTTCAAAAGTTTCAGAACTCAACCTTCATACACATATAAACTAATAAATCCAAAAGTGATTCTATTCCACATTAAAATTGTGACACATCTTTGATTTAACTTACATAGTAAGATATAGATAGTTAAGAGGATAATACCATGCTAATTAGGCCATTTCAACTAAGCATTTTATGTTATCAACCTTGAGATGAAGAACCCCTTGAATCAAGAAGATGTCATAGCATATTTAGTAATCGGTCTATGGTAATGATCATTGAATTAGAACCTACCGATGAAGGATGCCCTTAAGTAATTCTCACATTGTATAATTGTTAGAAGAAATTTTGCATGGATATAACACTTGTAATATTTTAGCCATCTTAGAAGTGGTTTTAATTAAAATAATAGTTCTTTTTCATAGCATTATTATATAGATTGTTAAACTTATTTATATAGATTTTTAGAAAATTATTCAAATGTAATATTTAAGAATTTATTCTCAAAAAACTCTACTTATATTTCATTAAAATCTTTGATTTTTTGTTTTACAATTTCAATATCAAATTTAAGAATGCAATTAGAATTGTTAAGCAACAAATCTTGAAAGCTTCTAAAAAATTCTATAGTAATTATTCCTTTAGAGATTTTTTTAAATTGATCAATAGTTTCATACAACATAATTCTTACTTTACATTTTTTACAACCAATGCAATATATACTAAAAATTTGATACTCAACTTCTTATAATTGCTAATTATTAATTAGTAAAAAATTATAAACAAATATAATTAATTAGAAAATCCTAATTAAGATGAATGTGGATTTTTGCAAGCCATTCTTAATATCCATTGTGGCAAAACATTCCTTACATTGGTACCTTGAATGAATATTGTATTGTAAGATTTCATTGGCGCCCATTCAACTAAGATTTTATTTAACCTACTACATGCCTCATATCCTATAATAGGGCCTAGATAGAATCTATGTTAATATAAATTGTAAAAAATAGACTATAATTGTCACCACATGAGAGACTAGTGCAGATGACAAAGGAATTTACTCTCCTATAGCAATCGTGGTGATTTTTTGTGTCACTAATTGAAACCCTTCCTCTCTCTCTCTTCTCTGGCCCCTTGGGTTCCCAATTTATGCAAGCAAGTGGGGGTTGGCAAGACAAAACAAAAGTAGAGTTGCCCGACATACATAAATGGATGATAAAATTTTTTACCGGTATCCCAGTCTGGGGGACGCTTTGCCATAGCTCCTCACTGTCAGCAATGCATCGTTCTAAATTGCTAATATTGTCAAGGGGTGAATTTCCTAGGAGCGGCGGATCCAGAATCACAAGGTCAAATTGGAGATAGTGGATGGAAACACTCCTTCGAATAAGGAACGATGTCGTCAAAATTCGACACACCGTGCCACATTCATATGGTCGGGGCATGTGACCTTAAACTGGAGAAAAAAACAAAAAAATACAATTCTGCAGAGTGGTCAAGTCATCGATGACACGGGCAGTGCTCGCGGCAATCCATAACCGATCAGTGGGTTCTGAAAGAGGTATTCCATCGAACACATGAAAGGAATGGTGGGGTATCATTCTGTCTCGTCACACTACTTTTCTGTAATTCTCAGGGCCCACACTCACGCCATCCTTTGCATGATCTGCTCTTCTGGCTGTGTTAGGCGCTATATATACACATGAATATATATTTACACACATATATATATATATATATATATATATGTAAATGTGAGTGTGTCTGTGTGTTCGGAAGGGGCGGTCCAACATTCCATCACCGGCAGTCAAGCATCGTCTCGCTGATTTCTTCACGAACACTCGTACAGAGTACAATCTAGCGAACTGTGCACAGTGTCTGATGACTTGATTCCATCACGTTCGATCTGGTTGACTGATCGACACACGGCTGGTGCAGAGCCGAATAGAATGTATCTGGAAGGGCTTCACAGGTAATTGCTTCCGGAAGGGCCAACAATAGACAAAAATGTAAACATCCTCCTCGCCCCAACTCAACTCCGGGTGATTTATCAAGTCCGCTGGAGCCAGACCGACATCTGAAAACGCGCCTAGCTCCACTTTCTTTTCAATCAATCACTTGTAATTAAAAATCTGTATTGGTTTTGTTGCTGGGCCAGAGATAGGAAGGTTTGCCAGCAGTTGTTTTCTACAGTTTCCGATTAAACCAAGCGACTCCACAGCTGTTTGAGCACACGAATCCCTGCGCATTACCTCTTTAGCTGTGTCAGGCTATGATCTGGATTATTCAGCGCCTCACATCATGAACCACTCTCTCTCACACACCAACATAATTTCAATTCTTCTAAATTAAAAACGATTTTCAGGTTCGCCGCTCGAAGAAAAGTGAGCGCTTCGTTGGCAGGAGAGATTTTAAGGCTGTTTATTGTGTTATTTCCTGCCGCACAAAGTCCAATGCAACGTTTAAAATGTCGATCGTCTCCGTCCGTGTCATATCTCGATGTCGGTTTGGAAGTCGTCACCGTCGGATGGAAGCTTCACCGGTGTAATTCCTTGATATATGGATTACTTCCCTCCGAAATTCCAGAAGGAAATGCCACCAGGCAATACTTTTGCTCAATTTTGCCAGACGCTTGTCAGCTCGTCGAGCATCAAGTACAAAATCTAACTCACTCATCATGGAAACCAAAACCAACGAGAAGGTGCACATGATGAACTACTTCAACGCATGATCAAAAAGCATACATGTACTGTAACAGGCTGATAAATCTGTGCTTACAACTTGCTTCTGCCCAAAGGTTCGCATATGCCTGACATTTGCGATGGATTGCCATAGCCCCACCTTCTGTCAGAACCTAAGGTATGTAGCTCTACCATGTCCAATTCGGCATCGTTAATTTTAGCTTGACAGAAGTCCTCCTGCAATCCTTCTTTAGCAAGGTTCAAATTCATATCCTCCTAAACTGTAATCCAGTGTCCCAGGACAGCGTGCTGAAACGCTGAAGAATAGGTGTGTATATTTTACCGAAACAGTTGATTTTATGACATGCATGCGTGTGGGCAAAACTTATCATCCGCATATAAGCTGTCAGAGCAACGAATTATTTTGCCTCTGATGTCGGATATGCAGTAATCTAGACTAAATACAGCTCCAATCCACGAAATCGTCAAATTTTAGAGAGAAATGAGTGCTTTTTGTCGGTTGTGATATCGACAATTGGTTCGGAGAATTGGGAATCTTCAACCACCAAGTCGACGTGTGGTTCATTTTCTTCAAGCCAAGCTTAGTAAAAAGCAGGTTTTCTCATTAAGAGATTTCAGAGTAATAGGGCTCACAGTGATTGAAGTCCTCTTTTTGTAAAACTGTCTAATTGAAGAACGCTACTCAATTGTGTCCGCTCATCGTGCCGAATGGAGCATGGTTCTAAGAGCTTCAAGTTCAAACAAAATTTATCATTAACACCTGGTACTCGAAAGCAGAAGTGCACCTTTTCAAGACACGGCCTCCTGCATAAAAACTAGGCGAGAAGCACAAGACCCACTTTCCATGGGTTTCAGCCACTATATTTACGGACAGAAGAATGAACATCGAGAATTGTTAAGAAATCAACCAGACAAGTTCTGTTCAGGAGCAAAGAAGCAACCCACCTCCGTGTTTCCCGAAGAAGAGTATAGAAGCGTTGAGATTGAGTACACCAACGTGTATGTAAATTCTGCTCAAATTGATTGACAATGTTACAATGCACCTCATTAGTAGAAGGTTTCTAAATACACAAGACCCTAGACAAATTTATTTTTTAGCATTGTTATAGCCAAAGTCACATGTTCAGATAAGAGAATCATTCAAAAAACAAAACAATTAATTTTATAATTTAAAAAAAGTTAACAAGTATCATAAGCTTTAATAGATGCATATATTATTTAAGTAAATATAAGTATATGGTAGCTAATATTTATGGAAACAAGAATGAGGCCATCTTTAGTCTTGTCAATGCCTTTCTTGTATTTTAATCTTAATTTGAGAATTTTTAGCTTCTTTGTATTTGATAATAATTATTCTAATTTTTTTCTATCTTATGTCTATATATATATATATATATATATATTACTTTCTTCTTTTTTTCAATAATATATGAGTGTATTTTTTTAAAGTTTTATCTAAATTTACATCTTTAATAATTTGATAAGATTAATACTAATAATATCAAAGCTTGAAATTTCTTAATAAAAAGTGGATTACATCTTTTTTTTTAAAAAATCAAAGTATTTTAGAGACTACATATTATCCTTGTCTAAATTGATACCTATTTTTTTAATATTACTTTTTTTTTTCTATTTTTTTCTTATGAAGTCCTTATAAGCAAAGTAAATTTAAAAGAGTAAGATTTTAAAGAACCCCATAGTATAGATGTAAGAACAAATAAGAGATTTCATACTTGCTATGTATCAATTTTATTTACTATCTCAATAAATATTAAAAAAAATTCATCATAAAAATATAAAGATAATAGAAGTTTTTTTTTAATAATTTTGCCAATTCCAATAACTCATGTAAGTGTACGAATTAGAGAACTAAAAGTTTTATTTTTTGAAAAAGTTTGGTGGTATAAAATCTAAGTTTTGAAGATTTATTAACTAAGTATAATTTTTTATTCAATTCTAACTTCTTAATTGTCCAATTTAAACATCTCAAGTCAAATTTATTGGAACTTTATTCTACATTTTTTTTTTTTTTTTTTTAAATTTTTAAAATTTAAAATTTTTTATATATAAATAAGATGTATCTAATGCATTAATGGAATAGAAAAATACAAAAAACTACTTAACTTCTTATATTCAAAGGTGGAGCTAAAAATACTAAAAATATAGAACAACAATTAAATATCAAGAATATAAAATAACCAAAGTATCAAAATATTCTTGTATCATTCAAAAAGAATAAAGAATCATTTAAAGATGGTATAATATTAAATTAGAATGGCTATTGCTAAAGACAAGAACAATAGAGACTCTTGAAACAAGCCTAGGAACAAGAAAGGTGTTGATAAGAGTGAAGAAGGCTTCACTCTTATTTTTATATATACTATCTACCTAAGAGTTACATGGTGATATTTTATAGGATCTCCAACATGTGTTTAATTTGTGAGACATGTATTAAACTTACAAGATAAGTTTCTTATATGTATGCCATATAATTAGCTTATTCCACAAGCTACTAATATGTACAATACTTAGCTAATTTGTTGGCCAAGTTTCTAAATTATCAATCACCTATAAATATGAATAAAATTGAAATGTATCTATAAAGCTTTTCTATAAGATATTATCAAATTAATCTATTTTTATTTATTTCTACCTATCTATATTATCTAAATAACTAATAAAATAAATCTTATATTTATGACATTATCCCCCTTTCTAAGGACGAGTTCCATGAGAAGTAGTAATTATATATTGAAGAAGTCTAAGATGCGCCAAATTATATTTGCCACACACTCTGATCTTTGTTTCCTTTAAAGATAGTTGATAAGTCTTCTTAGCTATCAATAATGTTCCATACCAAGGCAAGAGGACCATCCTAATATTTAATCATTATTGAGGTCTTTATAACTTTTTTTAAAGAAAATATTTAGAACACCATCAAAAATAGTTCATACTTCTAAAAGTATGACTAAATACCAAAGGTTTCTTCTAAGATTGTGATATCAAACACATTATATCTTGCCATTAATTTTAGGAAGAACATATTATTCTTGAGGATCTTCATCTCTATTCCGTCATCTTGAAGATTGTGACAATCATAATGTCTTATCCAATAAGTCAACGAACAATAGCTCTTGAGTTGAATTTACTAGTTGTTAATTTATTATCTTTTTAGTGTTAAAAAAATCCAAAAAAATAATAAATAATTGTGAGTCATCAAATTGACTCACTAGTTGTTTTAGGACAAAAGAATGTATTTAAGTGCCAAAATTATAATTATTAGATGAAGATGTATTTAGAAGATGCTAAATAAAAGAGAATAATATTAGTGGAGAAGAAATGGAGTCTTAGTAAGTCATGGAGGCAATTATCTTAGTTGGTTTAGTATTTTCTTTTAATTATAAAAATTAGTATTTAGTGATGGAGACCAATATCTATATTGGCATTCTATCTTTATGTACTACTTATTAAATATATATAGATATTATTTAGTAAGTAGAAGAAGCATAAGAAAGAAATCTCATGTCTTTTTAGTTATTTATATAGAAAATAGGATTTTTAGTAGATTTAAATTAATTTTATTATTATAAAAAATCACCAAGGTAGAATAAAATAATTTTAAATTGATATTATCACTTTATTAATATTATAAGAATTTTTAGAATTTATTTAGAATTTATTTAGAATTTTTTAGGAATTTTTAGAAGAATTTTTAAAATTTTGGTAAAAATGAGTTTTACCACCTTGGGAACCATTATGAAGAAATGGAGCAAGATTTGAAGGCCATTTAAGGTCCCTAGGCTAATTGGGTATTTTTGAACACCATGATGAAGTAAAAAATACAAAAATATTAGTTCTACTAGTAGAAAATAGAAGGACCAGCAGCTAGTGTAGTCCTTGTACGAAGGGAGGTGCACAAGTCCCATATGGGTTGTGGCACCTTGGATGTAGGTAGGATGATAAGACTAAGGCCTCGTGGCCTCTCTAGGACACCCATATATATTACTTGTGAGCCTTGGTGAGGTTCGAACTCTTGATCTCTTAAGCAAGTTATCCTTGAGGTAAAAATTACTCATTTAACTTTTCAATTCTTTACCTTTTATCTTTGAACTATCATAACTTATTCATAGTAACTTGGATTTATATTTGTTTTATATCATTAGAAAGATAAAAAAATTATCTACTTAAATATGTAATTTTTATTTTTTATTTTTACTTTTTACTAGATGAAAATATAGTGAACAAACTATGACTAGTTTTATAGTGTGTAATTACTCAATTGCACATATTTTACTTGTGTTGTGTTGTTCTTCTCTTTCATTGTTGTTTATTGCTCCTTATACTTCACACTACAATTTATAAGCAATTCTTAATTGAGGCCACTTTACACTTTGGATTGAGGAGTGAATTTTACCCTCATAATAATGATATAAAATATTTCTATTGAACCTCCTTTGCTTTATGATAAAGGTTTTTTTTATTTTGATTTTGATAGATGCCGTCAATGAAATGCATTAACTTTAATTAATGCATTTGCTAGCTTCTTAGATGGCTCCCATGTACATTTACCAATATCATATCCATGCCAATGTATAAGATATTTCAACCTATTTTGGCATTGCCTTGAATCTAAGACCTCTTTTATCTCAAATTCTTTATAGTTATCTATTTTTATAAGAGGCAATGGCATTTGTCTTCTTCCTTGTATATCGACTATTTTGTATGACTTAAATAATAATACATAAAATATATGGTGAATCTTTATAGACTCTAATAGGTATAATCAATAAGCAACTGAATTGACTTATTTACAAATCAAAAATGGTCCAAGCTTATAATAATCTAATTTATTATAAGGACAAATAATCTTTATATTATAACAAAATAATCATATCTTATCACCAATGTGGAATTGAGATTATTTCTTATAATAGATATCTCGATTGATCTTTTATCACTTTTGAGCTTCTTTTAATTGTGCCTTTATTATTGTATGTAGCTTTGACAATTAAGTTGCCAAGTCTTTTTTTATAAGATAATTAGTTGTTAAAAAAATCAAAAATATCAAATTATGGATAATAATTATAATTGGCAAAGAAAGATATTTTTTGAATAGAAGAATATATCAAATTATTATAAGCAAACTTTGTCAATTGTCAAAGACAAGAACATGAATTATAAAAGAATAAAATATACTCTTGTATTACTCAAAATCATTCGAAGATAGAATAATATTACAATTAGAATGGCTATTGCTAAAGACAAGAAGACTAAAGACTCTTGAAACAAGACTAGAAATAAGAAAGGTATTGATAAGAGTAGAGAAGGCTTCACTCTTGTTTCTATATATACTATCTATCTAAGAATTACGTGGCGGCATTCTATAGGACCTTCAACATGTGCTCAACTTGCAAGATACATGTCAAACTTGCAAAATAAGTTTCTTACACATGCGCCATGTACTTAGCTTATTTTATAAGCTACTGACATATGCAACACATGGCTAGCTTGTTGGCTAATTTTCTAGCCTATCAATCACCTATAGATATGTATAAAGATGAATCTGCATCTATGAAGCTTCTAAGAAGCTTTTCTATATGATATTATCAAATTAACCTACTTCTATTTACTTTTATTTATCTATATTAACTAAATAATTATTGGAATAAATCTTGATCATGATATTATTTCCTTTTCTAGAAAAGAGTTCCACAAGGAGTCGTGATTACGCGTTGAGGAAGTCTTAGATGTGCCAAATTATATTTGCCACATATTCTGATCTTTGTTCCTTTCGAAGGTAATTAATAGGTCCTCTCAGCCATCGATAGTATCTCATATCAAGACGAGAGGATCACCCTATTATTTGATATTTATTGAGATGTTTATAACTTCCTTCAAAAAAACATTTGGAATACCATTAAGAATGGTTTCTACCTCTAAAAGTATCACCAAATACCGAGAGTCTCTTCTAAGGTCATGATACCAAACATCGGGAGTCTCTTCTAAGGTTATGATATCAAATACCAGGAGTCTCTTCCAAGATTGTAATACCAAACACGTTGTATCTCGCCATCAATCTAAGGAAAAACATGTCATTCTTCAAGATATTTATTTCTATTTTGTCGTCTTAAAGGTTATAATAGTCGTAATGTTTTGTCTTATAAATTAACAAATGTTGATTTTTGAGCTGAATTTGGGGGTTGTTGATTCTTTGTTTCTTTTGGTATAAAAAAATTTAAAGAAATAATAAACAATGATACAAGATAGAATGAAACCTCATTTGAACTTGCTTGGCTTTATATCAAGGATTTTTTTAACTATTTATTGTAATTTTGATGGATGTTATTGATGAAACGCATTGACTTTTGTTGATGTATTTGGTAGATTCTTAAATGGTTCTTATGTATATTTACTAATATTATATCCACGTCAATGTATAAGATATTCCAGCCGATTTTGATGCTGTCTTGAATCTAAGATCTCTTCCACTTCAATTTTTTTTATTGTTATCCACTTCTTTAGGAGGTTGTGGCATTTGTCTTCTTCTTTATATATCTATTGTTTTGAATGACTCAAGCAATGACATATGGAATACATGATGGATCTTCATAGAGTTTGTTGAGTAGACAAATGTACCAAATTATTATGAGCAAACTCTACCAATGCCAAAAGAGTTGTCCAATCATCTTGATGATAGTTGATGGTACATCTCAAATATTGTTGCAAAACTTGATTTACTTGTTTTGTTTGTCCATCAATTTGAGGGTGAAAAATTAAAGATAATTTTATATCTACCTTCAATATTTTGAAAAGAGTCCTCCAAAATCTTAATACAAATTGCATCCCTCTATTTAATATAATATCCTTTGATAATCTATGATAGTGATAGATATTATTAAGAAAGAGTTTAGCTATTTTTTTATATGTGATAGATTTTGTACATAATACAAAAAGGGCCATCTTGGTGAAATGATCTATAATCAAAAATATAGAATCATATGAATTTGAATATAGAAGATCCGTGATAAAATCCATAGAAATAGAAGATCAAAGTTGTTTCAATATGGATAATGGTTGGAGAAGTTCATAAGGTCAATAACGAGGAGTTTTTGATCTTAAATAAATATTGCATATCTATACAAATTCTTCAATGGCCTTCCATATTTGAGGCCACTAAAAATCTGTTGATATTAGTTCCAAAGTCTTATTATATCCAAAATGTCCTGCTACAAAGAAGTTGTGACAAGCTTTAAGAGCACATTGTTGTGTTGTGATTTGGCTACTATGTAAAAAAATTATACATGTATATTTAATGTATAATTTACTACATAGCTAAATGAGAGCCATATCAATGGACTTTTATTGGTTACAAGATGTAATTAGGTTGCTAGTTTAGAAAGGATTCATAAAAAAAAAAAAAAAAAAAAAGACTATTATTGAGGTTTGTAAAATAGATATATATATATATATATATATATATATATATATATATATATATATATTATTAGTGATTTTGAAGTTGATTTTATGTTGATAACAATTCTTGTATATCTTAAGTCACCTTTGTTAGACATTGGTGATCCTTAAGATCTTATTTACTTCTTTTATTTGGTATTTAAAGTACAAAGTATATAAATCTTATAAGAAGAAGGATAAGAAAAGGGTTTTTAGTGTAAAAAAGGTAGTTTGGCCATCCATGTGGATGAATAGAGGTGGATGATAGAAATCTCTATTCTAATTGGCCAAAAATCATGTCCAATGGACTTTAAGGAGGCTGCCTGAGGGTTTATTAGGGATTAGGGTTTTTTTTTCTAAGGGAGTCGAACATCAGAGGCTAGGATCATAAGGTTTAGGTTTTTGGATCTGGTTTAGGTGCAAATTTTGTGTGATTTGCACTTTTTATGAAGAAGTTATAGGCGCTCAAAGTGAAGGTGTTGATTCTAGACCTACTGTCACTCTTTTGGATATAATTCGTGCACACAAAGAGCAATCAAGGATCGGCAACTAGGATTGGAAAGGACACTTTTTTGACTATACTTTTTATATATGGCTTGATAAAATCCAAGCTAGAATGAAGGAGATATTGGGAGTTGAAGTTAGTACTTAAGAGCTAAGGGTAGTAAGTGACCCTGCTTAACTAGTGGTTATATTTTGAGCTATATCTTAGGCAATTTGATAGATTTTTGGCTCAAAATTTTCAAGAGTGTATATATTTATGTCACAAGACTATGTGCAAAAGTTTTATAGCATTAAAGTTTTGGATTTGTGAGATATAAGGAAAATAGTGCTCGAGTGTCTCTAATCTAGGGTTTTAAGAGTCTGCTAGGGGTTTTGAGATATTGGACAATTGAAAACGAATTTATAATTGATTCTTCCTTGTGGTAAAATTTAAAAAGATTTTCTACACTTTGAATTAAATGTTTTAGAAATTGAATAGTTGAATCAAGAGTTATTGGACTTTAAAGTTTAGTAAGAAATAAGTCCTTGCGGGTGAATAAAGTTTTAAAGGGTTTTTGTGGAAATTTGAACCCTTTTTGTACAAACTTACTTGAATACAAGAGGGTTTATATATATAACTTTTTTTTTGTGAGATTATTATATTATTTTTCTTTTTTATTAAAAATAAATCACCTGTTGGATTTTTGTCATCAAGTTTCAAATAAACTCTCCACAACTAGGTACATAGTGTATTATCAGATAGAAAGCCATGTCATAAGACAACATAGTCATGCTTCATCTTCTGGAATATAAAGATGTCCTTTAAAATAGAATAAATCATTCTTGAATTCAAACTTAGAAGCATCATGAGACTTAGATGAATTATTCTTAATTTCATAAAGAAGAGAATCTGAAGACATATTTGATTAGAGTTGCTTGACAAAAGTTGAATCAACAATCAATGTTGATTTTATTACTTAAAGATGAAATTTCTTTAATTTGAAGAAGATTGTTATTTGTTGATCAAAAGCTAAATCTCCTTCTTTTAATATAAGATAAGAACGTCTAGAAAAGGCATTGGAAAAATCTTATTATTTTCTTAGCCAATAAGTTATAATGAACTTGAATCTTGACAAAGACATACTCCAACGAGCTTGGCAACAATTCAATATGCGTATTGCCATAAAATACTTAAAGTTCTTATGATTTGTTTACACGATGAATAGAATAGAAGCACCTTCTAGATAATGATGCTATTCTTGAAAAGTATCTACAATTGCAAGATATTTTTTATTATGGATTTTATAGTTGATTTCTATTATTGAAAATTTCTTAGAATGAAAAACTACTGGATTGAGTTTGTCATCTGCTCCCATTTGTGACAATATTGTACTCAAAGCAAAGTCTAATGTGTTTTTTTCTATAAAAAATGTCTTAAAAAAATTGACACAATATAAGATTGGTGCAGAAGTAAAAATTATTTTCAAAGCTTCAAACATTGCTTTTGCTTCTTTATTCCACTTGAGTTTGTCCTTACAAATTAATTGTATTAATAGAGCTACAACTTGAAAAAAATCCTTGATGAAGATTTGATAGTAATTGGCAAATTTCAAAAAATATTGCACATCCCTCACTATTCTTGAAATCTTTCAATCTATGATTGTCTGGACTTTTTTAGGATCCATCTTGAGGCCATCATTTAAGATAATGTATCCTAAGAAGTTAACTTAAGTAGTATAAAATATACACTTTTTTATCTTGGTATATAGTACTACATCCCTAAATTTTCATAACACATGATGAACATGAAATTTATATTCTTTTGTCTTCTTAGAATAGATCAAAATGTCATCTAAAAAATAAATAACAAAATCATCATGTAATTCATGAAAAATATCATTCATAAGATATTAAAAAGCAATTGATAGATTTGTAAGTCCAAAAGTCATGACATTATATTTGAAATGCCTATACTTAGTTTGAAATGCAATCTTCTATTCATCACCTTCTTTGATGTAGACCAAGTTGTATGCTTCTCATAGGTCTATTTTTATATAGATCTTTACTTGATTGAATTGATCAAAAAGTCCTAAAATTAAAGATAAAAGATACTTATTCTTGATGGTAATCTTGTTAAGTCTTCAATAATCTATTCACATCTGCAATAATCTATTTTTTTTCTTCACAAATCAGATAGGAGCTCCTATTAGAGACTTTGAATGGCGTATGAAGTTTTTAGCTAAATTCTTGTTAATATATTCTTTCAATGCAGTCAACTCATTTTGTAATAAAGTATAGATTGGTCCAAAAGGTGGTTGAGATCTCACTTAAAGATCAATATAATTAGATGTATTAGAATTATGTATGTCTACTTGACTAGTAGATGTCTTGGTTAAACTACAAAAAAAGTCAAGGTTATGAAAAGTCCAATCTATTTGAGGATTATATTTTTTTAACCATAATAATTCTAAAATAGTTGGATTAGAGAGAGATCTAATCATATTAAATATTACTATACTATTATGTTGCTTAGTTGCTACATCTAAAGGAATAGTCTCATGGATAATATCTCTAGAAGACAATAAACAACCATCTATGACTTTTATGTGTACAGATTTAGTTTTATTGATTACATATTTTTTATTTTTTGACAAAGTCTTTGTCTATGAAACAAGCTGAGGCTCCTGAATCTAATAAGGCAAGAAATTTGTGATTTTTAGGTCCTAAAAATATATCTATTATAAAACAAGGTGAGGGATAAGAGGAAAGAATAGGACCTCTATAAGGTGTTGCATATGATTCCAGCCGCATGGTTCCTATTGTAGCTAAAAGAACTTATTTTTCAACATATTATTTTCTTTAGCAACCATACTTCTCATTTTGTGATTACGTTGTTTCTTTGAATGATATTGAATAGTGTGCTTTGTTTCTCCACAATACAAGCATAATCCCTCTTAATGACGTCGAGTCTTTTTTTTTTCCATGAGAAATTTAAAATGTACTGCATCAATTTACATTGGATCTAGCTTAGTTTGATAAGTTTCTAAAAACTTAGGAGTTGTTGTCATCAATTAATTTAATCTTTTTTAGCCAAATCTATATTCTTGACGCCTTTCAAATAAATAATTGTTGTATGCAATGGCTTGAGTAATAAATTGTTCTAAGAAATCTGCTTTTGATATTGTTAATAAGAAGACTTTGATATTATCCTTCAAATTATGACAAAATTAATTGATAAGAGCCTTGTCATTCCACTCCACATCGTAAGTAAGATTTTAAAATTCTACAACATATGTTGTGGCTGATTGTGATTCTTACCCTAAAGATAAGAGCTTGATTTTTCCTACCCTCTTTTGATTGTTTTACGCAAATGTGGCCGTAAATACTTTGAAAAATGAATTCAAATCATAATAAGGTCGTGAATCTTTTTCTATCAAAGGTGCAAACCAAGAAAGAGCACTTTTAAATAAAAGTATACCTATGAATCTAATTTTAGTAAATTTATTAGGATAATGGAAAGGATATAATCTTAGATATAGCTTGATTTATTGTAGAAATCCTTGAAATTTTGATCTTGTTCTATTAAACTTCTCAAGCATACTAATCTTTACTTCTTTCACGTTGGTAGAAGCAAGGCTTCTTAGATTTACTTGCAAGTTGGATTTACTTGCTTCCTTCAACTGTACAACTTTTTGATATAGGCTTTGGACTTCTTCCATAGGCGTAGGAATAGTGCCTCCATAATTGGTATTAGTGATTTATAAAATTTTCAACGTAAAAATATTGACAAGCTCTTGAAGATCTGCAATAGTTGTAAATCTATTTTCACTTCTGCTAAATGTACCATCCATGGTCTTTCCTTCTATCTTAATAACTTTACAATTCAAATTAGAAGAGAATAATCTGCAACTTCTAAAAATATTTCTATAAAGAGGGATGATCCACTATCTTTTTTCAAAAAATCAATGTTAAAAAGCAAAGAATGTTAATTTAAAGGTGGATAATCCACAACCTTCAAATGCAATAATAGAAGTGGAATAATCCACTCACTTCTTAAACAAAAAATAAGAATAATGAAACTTCACTCTTATCAAAGTATCAAGGACAAGGATATGAATCATAAAGGAATAAAATATACTCTTGTATTACACAAAATCACTCAAAGATGGAATAATATTACAATTAGAATGGCTATTGCCAAAGACAAGAAGACTAGAGATTCTTGAAACAAAACTAAGAATAAAGAAGGTGTTGACAAGAGTGAAGAAGACTTCATTCTTGTCTCTATATATACTATTTATCTAAGAATTATATAGTAGCGTTCTATAGGACCTCCAACACGTGTTCAATTTGTAAGACACATGTCAAACTTATAAGACAAGTTTTCTACATGTGCGCCACGTACTTAGCTTGTTCCACAAGCTACCAACATGTATAACATGTGGCTAGCTTGTTCTATAAGCTATCAATATGTATAACACGTGGTTAGCTTGTTGGCCATGTTTTTAGCCTACCAATCACCTATAGACATGTATAAAAATGAATCCGCATCTATAAAGCTTCTAGAAAGCTTTTCTATAAGATATTATCAAATTAACCTACTTCTATCTACTTTTATCTATCTATATTATCTAAATAAATATAGGAATAAATCTTGACCATGACACCAATGGCAAAAAAATTGTTCAATTATCTTGATGATAATTGATGGTACACCTCAAATATTGCTCTGAAATTTGATTTATCTATTTTGTTTATTTATCAATTTGAAGATAGAAAGCTAAAGATAGTTTTATGTCCACTTTTAATATCTTGAAAAGGATTCTCTAAAATTTTGATACAAATTGCATCCATCTATTTGATGTAATATCCTTTGGCAATCTACAATAGCAATAGATGTTATCAAAGAAGAGTTTAGCTATTTTTTTTTTATCTATGATAGATTTTGTATATAATACAAAATATGCCATCTTTATGAAATGATCTACAATTACAAATATAAAATCATATAAATTTGAAATTGATAGATCCATGATAAAATTCAAAGAGATAAAAAACCATTACTATTTTAATATAGATAATAGTTGGAAAAGTCTGTAAGATTGATGACAAGGAATTTTTGATCTTGAACAAACATTATATGATTGCACAAATTCTTTAACTGCCTTCCACATTTAAAGCCATTATAAATCTTTTAATATTAATTTCAAAGTCTTATTGTATCCAAAATATCTTATTGTAAAGAAGTTGTGACAACCTTTAAGAGCCTTTAGTTGTGTTTCACCTTCTGGAACATGCAAATGTTCTTTGAATTAACATAGATTGTTTTTGAACTTGAACTTGAAAGTATCATGAGACTTAGATGAATTATTTTTAATATTATAAATAAAAGGGTCTAAAGACATATTTCATTGGATTTTCTTGAAAAAAATTAAATTAACAATTATTGTTGATTTTGCTGCTTAAAGATGAAATTATTTTGATTTTAATAAAATTATCTTTTATTGATCAAAAGTTATATTTTTTTTTTGGTGCAAGATAAGAACATCTAAAAAGGGCATCAGACAAATCTTAATGTTTTCTTAACCAATAAGTCATAATGAACTCAAATCTTAACAAAGACATGCTCTAATAAGCCTAGCGATAATTTAAAACATGTGATGATATGAAATACTTGAAGTTCTTGTAATCCATACATATAGTGACTAAATTAGAAGTACCTTTTAAATAATAATATCATTTTTAAATTGAATTTATAATTGTAAGAAATTTTTTGTTGTGAATCTTGTAATTAATCTTGGTTGCTAAAATTTTTTTTGAATAAAAAGCTATTAGATGAAGTTTTTCATCTATTTCCATTTATGACAATACCGCATTTAAGGCAAAGTATGATACATCTGTTTTCATAAAAAATACTTTAAAGAAGTTGATGCAATATGAGGTTGGTGCAAAAATAAAAGTTGTCGTTAAAGCTTTAAATGATGCTTCTGCTTCCTTATTTCAATTGAGTTTTATTTAATAAATTAAATTTATTAGTGGAATTGTAACTTGAAAAAAATTCTTGATGAAGATCCAATAGTAATTGGCAAATTTCAAAAAATATTGCACATTTCTTATTGTTCTTGAAATTTTCTAGTCTATAATTGTTTGAATTTTCTTAAGATCTATCATTAGACTATCATTAAAAATTATGTATCCTAAAAAGTCAACTTGAATAGTATAAAATATATACTTTTTCATCTTGGCATATAATTGTGTCTCTTTAAATTTATGTAATACACAAAAAATATAAAATTCATGTTCTTTTGTGTTTTTAGAATAGATTAGAATATTGTCTAAATAATATAGAATAAAATCATCAAGAAACTCACAAAAAATGTCATTTATAAGATATTGAAAAGCATCTGATATATTTATAAGTCCAAAAGACATGACAATATATTCCAAATATCTATATCTAATTTGAAATGTAGTCTTCTATTCATTACTTTCTTTGATGCAGATCAAATTGTATACTCTTCACAATATATTTTTGTATAGATCTTTACTTGGCTGAGTTAATTAAAAAGTTCTCAAAATCAAAAGTAAAGGATACCTATTCTTGATGGTAATCTTATTAAATCCTTGATAATCTATACACATCCACAATGATCTGTCTTTTTTTTCCACAAATAAGATAAGATCTCATATTAGGAATTTTGAATGGCATATAAAGTTTTTAGCCAAATTTTCATCAATATATTCTTTTAACATAATAAACTTATTTTGTAATAAATTATAGATTGGTCCAAATGGTGGTTGAGCTCTTTTTTGAAGATCAATTGAACAATCATAAAATCGATGTTCTGAAAGATTATTTGGTTTTTTTTTCAAAAATATCTTGAAAATCTTGGTATTGGCTAAAAATACTACTTTTAATCTTTTCAATATTGGAAACAGATATGGCATATATAACAAAATATGATCCTTCTTTTGCCACATGTATAAAAGCTTTTGCACCTATCAGTAAGGATTTGAATGTACTAAACTTATGTATTTCTACTTGATTAATGGATTTTTGGATTAAACTATGAAAAAAACCAAAGTTATGAGGAGTTCAATCTATTTGAAGATTATACTTTTTTAACCATGATAATCCTAAAATAATTGAATTGAAATAAAATCTAATCACATAAAATATTATTACGCTATTATGTCTCTTAGTTGCTACATCTAAAAGAATAGTTTTATAGATAATATCTCTAAATGATAACAAACCACCATCTATGACTTCTACATGCACGGATTTAGTTTTTTCAATTAAAGATATTTCTTATTTTTTGATAAAATCTTCATTTATAAAACAAACTAAGGTTTTTGAATCTAATAAAGCAAAGATTTTGTAATTTCTAGGTCTTCAAGATACACCTATTGTAAAATAAGGTGAGGATTTAAAAAAAATAGGACCTTTATTAGGTATTGTATATGATTCCAATTACACAATCTCTATTATAAGTAGAGAAATTTGTTTTCTATTATATTATCTTTTCTAGCATTTTGTAATTACACTGCTTCTTTGGATACTATTAAATAATGTACTTAGCTTTTCCACAATATAAGCATAGACTCTCTTAATAACATTAAGTTTTTTTTGCTCAGTGAGAGATTTAAAATGTACCATATCAATTTGTATTGGTTTTGATTTAATCAAATAAGTTTTTAAAAACTTAAAAAATTGCTGTTATTAATTGACTTATTTTTTTTCAGCTAAATCTATATTCTTAATGCCTTTAAAATAATTGATTATTGTATGAAATGGCTTAAGTAATAAATTATTTCAAAGAGTCTGCTTTTGGCATTATCAATAAAAAATCTTTGATATTATCTTTTAATTCTTAAAAAAATTGATTGATAAGGGCTTTGTCGTTTTATTCCATATTGTAAATGAAGTTTTAGAATTTAGTAACATATATTATAAGTGAGGTTTTAGAATTTAGTAGCTTATATTGTAATTGACTATGATCCTTATTGTAAAGATAAGACCTTGATTTTTGCTACCTTGAAATTTTGATCTTATTCCATCAAACATCTCAAGCATACTAATCTTTGCCTCTTTTTTACTTATAGAAGTAATACTTCTTAGATATAGTTGTGAGGCCAATCTACTTACTTCCTTCAACTATACAACTTCTTGGCATAAGCTCTAGACTTCTTTTATAGATGTAGGGATAGTGCTTCTATGATTGACATTAGTGATGCATGAAATTTTTATTCTAAGAATGTTGACAAGCTTCTGAAGATTTAAAATAGTTACAAATCTATTTTCACTTATATTAAATATAGCATCTATAATTTTATCTTTCATCTTAAATAACTTAATTAATCTATAATTTAATTTAAAAAAAGATAATCCACAATTTCTAATATTAAATAAAAAAATTTATAAAAAAAGGTGATTTCTTTAAAAAAAAATCAAGGTTAGAAAGCAAAGAATATTAATTTAAAGGTGAATAGTCCGTAACCTTCAAATATAAAAATAAAAGTGGGATAATCCACTGACTTCTAAAATACAAAATAAGAACAATAAATCAACACTCTTGTCAAAACTATCAAAGATATGAAACAACCAAAGTATCAAAATATTCTTATGGCACTCAAGAAGAATAAAGAATCACTTAAAGATGATATAATATTAAATTAGAATGGTTATTGCCAAAGACAAGAAGAATAGAGATTCTTAAAATAAGATTAAAAATAAGAAAGACATTGATAAGGGTGAAGAAGGCTTCTCTCTTGTTTCTGTATATATTATCTATCTAAGAGCTACGTGGCAACATTCTATAAGACCTCTAATAAGTGTCCAATTTACAAGATACATATCAAACTTACAAGACAAGTTTTCTATATGTACACCATGTAATTAGTTTATTTTACAAGCTAACAACATGTACGACATGTGACTAATTTGTTGGCCAAGTTTTTAACCTATTAATCACCTATAGACATGAATAAAGATGAAATCATGTCTATGAAGCTTCTAAGAAGCTCTTCTATATGATATTATCAAATTAATCTACTTTTACTCATTTCTACCTATCCATGTTATCTAGATAATTATTAAAATAAATCTTATGTCCATAATATTAAAACAAGCTTATTTAGACTTTTATATATAATCAAATCATAGTGAGGTATTTTAAAATTCTATTTAATTATTTTATTACAATTAAAACCAAATATATATTTAGCCATATAAGAATTATATGAATATATAATAATTTTTCCTATTCCAAGTATTAACTGCTACATCTTTGTGCCATATAAGCCAAATGAACATAATCTCTTTGCAGAAACAAGAGTTGGAACAAGTGTCTTTCTAATTAAATAAATAATCTTATTCAAAGAAAATATTCTATTTTTGTGCTATTAAATTAATAGAAGGGCTATTTCTTTAAAATAATTTTTTTCTAAGTTTGATAAAATATATCATAAATTTTTTACTAATAACCTAGAAATATGATAGAAGATCAAAGGTTAATTTACTAACAAGATTATAAAAGAAATCAATACCAAAAGCTCTTTTTTTTATTGGTTTTGTTTTTGGAACAACTCTAATAATTTTAAAAAAACCTTCACCTTTATTTTTGTTGTCATCCAAGTCTCTATTTATTAAATATTTTTTTAAAATCAAAATAGAAGATTTAAGATTAAACATTAAGAAGAAGATCAAACTCCAATTTATATAATTTGATTCAATCATTGGTTTTTGAAAGGATATTATCATGTTGAAGTATATTTTTTTAAAAGATTAAAAAATAAATATAAAAGAAATTCCAAATATTGCTAAAAAATAGTAGAATATAATATGTAAATATTACTTCTTTTATAATGAGCAAAAATGTTGGTCCTTTAAAGAAATTTTTAATACAATAAAAATTATTTGAGTGGATAATTGTACCTTAATAGGAATCTAAGTGAATATCAATTAATAGCAATTGAAAATTTTACTACAAGAAATAATTTCATTTGTTATAAAAGAAGATAGGATGATTGAGCTAAAGAAACTTATACATATATATCCAAACTTTTCCAATTTTATTTGATGTTTTAGACTCCATATTCCATTTATGATTTGAGATGAGTGACCAAATCCGATTTGATATCCAATTTTCATAAGCCATTGGTTTAGTATTCATCATATAATATTTAAAAAATTATTGAATATTTTCTTGACTTGATTAAAAAGCCACTAACATCTATTTGGACAATAAAGTTTTAGTAGCGTCTTTTGGGTTAATAATGCCAATGCTACCTTTTTCACAAGCTTTACAATACATAGTCCATGTTACTTTAGACCAAGTTAAAAAAGTAATATTTTTTCAAAGACAATTTTTAACCATTAATTTAATATTTTAAATAGCCTTCATACAATCAATTCATATGATTAAAAAAAATATAATGAAAAAAATAAAATATTATTTGTAGTAATAGATTGGCTTATTACATTGATTTTAATAGAATACAAGTAATTTAATTTTCTTGTCATTCTATTGATTAAAAATTGATTAATATCTTAAATTTTTAAAAGAATAATAAAAGAAGTTCTAAAGAATCTGCTAATACTAGTATTAGATGTCTATATCCATCTAAATTGATTTAACCATATTAATCTATCTGTTTGTTTAAATTACCAATAAATAATAAATTTGGATCAATTTATATTAAAAATTAAAACCAAGTTAAATTGCTTGATAATATTTACCAAATAGAAAATATTATCTTCTTTTCTTTAGATAGTGATTGTAGAATCATTAACATATTAACTAATGATTTGTTAGCTAAGATTTGAAGAAATATAAATACCTTATAGATGGTATTGTTGGATAGCATGTTGAATAGCCATATTAAAAATTTTACCAATCAAAATAAAATAAGGTACCAAAGAATAGCCTTATCTCACACTTTTTTCTATTGGAAAATAATTTCTAAAAGTTTCTATAATTATATTTATACCTTAAATACTAACTTTAATCATTAAAAAAAAATCCATCAAAATTAAGATATTTTAATGCTTTAAACATAAAATCTCAATTAATCCTATCATAGGCTTTAAAAAAATAAAATTTTAATTGGAAGAGTGGTTATTTTGAAGTCTTGGACCAATTTATGGTCTCTTAAGTAACTAATATATTATCTAAGATAAACCTTAGATGAAAAAAAATAATTTAGTTGGAATGAATAACTTCCTTGAAAAATACTTGAAGTCGTCTTTAGATTGCTTTAATATAGAATTTCTAAGAAGTGTTTACTAAGGTAATGGGCTTCCAATAGTCCAATTTTATTTTGTCATATCTTTTGTGTAAAAAGACAATATGTCCTATGACAATGCACTATGGAAACCAACATATAACTAAAGCATACTTAATCATGGTAATATAATCATTACTAATAATATACCTGAAGGTCTAAAAAAATTCAATACTTATTCTATTTGGATCAAGTATTTTATCTTTTACGATGTCTTTAATAATTTTTTAAAATTTGTACATATTGAATGGCTTAATTAAATCCTTATTTATATTCTTTATGACCTTATGTAAAATACTATTAAGCATGATAGTTGTGGCTTTATCAGATTTTTTATATCCTTGAATTTTTTTTATAAAGATTAGAATAAAAATTAAAATAGATGTTTTTCAAATCTTAAGGATCTCTTTGTAGCTCAACTTAAGAATTTTGAAGTTCTATGATGATGGATTTAAAATATCAATTTTTAACTATACTATAAAATACTTTATAAGTATTATCTCCTATTTGTATTTACTTAATCCGAGCTTGTATTAACCTCCCTTTTTATTGCCAATCTTTAAGCTGATTAAAAAATACCTGCACTTATTTGAAATAAGCTTGAAGGCCAATGTCTTAAGGATTTGCTTAAAAAACAAAGTATGCCTCTTGTAAATGGACTTATCATTTAATATGCAATCTTGATCTTAAAAGTACTTGATCTTTATAAAATGATTCATAAAAATATATAAAAATTTGTATATAATGAATAAAAGATCATCTATTATTATGTTACAAATTTTCCCTTTTAAGTAGAATAAGATTCTAAAAGTTCAAAGAATTGAAATAAAAGAGGTTTACTTTATATTATAAGAAAAGAGCTACTACAAGACATAAGAACAAGATTAAAAGGTCTAAGCTAAGATACAAGAAGTACATTATTAAAACTAAGGATTCCTTCAATTTCAACTTCTATATATATTAGATGCAAGAAAGCTTATTGAAGAATTTATTTGATGCTTGGAAGTGAGCGAGCCTAAGATCCTTTAATAACCATCTAAGATTCCTTAGAACCTTCTAAGATCTTTTGAAACCTTCTTGGAACCTACTAGGACCTACTAGAGTTTTCTCAAGATAATTTAGAACCTACTAGGAACTTCTTATAATAATCCACAACCTACTACAATCTTCTAGGATCAAATAGAACCTTTTAAAATCTTCTAAGACTAAATAAAATCTTCTAAAATCTTCTTCTATTGTATATTTTTGACATCACCTCTCCCTTTAGCTCTAAGTTCCTTAAAAAGTGATAGAGTCAAATTTGAAGGAAGTCAAAGATGTGTCGTATAGTATCTATTACATACTCAAGATGCCTTTTGCAAGTCAAAAGATTTGTTGGTCTTTGCAATTAATGATAGTGACCAATGCCTTCTATCCTAGACCAAGCTTGAATTTTTATATTTTTATTATAAAAATATCCTTCAAAAATTACTTAAAGGCATCTTTCATTGGCAAGTTCTACTTTGATGATGATTACCATAGAGTAGCTATTAGATATACTTTGGTATCTTTTTAATTCAGGCGGTTCTTTATCTCAAGGTTGATGACATAAAATTCTTAGTTGAAATGGCCTAATTGAGATGGTATTATCCTCTTAACTATCTATATCTCACTATACAAGTTAAATCAAAGACATGTCACAATTTTAAAATGGAATAGAATTACTTGTTAGTTTATATGTATATAAAGATTAAATTCTAAAGCTTTTGAGACTTCTTCTATTCTTCTTACAAAAAATTGCAAAGTCTAAAATGCACCATATTTGAATATGCTATATGAATGTATTACCTAATATGTATTGTCACTTTAAATCTAGAAGGATGTTATAAATAAAATTCTTATATATTTTACAATGCATTAATTAAGTTTGAAATTGGATTTCAGATGAATTCACTAATATTATAATCATTGTTATATTACGTGTCATCTTATTTGAGAATGCACTAGGTACTTGGCTATGGAAGATAAACTTGTATTTTACAACTAATTAAGAATCTAATAATCCTAATAAAATCATAAATAAATTCCAATTAAATCCTTAATAATATTATTTAAATCCTAAAATAATCTTTAAATAATCTTTGAAAAATCATAATGAAATTATAAAGAAACCTTAAAAAAATTCTAAAAAAATCCTATAGAAATCACAAAGAAACCTTAAAAAAGTCATAAAGATCTTTAAAGAAATCCTAAAGAAATCTTAAAGAAATTTTAAAGAAATTATAAAAAAATTATAAAGAATTTTTTTAAAAAAAAACTTAAAATAATCCTAATCAAATCTTAGCTAATTCTAAAAAAATCTTAAATAAAATCTAATTAAACCAAATTTTAAGTAAATTCTAACAAAATTTTAATCAAATTTTAATCAAATAATAATTAAATTCTAATGAAATCTTAATTGAATTCTAATAAAATTTTGAAGATTTTAATGAAATCCTAAAGATATCCTAAATAAATTCTAATCAAATCTTAATCAATCTTAATAAAAATTTTAAGATATTTTAAATAAATCCTAATCAAATCCTAATTAATATTAATAAAATCTTAAAGAAATCTCAAATAAATCTTAATAAAATTCTAATCAAATTTTAATCAAATTTTAATCATATCTTAATAAAATCTTAATGAAATCTTAAAAAAATCCTAAATAAATTCGAACAAAATCCTAATCAAATCCTATAGCAAGTTTAAAATCTCAATAACTAGTAAACTAATCATTGATTTTTATTCAAAATTTGAAATCACAGAAACCTTCATTGATCCTCAAAATCCAATTTTCAAGATCCTAGCCTATTTAAATCCCAATAACCTTTGATCTTACCATTTCATTAAGCTTAAATTTATAAAAAAATATTTTACACAATTATATTTATAAATCCACAAATTTATATTCATAGATCTCCTACAAAACTTACAAAATTTTTAAAAATATGAATCCATTTTATTTTTCAACAACCACAATTTTTCAAATAGAATCTTAACTTTGAATAGCTCTTACAAAGTTATTACAAACTCAAAAACCTTAAAATCAATATTTAAAAATATTCTATTAAATTTTCTTTCTAATTCCACTTTCCAATAAAAAACAAAACCATCAAACTACTATAGGTGCATGGTTTTGTGCCTTATAATCTGATTTTGACCTTGGTTTACAATCAACCTTCTTTAGTCATCAATCTAAGGTTTTCTTACGTAAGTTTTGTTGTAACTATCCTTTGCTTTGATTTAAAGATGTCTATTGTATTATTTTTACTAATCTATCTTGTTTTGCCTTATTTATGGTCCTACAAAGTAAATAAAAGCTATTTTTATAAAAAATAGAATTAATATTAAATATTTTTACTAATTCTCTATCTTTTATTTATATTTTTTAAAATAATTTTGTTACAAAGTCTTCAATTAAGTTCTTCTATAATATATGTCTTCTTTTGTTCTTTCATCCTATAGCCATGTTATAATACAATATTGTGCCAATGCACAAAATACTCCAATTATTCTTGCCTTAGCCTCAAATCAAGTACTTCTTCTAGTTCAAATTCGTCATGGCTATCCACTTTAATATAAAGCAGTGGCTGTTGTATTCTTCTTGATATGTTTGATTTTCTATAAGATTTCAAAAGAGATGGGTGAAAAATAGAATATACCTTTATAAATGCTAATAGTTCTAACTAGTAAGCAAAAGAGTTAATTTATTTTTTAATAGGAAATGGTCCCAATATTTGATAGTCTAACTTGTCAAATGATCAAGTAGTCTTTATATTGTATCAAAGAAATCATATTTTATTACCAACTTAATATAGAGGTAGTTCCTTCTTTTATATATCAATTGACTTTTTGAAGTATATTTGAATTTCTTCTAGTTGAAGTCTCAAGGTTATTTAGATATCAATAATTCAACTTATAAAGTCATCTACCAATATAGATCTATCAATATATAATATATCTAATTTTGGATGGTAATCATGATTAGAATAAAATAGAATTTATTAAGTAGATACATAAATTATGTTGTTATAAGCAAACTTAGCTAGAAACAAATAAGATATTCAATTGTCTTATTGATAATTGATAGTACATCTTAAGTACTATTCTAAAATTTTGTTGACTTGCTTCATTTGACTAAGGATTTGTAGATAAAATATAAAAGAAAGCTTGATGTTTATTTGAAGAATTTCAAAAAATAACTTCCAAATCTTAGATATAAACTCCGGACTTTAATTTGATATAATATTATTTAATAATTGATGATATTGATAAATATTATTAATAAAGAATTTAGCCATTTTTTTACTAATTTTGATCTTTTAGCAAAGGACAAAATATGTCATCTTAGTAAATTAGTTGACAATTACATATATGATATTAAAAGAACTTGATGGTGAGAGATTTTTGATAAAGTCTATAGAAATAGAAGACCATAGTTGTTTTAAAATTGATAGCGGTTGAAGAAGTCTATATGAATAATGTTAAGGATTTTTTTTATCTAGAATATATATTGCAGAAGAAAACAAATTTTTTGATAGCTTTCTACATTTGAGGCTACCAAAAATCTTTAAAAATGAGTTCCAATGTCTTGTTGAATCCAAAATATTCCGCAGTTGGAAAGTCATGACGTATTTAGAGAATATAAAAAAACAATGGTCCTTTTGGGATGTACAAACATTCATCAAAATAGAAGGCATCGTCTTCAAGCTTGAATTTTCTTGAATTATTGTGGATATTGCTGGAATAATGTTTAATATAAAAAATAAGAAGGTTTGTAGTCAAGATTTTATAAACTTAATCAAGAATTAAAAAATATATTTGAATTAATACAAAAACTACTCAAATATAAAATTTCTTAAATTTTAATAATATTGTCCATTGTTGGTCATATGATGCGTCTCTATTTTTTGGCACAAAGTATGATTATCTTGATAAAGCATCTAATAATCTTTATTGCTTCCTAGATCAATATGTGATATTGAAGTTGAAATTGGATAGAAACATGCTCCAATAGGCTTGATGGTGTTGTGTTGTAATATATTTATGTAAAAAAAATATAAACAAGAATGATTTCTAATTAATATTTAATTATCTTAGTTCAATAGGAATTTAAGATACTTAAGAAAGATTTTATGAAAGTCTTTTAGATTATTTTTTGTCTTAATAGCTAATAGATAAGAGTTAATTATTAATTTTTCCTTCTAGGTTGTAGAAATTCTTTTATTGCCTTAAAAAAGCCATAAATTAATAAAAATAAGATAGAAGAAATAAATAATTAATATAGTTGATATAAGGATTAAATTGAGGGTAGAATCAAGCTTAAAAATCCCTAGGATAGGTTGGATTAATATCGAGATGTCAACCATTTATGGAATAGGATCGAAATTAGACCTCTAGCCACAAAAATGATCATTAAGAGCAAAGTATTAGGTCATTCAAAGATCAGCAATTAGAATTTGAAAGTTAGCTTTAAATTTGTTTCAAAGGCATAAGACTTATTTTTATAGGATTTGAGAGAATTTAGCAATCATTATTTAAAGTTAGGATTTGTGTTGGTGATTTGGATTTTATACAATAAATTTAGGGCTAGCACTCTTGGCTACTATGTACAATTGATATAACATCTATAATTAAAAATTTTGAAATATGTGGTTGATTGGATTTATTAAGAATATATAAAATTTTCTTAATAATCTAATAATGCAATTAGAAGATATTTGATCTTTAGGGCGAGGAGGTACCAAAAGTTGGTAGTTTAAGATTGTTTAGGATTTTTGCAATATCTAGAGATTTATTAGTCAAAACTAGATGAAATTTGGCATGATATTAGAAGACTTGAAATTCAAGCTATCTACTAATTTTGAGCTGAAGTTAACAATTGAAGAAGGAAAAATTGCTACTGGAATATCTGAATCAACTTTCAAGTTGGTAGCCGAGTGACATCAGTGTGAATTTTGAATGTTTTTTACAATCTATAAGTTAGATTGAGCTGAAATTTTTTAAGCATGTAAAAGACTTATAGTGACCATTATGTGCTATATTTCACATCAAGTGAATAGTCAAATTAAGAGTTATAACTTACTAAAACTCACTAATTAGAATTAGAGCTTTCAAAGAAAAATAAAAATTGCTTAATTATGAAAGTAACAAGGCAATTAGAATTGTGTATGGTTGAAGTTATTAAGAAGAGTGTTTTTGAGCACTTTGTATTGGCTTTAAGCACTTTTGAATTGAAATTCAAATTGCATTTTTCTTATATGGATGAAACCTATTAGGATTTCTTGCATATTTGGAAACCACAATTTCATCCTCCATAGCCAAGTGCCTAGTATGTTTTCAAACAAGACAACATATAATATGACAATAGCAATTTAAAATACAAGCAGATATAAATTATTCAAGGTTCTTATCATTTGTATATACAATCATTGGATGTGAAGCACATGGTACTATTTTTAGAAAGAATTTATAATAATAAAAAATTTCTTATTATATATTTTATAATTAATTTTTATAATTGAAGAATTTTAAAAATAGAATGCAAATGAATGTAGTCTCTTTTCTCTTCTAGGTTGTAATAAGACTACTTCTAATACAAAGTTCAATATATTGATTTCTATAAATAATAGTTTGAGAAGATTTGAATAAATCAAAATAAAAATTGTGATGAATGTTGTCTTTAAGCATTTAAATGCTTTCTTAGCTTTTGATTACCATTCAAGCTTATTCTTACATGTCAATTATATAAACAAAGTGGCTATCTAAGAATAATTATTAATAAAGATCTTATAGAAGTTTACAAATTCAAAAAAAAAAAATTAGATGTCACATACCAATTTAAAGTTGATTAGTTGCTAATGGTCTTAATCTTCTTTGGATCCATCATTAAGCCTTCATTCAAGATGATATAGCTAAGCAATTTTATATGGGACTCATGAAATATGTATTTTTCTAATTTGGTGTATAGTCCAATATCTTATAATTTTTATAAGACAAGAAAAATATATCAATCATGATCTTTTAGAATTTTAGAATAATATTCTAAAATTTTAGAATAATATTCTAAAATTTTAGAATAATATTTTAATATTTTAAATTTTTCTTATTTTAGAATAATATTCTAAATATTTTAAATTTTAGAATATTATTTTAGATTTTTTAGAATATTATTTAGAAATATTTCAAAATTTCTTATTAGTCTAAAATATTTTAAATTTTAGAATATTATTCTATAATTTAAAATATTTAGAATATTAAATTTTAGAATATTCAAAATTTCTTATTAGTCTAATATTTTAAATATTATTCTAAAATATTCTAAAATTTTAGAATAATATTAATCAAAATATTGTCCAAATAGCATATAACAAAGTTATCAAAGAATTTACAAAATACAATGCTCATTGAATGTTGAAAAATAGCTCACTTATTTGTAAGGCCAAAAAACATGATATTGTACTCAAAGTGTCTATATCTTGTATAAAAAGTGATCTTCTATTCATCCATTTTTTTTAATGCGTATTAGATTATAAGCTCCACAGAGTTCTATTTTAGTATAGATCTTAGTTTAACCTAACTAGTCAAAGAATCCAAATATTAATGACAAAGAATAATGATATTTTATCATTATTTTGTTGAAGCCACAGTAGTTGATGCACATGTGTAGAAATCCATCTTTTTTCTTTATAAAGAGTATAAATAGACTAATAAGAAATTTTGAATGTCAAATAAAATTCTTTATTAAATTATTGCCAATAAGTTCATTTTGTAATAAATTATAAATTGGACCAAAAGGTGGTTGTGTGCCATCTTTAAAAAATCATAAAGAATCTTAAAGAAATCCTATAAAAATTCTAAAATATTATAAAAAAATATTAAAGAAATATTAAAGAAATTTCAAAGAATTCATAAAGAAATCCTAATTTTTTTTTAAAGATATCTTAAAGAAATTATAAAGATACCTTAAGAAAATTTTAACCAAATCCTAATCAAATCCTAACTAATCCTAAATAAATTCTAATCAAATTTTAATCAAATCCTATTCAAATCTTAATTAAATACAAATTAAATCTTAATCAAATCTTAATAAAATCCTAATTAAATCTTAATCATATCTTATAATAATTTTAAAATCTCAATAATTATTAAATTAATCATTTTTTTAATTCAAAATTTGAGCACTTCTTAATCTATTAATTAAAAATAAATATACAAAATTTGAAGAATTTTGAAGTTATAGATTGAGAGAAAAAGCTCCTAATCTGCTCAAGTATTGGCCATCCTTCTTCTTCAATCTTGATGTCAATCTTCCAATACCAATAGCTCTTTTTTGCACCATTCATATATTTTAAAATTTCATTAAAATATTAAAAACTAAATCAATTATTAATTCAAAAAAAACCATTCCAATCTAACTAATAGATTTCTCAAGATCTCAATATCCTTTATTGACCTTCAAAATCCAATTTTTGAGACCTTAGCCTACTTAAAATTTGAAAACCTTTGATCCAATCATCCAATTTAGTTATATTTTACAATATATATTTAATACAACTATATTCGCAAATTCACAAATTTTTACTTATAGATTTGTTACAAATCTCACAAAATTCTCTAAAATATGAACCTATTTTATTTTTCAACAATCAAAGTCATCCAATAAAACTTTGAATTTGCATAGCTTTCACAAAGTCATTATAAACTCAAAACCCTTAAAACCAACACTTAAAAAGATCTTATTAAGTCTACTATCCAACTTTACTTTTAAAGCAACAAAAGAACCCCCTTTTTATTGTAGGCACACAATTTTGTACCTTAGGATTTGATTTTGACACTAATTCACAATTGACCTTCTTTGGATATCAATTCAAGATTTTTTTAAATATTTTTTGCTAAAAACTATCATTTTTTTTGATCTAATAGTATTATTTTTGCTAATTTATCTTATTTTTTCTTATTTATGGTCCTATAAAATAAATAGAAGTCTTTTTAATAAAAAAATAATATTAATATTAAATATTTTTAGTACCTTCTTATTTTTTATCTATATTTTATAAAATAATTTTGTTACTAAGTTTTTAATTAAATTCATCTATAATATTTGTCTTCTTTTATTCTTTTATCTTATAGTCATGTTACAATATTATAATAAGATATCCAATGTATACAAAGATTATATCTTTTAATCCAAAGAAGTCTTAAAATAATGGAGTTAGATAAAAATCTAAAGATATTAAACATAACTCAATTATTATGATTCTTTGATGTTACTTCTAATAGACTAGTTTCATCTTGGCATCTCCAAAGGATAAAGATCAACCATCTATGATCTCTACATAAATGGTGTCGTGTTGTAACACAATTATATGGTGAAACTATGACTAAAAATGATTTTTCAATTAATACTCTATTATCTTAGTTCAACAAGAATTCAACATATTTTAACAAGGTTTTTATGAAAGCCTCTTAGTTTATTTTCTTCACTTAATAGCTAGTAGATAAGAATTAGTTGATAATTTTACCTTCTAGATTGTAGTAATTCTTTTATTGCCTTAAAAAGGCCATAAAATGATAAAAATATGATAAAAAGGATAAATTACTAGCATAATTGATACTAGGATTAAATTGAGGGTAGGATTGGGCTATAAAATCCCTAAGATAGATTAGATTGATACCCGGGGATTGGCCATTTGTGGAACAGGGTCAAAATTAGACCTCTAGCCACAAAAACAATGACCTAGGATAAAGTACAAGGGATTTTGGAGATTGGCAATTAGAATTGGATAGCTAGCTCAAAGCTTCTTTTAAGGACATTAAGTTTGTGGCCATAGGATTTTGAAGGACTTTGCAATTGTTATTTAAAATTAGTGTTTGTATTAGTGTGTTGGATTTTATATAAGACAATGATGGCTTGCATTCTTGACTGATTTGTATAATTTGTATAGCATCTATAGTTCAAATTTTCATATTTTCTAGATTTTTGAGTATGCTAAGTGTGCACAAAAGTTTGTATTAATCTAATGATGTAATCAAGAGATATTTGGGCTTTAATACAAAAGATTGTCAAAAGTTGGCATTTTAGGATTGGATAGGGTTTCTGTGATAACTAAAGATCTATTTATTGAATCAACGTAAACTTTGGCATGGTCATAGAAGACTTGGAGATTAAGCTACAAACTAAGTTTGAACTGAAGTTAATAGTTGAAGAAGGAGAAATCACCACTAGAATTTCTACATCAATTTTCAAGTTGGCGGCTGAGTGTCATCAATGCAGTTTTTGGGCATTTTCTTGTAATCTGTAAGTTGTATTAGGTTAAATTTTTTTGAGCATGTAGAAGGCTTATACTGACATTTGTGTGCAAAATTTCACACTAAGTAGACAGTTGGATTAAAAGTTATAGCTTGTCAAAGCTCATTGATTAGGATTAGGGCTTACAAAGAAAAATAAAAATTGCTTAATTATAAAAGAAACGAGGCAATTGGGGTATATGTATGGTTGATGTTACTAAGAGGAGTATTTTTAAATACTTTTGAATTAAAATTTGAATTATATTCTTTATATATGGATGAAACATATTAGAGTTTTTTCATTATTTTGCAAACATAATTTTACCTTCCATAGCCAGGTACCCGGTGCATTCTTAAACAAGACAACATGTAATATAACAATGGCCTTGGATTTCTTGACTATAAAAATTTTATAGATTTTTTAAAATTCTAAATCAATAAAATAAACAACAGCTCATAAATCTATTAAAGGAGAGATTTTGAATTTTTGGATAGTCAAATATATTAATATCATAAAGCAATGAGAAGAGCTAGATGATAATACATGAAATTTTTTGGTTTATAGAATAAAAGAATTAAGTGGCACACTCTCTATTGTGATTGGACATCCTCGTTTTCTTACAAAAGATATAATAATATGGCTGTATTCTTTATTCAATAGGTATATTGATATTTTTTGTAACAATTATTAGCTATGTGGTTAAATTTTCTATAATATAAATACAAGTTGTATTCTTTTTTATGCTTTTTTTCTTCCTCAGAAAGAGATTTGAAGCAAACAACATTAATTTGCATATCTTCTACTTCTAAATGTTTGTTAGAGTTGGGAGATGTAAAAGATGCCAAATAATTGATATAAATTTATGGCACAAGTATTGGACATTTTTCTTTTTGACGTTGAAGTAGAAAATTATTAAAATTTATTGTTTAATTGATGGCTTTATTAAGAATTTGAGGATCAAATATAAATAATAATAGATCTTTATATTATCTTATAATTTTTAATAAAATTGATTTATCAATACATCTTCTTTTCAATTAATATCACATGCTAATTGATAAAATTTTGAAGTATAACAAATGACAAATAGATTTTTTGTTAAAAGGCTTGGATTTTAGTTGTGGTAGAACAAATCTTATCATGTTTTCCAAAAGCTTCTGTAAATGATGCCAAAAATATTTCAAAGTCATGCAATATAGAAGAATTTTTTTCAAAAAATAGAACAAATTAAGACAGATTAATTTAAGAGCAAGGTTCTAACTAAACCAATATGAGATACTTCTGTAGAATCCTTCTAAGGTTGGAATATAGTAATAAATCATACTTGGTTTATAAAGCTAATTTTTTATTCATTTACTATTGATATTGAATTACCATCTTAAATACATACATCTTTTAGTAAAATAGATCTTGATGATGAAATTTTTATGGTAACTTGTGATAGTGGTTGAGGTGGTATTGCTCTTTGACTATTATATATAGTCATATAAAGTTCTTCATTTTATTTAAATTACATCTTTGTCTTAACTTTTAATATTTTAAAAATATTTATAATTGAATCTAATTTGGCTTCTTTAGAATCTATCATATTGTATCCTTCACTTCTTATCATAAAAATGGAATAAAAAAAAAAATTAAAATATTAAAAAAAAATATCGATCTAAAAGAGCATAATCTGTAACATCTAGAGTGTTGTAGTACTTCTAAGAAGAGGAATAATTCGTTCTTTATCTAGAAAGACCAAGCTTTAATATTATATTACATTAGTCTTGACAAATTGTTATAAAGATATCACTCAAGTAATACAAGACACCAAAAGTTCAAAGAAACAAAACATAAGAGATTTATTTTATATCACAAGCAAAGAGCTTCTTTAAAAGATATAAGAATATAAAATAATAGACTTGGAGTAGAACAAGGTTTCAAGAAGAAACCAATAAGGACTTGAATTATCTAGATGAGTACATGAACAATACTAAAAAAAATGAGCTAGAATTTCAAAACATGCATTGTTGAGATTGATGAATTCTTCAGCCTTAATTCTAATATATATTCCTATCTAAGAAACTTCTTGAGCAGCTTCCATCAAACTAAGAAGCTTCTTGAGTAACTTATACCAACTTGAAAGCTTCTTGAGCTCCTTTCATTAACTACAAAGCTTCTCAAATTACTTCTACCAACTAAAAAGCTTCTTCAAGAACTTCTAATAACTGAAAAACCTCTAGAATGTTCAAATAGGTTCTATAAATTTTCAAAGTATATGTCCCTAATATCACCCCCTTTTCTAGCAACAAATTTCAAGAAGAGTTCATATCTTTGGAAATTATTCTATATATGTAAAAAGTCAAGAATATGTTATACTAATAAAACTATATATTTTATTCTTTATTCTTGGACAATAAGTTCTATTGGTCCTTAAAAAAATCACCTATAGCTTTGAGCTAGTACATCCATTGTTGAAATATCCCATTTAAAGATTTGATCTTGATTGTGGCCTTCAAAACATCTTCCAAATAAGATCTTAGACTTAAGAAGATTCACCTTTTTAAGCTCAAGCAATATTTTTAAAGCTCAAGCATTGGAATCAAGACTGAAATGGTTGGATGTTGTTCCTAATGGCTCCAACTTGTCACGGACAAGATTTGTTCCAATAATTATCTAATTAATATGAATAGATAGAAGTAGATTAATTTGATAATATTTTATAGAGTAGCTTCTTAGAAACTTCATAGACGCAAAATCACCTTTATATATGCCTATAGGTGATTGATAGGCTAGAAACTTGGCCAACAAACTAGCCATGTGTTATACATGTTGGTAGCTTATAAAACAAGGTAAGTACATGGCATACATATAAGAAACTTATTTTGCAAGCTTGACATGTATTTTATAAGTTGGATATATGTTGGAGGTCCTATAAAATGCCGCCACATAGTTCTTTGATAAATAGTATATATAGAGATAAGAACAAAGCCTTCTTCAGTCTTGTCAATTCTTTCCTTGCTTCTAGTCTAGTTCAAGGATCTCTTGTATTTTCTAGTCTTTGGCAATAGCCATTCCAATTTCTTCTTGAATATACATACTTCTTTATTTCTATCTTATTATTTTTCTTTGACGTAATTTTTATTAACTTATGCATCTATTTCAGTTTGTGTCCTTGACAAATTGACAAGAGTAAAGTTATAATATTAGAGCTTTGTCTTTTCTTGATTAAGAGTAGATTACTCCTTTTTCTTAATAAGATATAAGCATATTAGAAGTTGTAGATTATCCACTTTCAAATTGATATTGTTCTTAGAATTTTTTTTTTGTTCTTGAGTATTTTATTTTATAATAAGAATAGATATTTTTTTTCCTTTCTATTGTAATATCATGGTAGAGCTTGCTGAAATAAAGAATGCAATAGCACAAATGTAAGAGCAAATGAGAGAATTAATGCTTGCAATGCATCAATTCAATGCACCACTATAAAGAGCAACAAGATTAATAGGAAGTGAAGATATAGAGATGATTCGAGCTACTTTAAGCCATACCACTTCACCTATGATTAAACACCATTCATACATCAAAGAACCAAAAATTAATTTGCTAGAGAAGTTTGATGGCATCAAATTTAAGTTTTCAAGATTTATCAATCAAGTACAACTAGTGATTGAACTTCAACTCTAAAGTTATCCAACCTAAGGATTATAAGTCAGATTTATTAAAATACTACTTTTAAGCTTTATTTTATCATGGTTTTCATCGTTTTTTGAATGACGTGATCCAATATTGGATAATTTGGAGGCATTTTTAGTAGAATTTTAATCTATATATGGAGAACATGATACAATTTGTGTCACAATCAATAAGATTCGCATCTTATAAGAAGTCAATCAATTAGTGACATCATATGCTTCATAATTCCGACAACTAATAATTGATACTAAATAAAATGATATTGCACTTATTAGCTAATTTCTTTACAGATTATAATATGAGATAAAGAAATTGATATTCAACTTATTTGATCCTCAAACATTGAGTCAAGCAATTGATTTTGCTATGAAATGTGACAATTGGTTTTTTGAATTTCAATCTGAGTATTGCATAAGAGAGCTTCAATGTTACTACAATACAATGACAATATCAATGTCTTCTCAATATATATATTCAAAAGTAGAAGATATATAAATTAATGAGGTACATTTTAAACCTCTTACTAAATAAAAAAAGTCTTTTTGTCATCAAGAAGGATTGTGTTTATATTATGGAGAACCTAAACACACTAACCAGCATTATCCAAAGAAATGATGCAACCACAAAATGAAAAGTATAGCTATCAAAAAAGACAATATGTTGAAAAACGAGTTTGTTCAGCTACAATAAGAACCATGCAGCTGGAATCTTATAAAACTCCTACTAAAGGTTTTATCCTCTCTCCAAAACCTTCTCCTTTTTTTATAATAGATGTCTATTTGGAATCTAAAAATCATAAAGCCTTTATCTTACTAGATTCAGGAGCCTTAGCATGTTTTTTAAATAAAAAATTTGTTAATAGTTGTAAAATATCTTCAATATAGAAAACTAAATCCATACATATAGAAGTCATAGATGGTCACCTATTATCTTTTAAAGATGTTATTCATGAAATTATTCCTATAAATATAACAATAGATGGTCATAATAATTGTATAATCTTTAATACAATTAAATCTCCTTCTAATCTAGTCATTTTAGGTTTATCATGGCTAGAAAAATATAATCCTCAAATAAATTAGATTTCTTGTAGATTTGACTTTTTTCAAAGTATTAATAAGAGTCTTATAAATCAAATAAAAAATCATAAGCCTAATATAATAAAATCCATATTTATAAGCATAAAAGTTTTTATGAATGAAGCAAAAGAATAATCATCTTTTGCTATTTATACTACACCCATTTCTGATAGTGGAAGGACTTCAAGTGGCATTCTAAGCCAATATTAAGATTATTGAGATGTTTTTGAGAAAAAAAATATAGACATTCTTTTGGAGTATTGTCCATATGATTACTCAATTGGTCTCAATTCACATATGTCTTGCAAATTAGACACATGTTGGAGGTCCTATAGAACACCAACACATAATTTTTAGATAAATAGTATATATGGAGACAAGAATGAAGCCTTCTTCATTCTTATTAATTCTTTTCTTGCTTTTAGTCTAATTCAAGAGTCTCATATATTTTCTAGTTTTTGGCAATAGCCATTCTAATTTCTTCTTGAGTATACATATTTCTTTATTTCTATCTTGTTATTTACCTTCGACATAGTTTTTCATTAATTTATGCATCTATTTTAGTTCGTATCCTTGATAGGAACTCAGCCTCTATTTAGACCAATTTATACTTTATCACAAAATGAATTGATTGAACTCAAGAAATATATTGATAAAAACTTGGCCAAGAATTTCATACGCCATTCAAAATCCCTAGCAAGAGCTTCCATCTTGTTTGTAAAGAAAAAAAATGGATCACTATGGATGTGTATAGATTATCAAGGGCTCAAGAAGATTACCATTAAGAATAGATATCCTCTACCTTTGATATCTAAACTTCTTGATCAATTGAATCAAGCTAAGATCTATACAAAAATAGATCTAAGAAGAGCATACAACCTAGTGCGCATCAAAAAAAGTGATGAATAGAAGAGTGCATTTTAAACAAGGTATAGACATTTTAAATATAATGTCATGCCTTTTAGACTTACAAATGTACCAACTACTTTTCAATATCTTCTAAATGATATTTTTTGTAAGTTTCTTAATAACTTTGTTGTTTGCTATTTAGATGATATTTTCATCTATTCTAAGAACACAAAAGAATATGAATTTCATATTTATTGTGTGTTACAAAAATTTAGAGATACAAGGCTATATGCCAAGATGGGAAAACATGTATTTCACACTACTCAAGTTGACTTCTTAAGATACATTATTTTGAATAATGGTCTCAAAATGGATCATAAAAAAGTCTAAAAAATCATAGATTAGAAGATTCTAAAAATAATAAGGGATGTGCAATGTTTTTTGGGATTTTCCAATTATTATTAAATCTTTATGAAAAACTTTTTTCAAATTGCAACTCCACTTATATGCTTAACTTGTAAGAACAAATTTGAGTGGAATAAAGAAACAAAAGTATTGCTTGAAGCTTTGAAGACAGCTTTTACTTCTACACCAATTTTATATTGCATTGACTTTTCTAAGGCATTTTCTATAGAAACAGATACATCAGACTTTATTTTACGCACAATATTGTCTTTAATGGGAGCAAATGACAAACTCCACCCAATAGCTTTTCACTCTAAGAAATTTTTAGTAGTAGAGATCAACTATGAAATCTATGATAAAGAACTTCTTGCAATTGTGGATTCTTTTTAAAAATGGCATCACTATTTAAAAGGCGCTTCTAGTCCAATCATCGTATATATAGATCATAAGAACCTCAAGTATTTTATGTCAATATTGGTGTTGAATTATCACCAAGCTCATTTTAGCATGTCTTTGTCAAGATTCAAATTTATTATTATCTATTGATCAAAAAAATATCAAGGTTTGTCCAATGTCCTTTCTAGATATTTTTATCTTATACCAAAAGAAAGAGATTTAACTTTTGATCAACAAAGAACAATCCTCTTGAAGCCGGAGCAATTACATCTTCAAGCAATGAAATCAACATTGACTATTGATTTAACTTTTGTTAAGCAAATCTTATCAAATATGTCTTTAGACACTCTTGTCTATGAGATTAAGAATGATTCATCTAAATCTCATGATACTTCTAAGTTTGAATTCAAGAATGATCTATTCTATTTCGAAAGATATCTATATATTTTAAAAGGTGCAGCATGATTATGTACTCTAGAAGCTCATCACAACCTCCTTGCAACATAATATTTTGGATATAATAAGACTTTGGAGCTAATATCAAGAGATTTTTGGTGGCCTCAAATGTGAAAGGCTATTAAAGAGTTTGTACAATCATGCAATATTTGTTCAAAATCAAAAATTCCTTGTTACCAATCTTACAGACTTCTCCAACCATTACCTATATCAGAAGAACCTTGGTCTTCTATTTCTATAGATTTTATCATAGATCTTTTAAAGTTAAGTTCATATGATTTTATATTTGTGATTATAGATTGTTTTACTAAAATGACACATTTTGTATTATATACAAAATCTATTATAGATGAAAAAATAGCTAAATTCTTCTTTAATAATATCTATTGCTATCATCAATTACTAAGAAATATTAAATCAGATAGAAGAACACAATTTGTATCAAGATTTTGGATGATCCTTTTTAAAATATTGAAGGTGGATATAAAACTATTTTCAACTTTCCACCTTTAAACTGATCGACAAATGGAATAGATGAATCAAATTTTGAAGCAATATTTGAAATATTCTATCAATTATCATCAAGATGATTGGACAACTCTTTTGCCATTGGCAGAGTTTGCTTATAATAATTTGATACATTTGTCTATTCAACAAATTCTATTCTTTGTAAATTATGGTTATCATCCACAACTTGATACTTTTGACTTTTTAAAAGTTGATAATCTTATAGTAGAAGATTTAACAAATTGGTTGTCAAAGCTACATGCAACAATGAAGGCACAATTAAAAAAAGTTCAAGAATAACAAAAGATCAATACAGATGTCTATCATAAGGAATAATCTTGATTCTACGTAGGTAATAAGGTATGATTACTTTGTCGTAATATCAAGACTATTTGTCTTTGTCATAAGTTGGATTATTATATGCTTGGATCTTTTTTGATTTGTAAATAGATCAATTTAATTGCTTATTGATTATGCCTATCAAAATCTATGAAGATCCATTTTATATTCTATATGTCACTACTTGAGCCATACAAGATAGTGAATATACAAGGCAAAAGAAAAATGCCACTACCTCATATAGAAGTAGACAACAATGAAGAATTTGAGATAGAAGAGGTCTTAGATTCAAGGCAATACCAAAATCGACTAGAATATCTTATACATTGGCACAAGTATGATATTTATAACGCATATGGGAGCCATCTAAGAATCTAGCAAATACATCAACAAAAGTCAATACGTTTCATCGATAACATCCATCAAAATCAAGATAAAAGATCAAAAAAAATCTTTGCTATAAAGAAAAGCAAGTTCAATATAGGTTTCATTCTATCTTGTATCATTGTTTGCTATTTCTTTGAATTTTTTTGTACTAAAGAGATCAAGGATTAACAACTAGTGAATTCAATTCAAGAGCCATTATTTGCTAACTTACCGGATGAGACATTACAATTATCACAACCTTTAAGACAATAGAATAGAGATAAAGATCCTTAAGAACGACATGTTATTCTTCGGATTAATGGCAAAATACAACGTATTTGGTATCATGACCTTGGAAGAGATTCTTGATGTTTGGTGATACTTTTAGAGATACAAACTACTGCTGATGGTATTCCAAATATTTTCTTTGAAGAAAATTATGAAGGCCTCAACAATGATCAAATAACAGGGTAGTCTTCTCATCTTAGTATGGATCACCATCATTGGCTGAGAGGACCTATATAATTTATGTAATAAATTATATATATATATATATATACATATAATTTATTACATAATTAAATAAAAGCTATAACCATGAATTTTATTGGTTACAAGATGTGATTAGATTATTAGTTTAAAAAGAATCTATCTAAAAAGGATATTATTGAGGTTTATACAATCTTATTTTCTTTTTAATAGTGATTTTGAAGTTGATTTTATATTGATAACAACTTTTATATATCTTAAGTCATCTTTGTTAGACATTGGTGATTCTTAAGATCTTGTTTGCTTCTTTTATTTGATGTTTAGAACACATATTATATAAATCTTATAAAATTAAAGATTAGAAAGGGATTTTTAGTATAAAAGGGGGTAGTTAGGCCATCCATGTGAATAAATGGAGATAGATGATAGAAGTCTCTATTCCTATTGGCCAAAAATCATGCCTAATGGGCTTCAAGGAGGCTGCCCGAGGATTTATTAGGGATTAGGGTTTGTTTTTGGAAGAAAGTTTAATATAAAAGGCTAAGATCAATAAGTTTGGTTTTTTAGATATGGTTTTGCTGTAAATCTTATATGATTTGGATTTTTTATAAAAGAGATATAAGCACTCAAAGTTAGGGTATTAAAATTGTCACTATTGTCACTATTTTGGATATAACTTGCGCGTATAGATAACAATAGAGGATCGGTAATTTGGGTTGGAAAGAGCACTTTCTTGGCTATATTTTTTATGTACAGCTTGATGAAATCCAAGCTAAGATGAAAGCAATATTATCTACACATTGAAAAAAAATTTATAGAAACAGAATGGTTGGATCAAGAGTTATTGGACTCTAAAGATCAAGAAGAAATAAGTCCTTGCAGGTGAATAAAGTTTTGAAGGGTTTTTTTTGTAAAGATTTGAATCTTTTTTGTACAAATCTACTTGAATGTAAGACGGCTTATCTATACAACTTCTCTTTTGCAATATAGTTGTATTATTTGTCCTTTTTATTAAGAACAAATCACTTATTACAGTTTAGCTAATAAGTTTCAAATAAACTCTCCACAACCAAGTACCTAGTGTATTTCCAGATAGAAGTTCATGCCATATGACAATGTAATCATCGCTCCTCGTAGACCTCATCTCTAAAAGGGGGGATAATGTCACAAACAAGATTTATTCTAATAATTATCTAGTTAATATGAATAGATAGAAATAGATTAATTTCATAATATTTTATAGAGTAGCTTCTTAGAAGCTTCATAGACACGGAATCACCTTTATATATGTTTATAGATGATTGATAAGCTAAAAACTTGGCCGATAAGCTAGCCAAATATTGCACATATTGGTAGCTTATAGAATAAGCTAAGTACATGGTGCACATGTAGGAAACTTATCTTGCACACTTAACATGGGTCTTGCAAGTTGAACATGTAATTGTGTTGAAACACGTTTATACAGTGAAAAGTATAAATAAAGATAAATTCTACTTAATACTTAGTTATCTGGGTTCATTAGAAATTTAAGGTACTTAAGAAAAGATTTATGAAAGCCTCTTAGATTAATTCTTGTTTTAATAGCTAATAGATAAAAGTTAGTTATTAAAATTTTCTTCTAGGTTATAAAAATCGTTTCACGGCTTTTAAAAAAAAGCCACAAGTTAATAAAAATAGAATAAGAGAAATAAAAGGTTAATATGGTAGATACCAAGATTGAGTTGAGGATAGGATTAAGTTTAAATACTCTTAAAATAAGTTGGATTAATACCCAGGGGACGACCGGATATGAAACAGGGTCAAAATCAAACCTCTAGCCACAAAAATGACCACCAAAGGTAGGAGTTTGGGACATTTGGAGATCAGCAAATAGGATTTGTGAGAAGATTTTGAATTCATTTCAAAGGCATAAAGTTTGCTTTTATAGGATTTGTGAGGACAGAGCAATGGTTATTCAAAATCAGGGTTTAGATTTTATATAAGAAAGTTAGGGCTAGCACTTTTGATTGTTTTATGCAAATTGGTATAACATCTATAGTTGTAAATTAAACAGTATCTAGTTGATTTGGTGAGCTAAGAGTATAAAAAATCTTATAACAATCTAATAGTACAGCTGGGAGATATTTGCCCATTAATGCGATAAGGTACCGAAAGTTGGCAGTTTGAAGTTGTTTAGGAATTTTTCAATATCTAGAGATCTATCAGTCAAAAAAAGGCAAAAATTGGCACAATATTAAAGAACACAAAGATTAAGCTATATGCTAAGTTTGAACTAGAGTTAATAGTTGGAGAAGGAGAAGTTGTTGTTGGCATATCTGCATCAAACTTTGAGTAAGAGGCTGAGAGTCACTAGTGCAAAATTTTGGCATTATCTTATAATCTGTAAGTTGGATTGAGTTGAAATTTTTTGAGCATGTAGATAACTTATAGTGATGTTTGTATAAAAAAAAATTGTATCAAGTAAATGGTAAAATTAGGAATTATAGCTTACTAAAGCTCACTAACTAGAATTAAGGCTTGTGAAGAAAATCTAAATTGCCTTATTATGAAGGTAACAAAGCAATTAGAATTATGTGTAGTTGAGATTACTAAGAAGAGTGTTTTTTAGCACTTTATATCAGATTTAAATACTTTTGCATTGAAATTTGGATTGTATTCTTCTTATATGGAATAAAACCTATTAGAATTTTTTACATTTTTATAAACACAACCTTACATTCCACAGCCAAGTGCCTGGTACATTCTCAAACCAAACAACATGTAATACAATAACGTATTAGAGGTTCTATAGAATGTTGCCATGTAGTTCTTAGATAGATAGTATATATAAAAAGAAGAATAAAGTCTTCTTCATTCTTATCAACTCCTTCCTTGCTTCTAGTCTAGTTCAAGAATTTCTTGTATTTTTTAATCTTTGGCAATAGCCATTCCAATTTCTTCTTGAATATACATATTTCTTTATTTGTATCTTGTTATTTTCTTTTGACATAGTTTTTACTAACTTATGCATCTATTTCAGTTCATGTCTTTGGCACAACCATGGTTGTATTTGGTACTAAAATATATTATCCAATCGTTTTGTTGATAATTGATGCTGCATCATAAATATTGCTATAAAATTTCATTAACTTGTTTTGTTTGCCTACTAATTTAAAGATAGAAAGCCAAAAAAAATTTAATATCTACCTTCAATATTTCAAAGAGATATTTCTAAAATTTAGATATAAATTAGGATCCTTAATTGGATACAATATCATTTGGTAGGTTATAATATTGATATATATTATCAAGAAAGAGCCTTATCATTTCTTCACTAAAAGCAATCTTCTTATAAGGAATAAAATGAGCCATCTTTGTGAGTTGATCAACCACCATAAGGATGATGTCCAATAAATTAGATGGTAGTAAATCTATTATGAAATCCATCAAAATAGAAGACTATGATTGTTTTGAAATAGGCAAAGACTGTAAGAATCCATAAGGATGATGTGAAGGATTTTTGGATCTTGAATAAATGTTACAAGAAAAGACAAAGTCCTTCATAGCTTTACATATTTGAGGTTACTAAAAATCTTGGAAAATAAGTTCTAAGATTTTATTAAATCCAAAATGATATATAATTAGAAAGTCATAGTGAGATTGAAAAACGCACAATTATATTGGTCTTTTTGGAATATACAAATGTTCTTTAAAATATAAAAGATCTTTTTCAAGCTTGAACTTGTCAATGTTTTTATTGAGGTAATACTTGATATTAAGAGTCAAAGGATTATTAGTGGTTGTGTTGTTCTCGTTCGTCTCACTTACTCTACTAATACTGCCTAGAGTAAATCTGTAAAAGGAGATTCGAACATAGAGAGAGACTATCCGCATTGAGTTAAACTATTAGAGCCACATAACTAACTACCTCCTAAATATTGGAATCTAATGCACACGTACACACTTTTTTCTAAAATACTGCCGTCCACTCTATTGGTTCTGCTATTCCGCAACTAAAGATACTTCGTGACACAACCCTCCACCAATACTCTTACTGTAATCTTCTGTCTTCTTCCGAATTCATAACAACAATTGGCAATGTTACACCATTTCTACAGACTGCATACACTTGCTTCTTTCTCCAATCATTGGAAATAATTCCTCACCTATAACGTCTCTCGAAACAAATTGTTACTCCAATATTCTTCACCGCTCAACTTTCACAGTCAATACGGCATGACACTCACATCTACAATCCAACTTCATTGACATAGCCGATCTTCAACCTCCAATTTATCGCAAAGAACTTCACGTAACAAACAATCATAATTTCTTATTCATCCACATATATATAAATTTTCCATTTTATTATTGTACTTCATCATTGACATGGTATAACCCTTCGGAATAGAATCCGGATCCTCCACTACAGTCTAACAAAAGAAAAGAGAGAGAGGTAGCACTAAGCTTACCCCGACTCAAGACTATCACAGTCTGGCCCCGATTCCCCCGTACCGAATCGATTTATACTTGCCCCGTCTATGTTAACTGCTTCACAACCAATGATAACTACTTTTCTTAACTTTTTCATCCATTTTGCCTTCTAAATTGGCCATTCATCGGCTTCCTGCCTATACTTAATCTTATAAACTATGTATTGTAAATCCTAAAATTCCTAGTCATTCTACATAGTCCCACTCCTAATTGTGCAGCGCCCTCGCAAACACAGAATTGGTAAAAACATTTGTTATAAAGCTGGTTCTTGAGATTAGGATGCTCTTGGATTTGTAGGAGGTTCTTCTGCATCTGGCCCTAATGGCACGTCCTCATCCTCCTCCGATAAATTGACATGGTTATTCTTCAACTGCACTGTTAAATCTTCATTATCTGCTCCCAATTCCCAAACTTGAGCCTCCAATTATAGAATCCTGGTATCTTTCGCCTCTAATTGGCGCCCTTATTGCTTCATCTTCTCTTCTAGCTCACTAGTACTCAAAACTGGTGGAATAGATACCTGTGGCCGAATGGCATTCGCCAAGTTACCTTCCAATTTTTCCACTTCACCCTTCAAGGCACCAATTTTTGCCTGCAATTTATCCGTTCTAATTCTGTATTGGTCTCTCAATTCTATCTTTTTCTATTCTAATTTTGCTGCTTTCTCACGCTCTGCCTGCAATTGACACTTCAACGTGTCTTGTTCCAAATCCCACATCCTGCGATTCTCTATTAATTCTTGCTTTTGACCGTTCAAGATTCTTTGAATGCGATCTTTATCATTTGCCCAATTTTTCTTTTCCTCCGCTAACTTCCGCTCCACTACTAGCTTGGATTCCGTCTTTGCTCTAATTAGGTGACTTTATTCCACAATTCGGCGGCTTATCTCCATTATCTCCTTCTGGCTCGATTCTAATTGTTGTCTTAAATTTTCTTCCAACTGACCCACTATAAGCTGCAATTGGGAAATTTGATTCAATATTACTTCTGTGAGATTCCCTCCCTCCAGTATTCCGGTGTTCAAAACTAGAGCCTCAGTCACCCTTCCAATTACTGTACAAATTGAAGCTCGCCTTGGTGTCATCTCCGGAATAGCCTCATGTTTCCGCGATCTACATGATTCTCCAATTTCGTGCACCACTATCCCTGGACCAACTGGTAGACTCCGCATACCCTGTTGCGGCATTGGGGAAGGTACACTCTTCTCTCCTACTGGTTGACTTAATGTATGTGCAATAACGGAGTGTACATATTTAGAGCATAGCAAAGAAGCGAATTTACCCGTTTTCCGCTTGGCTCCCATTTTTGCATGGATACGGGTTGCTACAAAGGCTGCCCAATTAAAAACCATGCCTACAAGTATTCTAATCGCAGCAAACAACAAGCGCTTGAACATGTACTTGGTATGCCAGTTCAAGCCTAGCCACTTTTGAATGAACCGCATCCACTCCACAAGCTCTGGAGTAAGTACTTCCGCCACTTTCCAGCTTTGATTCTTCTCAAAGGACGTCATGTCCCCTTTGAAGTAACTTCCCAATCTGAAGTCACTCGACACTTCGACTCCTATCGCTAACTCACCTATTGATAAATATAATACCTTCTGTAAGATACTCTCATTGATCCCAATTATTCTCCCTTTTACTACACTTGAACCATCCTTTGGGTCGTAATTTTTTATATACTCTGCCACTAGTTCTACATCAATTGGAGGCAAATTATCCAATGTTTGTAAAAACATATACATCTATGCATTTTTAAAATCTCTCTGTCTTTGTGGAGACCAACAGATTTCCAACTTCATTGGCTCTATATTGGTGACCACCACAAGGGACGGCAATTGCAAATTACTCTTACTTCGCACGTTTTGGACATTCTCCTCTCTGTCCGTAGCTCTCTTCGACCTTTCCATCGACATTGTATAGTACTGACTACATACTCCTTGCTCGGACTAATCGTTACTTTCTAACAGCAAAACATTCTATACTTCAATAAGCATACACTTGGACAATCAAGCTCAAAATAGAATGCTAACGAAAACTCTCACTAAGTGCCCTGCTCCTAACCTTTTACTTGAGGTCTAAAGCAACAATCCTTAAACCAGTGTACCAGATCATCACTTCCGATTTGCCTGACTAGGCCGTATTAGGACCCAAAACTGACCATCAGCCGTCTTTTCTAACCATCGTGCACCTTCAATAAAGGTAAGCTATCATAAATAAATACACCTTCTTCCCTCCAATTTTGAAAATCCATCTTGGATTTACGTAAAATAAAGACGTAAATGGTTGCCGTTAATTCGGGTGGTAAATTGAGAACCTATAAAATCTTCCAATTGAACTGAATCATTAGGAAAGGCTTCAATTACTCGATAGGGTCCATGCCAACGGACTTGGAATTTCCCTGGAAAATGGTGAAAGTGACTATCATAAAGAAGCACTAGATCATTGGACATAAAAGATTTAGGACGTAATTTACTATTATAATAGCTCTTACGGTGGTGCTGTGTAACTTCCATAGTGAAAAGGGCTATAGCCTTAACTTCATCCAATTTGTCCAATTGTGCTAACCGATGTTAGAGGGATTCCTTGTCACCAAGACGTTCATCCAATGCAATTTGTAAACTCGAAACTTCCAATTCAATTGATAATATTGCCTCTTGTCTGTACACCAATTCGAATGGGGTGCAACTGGTAGTCACTTTATACACAGTATGATATGCCCACAAGGCTGCAAATAATTTTGTATCCCAGTCCATTCCAACACCAGACACTATTTTTATTAAAATTTTATACAAAATACTGTTGGTCTTTTCAATCTGTCCATTGGCCCGAGGGTGATATGGGATTGTCTTCCGATGCTTGATCTCATATTTATTTGTCAAAACTGCAATTATAGAATTAATAAAATGGATTCTACGATCACTAACCAATTCTTTGGAACACCCAAATCGAGTGATAATGTTCTCATATAAAAACGTGGCTATGGTATTGGTATTATTAGTTTTTGTTGCCATCGCCTCCGCCCATTTTGTCACGTAATCCGTCACTACCAAAATATATCTTTTCTGCCCATTACGCGATGTTGGTGCGATTGGTCCTATAAAATCAATATCCCATTTCTCAAATGGTGCTTGTGCTAAAATTGGTACTAATGGCATGGCAGAAGTTCCTGTAGGTCTATCAATATGCTAATAAGGATCACAATGTCGGACGTATTGGTGTGCATTTGAGAACATTATTGGCCACCAATATCCAGCCATTAAAGCTTTGTGGGCAGTACTGTCACCAGCAAAATGTCCTCCACAACTATCTAAATGACATCCTTCTAATATAATACATACTTCATTTTGAAAAATACAGCGGCATAGAATTCCATCTCTCTCTTGCTTATACAAGGCGTCTCTAATCATCGTATATGGAACACTTTTCAAAATCAAGCATTTCTTAAATTTCTCACTTTATGTAGGTAGAAATGTCAGATACTGGATCAATTCACTATATTCTGGGGTGATCACGTCGATGGCAAATAATTCCGCATCAGGAAGTACATCATTGATAGGTTTGTTACCAAATATATTGGACAATCAAGATAATTGATCTACATTGGCATGTTTCTTTCTAAGTCAAACATTAATAGTGAAATTAAATTCTTGAAGGAGTAACACCCATCGAGCAATGTGTCCACTCAATTGAGGTTTATTAATCATATATTTAAGAGCATCATGATCGACATGAAACACAAATGGATAACCAAGCAAATAATGCTAAAATTTCTAGATAGAATAGATCATGCCTAAGGCTTCTCGTTCACTTGTAGTATAATTTTGTTCCGCAGCTACAAATTGTCGACTAACATAATAGATGGGATGATCCAAATCCTTTTCATCTTTTTGGCTTAACACGGATCCAATAGCAATATTTGAAGCATCAACATAAACATGAAAGGGTTTTGTCCAACAAGGTGCAACAAGTACTGGTGCTGACACCAATTTTTGTTTTAACTCCTCAAACGCAACTATACATTTCTCAGTCCAAATTGAACTAGATCCATCCGGTGGTGGTTTCTTTAAGAGATTCGTTAACGGTTGACATACTTTTGTAAATAAATGAATGAATCGCCTATAATAGCTGACATGGCCTACGAAACCATGAACACCAGACACTGTTTCTGGCTTTGGTAAAGCCAATATACGAGTAACTTTATCTGGGTTGGTAGCGATACTAGCCGCGAAAACGATGTGTTCCAAAAGCTTCCCCGATGATATGCCAAATTAACATTTCTCAGAATTCAAAGATATCCCATATTTATCACATTGGTCCAAACAGTTACCAAGACGTTCCAAATGATTTGCTGTTGTATTGAATGTGCAAAAATCATCTAAAAATATCTCCATTGATAATCATAAATAGTCCTAAAAGGCTTGCATTATTACCCTTTGAAATGTAGCCGGGGCGTTACATAATCCAAATGGCATCATTTTATAAGCAAATGTGCCCCAATCTGTAGTAAAAATAGTCTTCAACTGGTCTTATTGTGCAATTTTTATTTGATTATAATTCAAGAATCCGTCCAAAAAGGAATAACATTCATGTCCAGCTACTGCGTCCAATATATTATTTGTAAAAGATAAAGGAAAATAATCCTTCTTGATAGCCGCGTTTAACTTACGGAAGTCTTGACAGATACGAATTTTTCTATTTTTCTTTGGCACTATCACAATTGATGAAACCCATTTACTATACGGGACTGGATATATGAAGCCTACGTCTAAAAGTTTATCTACTTCCTCCTTGACCATGAGAGAATATTTTGAATTAAGACGGTGTTGTCTTTGACGAACTGGTGTAGCATCTTTCTCTAAGATAATTCGATGCTCACAAACTTTAGCAGGAATATCTTTTAAATCCGCATACGACCAAGCAAAAGCAGATTTATAGTTTAGAAAGAATTCTTTTCAATTTCTCAGTTCTGTACCCGTAATACCGGTGTATACTTTGATAGTCTGGGGTGTTGTATTGGAACCCAAGTTAATGGTTTGGCAAAAAGGTTCCTCCTTAATCCTCGAATTGATTTGTCCTTTCTGCTCTGAATCCATCATATGGTCCGGCAAATCGGATGTACCCAATTCTAGTTCCAATGTACTGACTTCATTTACCGTGTGATTATTCATCCAGTCCACAATGACATTGTCAAAATTCTCTGCACTCTCATTATACAAAAAATATTCTCCTGGCCCTCCATACTGGTGTAACACGCCTTGTTTCCGCATATGAATGGGGTCCTTATCAACTTGCATCGCATTATTAACTTTGTCATATTCTACTTCAAATTGGCCCTCATCTTCAGATGTTACTTTTGTGCCCCTAATTTGTGACTTCCCATGATATTGAACTCAGTACATCTGTAAAACAATCTTGTCATTATCCTCCGCAATATTTAACGTTCCACGGCCCCAATCATTCCTAGCTTTGGCTTGATATAGCCACGGCCGACCCAATAATATTGGATATGATAAAATGGAACTCTGTGATCGAAAAACAATATAATCAATTTCATACGTAATTCTCGCGATTACAGTATTAATACTGCGTAAGATATCCATTGATTTAATCCTGCTATGATCTGCCATTCTTAGTACCAATGTCGTGGATACTAATTGTTTTAAATCCAACTCCTCCATTGTATCGACGTTCATTAAGTTCACACTAGAGCCACCATCCACTTGAACTCTAGGAATGAGAACACCATCAATTGATACATCGATAGATGGTGCTCCCGGATCGGGATTCAAACTAACCTCATGAATTACTTTATTACGAGCTCTACGTCGTATTAATGAGGAATTCAATGTAGAACAACATTTTGGTGCAACTGCTAATAATTGCTTCATTGTAATAAAAGGTTTAATTTTATCCAAATCTTTTATAATATCATATGGTTTCATATTGGCAATGATTCCCAAGGCCCTTTTCTTTTTCATGGGTTTTAATTTGATCCCTTGAGATAATTTTTTTACGGAATTTGGAACTAGAACTGCTGAATGAACTTTGTCGTAAATCTTTTCCATCAGAGGATCTTTTAATGGATAAAATGGCTCCTGAAACTTCGAAGATATTAGTACTGGTTTTGGTTGCACCAATATCTTGGGGCTAAGCACATCCTCAAGTTGCACAGACGAATTGGATCCATTCATTGGTAATACTTTCAATAATGGTGTTAGATTTGGAGTACCATTCAATGGATTACATTGGTCCGCAACTGGTACTTCCAATTGTTGAATTGGATCTTTTTCCTTTTTCTGGGCCGGTGTTGTAATACGTGCAATTTTGCTCGAGAATGCTCCGGGCATCTAGCTGTGGAAGACAAAAAAGAAATACACAACAACAAGATCCTAACAACTCTAATAGAATCCTAAACAACTTCTATTAAATCTTAACAATATTAATCAAACTTTGATCCAATCTTTAAGCAATTACAAAAGAAGAGTAAATGAATTGTATATTAATCATAATAGAAAATAATATATAAAATACTAAATTTAGAAAATACTAAAAATAGAATCTTAAAATCCTAAGTCATATCTTATTCAAACCTTAGGTCAAATCCTAGTCAAAACTTAAATCAAACCCTAAGTCAAACCCTAGGTCAAACCCTGGCCAAATCTTAGTAAAATCCTAGTCAAAATCTAAGTCAAATCCTAAGTCAAATCCTGTTCAAACCTTGAGTCAAACCTTGGTCAAACCCTAGTCCAATCCTAAGTCAAATCCTAAGTCACTTCTTGGTCAAAACCTAAATCAAACCCTAAGTCAAACCCTAAATCAAATCCTAAATCAAATCCTGGTCAAATCTTGATCAAATCCTAGTCAAATCCTAAGTCAAATCCTAAGTCAAATCTTAAGTCAAATCCTAAGTCAAAATCTAGTCAAATCCTAAATCAAATCCTAAACCCTAAACCCTAAACCAAATCCTAAATCCTAAATCAAATCCTAAGCAAATCTTAAATCCTAAACCAAACCCTAATCAAATCTTAAACCAAATTCTAACCAATTCAAATTAACCCTAGGGAAAATTAGAACCTCAATATCTGCTGATTAGACCGTTGATCTTACTTAAAACTTTGTATACCTTTCAATCTTTTAGTCAACAACAAGCATAACAAATTTGAAGGAAATCGAACTTACTACATGGAAGAAAAATCCCAAAAACTTCTCGAGTGTTGGTCGGCCTCCTTCTCCAACCTTGATGCTGATCTTCCAGTGCTGATTTCTCCCTTTTTCATCATTCAATCAATTTCAAATCACTCATATGTATAGGAAAACAAGTCTATTATTCACACAAACAAAAATTACTCCAATCCAACTAGTAGATTGCTCAAGATCTCAAAAATCCTAACTAACCCTTAAAACTTAATTTCCGAGACCTTGACCCACTTAAACCTCAATTATGTACAACTAAATCGTTAGATTCAGCTCAAATTCATAGCACACATTAACAACAACAATACCCAAAAACCCACAAATTTCCAGCCGTAGATTTGCTACAAAAAATCTAAAATTTCCTAAAACATCAACCCTATTTTATTTCACAAAATCCCAAGTTGCCTAAAACAACCTTGACTTTGCAAAGCTATTACACATTCATTTTTTCTCCAAATCACTCAAAATTAATTTTTATACAAAATCCTTCAAGTCCACTCCCTAATTCTAATCTCCAATCTGCAAAAGCCCTCAGATCCGCCGTAGGCATGCAGTTTTGTGCCTCAGGATCTGATTTCGATCCCAACTCATAACCGGTCCTTTCTGGGTATCTATTTCAAGATTTTTGTGATAAGTTTTTCTGAAACCTCTTCTTAATTCTCTCTTATATATGCCTATATCATTTTATTTCCCAATCTACTTTGTTTTGCCTTACTTATGGCCCTACAAAGTAAATAGAAGCATATTTGTAAAAAAGGCAAGATTAAAATCCATTAGTTTTATTCCCTTTTTACTATTATCTATTTTTTCTAAGATAATTTGCTACAATATTTTGAACTAAGATCTTCTATAATATACTATTTCCACACTCTTTCACCTAGTAGTTGCGTTATATCATGATATCCACCCTCGTTAAACCTGTGTATCCTCCGGTATGCGCCATCGATTTTTTTCAATAGATCAATGTATGATGCTCTTCATCTTGGTCAAATTCTTGATCTTTAATTTGTTCCTCTTCTTCTATTTCAATACCCCTCAATAGATTTTGTTCTTCATCAAAATGTATATATATTTCCTTTTGTCTGAATAATTTGACTCGCTTCTCTGCTATAAGTGTCTTCAATTGTGTCCCATCAAGTTTCCGTAATAAATATGTTCCATTGTCATAGACTTCTATCACAAAATATGGTCCAAACCAATGCTTAGAAAAATTTTATAATGTACTATGTTGGTTATCTAAACTATTATCATTTACTAATATCCAATCACCTTCTTTTATCTTCTTAGGCCGTAGTCGATGCGTTTTATCAAACCTTTCTTTATTCCTTTTCCTTGCTTCTTTCAACCTTCCTATTGCCACTTCAATGTCTTCACGTCTTCTTTCTAATTGTTGAATGCGTAATGCTAAAAGCTCCTCTCTGTTAAGATCATCCTTCTAAGGTAATATTCTCCATGTAGGCACTGTTTCTTCTATTGGCATAATTGGCTTTTGTCCATACATTAATTCAGAAGGCATATAACTAGTCACTATGCTATGAGTTGTACGATCTACCTATAATGCAAATGGTAGTTGTTTTGGCCATTGATGTACTTTGCCATTGCATGCTTTTACTAACGCCTTTATAATGGATGAATGCCCACGCTCACTCTTCCCATTACCTTCTGGATTATATGATGTTGTCAAAGAAAATTTGATTTCCATTCTACCAAAGAATTCTATTGCTTCTTTTGCATCCAATTCACCTCTATCTGCCGTGATTTTTCCAATACAACCATAGTGACAAATAATGTCTTCTAAAAGAAATCGATATACACTTTCAGTACTCTTTGTTTTTAATGCTCGTCCTTCAACCATATTTGATAAATCTTCACGTGCGAGTACCAAATATTTCATTTGTCCAAGTTCCATAGGCATTGCTACTAAATCCACTACCCACTTATAATGTAGTGCTAGAAGATAAGTTGGATGTAATTCATCTCGATGTCGAATGTTAGAATAGAATTGACAAATTTCACGTCATCCTATAAAATCAACCACATCTTTATATATGCCTTTCCACCAATATTTTTCCTTCAATTTAGTAAAAGTTGTCCATATTCCTCTATGCCTTGTCCACAAACTCTCGTGAAACTCCTTGATAATCTTTTGTTGAGCTTTTAAATCACATATCACTTGTTGTGGTACTTCTCCTCTTCTCTTTGGATGCTTCTATAAATATCCATCATGTAAAAAATATCTATAGACTTTCTTATGAATTTTCTTAAATTTTTGATCTCTCCAATCTTCTTGTGGCTTTAAAGTACTTAGATACTTTCCTATATCTTCCCATTCACCTTCATGTGAGTCTCTTAAAAATAATTCCAATGGTACAGTCAAACATGCACCTTCTTCTTTTGATAATACATTAGTATAAAAATTTGTATCCACATCATCTTCCATATCAATCATGTCTTCTTCATCATAAAACCTTGCCCTGGATAACATATCTGCAACTGAATTATCCTCCATCTTATTTTACAACTGGATATGCTGATCTCGATTATTAACATTAAACAAAGCATTGCACTGCTGATAAATATGTCCAAATTGCTTACAATTTCTACATATTGGAGCATAATCATCATTGGCTCTAGGATTGGGACATTCACTAGCATAGTGTCCTAGCTGCTTGCATTGATAGCATCAAAGTGATCTTCTTCCTCCTCCATCTGGAATATGGGGTGTCTCGACTAGTATATATCAGCTAGGCTTGTTCCAGGTTTGATGGGTAAAGGATCCTGGCCACTAGTTGGTATTATAGGATCTGAAATTAGATTCTGAATAGGTAGATATTGGGATTGTCCTTGCTGATTTTGCACAAAACCTTGAGAATTGGGATCACCTTCTTGATTATACTCAGAATTTTGAAAAGTATATAAATTTCTATTTTATTTTATAGGACGATTCCCGTTCCAATCAAACCTATTTCCTATCTGAACTTGATTAACATTCCATGAAGTCAGTTGAATCATGGTCTGATTTCCTAACTGTTGTTGCCTTCTTAAATTTCAACAATTGGTGGTTACATGCTTACCTCTACAAAATGTACATTGCATAGTCATTTGAGGTGGTAAAGGGCACTCCGTTACTAAATGGCCTTGCCCCTTACAATTATTACACCAAATATTGGGGCATATATTAATCGATTTATACCTCTTTTCCTTATCCTTTGCCAAGTTAACAGCCAACTCGTCCATCTTCTTTGTCAAAGTTAACAACAACGTCTCATTTGGATCCTTTGATACTAGTTCATTAGATAACTCCTTTATAGGTATTGGTTTTTGATATGGAAAATATGGGGAATACGGAATTGCAGTTGTTGGTGGTATAGCCTGCAACAGAACAACATTTACTATCCCTTGCGGATTGACACTAAGATTTGCGGCGTAGTCAATTGTCCTTGGATAACTATTCACTGTTTCATTCCACATTGGTATTTGATACCCTCCTTGAGATGGAATGATTGTGGCTCTTGTGGTTAAGAATTGGTCATAATGACATTCTTCCCATACTTTAGCTCGATCAAATGAGGCAGCCACAGTCGCAAATTGGGCTTTCTTTATAAACATCTTTAATTCTGGTGGGTATAGTCCGTTAACTAATATAGACATAACAAACGAGTCCAACATTTGGTTATTTGGCCATTTTCGAAGGATATCTGCTACTCGGCCATAATATGACTGCACCGCTTCTCCCGATACCATTTTGCTATTCATTAATCTTTCTCTAAGACATTCTTCAAATACTATTGATCGAAAATGAGTCAAAAATACATTTTTCAATGCCTCCCAATTAAAAAATTGTTCCACAGGTTGGCAATTATACCATTCAAATGCTGTGTCTTTCAAGGTCGCTGGCAGCCATCTTAATCAAATATCTTCAGTTCTACCATTGTTGGCTATATATGCAGTCAGGAATTGAGACAAGTATTGTTCTACGTCGGCTCCTAGCAGACCCCTAAAGGTATGTAATGGGGCTACACTAGTTGTGCGTTCACCCACCGCACCCATTTGTACCGCAATTGGTACTACTGGACCCCCCGCCACCATTGAAGGTGACAATGATCTACTTACTTCCTTGTTAAAATAACTACTGCCTCCCTCAATTATTTTTTTTGACCTCCACAATTTGATATTATTATCTGCAAATAATTTTATCGATTGAAATTGAGGTAAAAACAACGGATTTTGGAATACATTATATTGGCCCTTATTGACAAGCAATACATTCCCTACTGAAGAACTAGCCTTGCTAGAATCGGCTGTATCCACTATTAAAAAAGTACCCAATAGAGTATCCAATTCTTCTGTGCTCCATTCTCTTTCCATTAATGGGCTCAAGAGATACACTGGACTACTCGCAGAATTATCCACGAGTGCTTTTGGCAACTTCTTTAACGGTATATATGTCTGAAATATTAAAGATCTTTCATGTTTTTGGTATGCTCGGATGTGCCGACAGGCATGCAACCATGGTTTAATCCAACTCTGTCGACGCTTCTTTTTTAGCTTCCGATCTTGCTCGTCCCGCAACAAATTTCTTATTTGTGCTCTCTCTTGTCTTCCTTTCGATTGACGTATTTTTCTCTGAGCAATGTTCTTATTCTTATTAATCATAATCTTTCATCATCTATTATTGACATTTCTTTCCATCACTATTGTAACTACTCATTCGGTAGTTAATTCCTAACACTCAATACTATTGTCAATCCCCGACAGCGGCGCCAAAGTATTGTTGTTGTCCGTTTCACTTACTCTACCAATACTGCCCAGAGTAAATCTGTAAAAGGAGATTTGAACATAGGGAGAGACTATCCGTATTGAGTTAAACTGTTAGGGTCACATAACTAACTACCTACTGAACATTAGAGTTCAATGCACATGTACACACTTTTCTCTAAAATACTGCCATCCTCTCTACTAGTTCTGCTATTCCGCAACTAAAGATATTTTGTGACACAACCCTCTACCAATACTCCTACTGTAATCTTCTGTCTTCTTTCGAATTCATAACAACAATTGGCAATGTTACACCATTTCCACAGACTGCATACATTTGCTTCTTTTTCTAATCACTGGAAATAATTCCTCACCTACAACGTCTCTCGAAACAAATTGTTTCTCCAATATTCTTCACCACTCAACTCTCACAGTCAATACGGCATGACACTCACATCTACAACTGAACTTCATTGACATAGCCGATCTTCAACCTCCAATTCACCGCAAAGAATTTCACGTAACAAATAATCATAATTTCTTACTCATCCACATATATATAAATTTTCCGTTTTATTATTGTACTTCATCATTGACATGGTATAACCCTTCGGAATAGAATCCGGATCCTCCGCTACATTCTAATAAAAGAAAAGAGAGAGAGGTAGCACCAAGCTTACCCCAGCTCAGGACTATTACAGTCTGGCCCCGACTCCCCTATACCAAATTGATTTATACTTGCCCCGTTTATGTTAACTGCTTCACAACCAATGATAATTACTTTTCTTAACTTCTTCATCCATTCTGTCTTCTTAATTGGCCATTCATTGGCTTCCTGCCTATTTTTAATCTTACAAACTATGCATTGTAAATCCTAAAATTCCTACCCATTCTACAGGTTGTAACATGCAATTCATTGAAGAAACTAAAATTAATAGGTGCCAATATAATAGTGGCACAAAGATAAAATTACTCTATCTTCAACAAAATTGTATATTATTGATCAAACATTACCTCTCCTATTTTTGGTATAAGATATGATCTCTTTGATAAAGTATCAAACAACCTTGTTGCTTTTCAAGTTAATAAGTAATAATAAAGTTAAATTACATTAATGACATATTTTATTAACCTTGATAGTAATTAAAAACCCAAGTTGACATAAAATAACTAGGTTCTTATGATCTGCATATATAATCACAAGATATATTGTTCCTTTGAAAAAATGATGCTATTCTTAAAAAGAATCTATAATAGCAAGAATCTCTTTATTATAGATTTCGTAATTAATTTTGAGAGCAAAAAAATTTTAAAAATAAAATATAAAAAGATAGAATTTATCATCTATATCCATTTGTGAAAGTACGGCTCGTAGTACAAAATCCAAAGCATCAATCTCCACGTAGAATGCTTTTATAAAATATGGATATATCAAAATTAGAGTTGTAGTAAAAATTGTCTTAAGATCTTGCAATGTCTTCTTTGCTTGAGGCCCCCATTCCAACTTATCTTTATATATCAATTGTGTAAGAGGGGCGGCAACTTGAGAATAATTTTTAATGAAGATCCAAAAGAAATTGACAAATTTAAAAAAACATTATACTTCTCTCATAGTCTTTGCAATGATCTACTACATATCCACCTCCACCTTCTTAGAATCCATCATCAAACCTTTAATAGATATGATGTATTCCAAAAATTTCATCTTTAATTAATAAAATATATATTTTTCTAACTTAGCATACACACATGTATCTTATAGCTTTTATAATACCAACTTTACATACTCCTCATATTCCTCCAAATTTTTTGAGTAAATCAAGATATCATCAAGATGGATCACCACAAAGTTATCTAAATAATCTCAAAAGATATCATTCATTAAATATTAAAAGATAATAGATACATTTGTTAATTTAAAAGGCATGACATTAAATTCAAAATATTCAAACTTTATTTGAAATATGGTCTTCTATTTGTCTCTCTCCTTAATTTGTATCAAATTATATACTCTATAAAGATCTATTTTAGTATAGATCTTAACTTGATCAAGTTATTTCAAAAATCTTGAGATTAACAGTAGTAGATAATAATATTTTATTATTATCTTATTCAATCTTTGATAATCAACATACATATATAAGGAATCATCTTTTTTTTTTACAAAGAGTATAAGTGCACCTATTAGAAACTATGAGTGCTTAATGAAATTCTTTGCAAGATTTTCATCAATATAATCCTTCAATATCAAAAGTTTATTTTTAAAAAAATTATAAATTGGGCCAAAAGATGGTAGTAATCTTTCTTAAAGATCTATAGCACAATTATATGGTTGATGTTCTAGTAATATGTTAATATTTTTTTTCAAAAAATCTCTTAAAATTTATTATACTGCTTTCAAATAATTATTGATGAAGTCATATTGTCAAGGACATAAACTAGAAAAAGATACATAATCTAATGGAAACTGTATCAAAGAAAAGTTACAAAATGGGAATAAGAAAGTATGTACATTGAAAGAAAACTGGAATGGCTATTGCCAAAGACTAGAAACATGAAGACTCTTGAAACTAGACTAGAACCAAGAAAGGAGTTGACAAGAGTGAAGAGCCCAAGAGCTACGTTAGCCATTATTCTATGGGACCTCATTACTGCGTTAATGCAATTTCTGAGACCCGGTGTCGAACGCGACGAGTTTTGCATGTCTTGTACGTCTTGGCTTGTTTACGTGGCTAAACATGTGTAACGCATGGTAACGTTATTTATCCAACGAAAAAAATAGTCGCCATGTGGCTGGCTTGATGATCAAGTTTCTAACCTACCAATCACTGTAGACATGTATAAAGGTGATTCCATGGCTATCGACCAGGAAGAACTTACATTAGATATTATCAATTAAGCATTTTGTCTCTTCTGTTGATGCAGTATTAGCAGATAATTTCTTGGGTAAATCTTATAGCCATGACGGCGTACTCCCCTTCGGGGCGGAGTTCGAATTATGTTGAGGAAGTTGAATACGTCGAATTGTGCTTGCCACATATTTTGATCTTTGTTCCCTTCAAAGGTAGTTGATAGGTCCTTTCAGCCATCAATAATGTCCCATACTAGGGCGAGAGGACCACCCTGTTATTTGATCATTGTTGAGGCCTTCATAACTTCCTTCAAAGAAAATATTAGAAACACCATCAGGAATAGTTCCTACCTCTAAAAGTATCACCAAACATCGAGAGTCTCTTCCAAGGTCGTGATACCAAACACGTTGTATTTTGCCATCAATCCGAGGAAGGACATGTCATTCTTGAGGGTCTTCATCTCTATTCCGTCGTCTTGAAGGTTGTGATAGTCGTAATATCTTGTCCGGTAAATCAGCAAATGATGGCTCTTGAGCTGAATTCGCTGGTTGTTGATCCTCCATCTCTTTAGCACAAATAAATCTAATGACAAACAATGATACAAGGTAGGATGAAACCTCTATAGAACCTGCCTTGCTTTATAACAAAGATTTTCTTGAGTATTTATCTTGATTTTGATGAATGTCGTCGATGAAATGCATTAACTTTTATTGATACATTTGTTAGATTCTTTGATGGCTCCTATGTGCGTTCACTAATATTGTATCCGCGCCAATGCACAAGATATTCCAGTCCATTTCGACGCCACCTTGAATCTAAAATCTCTTCAACCTCGAATTCTTCCTCGTTGTCCACTTCTACAGGAGGCGGTAGCATTTGTCTTCTTCTTTGTATATCCATTGTCTTGTATGGCTCGAGTAGTGTCACGTGGAATACAAAATAAATCTTCATGGACTCCGGTAGGTGTAATCGATATGTAACTAGATTGATTTGTTCAGAAATAGGAAAAGGTCCAAGCCTACGATAGTCCAACTTATCACAAGGACAAGTAGTCTTGATATTGTAACAAAGTAATCATACCTTATCTCCCACATTGAATTGTGGTTGTTCCTTGCGATACGCATCTGCATTTGTTTTTTTTTCATTCTTGAGCTTCTTTTAATTGCACCTTCATTATTGCATGTAGCTCTGACAAACAATTTGTCAAATCTTCTGCTACTGGATTATCAACTTTTGAAAAGTCAAAAGCATCAAGTCATGGGTGATAACCATAATTGGCGAAGAAAGGTGTTTGTTGCATAAAAGAATGTATCGTATTATTATAAGCAAATTTTGCCAATGGCAGAAGAGCTATTCAATCATCTTGTTGATAGTTGATGGTACACCTTAAATATTGCTCCAAGACTTGATTTACATGCTTTGTTTGTCCATCAATTTGAAGATGAAAAGCTGAAGATAATTTTATGTCCACTTTTAAGATCTTGAAAAGGATTTTCCAAAATCTTGACATAAATTGAGTTTCCCTGTTTGATATAATATCTTTAGATAATCCATGATAGTGATAGATATTATCAATGAAAAGCTTAGTTGTTTCTTCACCTGTGATAGATTTTGTACATGGTACAAAATATGCCATCTTGGTGAACCAATCTACTATCACAAATATAGAGCCATAAGATCTTGAGCTTGAAAGATCTGTGATGAAATCCATAGAAATAGAAGACCATGGTTGTTCTAGAATAGGTAATGGCTGAAGAAGCCCAAAAGGTCGATGACGAGGAGTCTTTGATTTTGAGCAGATATCACATGATTGTACGAAGTCTTTGACTGCCTTCCACATTTGAGGCCACCAAAAATCTCTTGATATCATCGTGAATTCATTACCGATCACCAGATATCATCAAAATATTAGCAAGTAATTATTTAAGTAAAACCAAACCAGAAACTTGAAAATTCATAATTTAAGATCCAATTGTTCAAATAAGCTCAAAATTTGGTAAAACATATTTCATACCTTTGATCTTTGTTACATAAATTTTGAGCCGTGAATTCATTGTTGATCATTAGATATCACCAAATCCTTGGCAGATACTTTTAGAAGTCAAATCTCAACCTGAAACTTGAAAATTCATAATTTAAGATCCAGTTGTTCAAATAAGCTCAAAATTAAAAAAAACATATCTCATACCTTTGATCTTTTTCACATAAATTTTGACTTGTGAAGTCATTGCTGATCATTAGATATCACCAAATCCTTGGCAGGTACTTTTAAAAGCCAAAACCCTAGACACCTGAGAACAAATTTGCCATTACTCCCTAATCAAAGTCTCAATTGATATGAGATTTTAGACATAGACTCTTTGTAGTATAAGTAATATGTACACAAAAAATCAGCTTCAAATTCTTCTTGAAACTCAAGTTCTAGCTTAAAGCAAATCCTTCTATTTATCTAACTTCTTCAAAACCCCAATTTAGTTTGCTGGGTTTAACTAGCCATATCTCACTCATTCTAAACTCATTTCTATCAATTCTTGGACGTAAAATGTGTAGCTTGAAGTCTAGTTTCTAATCCAACTTTTTGATTTCTTGCTAGTATCTTAAAACTTCTAATATACCCTAAAAAGTGACAGTAGGTGTCATATTAGTAGTCTAAGTTCAAACAAGCATATCTCTCTCATCCAAGCTCCAAATCCTGTGTTTCTACCACGTAAATTCATGCCAAGAAGAAGCTCTCTCTGAATATATCTTTGGATTTGCCAAAAAGCCCCGTCTTCTTCTCCTCCAAGCTCGTCAAAGAAGTCGCAGCCAAGGTCTTCAAAGTCCAAGTCAACAATTAATAGTTTAAAGTTATAAAAACCCCAAATCTAATCCTCCAAGTCAGCACTATTAATGGTAGCCAACTATTGACATCCAAATCTACTATTTATCCTTGGTAAATCCTAAATTCAATCTCAAAGTCAAAACTCCTTATATCTACAAATATAACCCTGAATCTACTAAAATCTAAGATTGAAAAAAAGATAAAAGAAATAAAAGAAAGTTTCAAGGCTAAATCAAAGTTAAAATTAAGATTAAAGATAAGGTAAAATTTTAACCAATGAAAAAGAAAGAAAGTGAGAAATTTTTCCTAAACTATATAAAAATTTAGATTAGTAAGAAGAAAGAAAAAACTTAATAAAATTTTGAAGAAAAGATAGTTAAGTTAGGTTTCTATATATGGATGTATTTACTTCACGACAACGTCAAGTCTTTTCTTATTCAGTAAGTGGCTTGAAACATATAGCATCAATTTGCATGTCCTCGACTTCTGAAGGTACATATTGAAAAGTCATTGGTGCTGCCACTGAATTATAATGTTGTTGAGGTTCTCTTGTACAATTTTTAGATCTAAATTTGAAAAGCCGATTATCACACTTCATCGCAAAGACTATTGCTTGACTCAATATTTGAGGATTGGGTTAGCTCAACATCAATTTCTTCACTTCATATTATAATCTGTAGAGAAACTGACTGATGAGTGCAACATTGTCTCACTTGATATCGATTGCTAGTTGTCAAAATTGTAAAGCATATAATGTCACTGATCGATTGCCTTGTCATAGGATACGAAGCTTGTTGGTTGCAACACAAGTTGCATCGTGTTCTCCATATATAGATCAAAATTCTGTTAAGAAAACTTTTAAATTATCCAATATTAGATCACGTCATTTCAGAAAAGATAAAAACCAAGACAAGGCAGAATTTGAAAGTAGTGTACCAATAAATCTGACTTGTGATCCTGGAGTTGGAAAACTTTGTGGTTGCAATTCAATCACCAGTTGGACTTGGTTGATGAATCCTCAAAATTTGGATCTTGTGCCATCAAACTTCTCAAGTAGACCAATTTTTGGTTCTCTGATGGTTGGACGATGTTCCCATGTAGCAGGAATTATATGGCTTAGTATAGATGTTGAAGCAGCTCCAATCATATCTATATCTTCATTATTTGGTAACCTTGTTGTTCTTTGTGGAGGTACAGTGAGTTGATGCATTGCAAGCATCAATTCTCTCATTTGCTCTTGCATTTGTGCCATTGCACTCTTCATTTCCCCAAGCTCGGCCATGATAATACTTCAAAAAATATCTAATACCACTTGAGATAAGTAGCAGGGAGAACAAAGAAAATACTAGGAATAATATCAGTTTAGAAGAGGGTAATCCGCAACTTTTAATATGCTTGTGTCTTATCAAGAGAAAGGGATAATCCACTCTAAATCAAGACAAGACAAAACTATGATATTATAAGTGTATTCTTATCAATCTGTCAAGGACATGAACTAGAAAAAGATACATAATCTGATGGAAACTGTATCAAAGAAAAGTCACAAAATGGAAATAAGCAAGTATGTACATTCAAAGAAAACTGGAATGGCTATTGCCAAAGACTAGAAACATAAAGATTCTTGAAACTAGACTAGAACCAAGAAAGGAGTTGACAAGAGTGAAGAGGGCTTCACTCTTGCCTCTATAAATACTATCTAACTAAGAGCTACGTGACGGTATTCTATAGGACCTCATACATGTGTCTAATTTGTAAGACACGTGTCAAACTTGCACGACAAGTTTCTCACATGTGCACCACGTACTTGGCTTGTTCCGCAAGCTACCAACATGTGTAACACATGGCTAGCTTGTTCTACAAGCTACCAATATGTGCGCCATGTGGCTAGCTTGTTGATCAAGTTTCTAACCTACCAATCACCTGTAGACATGTATAAAGGTGATTCCATGTCTATGAAGCTTCTAGAAAGCTTTTCTATCAAATATTATCAAATCAACTTATTTTACCTACTTCTATTGGTCTATTATTACTTAGATAATTTATTAGAATAAATCTTATGTCCGTGACACATATCTTTTTTAGTTGAAATCGCATAAATAACAAATGGTGTATCTTCTTTGGCTGATCTTATAAAGGTCCTTGTTTCAATAAATAAAGACTTACCAACTTATGAGTTTTTATGAAGTTTTTTTGTAGGAATTTTTATCAAAAATATTATTTTTTGTAATTTCTATTTTATAAATAGATTATATTTTTTCAACTAAGAAAATTTGAAAATAACAAGATTTGAAGGAGTTCTAATAACATCAAATACAATTTTATTGTTGTAATCTTCAAATGGCAATTCTATACATATTGTTTCATAAGTGACACTATTAGAGAATAAAGATTGTCTATCTATTACTTCTACATGAATAAGTTTGGATTTTTATACTAGAAGAATTTTATGAAGCTTAACAAATGTTTCATCCAAGAAACAAGTAGATGCCCTTGAATCCAACAAGGCAATTGCCTGAAGCTTTTGAAGGCCAAAAAAAAAAAAAATTTATAATACAATAAGCAAGCTTAGTAGAAAGAGAGGAACTTGAATAGTTTTGTAATATTGAATTATTTAACTGTATAATTCCTATTGTGGTTAAACATCTTTGTTTTCCTAAACAATTATACTCTTGATTTTAGTGATGTATTGATTTTATTTCTTCAAACAATTGCAAGTCTTACGGCCTTTCTTGCCACAATACAAATATAGACCTTCTTCTATCTGATGTTTTTTTTTAATAGACTAAGAAGTTTAAAACGTATCACATCAAATTGTATATCTTTTATTTCTGAATGTGAATTCAAACTACTTGCTGATATAATAGGAATATGTTGGATTGTATGTTGTTTTGCTAAAATCTATAAACATTGAACTTAACGAGGTTGGAATAGTCGATTATCATACTTCACGTCTTGGCTCATGGCTTCATTAAGCAATTGTGGATTCAAAAGCAATAATAACAAATCCTTCACATTGTCTCTTAATCTCTAATAGAATTGACTCATCAAAGCTTCTTTATTCCAATTGATGTTACACTCTAATTGCTTAAAATTAGATATATAGATTGATGTAAAGCTCACCTCTTGTTACAATACTCAAATCTTAGCTATTAACTAACAAGCCTTATTATATTTTTCAAATGCTTTTCCAAAAGCTTCTACAAAAACTTCAAAGTTATTTAAAATTGAAGATTTCTTCTCAAATAAGATAGTAAAGTATAATAATATTTGCCCTGTAAGCAAGATATTAATTAATCTAATCCGTGATTCTTTTATTGTATAAATATCAAATTATAGAACCATTATCAATCAAATTTAATTGATAAATCTGTAGAACTTTGAATGAGTAATATTATATTTCTTCAGAAGACTAACTCAAAGCTCCTTACATTGCTGAACAGGTGGATTTTTTGGACATAGTATAAATAATAGTGCATCCTCAAACATAGAAGTTGGAAGTGGATGCAATCTAGATTATAATATTTTAAATATTGTGTTGTTATGAAATTTTGTAATAATCCCTTCAATCTCCATAGTCTTAGAAAATAATATAATAAGAGCATTTATGATGGCATCTAACTTAGATACAAAAGATTTGGTCATATTAATATCTTAATCTCTAGCCATTTGGCAAGTAGCATAGTAACAATTATATTACAATTTTGACAAGTAACATTAATTATTGTTAAGTAAAATAATATTGCATTCATTAATCAATTTCTTTACAAATTACAAAATATGAAGAAAGAATTGTCCAACTTGATTCTCAAACTTTAAGTCAAGCTATTGACTTTTTTGTCAAATGTGACAATCAATTTTTTGAATTTTGATCAAAAATCCATATGATAGCACTTCAACCCTTCTATACTTTTATTACAAATATTTTTTCCAATAAAGATATACAATCAAATGCAGAAGATATATGGATTGATACTATATGTTTCAAACTCCTTACAACATATGAGAAAACTTGACACCAACAAAAAGGATTATGCCTAAATTTTAGTGAATCAAAACATATTGTTCAATATTCTATTTAAAAGCAACAAAATCACAAGACAAGGAGTGCAATTCTAAAAGAAGACAAGGTGATGGAAAACAAGTTTGTCAAGCAACATTAGAAACCATATAGTTAGATTCTTGTATTACATTATCTTACGAAGATCTTGTATTATCTTATAAATCTTCTATTTGATTTTTAATACAACTTTGTTTGAGATCTAAAAACTCTATTGTGTTATGTAAAATTCAACCTAAGAATGTATTGGATATTTGGCTATAGAAGGATTTTAACTAATCTTGAAGTTTATCTTGTAGTGAAAAAGAAATGCATGAGGTGTTAAAAAACACCCATCTTGGCAATCCTAACCCTCTTCCAGTCCACAGTTCAATCAATTTTTACTTCTATCAATTTTAAATTACAACCTATGTAATTATAAACAACTTAAATAAGATCTTAAGCAAGTTCTAAGATATCCAAAATACATCCTATCAATCCTAAAGAAACCTTAGTATATCTTATTAAATTCTAATCAAATTTAAAATAATCTATAAGTAAATTTTAAGCAATCCTAAACAATCCTTATTAATTTCTAAAACAAACTTATTAAATTTTAAGTAAATCCTAATTAAACTTTAATAAATTTAATCAAATCCTAATCAAATCCTAAAAAAATCCTAACTAGATCCTAACCAATCCTAAAGAAATCTTAATCAAATCCTAACAAAATCTTTAAAAAATCCTAATTAGATCTTAACCAAAACCTAAAGAAATCCTAACCAAGATCTAACCAAATCCTAATCAATCCTACATAGATCCAACTTCAAATTAAAATTTTTATAATTTTTAATTAACTATTGATTTTACTTCAAACTTTGCATATATTTCAACCTCCTAATAAAAAAACAAGTTCAAAAAAATTAAAAAGAATCTCTCTTACAAATTGAGAGAAAAAACAAATAATTTGCTTAGGTGTTAAATAGCTTCTTTGTTTAACCTTGATATAAACTTCCAATGTCAAGATTTCTTTCTTACACTATTAATTTTCTCCCAAATTTTGTGAAAATGTTGATATTCACATTAGCTACTAGGCTATCAAATTTCATCTCAATTCAATTGGCGAATTATTATAAATCTTCAAAAATCCTCATTGTCCCTCAAACTACTAACTATTAATATCTTAATTTCTTTAATTCCAATAATTTTAAATTTGACCGATCAATTGAGCTTAAATTTATATCTCAAATTCAATATAAGTATGTGTACAAACTTATAAAATTTCATCCATAGACCTACTATAAAATTCAGTAAATTGCTCAAAATATAAACACCTCTTTATTTGTCAAAAATAGAATCTAAATCAAATCTTCACTTTGTAAGCTCTCACTATGTCTATAAAAACTTAATTTGCTCAAAAAAACACACGTAGAACCTTCTTAAAGTTTTATTTCTAATCTTCTTTTTTAGTTGACAAAAAAAACCTTGAATTTATTATAGGCACATAGTCTTGTGCCTTAAGGTCTAGCTTTTATCCTTATTCACAAATGGTCCCTCCGGAATATGATCCAATATTTTTTTTGATAATTTATGCTAGAAACTATCTTTAACTTTCATCTGAAGATGTCTGTAGTATTTTTTTGTCTAATCTACCTTATATTGTCTTATTTATGGTCCTACAAAGTAAGTAGAATCTCTTTTAAGAAATAGGGCACTATAAATATTAACTCTTTTATTTCTTCCTATCTTTTACCTATAATTTCTAAAGGAATTTTTTACTAAGTTTTTAATTAAGTTCTTTTATAATAAAAGTTTTTTTTATTCTTTCATCCAATAGCATGTTATAATATAATAATATTACTATTTTTAGCTTTATTTTAATAAACTTTGATATTTTTTTTTTTTTTTTTAATGAACTTTTTGTTAAATATCATAAATATCAAAAAGTCAAATATATACATGTATAAGTTATAGATAGACAACCTTTATCTTTAAAAGATATCACCTACAAAATTATACCAATAAAAATAATTATAAAAAGTCATAAAAAATTTAATAATATTTAATATTATAAAATTTTCAAAAAATCATGTTATTCTAAAATTATTGTAGTTGAAAAAAATATAATTCTTACATAGATTGAATATCTTGTAATCTTAAATTTTACTCTTATTTTATCTAAATAAATAACAATAGAAAAAATATATCTTATACTTAAAAAAGTCAAATCTCTATTCATAGAAGCTAGGATATTTATAAAAGTTATAAATATATATATATATATATATATATATATATATATTAATTATTTAAACTACACCAAGTACTCATTCAATTAGAGATTGTAGTAGAATTCTAAAGTAATATAAGGAATATTAAGATGTATTTGAGAAGAAGAATGTTGATTTATTATCAAAACACCAAACTTTTGATTGTGCAATTGACCTTCAAAAAGGAGCTCAACTACCTTTTAGACCAATTTATACCTTATTGTAGAATAAACTTATTATTTTGAAGGAATAAATTGACAAAAATCTTGTTATGAACTTTATTTGAGATTTAAAATCTCATATATGTATTCTAATCCTCTATATGAAGAAAAACAATAGATCCTTGTAAATATATATAAATTATTATGCACTCAATAAATTGACCATTAAAAATTATTATCTCTTGTTTTAAATATTGAGATTTCTTAATCAATTGAGTGAAGCTAAGATCTATATTAAAATAGATCTATAAAAAGGCTATAATTTGATATATATTATAAAAGAAGAAGAATTGAAGATTTCATTCTAAACTAGATATGGTTATTTTGAATATAATATCATATCTTTTGGACTTACAAATGTTTAAGTTGCTTTCTAATATTTGATGAATGATGTATTTTATAAATTTTTAGATAATTTTACTGTATATTATTTATACAATATTCTTATTTATTTATATATATATATATAAATAAATATTAACAATATATTTACTTTATATTATAAAAACTTGAAAATTCAAAATTATATGTAAATATAAAAAAATATATATTTTATATCATTTAAATAGAATTTTTGAGATTTATCATTTCAAATAATGGTTTACAAATAAATTCTAAGGAAGTACAAACTATCATGGATTGAACAATTCTAAAAACAATATATGATGTCTAATATTTTTAAAATTTATAAATTTTTATCAAAAAATTTTTTTAATTTATTATTTCACTTACATAATTAATTTACAAAGTGTCAAGAACACAAACTAAAACAGATGCATAAATTAATAAAAACTATATCAAAAAAAAATAACAAGATAGAAATAAAGAAGTATGTATATTCAAGAAGAAATTAGAATGGCTATTGCCAAAGATTAGAAAACATATGAGACTCTTGAATTAAACTAGAAGCAAGAAATGAGTTAACAAGACTAAAGAAGGCTTCACTCTTGTTTCTATTTATATTATTTATTTAAGAGCTATGTGGCGGTATTCTATAAGACCTCCTACACATGTCTAATTTGCAAGACATGTGTCAAACTTGCAAGACAAGTTTCCCACATGTGCGCCACGTACTTGGCTTATTCTGTAAGCTACCAACAAGTACAATACATGGCTAGCTTGTTCTACAAGCTACCAATATGTGCAACATGTGGCTAGTTTGTTGACCAAGTTTCTAACCTATCAATCACCTATAGACATGTATAAAGGTGATTCTGCATCTATGAAGCTCCTAACAAATTTTTTTTTAAGATATTATCAAATTAATTTATTTTGCTTATTTTTATTAATCTGTATTAACTAGATAATTATTGGAATAAATCTTATATCCATGACATTATTCCTCCTTCTAGAAATGAGTTCCACAAGGAGCGGTGATTATATGTTGAAAAAGTCGAAGATATGTTGAATTATGCTTATCACGTACTCTGATCTTTGATTCCTTTGAAGGTAGTTGATAGGTCCTTTGAACCATCGATAGTGTCTCATACCAGGACAAGAGGACCATCCTGTTATTTGATCATTGTTGAGGCCTTCATAACTTTTTTCAAAGAAAACATTTGAAATACCATCAGGAGTAGTTCTTATCTCTAAAAGTATCACCAAATATGGAGAGTCTCTTCCAAGGTCGTGATTTCAAACATATTATATTTCACCATCAATCCGAGGAAAGATATGTCGTTTTTGAAGATCTTCGTCTCTATTCCGTCGTCTTGAAGGTTGTAATAGTCGTAATGTCTTGTCCAATAAATCAACAAACAATGGTTCTTGGGTTGAATTTGTTGGTTGTTGATCCTCTATCTCTTTAGCACAAATTAATCTAAAGAAATAATAAACAATCATATAAAATAGGATGAAACCTCTATAGAACTTGTTTTGCTTTATAACAAAGATTTTTTTTATTATTTATTTTATTTTTGATGGATGTTGTCCATGAAATGTATTGACTTTTATTGATGCATTTGCTAGATTCTTGAATGGCTTCTATGTGCGTTCACTAATATCATATTTGCACCAATGTATAAGATATTTCAATCCATATAAGATTGATATAAAAGTAAAAGCTGTCTTTAAAGCCTCAAATGATATTTCTGTTTCTTTACTCTACTTGAGTTTGTCCTTACAAGTTAAGCGTGTAAGTAGAGCTGCAACTTGAAAAAAATTCTTCATGAAGATTCAATAATAATTGATGAATTCCAAAAAATATTATATATCTGTTATTATTTTTAAAATCTTCTAATCTATGACTATCTAGACTTTCTTAGGATCCATTTTGAGACCATCATTTGAAATGATGTATCCTAAGAAGTCAACTTGAGTAGTATGAAATATACATTTTTCCATCTTGGTATATAATCATGTATCTCTAAGTTTTTATAACACACAATAAACATAAAGTTCATATTTTTTTATGTTCTTAAACTAGATTAAAATGTCGTCTAAATAACAGACAATGAAGTCATCAAGAAACTCACAAAAAATATTATTCATAAGATGTTGAAAAGCAGCTGGTATATTTGTAAGTCCAAAAGATATGACATATATTCGAAATGTCTATACCTTGTTCGAAATGCTATCTTCTATTCATCACCTTCTTTGATGTGCACTAGATTGTATGCTCCTCTTACATTTATTTTTGTATAGATCTTAGCTTGATTCAATTGATCAAGAAATCCAGATATCAAAAGTAAAGGATATTTATTCTTGATAGTAATCTTGTTGAGCCCTCAATAATCTATACACATCCGTAGTGACCCATCTTTCTTCTTTACAAATAATATAGGAGCTCGTGCTAGAAATTTTGAATAGCGTATTTAAAATCTCTATTTGGCCAAGTTCTCATCAATGTATTTCTTGAATTCAGTCAATTCATTCTGGGAAAGACTGTAGATCAGTCCAAATAGAGGCTAAATTTTCTCTTTGAGATCAATTGAGCAATCATATGGATGATGCTTTGGAAGAATATGTACAATCTTCTTCTCAAAAACGTCTTGATAATCTTGATATTGACTTGGAATGCCACTTGAAGTCCTTCCACCATCAGAAATGGGTGTAGCATAAATAGCAAAAGATGATCTTTCTTTTTTTTCATTTATAAAAGCTTTTATACCTATAAGTATGGATTTTGTTATACTAGACTTATGCTTTGTTATTTGATTTACAAGACTCTTATTAATGCTTTAAAAAAAATTAAGTCTATGAAAAATCTAATTTATTTGAGGATTATATTTTTTTAGCCATGATAAATCTAAAATGACTAGATTAGAAGGAGATTTAATTATATTAAAGATTATACAACTATTATGACCATCTATTGTTATATTTATAGGAAAAATTTTATGAGTAACATTTTCAAAAGATAATGGGTGACCATCTATTATTTCTATATGTATGGGTTTAGTTTTTTCTACTAAAGATATTCTATAACTTTTAACAAATTTTTTATCTAAAAAACACGTTGAGGCTCTTGAATCTAATAAGATAGAGGCTTTGTGATTTTTAGGTCTCAAATAGACATCTTTTATAAAATAAAGAGAGAGTTCTAAGGAGAAGATAGGACCTTTATTAGAAGTTGTATAAGATTTCAACTGCACAATCTCTATCGTAGCTAGACAAATTTATTTTTTGACATATTGTCTTCTTTGACAGCTGTACTCCTTATCTTATAGTTGCATCGTTTCTTCGAACAATATTGAGTAGTGTACTTAGGTTCTCTACAATATAAATATAATCCTTCTTGATGACAATGAGTCTTTTTTTATTCAGTAAGAGATTTAAAACATACCGCATCAATTTTCATGTCTTTTATTTCTAAATGTATGTATTGAAAAGACGTTGATATTGCCATTGTATTATAATAACGTTGGGGCTCCCTTATGCGGCTCTCTGATTAAAATTCAAAAAGCCAATTGTCATATTTCACATCAAAATCAATTGCTTGATTCAACGTCTGAGCATCAGATAAGTTGAACATCAATTTCTTTATTTCATATTATAATCCATAGAGAAATTGGCTACTAAGCGCAGCATCATTCTACTTGGTATAAATTGCTAATTATCAAAATTTTGAAGCATATGATATCACTGATCAATTGGTTTGTCACAAGATATGTATCTTATTGGTTGCGATATAAATTGTATCATATTTTCTATACATAGATTAAAATTCTACTAAAAATATCTCTAAATTATCCAATATTAGATCACATTGTCGTAGTAGAGAGAATTTGCCTCAAGAAAGTGCTTAGCTTCTAGCTGCAATTAAATATTCAACCAAGATCCAAAATAATAAAACCCTCAAATTTTTATAAAAGTCTTTATTTTAGAGCTATTACACCCAATACATAAGTTTTATTTCACAGAAACATTCAAACTATTAACAAAATACTCTAAACCTTCATTCATCTGTAGGAGGGGAATTTTTTCTAAACTTCATCAACCTATAATTCTTAATCTAATTGTTCAACTCTACTAAAATTTCACATAAAGTACTAATATGTTCTTAACAACTAGCACAATAAGTTTCAATTGTTGATTGTTTATCGATCTTTAGATATTATAAAAACCCTAATAGTAATTTCAAACCCTTATTTACAAACACCTCTGTACTAAATTCTTTATATCTCACAAATTCAATGTCCAAATGCTATGAAACTTTGATGAATAGCTTCTTACTACAAAGATTTACCTTCTTAGAAATTTTTAGATAAAATTTCGTCTAGAAACTCAAGATATGGCAAAACCCATCACTATGAACAAAACGGCCTACTTACTGCCTTAGAATTCGATCTGCTGCCTTTGACTCTCAATAACTCCTTCTTCAAAACTCCAAATATAATAATTCTTCCTTATAAGATATAGATCTTAAAACTCCCTCTTCAACCGCACCTCTTGATCTCCAAAATCTTTTGTACAACTCCTCCAATCCTCAAAAGTAAGACAGTAGGTACAATTTGCATATCTTAACTTCAAGCGCCTACTTCTTCCTCATAAAAATTCCAAATCTCTCAATTTTTATACCAAAGTTGTAGCCTAAAAAACAAGCTTTTTAATTCTAGACTTTGATTTTCAAATGGCCTCCTTGAAGTCATCAAAACCCTTATTCTTGTTACAGGCAGCCTCCTCAAATCCTATAGGGCATGACCATTGACCAATAAGAATGAAGAACTTCACCCCTTGTCTTCATTCATCCTCATTTTATCTTCATCCTTCTAAATAGGCCTCTTAGTAGTTTAATTCTTTTTCTTTGGATCCCAATTGCCTCTTAAGGCTTTATACTAAATATTTAGGTTCTATATAATTTAAAAGCCATAACCAAACTAAGTAAAAATCTAAAATAAATTTTCTTACACCAACTTCTTTTAATTTATTTTACTAATCATTCTAACACATATTTAAATAAACCTGACTTGTGACCCTTGGATTGGATAACTTTGGAGTTGAAATTTAATCACCAATTGTACTTGATTGATAAATCCTTGAAACTTAGATTTGGTGCTATCAAACTTTTTTGGCAAACTAATTTTTGGTTCTTTGATGCTTGAATGGTATTCAATCATAGGTGAAGTGATATGGCTTGAAGTAGCTCGAATCATCTTTATATCATTACTTTGTACTAATCTTGTTGCTCCTTGTAGTGGTGTATTGAATTGATGCATTGTAAGCATTAATTCTCTCATTTGCTCTTGCATTTGTACTACTACACTCTTCATTTTATCAAGCTTTGTCATGATATCACAATAGAAAAAGAAAAAAATGTCTATTCTCATTACAAAATAAAATACTCAAGAACAAAGGAAAAAATTCTACGAACAATATCAATTTAGAAGTGGATAATCCATAACTTTTAATATGCTAATGTCTTATCAAGAGAAAGGGATAATCCACTTTTAATCAAGAAGAGACAAAGCTTTGATATTGTAACTTTACTATTGTCAAGGACACAAACTAAAATAAATGCATAAATTAGTAAAAACTATGTCAAAGAAAAATAACAAGATGGAAATAAAGAAATATGAATATTCAAGAAAAAATTGGAATGGCTATTGCCAAAGACTAGAAAATACATGAGACTCTTGAACTAGACTAGAAGCAAAAAAAGAGTTGACAAGAGTGAAGAAGGCTTCACTCTTGTCTCTATTTATACTATCTATTTAAAAGCTATGTAGCAGTGTCAAGATGAGAGTCTTAGCCCTAAGAAACACTAGGTCTTTTGTGCCTCTAATTAATTAAGTACAAGATGAGATCCATAAAAGTTCATAAAATTGAAGAATTTATATTAAAACAAACATATTTTATGAATTCTAATCTATTCTATTTTTAGAGACCTATCCTTAATTTTGATTATAAATCCTAGGATATCACATCAATTGTAGCAAAATTTGAACACTATGTACTTAAAGAAGTAAGCAAAAAAATCCCATAAACCTTTTGATTATAACTCATGTGATTAGAGAGAACCATGTTGTCAAAGTAATCCCTCTATGTTGCCTTTGATTTTGGACCTTCTTTGCTTCATACTTTCATTGCTCTTCATTAACAAAGACCTAAGTACTGAAATTTGGTAGACTTATTTCTTGTTTTATGTTGCAAACTTCTTCCAATTGTTGCTCCAAAAGTCCTCTTAGAACTTGAATTATAGACTCTATCCTTCTTCTTTAATTTTGTCTTCTAACAACTCTAGATCTGACTACAAATTTTTTCATAATTCTTTAAATATAATCTCAATAGCAATTAATTTTTTATTCAACTTAATAGACTCATATATCTACAAATCTCAATAAATTTTACTCAAAATATTACTTTGATCACAAAGATATGCTCCCTCAAACTTCACTGATTTGAAGATAGTCCCCTGTCACTTTGAAAGAGCATAACATTTTATTCATAGAACAAATGAGTATCAAACTTGTTTTTATGTCTTTTCTAATTTACATAGATCATGTCTATTAATTTTCACATTCAAATTCGTCTCCTAATTCCCTTTATACCTAAAAAAAACCCACATATATACTGCCTATACAAATCCCAATCTTGCCTTCACTCTATTTCTCTTTTCATCCAAATCCGGTTACAATTTCACTCATAACTCTCTACTCATAGATCATATTGACTTGAGATTTTGACACAAAGTAGTTAATTCTATAAAGAACAAAAAACCAACAAATTTTGCCTCTAGAATCCAAGTGGTTCCCAAGAGTCAAGGCCCGAAATTTAGTAATCCTCATTGCCCTAGTCTAGGAACCTTCTTTCAAAGATATTATCAAATTAACTTATTTTACCTATTTTTATTAATCTATATTAACTAGATAATTATTGGAATAAATCTTATGTCTATGATATAAAGACAAATTGGAATAGAATTAAGATGCAAAAGTATCATTTTAAGATTTTAAAATGGCTTTTATTTCAACTCTTATTTTATGCTGTTTAAATTTTTCTAAGCCATTTTTTTTAAATGTATTAGAATTTGCATTAAGTATAATTTTTATCACAAATAGATGAAGATGATAGACTTCATCCTATTGCATTTCAATTAAAATAATTCTCAATAACTAAAATTAACAATAAATTTTATAACAAAAAATTTCTTATTATTATGAATTTATTATAAGAATAGTAATATTATCATGAAGGGACTTCTACTTTAGTCACAATTTATATTAATAAAAAGAATCTTAATTATTTCATATTAGCACATATTTTAAATTATTGCCTAGGCTATTAAAATATATCTTTGCCATAATTTATATTTAATATTATATATCAGCTTGAAAAACAACAAGGCTTATTAGTTGCCTTGTTTAGATATTCTTATATTGCACCAAAAGAAAGAAATATTGCATATGATTAACAATAGACTATTTTCTTAAAATTAGAAAGCTACATCTTTGAGTTGTTAAATCAACAATCTAAATTGATATTACTTAGTTTAATAAAGTTTATTCAAGTATCTTAATAGACTTTATTTTTTATGTTAGAAATAATCTTTATAATGATTCTAAAAAAATTGATTTAAAAAGAATTTTTTTTTATTATAAAATATATTTATATATATAAGAAGGTTAGATATAATTATATATAGTTTAAACATGATGTGACTTTCTTGGAACATGAAATTTTGAATATAACAAATCTTAGAGCTTATTTCAAAAGATTATTAGTGGTCTTAAATGTAAAATGCTGTCAAAGCATTTGTTTAATCTTATAATACTTGTTTTAAGTAAAGATTCCATATTATTTATATTATAGAGTTCTTTAACTTCTATCTATTTTAAAACATCTTTGATCATTTGTTTCAATGAACATTTTAACAAATCTTCTAATCTCAAATTTTTATAATTTTATTTTTATGGTGGTGGATTATCTAATCAAAATAGTATATTTTATATTTAGTATAAAAACTATCATTAGAAAAAAATAGCTAAATTTTTTTTTGATAATATCTATTGATATCATAGACTTTCAAATAATATTATATTTGATCAAGGATCTCAATTCATATCAAGGTTTTAGAAGACAACTTCAAATATATTAAACAAATAGAATAGGTGAATCAAGTATTGGAACAATATTTGTAATATATTATCAATTATTACAAAAAAATTGAACAACTCTCTTTTCAGTAATAAAACTTATATATATATATATATATATATATATAAATTCTATTTTTTATCACTTATAGTTATTATTTATAATTTAATGGTTTTGACTTTTTAAAAGTTAATAATTCAACAACATAGGATTTAGCATGTAGAATAATAAAGCTTCACATTATAATAAAGATACAATTAAAGGTAGCTCAAGAATAATAAAAAACTATTGTAGATGTTTTTAGAAAAAAACAACTTCCATTCAAAGTTAGTAATAAGATATGGTTATTTCATTGTAATATAAAGACTAATTGACCTTTTGACAAGTTAGATTATAGAAGTCTTGATTTATTTATTATCCAAAAATATTTATAAATCTAATTGCATATTGATTACAATTAATGCACTCAATAGAGATACACCATATATTCTATGAATCTCTTTTTGAGCCTTATATAACAATTAATATAATAAAAAGAAAATAATTACTACTACCTTTTATTAAAATAGTTAACAACTAAGAATTTAAAATAGAAGAAATCTTAGATTTAAAGAGATGCCAAAATAAATTAGAATATTTTATATATTAGTATAAATGTGATATTAGTAAATGAATTAGGAACCATCTAAGAATCTTATAAATGTATCTAAACTTGTTGTTATTTTTATCAATAATATCCTTTAAAATCAAGGACTAACAATTATCAACAAGATAATATAAATTAAAGAAAAATAAGTCCAAAGATCAATATACATAATTTTTTTATAATATAAAAAATAAAAAATCGACAAATTCATCTCAGGTATAATCATTTATAAAATTGCTAAATAAAATACTTAGATTGTTTCAAATTTCATAATATTGAAATCAAGATGAAGATCTTTAAGAGAAACATGTCTTTTGTCAAATAGATAGTGAAATATAGCACATATAATATTATTGTTGTTGTTGTCCATCTCACTTACTCTACCAATACTGCCCAGAGTAAATCTGTAAAGAGAGATTCGAACACAGGGAAAGACTATTTGCATTGAGTTAAACCGTTAGAGTCACACAACTAACTGCCTTCTGATTACACTAAAACATCCCAATTTGTTACAGTATCTTCTTCATACTACCAATAACTCTGTTAACAATAAAATATCGTAAACAATAATCCAACTCAAGTATTCACTACCTCTCCTCCTCTCCTTCTTTATGACAATAATATGTAATACTACGATATCTCAGAACACAGCATAATTATCCTATACTCCAAACACAGGAATACTCCAAAATTGACTATCACTCCTAATAATTCACTTCGCATAATCCAAACTCCACGGACTTCCTCTCGTGGATCACCCTTAATTCAATACTCAATGTAGTATAGTTTCCTCACATTCATACTCATTCTTCATAAAACATCTCCAATTCTCCACTTCCAATTTTCCGCTTATATTTCTCCACTGATATTTCAACATATCAGTACATCCTCAATCTTTCATTATAAATCAATTCTTTCCTTCATTGCTTCATCATAGAACTGCACTTTACAATATTCAGTACTTATCTAATATCCTTCTCTTAAAAATTAATAAGAGGTAGCACCAAGCTTATCTCGGCTCACCACTATCACAGTCTAGCCTTTACTACTACTGTCCGAATCAATTTACACTTACCCCAATCGCTATTAACCGCTACACAACCGACGATAATCACTTTTTCTAACTCCCTTACCCATGCTGCCTTCTAAACTGACCATTCATCGGCTTCTTGCCTACTCTTAACTCTACAAACTATGTATTGTAAATCCTAAAATTCCTACCCATTCTACATAGCCCTACTCCTAATTGTGCAGCGTCCTCGCAAACACAAAATCGATAAAACTTTGTTATGAGGCTGGCTCTTGAGATTGGAATACTCCTGGATTCGTAGGAGATTCCTCTGTGTCTGGCTCTAACGGCACATCCTCATCCTCCTCTGATAAATCCACATGATTAATCTTCAATTGCGTTGATAAATCTTCATTATCCGCTTCTAATTCCAGAACTTGAGCCTCAAATTATAGAATTCTGGCATCCTTCACCTCTAATTGGCGCCCTTGTCACTTCACCTTCTCCTCCAGCTCACTAATATTCAAAACTGGGGGAGCAGATTCCTGTGGCCAAACGACATTGGCTAAATCGCCCTCCAATTTTTCCACTTCACTTTTCAAGGTACCAATTTATGTCTGCAGCTTCTCCATTCCAATTTGGTATTGGTCTCCCAATTCCATCTTTTCCTGTTCTAATTTCACTGCTTTATCACATTTCGCTTGCAACTGACACTTCAGTGCTTTCCGTTCCAAATCCCATATCCTCTGATTCTCTATTAATTCTTTCTTTTGACCATTCAAGATTCTTTGTATGCGATCTTTTTCATTCACCCAATTTTTCTTTTCCTCCGCTACTTTCCACTCCAATGCCAACTTGGACTCCGTCTTTGCCCTAATCAGGTGCCCCTGTTCCACAATTTGGCAGCCTTTCTCTAATATTTCCTTCCGACTAGATTCCAATTGTTGTCTTAGATTCCCTTCTAGCTGACTCACGATAAGCTACAATTAGAAAATTTGTCCCAATATTACTTCCATGAGGTTCCCTTCTATCAGTAGCCCGATGTTCAAAATTGGAGCCTCAGCCACCCTCTCTATCACTGCACGAATTGAAACCCGCCCTGGTGTACTCTCCGGGATAGCCTCCCGTTCCCGCGATCTACTGGATTCTCCAATTTCGTGCACCACTACCCCCGGGCCAATTGATAAACTCCACATATCCTGTTGCGGCATTGGAGAAGGCACGCTCTTCTCCCTTGCTGGTTGACTTAACGTGTACGCAATCACGGAGTGCACATAGTTAAAGCATAGCAAAGAAGCAAATTTACCCGTTTTTCGCTTGGCTCCCATTTCTGCATGGATATGGGCTGCTACAAAGGCTGTCCAATTAAAGACCACGCCTTCCAATGTTCCAATCGCAGCAAACAACAAGCGCTTGGACATGTACGTGGTATGCCGGTTCAAGCCTAGCCGCTTTTGAATGAACCGCATCCACTCCGCAAGCTCTGGAGTAAGTGCCTCTGCTACTTTCCAGCCTTGATTTTTCTCAAAGGACGCCATGTCCCTTTTGAAGTAACTTCTCGGTCTGAAATCACTGGACACTTCGACGCCTACCACTAACTCACCTATTGATAAATATAATATTATCTGTAAGGTACTCTCATCGATCTCAATTATTCTCCCTTTTACTACACTTAAACCATCCTCTAGGTCGTAATTTCTTATGTACTCTATAACTAATTTTACATCAATTGGAGGCAAATTATCCGATCCTTGCAAAAACATGTACATCTGTATATTTTTGAAATCTCTCTGTCTTTGTAAGGACCAATAGATTTCCAACTTAATAGGCTCCATGTTGGTGACTACTACTAAGGATGGCGATTGCAAATTACTCTTGCTTCGCATGTTTCAGACATTCTCCTCTTTGTCCGCAACTCTCTTTGACCTCTCCATCGACATTACATAATGCTGACTACGTACTCCTCGCTCGGACTAATCATTACTCTCTGACTGCAGAGAATTCTATACTCCAATAAACATACATTCGGATGACCAAATTCAAAACAGAATGCTAATCAAAACTCGCATTAAGTGCCCTGCTCCTAACTTTTTATTCGGGATCTAAAGCAACAATCCTTAATCCAATGTACCAGGTCGTCACTTCCAATTTGCATGACTAGTCCGTATTAGGACCCAAAACTGACCATCAACCGTCTTTCTAGCCATCATGCACCTTCATTAAAGGTAAGCTATCATGAACAGGTACACCTTCTTCCCTCCAATTTTGAAAACCCGTCCCGGATTTACGTAAAATAAAGATGTAGACGATTGCCGTTAACTCGGGTGGTAAATTGAGTATCCATAAAATCTTCCAATTGAGTTGAACCATTAGAAAAGGCTTCAATTACTCAATAAGGTCCATGCCAACGGACTTGGAATTTCCCCGGAAAATGGTGAAAGCGACTATCATAAAGAAGCACCAGATCATTGGGCATAAAAGATTTAGGACGTAATTTACTATCATAATAACTCTTCCGGTAGCGCTGTGTAGCTTCCATAGTTAAAAGAGCCATAGCCCTAACTTCATCCAATTTTTTCAATTAAGCTAACCGATGGTGGAGGGATTCCTTATCACTGAGACGTTCATCCAATACAATTCGTAAACTTTGAACTTCCAATTCAATTGGTAATATTGTCTCTTGCCTATACACCAATTGGAATGGTGTGGAATTGGTAGTCACTTTATATGCAGTACGATATGCCCACAAGGCTGCGAGCAATTTTGTATCCTAGTCCGTTCTCACACCAGACACTGTTTTCATTAAAATTTTACACAAAATATCGTTGGTCTTTTCAGTCTGCCCATTGGCCCGAGGATGATATGGAATTGTCTTCCGATGCTTGATCTCATATTTATCTGTCAAAGCCGCAATTGTAAAATTAATAAAATGGGTTCCACAATCACTAATTAATTCTTTAGGACACCCAAATCAAGTGATAATGTTCTCATATAAAAACGTGGCTACGGTATCGGCATTATCAATTTTTGTTGCCATCGCCTCCGCCCATTTTGTCACGTAATCCGTCGCTACCAAAATATATCTTTTCTATTCATTACGCGAGGCTAGTGCGATTGGTCCTACAAAATCAATATCCCATTTTTCAAACGGTGCTTGTGCTAAAATTGGTACCAACGGCATGGCAAAAGTTTCTGTAGGTCTACCAATATGTTGATAGAGATCACAACGTTGGACGTATTGGTGTGCATCTGAGAACATTGTTGGCCACCAATATCCAGCCATTAAAGCTTTGCGAGCAGTGCTGTCACCGGCAAAATGCCCGCCACAACTATCCAAATGACATCCTTCCAATATAGTATGTACTTCACTTTGAAAAATACAACGGCATAGAATTCCGTCTCTCTCCTACTTATACAAAGTGTCTCCAATTATCGTATATGGAGCACTTTTCAAAATCAAGCATTTCTTAAGTTTCTCACTATATGTAGGTGGAAATGCCTGAAATGTCAGATACTGGATCAATTCACTATATTTTGGGGTGATCACGTCGGCGGCAAATAATTTTGCATCAGGAAGTGCATCATTGATAGGTTCATTACCAAATATATTGGACAATCGAGATAAATGATTTGCATTGGCATGTTTCTTTTCTGGTCGAACATTAATAGTGAAATTAAATTCTTGAAGGAGTAACATCCACCGAGCAATGCGTCCACTCAATTGAGGTTTATTAATCATATACTTAAGAGTATCATGATCAACATGAAATACAAATGGGTAACCAAGCAAATAATGTCGAAATTTTTGGACAGAATAGATCATGCCCAAGGCTTCCCATTCAATTGTAGTATAATTTCGTTCCGCAGCTACAAATTGTCGATTAGCATAATAGATGGGATGATCCAAATCCTTTTCATCTTTTTGGCTTAACACGAATCCAATAGCAACATTTGAAGCATCAACATAAACATGAAAGGGTTTTGTCCAACAAGGTGCAACAAGTACTGGTGCTGACACCAATTTTCGTTTTAACTCCTCAAACGCAACTGTACATTTCTCAGTCCAAATTGGACTAGATCCATCCGATGGTGGTTTTTTTAAGAGATTCGTTAACGGTTGACATATTTCTACAAATAAATGAATGAATCGCCTATAATAGCTGACATGGCCTACAAAACCATGAACACCAGACACTGTTTCTGGCTTTGGTAAAACCAATATACGAGTAACTTTATCTGGGTCAGTAGTGATACTAGCCGCGAAAACGATGTGTTCCAAAAGCTTCCCCGATGATATGCCAAATTAACATTTCTCAGAATTCAAAGATATCCCATATTTATCACATTGGTCCAAACAGTTATCAAGACGTTCCAAATGATTCGCTATTGTACTGAATGTACAAAAATCATCTAAAAATATCTCCATCAACAATTGTAAATAATCCTGAAATGCTTGCGTCATTATCCTTTGAAATGTGGTCGGGACATTACATAACCCAAATGGCATCATTTTATAAGCAAATGTGCCCCAATCTGTAATAAAAGTAGTCTTCAACTGGTCCTCTTCTGCAATTTTTATTTGATTATAACTCGAGAATCCGTCCAAAAAGGAATAACATTCATGCCCAGCAACTGCGTCTAGTATACTATCTGTAAAAGGTAAAGGAAAATAATCTTTCTTGGTAGCCACGTTTAATTTACAGAAGTCCTAACAGATACGGATTTTCCTATTTTTCTTCGGTACTATCACAATTGGTGAAACCCATTCACTATACGGGACTGGATATATGAAGCCCACGTCTAATAGTTTATTTACTTCATCCTTGACCATGAGAGAATATTTTGGATTAAGACTGTATTGTCTTTGACGAACTGCTATAGCATCTTCCTCTAAGGTAATTCGATGCTCACAAACTTCGGCAGGAATACCTTTTAAATCCGCATACGACCAAGCAAAAGTAGATTTATGATTTAGAAAGAATTCTTTCCAATTTCTTAGCTCTATACCCATAATACCGGTGTATACTTTGATAATTTGGAGTGTTTCATTGGAACCCAAGTTAATGGATTGGTACACAGGTTCCTCAATAACCTCTAGATTGATTTGCCCCTCCTACTCTGAACCCTTCATATGGGCCGATAAATTAAACTTATCCAATTCTGGTTCCAACGTACCAACTTTATTTATCGCACAATTATTCATCCAGTCCGCGATGACATCGTCGAAATTTATTGTATCCTCCTGATCTAAAAAAATATTCCCCTGGACCTCGATATTGGTGTAACATGCCTAGGTTCCGCATGTGAGTTGGATCCTTATCAACTTGCATCGCATTATTAACTTTGTCATATTGTGCCTCAGATTGGCTCTCATCTTCAGATGTTGCTTCTGTGCCCCTAATTTGCGACTCCCCATGATATTGAACTGGGTACATCTGTAAAATAATCTTGTTATTATCTTCCCTAATAGTTAACGTTCTACGACCCCAATCGTTCCTAGCTTTGGCTTGATATAGCCACGGCCGACCCAATAATATTGGATATGATAGAGTGGAACTCTATGATCAAAAAATAATATAATCAATTTCATATGTAATTCCCGCGATTACAATATTGATATTGCGTAAGATACCCATTGGTTTTATCCTACTATGATCTGCCATTCTCAATACCAATGTCGTGGATACTAATTGATTTAAATCTAACTCCTCTATTGTATTGGCATTCATTAAGTTCACACTAGAGCCACCATTCACTTGAACTCCAGGAATGAGAACACCATCAATTGATACATCGATAGTTGGTGCTCCCGGATCGGGATTCAAACTAATCTCATGAATTGCTTTATTACGAACTCTATGTCGTATTAACAAGGAATTCAATATAGAACGGCATTTTGGTGCAACTGCTAACAATTGCTTCATGGTAATAGAAGGTTTAATTTCATCCAAATCTTTCATAATATCATATGGTTTCATATTGGCAATGATTCCCAAGGGCCTCTTCTTTTTCATGGGTTTTAATTTGACCCCTTGAGATAATTTTTTTACAGAGTTCGGAACTAGAACTGCTACATGGACTTTGTCGTAATTCGTGTCCATAAGAGGATCTTTTAATGGATAAGATGGCTCCCGGATCTTCGCAAATATTGGTATTGGTTTTGGTTGAACCATTATCTCAAGGCTAAGATTATTCTCAAGTTGCACAGACGAATTGGATTCCCGCATTGGTAATTTCTTTGATACTGGTATTAGATTTGAAGCATCATTCAATGATTGACATTGGTCCGCTGCAATTGGTACTTCCAATTATTGAATTGGATCTTTTCCCTTTTACTAGATCCAAGTAAGTACTGCAAGGACGCATTCCACTCGCTTTACCGGAGAATCTTGTGGTACTCAAATATTGTTTTCCATCTTATTTTGCAGCTGAATACGCTGATCTTGGTTATTAACATTAAACAGAGCGTTGCACTGCTGGTAAGTATGTCCAGATTGCTTACAACTTCCACATACTGGAGCGTAATCATCACTGGCTCTAGGATTGGGAAATTCACTAGCATAATGTCCTAGCTACCTGCATCGATAGCATCAAAGCAGTCTTCTTCCTCCTCCATCTGGTATATAGGGCGTCTCAACTGGTATATACCGGCTAGGCTTATTCCAGATTTGATGAGTAAAGGATTCCGGTCAACCAGTTGATATTATAAGATCTGAAATTGGGTTCTGAATAGGGGGATATTGGGGTTGTCCTTACTGGTTTTGCATAAAAGCTTGGGAATTAGGATCACCTTCTTGGTTATATTCAGAATTTTGAAAATTATAGAAATTTCTATTTTGTTTAATAGGACGATTTCCGTTCCAGCCAAACTTATTTCCAATTTGAACTTGATTAATATGCCACGAAGTTGGTTGAAGTATAGTTTGATTGCCTAACTGATGTTGCCTTCTTAAATTCCAGCAATTTGTGGTTATATGCTTACCTCCACAAAAAGTACATTGTACCGTCATTTAGGGTGGCGAAGGGTAATCCGTTACTAAATGGCCTTGCCCCTTACAATTACTGCACTAAATACTGAGGCGTATATTAGTCGATTTATGCCTCTTTTCTTTATCTTTTGCCAGATTAACAGCCAACTCGTCCATCTTCTTTGTCAAAGTTAATAACAAAGTCTCATTTGGATCCTTTGATACTAGTTCATTAGAGAACTCTTTTATAGACATTGGTTTTTGATATGGGAAGTATGGGACTGTAGTTGTTGGTGGTACAGCCTGCAATGGAACAACATTCACTATCCCTTGCGAATTAACACTAAGATTTGTACCGTAGTCAATTGTCTTTGGGTAACTGTTCACTGTTTTATTCCATGTTGGTATTTGATACCCTCCTTGAGATAGAATCAGTGTGGCTCCTGTGGTTAAGAATTGGTCATAATGATATTCCTCCCATACCTTAGCTCAATCAAGTGAGGCAGCCATAGTCGCAGGTTAGGCCTCCTTTACAAACAACTTTAATTCTGTTGGATATAATCCGTTAACCAATATAGACATAACAAATGAGTCCGGCATTTGGTTATTTGTCCATTTTCAAAGGATATCTGCTACTCGGCCATAATATGACTGCACCGCTTCTCCCGGTACCATTTTGCTATTCATTAATCTTTCTCTAAGACGTTCTTCAAATCCTATTGGTCGAAAATGAATCAAAAATGCATTTTTCAATGCCTTCCAATTAAGAAATTGTCCCATGGGTTGGCGATTATACCATTCAAACACTGTATCTTTCAAGGTTGCTGGCAGCCATCTTAATCAAATATCTTTAGTTCTACCATTATTGGCTACACATGCGGTTAAGAATTGAGACAAGTGTTGTTCTAGGTCGGCTCTTGGCAGACCCCTAAAGGTAGGTAATGGGGCTACGCTAGTTGTGCAATCACCCACCGCACCCATTTGTACCGCAATTGGTACTGTTGGACCCCCCACTGCCATTGAAGGTGACAATGTTCTACTTGCTTCCTGGTTAAAATAAATGCTGCCTCCCTCAATTGTCTTTTCCGGAGTTCTAGGCCTCCGTTCTTTAGTATTATTATCTGCGAATAATTTTATCGGTTGAAGTTGAGGTGCAAACGACAGATTTTGGAATACACTGAATTGGCCCTTACTTACAAGCGATACATTCTCTACTGAAGAACTAGCCTTGCTAGAATCGGCTATATCTGCTATTGAAAAAGTATCCAATGGAGTATCCAATTCTTGTGTGCTCCATTCTCTTTCCGCTAATGGGCTCAAGAGATACACTGGGCTATTCGCAAAGTTATCCACGAGTGCTTTTGGCAACTTCTTTAACGGTATATATGTCTGAAATATTAAAGATCTTTCATGTTCTTGGTATACTCAGATATGCTGACAGGCATGCAACCACGGTTTAATCCAACTCTGTCAACGCTTCTTTTTTAGCTTCCATTCTTGCTCGTCCCGCAACAGATTTCTTACTTGTGCTCTCTCTTGTCTTCTTTTTTACTGACATATTTTTTTCACAGCAATGTTCTCATTCTTATTAACCATAATCTTTCATCATCTATTATTGACATTGCTTTCCATCACTATTGCAACTATTTATTCAGCAGTTAATTCCTAACACTCAATACTATTGTCAATCCTCGGCAGCGGTGCCAAAATGTTGTTGTTGTCCGTCTCACTTACTCTACCAATACTGCCCAGAGTAAATCTGTAAAGGGAGATTTGAACACAGGGAAAGACTATTTGCATTGAGTTAAACCGTTAGAGTCACACAACTAACTGCCTTCTGATTACACTAAAACATCCCAATTTGTTACAGTATCTCCTTCATACTACCAATAACTCTGTTAACAATAAAATATCGTAAACAATAATCCAACTCAAGTATTCACTACCTCTCCTCCTCTCCTTCTTTATGACAATAATATGTAATACTGCGATATCTCAGAACACAGCATAATTATCATATACTCCAAACACAAGAATACTCCAAAATTGACTATCACTCCTAATAATTCACTTCGCATAATCCAAACTCCACGGACTTCCTCTTGTAGATCACCCTTAATTCAATACTCAATGTAATATAGTTTCCTCACATTCATACTCATTCTTCATAAAACATCTCCAATTCTCCACTTCCAATTTTCCGCTTATATTTCTCCACTGATATTTCAACATATCAGTACATCCTCAATCTTTCATTATAAATCAATTCTTTCCTTCATTGCTTCATCACAAAACTGCACTTTACAATATTCAGCACTTATCTAATATCCTTCTCTTAAAAATTAATAAGAGGTAGCACCAAGCTTACCTCGGCTCAGCACTATCACAGTCTAGCCTTTACTACTACTGTCCGAATTAATTTACACTTACCCCAATCGGTATTAATCGCTACACAACCGACGATAATCACTTTTTCTAACTCCCTTACCCATGCTGCCTTCTAAACTGGCCATTCATCGGCTTCTTGCCTACTCTTAACTCTACAAACTATGTATTGTAAATCCTAAAATTCCTACCCATTCTACAATTACAATCTTGGAAGAGATAATTATCGCTTAGTGATAACACTGGAGGTGGATACTACACTATATAACATGTAAAATGTGTTATTTGAAGATAGTTATGAAAGTCTCAACAATGATCAAATAATTAGGTTTTTTTTTTTTGCTTTAATATAAGATATTATTAATAGATAATAGGATCTATTAATCACTTTAATTGAAAATAAAGATCAAAATTTGTTGCTAATACCATTCAAAAAATCTTAAACTTCATCAACTTATGAAATAATTAAACATTTCTTATGGAACTTGTTTTTAAAAGAAGAGAGAGGAAATATAATGTAATAGATATTTATATTATTTAAATAAATAAAAGTAAATAAAATTATATAGAAATAGGTAGAATATGTTAGATAGATATTATCTTTTTTAAAAAATTTGAAAAAATTTATTAAATTTAAATAAGATCATTAGATTTCTATAGATATTCCACATAGCTATTGCAACTTATCTCATAAGTTTCTTATTTTTAAGAAGCCATGTTGGAAGCAATCCACAACTTAATATTTAAACCATAAATCTTTTAGTCTTAAAAAAACTTCTAAAAGGCTTTTTTGGTAGTTGGTACACATGGACATAAAGGTGAGGCTATCTTTAATCTTATCAATGTCTTTTTTATATTTTAATCTTGATTCAAAACTTTTTAGTTTTTTTGTATTTGGCAATAATTATTCTAATTTTTTTTTATCTTACATCTATATCTTTTTTTTTTTTCTTTTTTTTTATTCTTCAATGATACAAGAATATATTATCTTTTAAGTTGTGTAGATTTATATCTTTGATACAAGGATCTACTCCAATTGACATACTAAAAGCTATATCATTTGAAAAGATTAAAACAAAGATAATTTGTACTAGAGACATATACTTTAGAAATTCACAAAACCTTCTAGAATATTCTAAAAGCTTCTTGAGTTAGTGAAAGTCAATTGAAAAACTTCCTAGTTGGCGAAAGTTGGTTGAAAAGTTTTCTAGTTGATGAAAGTCGGTCGAAAAGTTTTCTAGTTGATGAAAGTCGGTTGAAAAGTTTCCTAATTAGTGGAAGGAACTCAAGAAGCTTTCCAATTAATAAAAAAAATTCAAGAAGCTTCCTAATTAGTAGAAGGAATTCAAGAAGCTTTTCTACTTGGTAGAAGCTGCTCAAGAAGCTTCTTAGTTTGATGGAAGCTTCTTAATTTGATAGAAGCATTCTAGACAAGTATATATATAGGAGTCGAGGCTAAAGATTTCTTTAGTCTTGACAACGCATCTCTTGGAGTTCTAACTCACCTTTTTTTGGTGTTGTTTGTGTACTCATCTGTTAAATTCAAGTTTTTGTTGGTTTCTTCTTGAAACCTTATCCTAGTTCAAATCTCTTGCTTTGTATTCTTGTGTCCTTGATAGTTTGTTACAACTAATTTCATCTTCAATATCAAAGTTAGATTATTCTTATTAGAAAGTAGATTACTCTTCTACTCAAAGATATACCAACACTTTAGAGGCTGCGGATTATCCTCCTCTAAATTGATATTTTCTTCATCATAATAATAGAGCTTTGTCCCTCTTGTGAGAGAATGGATCATCCCTCTCTTTGAAGGTCTTAAAGCTTTTAGAAATTGTAGATTATTCTCTTCTAAATTAATATTGTCTTTTTACATATTCATTTCTTTTTTCTAGAATAGTTGGAGGTCAAGATATTAATATGACCAAATCTTTTGAGTCCAAGTTAGATGCCATTATAAGTGTTCTTACTATTTTATCTACTAGGACTGCGGAGATTGAAGGAGTTGCTGCAAAACTTTATAATAACATTGTTGTAAAGGAAAGAACCTTCTTTAAGAGATTGTTGAAATCATGGCTACCTATTAAGCAAAGAAAAAGAGAACTGGTAATATCTCAATTTATATCCTTGTGATTTCTTTCAAAAATACCTTATTTATCACTTCATTTATTCCTTCAAAGATTTTTTGATCAAAATTCCTTTGATTCTTCTAAAATTTCCTTAAAGATTCTTTGATCAAAATCCTTTGATTTCCTTAAGATTCCTTCAAAGATTTTTTAATTAAAATCCTTTGACTCTTTTAAGATTCTTTTAAAGAATCTCTCTCCTTCTCTCTTCTCAAAAGAAAATCATTCAAGATCCGAAATAAAATAAGAGAGGAAAAGTCTTTATTTTCAACCTTAAAAGGATTTAAATAGGTGGCTTAGCCAATATCCAAACAATATCCAATGTATGTTAATATTCATTTGATACTCACTTGATATTTGGTTGATATCCAGATTTGATATATCTTGTAATCTTAAGATTCTCTATTTGATACTTTGATTGATATCCTAAAATCTTAAAATTCTTTGATTGATATCTTAGAATCCTAAGATTTTTTGGTTGATATCTTAAAATCCTAAAATTCCTTGGTTGATATCTTAGAATCTTAAGATTTTTTATTGATATCTTAAAATATTTTATGATTTGATCCTGTCCATTTTTATACCTATTTACACTACAGTTTTAGAATTAGTTCTATTTTATTCTTCACATTATAGCTTTGGAACTAGCTCTATTCTATCCCTGTTCATACTACAATTTTAGAACTAGTTCTATTTTATCCCTATTTATCTTACAATTTTGGAATTAATTCTATTCTATCTCTATTTACACTACAATTTTAGAACTAATTCTATTTTATCCATATTCATATTGTAATTTTAGAACTAATTCTATTCTATAATTATTCATATTATAATTTTAGAATTAATTCTATTTTATCCTTGTTTATACTACAACTTTAGAACTAGCTCCTTATTAACTCTTTTTATATTATAATTTTTATAGACATATATATATATATATATATAATTTAGAATGCACTTGTCGCAAGTGCATTACAACATCCACCCCCCTTAAATCTGTACATCCTCTGATATGCGCCACCTTATGTTAGAAACATATACTTCAAAGGTTCACAGAGCTTTTTGAGTTAGTGAAAGTTGGTTGAGAAGCTCCCTAGTTGGTGAAAGTCGGTTGAGAAGTTTCATAATTAGTGGAAAGAGTTCAAGAAGCTTTCCAATTAATAAAAAGAGCTCACAAAGCTTCCTAGTTGGTAGAAGCCGCTCAAGAAGCTTCTTAGTTTGATGGAAGCCGCTCAAAAAGTATCTTAAACATGAATATATATAAAAGTTGAGGTTAAAGAATTCTTTAGTCTTAACAACACATCTCTTAGAATTCTATCTCACCTTTCTTGGTATTATTTGTATATTCATTTGTCAAATTCAAGTTCTTATTGGTTTCTTCTTGAAACCTTGTCTTAGTTCAAATTTCTTGCTTTGTATTCTTGTATCATTGATAGTTTGTCAAGATTGACCTCATCTTCAATATTAGAGTTGGATCCTTCTTGTTAGAGAGTAGATTATTCATCTACTTGAAGGTATACCAATGCTTTAGAGATTGCGGATTACCCTCCTCTAAACTGGTATTTTTTTCATCATAATTTGGAGCTTTATCCCTCTTATGAGAGAGTGGATCACCCCTCTCCTTTAAGATCTTAAAGCATTTTAGAGATTGTAGATTATCCTCTTCTAAATTGATATTGTCTCCTTATAGATTTATTTTTTCTTTCTCTTAGAATAGCTAGAGATCAAGATATTAATATGATTAAATCTTCTAAATCCAATTTAGACACCATTATAAGTATTCTTATTACATTATCTGCTAGGACTGTGCAGATTGAAGGGATTATTGCAAAACTTTATAATGATGCAACATCCAAAGTACCACAATCTAGACTGTATCCACCTCCGATTTCTGCTCTTGAGGATATAATATTACCTATGCTACGCCAAGAAAATCTACATATTCAATAATGTAAAGAGCCTCAAATTAATTTTTTGGAGAAATATGATAGTATGCATTCAAAGTTCTAAGGATTTATGAATCAAATTTGATTGATAATAATTCTACTACCTGATATTTATTTGATATAAGAATCACAGATTAGATTGGATGCACTAATATTGGTACATCCAAACTTTACAAAGGTAGTCAATATAGAGACTAATGCTTCAAATTTTGTACTAAAGGCCATACTTTTACAAATGGATATAGACAATCAAATCCATCCTTTTATATTTTATTCTAAGAAATTCTCTATTACAGAAATTAATTATGAAATCCACAATAAGAAGCTTCTTGCTATTATGGATTCTTTTCAAAAATGGCATCATTTTTTTGAAGGAACAATGCATTCTGTGATTGTATATACAGATCACAAGAACTTAGAATATTTTATGTTAGCTTAGATTCTTAATTGCCACCAAGCTCGATGGAATATGTGGCTACCTCGATTTAATTTTATTATCACTAATAATCTACGAAGCAACAATGATTATTTAGTGCTCTATCTAAGAGATTATATCTTATACCAAGGACAGGAGAGGCAACGTTTGATCAACAATATATAACTTTGTTGAAACTAGAATAATTTTGCCTTTGCTCCACTATTACATTGGCACTTATTGATTCTAATTTCTTCAATAAGGTGCGTGTTGCAACCACTAATGATACTTTGATTCTTGATGTCAAGCATCACTTGAAAGAAAATACTGATAAGTTCAAATTTGAGAAAGTTCAAACTTGAGAAAGTTCAAACTTGAGAAGAATATTTGTATATTCCAAAAGGACCAATACAATTGTATATTCTTCAATCTTGCGATGATATTTCAGCTTTGAATTATTTTAGATTTAATAAGATCTTAAAATTTATTTTCCAACATTTTTAGTGGCCTTAAATGTGGAAGGCAATGAAAGACTTTGTGCTCTCTTGCAACATTTGTTCAAGGTCTAAAAATCCTTGACATTGTTCTTATAGACTCTAACAACCCTTGCTTGTTTCAAGATAGTTATAGTCTTCTATCTCAATGGATTTCATCACAGATCTATTACCACCTAATTTATTGGATAACATCTTTATAGTAGTTGATTAAGTTATAAAAATGGATCATTGTATTTCTTACAAAAAGACTATGTCTAGTGAAGAAACAGCAAGGTTCTTTCTTAACAATATATATCAATATTATATCTTACTAGATGATATTGTATCTGATCAAGGGTCACAATTCATATCTAAATTCTTAAAATATCTTTTTGAAATATTAAAGATGAATATTAAACTTTCTTTGACTTTCCATCTTCAAACTAATGACAAAATAAAACGAGTTAACTAAGATTTGGAGCAATATTTATAATGCAATATTAACTATTAACAAGATGATTGGATCTTGTATCTACCATTAGTAGAATTTACATATAATAATATTCTTCATGCCTCAACTCAGCAAATACTATTTTATTTCAACTATGGATATCATCCAAAGCTTGATCTCTAGAATACATCAAAGAACAATAATCTAATAACTGAAGGATTTACAAAGCATCTATTACAACACCAAACAACCTTAAAGCTTCAATTATAAGTAGCTCAAGATGCTTACAAGACATCTGTAGATAAATTTAGAAATCAACCACATGCTTTTCATATTGGAGATAAGGTATGGCTTCTTTGACAAAACATCAAGACCAAGCGGTGATGTGATAAGTTGGACTATTGAAGGTTGGGACCATTTTCTATCTAGAAGTAAATCAATCTAATGGCATATCACTTGAAATTACCATCTGCTATAAAAATACATCTAGTTTTTTTATGTCTCTCATATATTTTGGAAAGAATACAATAATTGCCATCTAATATCAAAATTGAAGACCATGAAGAATACAAGATTGAAAAGGTACTTAATTCACGGCAAAGGTAGGACAAATTAGAATATCTTGTTCATTCGCGAGGCTATGATATTAATAAGCGCACATAAAAATTGGCCAAAAATCTTGCTAATGCGTCTCAAAAGGTACAGGAATTTTATTAATTCTATCATCATAAACCCAAATATATTTGATGACAACTTCTTAGTGAAGATTGAATTTAAGGAATACTCATAAAAAGAGAGAGAATTAGATTAAAGCCTTCATTAGTATATAGTTGTCTATTCTAAGATAGAATAGTATGATAGAAGTAAGTTAATCACTATATCAAATCTTCAAGCATTGACAGAATAAGATTCAAAAGATTTGTTTGCCACGTAAGCTTCAAACAAACGAATGCAGTTTTCATAGCCTTCAATTGAGCAAAGTGAAGACAATACATTTCAATGCCAAATATGACTTTGATTGGAGCCATTAGGAGCAAGATCCAACTATGTAAGTCTTGATTCTATTACTTGAACTTTAGTGATATTTCTTGAAGTCAAAAAGGTGAATCCTTTCAGTCCTGAGATCTTTTTTGGAGGATGTTTTGAAGGCCACAATGAAGATCAAAACCTTAAATGGAATATTTTAACAATGGAGGTATTAGTTCAAGATCTTAGGCAATTTTTTCAAGGACCAATAGAATCCATTGTTCAAGAATGAAGAATAGAATACATAGTTTCACTAGTATAGTATATTCTCAATTTGTTACATATGTAATAAATTCGAGATTCTCTTAGGATTCATTGTTAAAAAAAGAGGTGATGTTAAGGATATACACTTCGAAGGTTCACAAAACCTTTTAGAATATTTTAAAAGCTTTTTGAATTAGTGAAAGTTGGTTGAGAAGCTTTCTAATTGGTAAAAGTTGGTTGAGAAGCTTTCTAGTTGGTGAAAGTCCATTGAGAAGTTTCCTAGTTAGTGGAAGGAGCTGAAGAAACTTCCTAATTAGTGGAAAGAGCTCATGAAGCTTTCCAATTAGTGGAAGGAGTTCAAGAAGCTTCCCCAATTGGTAGAAGCTGCTGGAGAAGCTTTTTAGTTTGATGAAAGCTGCTCAGGAAGCGTCACAGACAAGAATATATATAAAAGTCAAGTTTGAAGAGTTCTTCAATCTCAACAACACATCTCTTAGAGTTCTAATTCACCTTTTTTAGTATTTTTTGTATATTCATCTATTAAATTCAAGTCCTTGTTGGTTTCTTCTTAAAATCTTATCTTAGTTCAAGTCTTTTCCTTTGTATTTGTCTTACCTTGACAATTTGATAAAATTTGATAAAATTCTTTGTTAATCTCAAATATTATATTAATTAGATTATAAATTGGTTAATGGAACTATTTAAATTAATATATATATTATTATAAAAAAATAAAAAATAAAAAAATATTTAATTTAATAAAAAATTCTCCTCAAATTTTGCTTTAGTTTAGAAAGAACTTGACAATTGTTTTAAATCATCACTAGATTATTATATCTTTTATTAAATATTAATTTACAAATACTAACTTGAAAAATAATTCTTCTTGTGTCGAAGTTGATAAGTTGTAGTTAGAATTCTTGTTAAGAAGAATTTTGCACCGCTATTAATTTGAGTTGAATTGCATTCAACTCAACTTTAGTAGAAAGACAACAAGGACTTAGCTTAGATTGAATGATAGAAGAGACAAAGTAATACTTTAAAAAATAATTTGTATTTACAATTAATTTAAAAAAAAACTTTTAAATAAACAACAATGACAATAACAATAGTATTAATTCTTCCAACTATCAACCTTTGTAGTTATATATACTACTTTGATTATTAAGGGCTAATAGTCTATTTATTAGCAACTACTTATTTTCTTAATCTAATCTTCTTTAATCTAAACTTCAAGATATGTCTAATTTTTACATGAATTGGATATCTTTAATCTACCTTCTACTATTTAAATTCTATTAGTCTGGTTCTTATGTAGGTTGGATATTTTTGACCTACCTTCTATTATTCAAACTCTATTGATTTGGTTCTTAAGTGGATTGAATATCTTTGACTTGTCTTCTATTATCAAAATTCTATTAGTCTAATTCTTACATAGGTTGGATATTTTTTATTGTTTGAATCCTATTGGTCTAATTCTTAGGTGGATTGGACACTTTCAATCTACTTTCTATTATCCAAACCTTATTAATATAAGTCTTCTAATTGAGTCAATTCTTCCAAACTACTCTTAATTAACTAAGCTGATTAACACCCTTTTCTTCACGTTATACATCTTTTTAAAGATTCAATATATATAATAGTTGATTGAAAATGTTGTCTATATAACTACCATGGTTTGATTCTCATATACTTTTCAATATCTAACTTTAAATCATATTATATTGAAACTTATACAAATTAAGTATTTGAAATTAAAAATTAAAAATCAATAGAATTGAATTAATTTCACAAATTATTACATTTCAATTTTATTATATTTTATATTAACCTATAGATTTCTAATCAATATTAAATTTATCAAATGATTCTCATCTTTAACCAAAAACATCACTTTCATAGTGCATCAACTAAAATTCTCTCCAAAACTAATGTATTGCTTTGTATTACAAAGGTAACTCAAATCCTCTAAGCCTAATATAATCCCATGCAAAAAATGGGATATTTGATATAACTTCGTAGAGATTTATGTTTAATTGGTAAACACTAGCATGTTTTAATGCCGTCTTCCATATTAAGTACTACTTCCATGCTTCCAATAATATGGTTCTTGGACTGATATCCCATCGAAACTTATATGGAAACACTTAATCAAGCTTTTCATTTCTAAGTAGAGAATCCCTTGCCAATGAAGGAAGATCGTGCCATTCATTTGCAGATGTGTTGTCAAGCTTGATTAGCTGCCAGACGCTTCCACTTTAGTCAAGGTTCTCCTAAGTCGAAAACATGAATCCCTAATTTGTAAATAGCTCTACGTCATGCTGACCAATACATGACCCAATTTGTAGACCTTTCAAGGTGTCCTCGTAGTCATCTAGTCTAATGTCCTGCTTTTCCCATACACACTCCGAAACTCCGAACGCTATAGATGCTAACTAGATCTTCAGTCCGAGGAGATCATGCAGCACAAATTCACAATCCTTGAGAGGTGAGTAGCTGATAGCCATAAGGCCTGAAAGAGAAGGACAATCGTCAAGATCAAACACCTTTTTTTGTCCTACAGTCAAAAACAATAGGAGCACTTTCATCACTCTCAACGGTGTGTTACCGGCTACACAGACAAAACTGGAATGCGTTGTGCTCCACAATCCTGGCTTGGAGTCGTGGGCATCTGCTCTAAGGACTTCCCCAACCTTCTCACAACGCTCAAAAATCACAATACAACCTTTTTCCGTCCGCATTCATCACCAGCTATAACACAGTAGGCCCCTTTGTTATGTACATGCTTACATATCTCTGAACCATTCACAGCAGCTCCTTTCGCTGGGCTTCTTTCTGTGCCAGAAAAACAACATGCATTCTAATAGTTTGAGGGATTCTAAAACAGTAGGTTAGAATGAAGTCTTTTCTGCAGGTTTCTTGCCAGCGGGTGCACAACGGCGCTCTTCCACGACAATCAAAATAGTACGAGTCTCTTCAGAGAAAAGACACATGGGCGTTTTATGTTGGATTGACCGCGTTCGGTGCAAAGCAAAGTTTCCATCCAGTAAGAGTGACGGGGTGCCTTCATCAACCATGTTCTGTTTCACACAATACTCTTCACTCCGACACCTGAGACCACTCAATTTCAACGAAGGAAAAGAGACATAGAAAACACCAACGTCTTAATACAAATACTAAATGAAATCCGACTCCTGCAAAAATACCTCTGCACTTTCCACAACCAGCTGCAATGCTGCGAAACTCCGAGATGTGACTATTCTTCACAAAGATCCAGCTGAGGCATACCTCAACACGTCACAAATCCACGCATAGATGCTCTCCACTGCAACCTACAAAAGCCGCAATTCTTGCAGTGAGCTGCAAATGTCCTCCTCAAAACCCTACACTCAACACATTAGGGCCATATTATTATTCCATCAATTTGGGCACTTCTGTGGCCCGAGTACTCACCTCATCATTGACATATGTTTCAAGCGTCCACCATGAGCTACCTCCACATTCCACCAATTGCAAGACCTTCGAGAATCCTAGTAAGTGGGGTTTAAAGCCTTGGTACTCTCACCATTCCAGCCTCATTCTGAGACGACATTAGCTGATAACCCCCCACAAATTTTGAAGCACCCGTAGCTACATCACCAGTGCCATAGTGACTCAAAGTTGAATACGACCATCAGCCGCTTTGAAATCTGGAACTGGCATGACAATTCTCCCGAATACTCTCAAAAAAACAACATATGAGCAGCGGCATAGTAATCAGCAAATTGGTAACAAACCGATAACACATGGGCAACATCAGCGGTGGACTAGGAGACCGCTAAAGCACGCGGCAAAATGGATGAAAATATAGTTCATTCGTCATTGAACAGAAAGTAGATGAACGTAGACCGACAGAGATGCATTTCGTTGGCATAGCGTGAGGGTTGAACGGTGAGAACCTGACGCTTGCTTCCCCGTTGAAGCCCTATTTGCAAGCCCTAAGGAAGCTCAATCTCAAGGTGCGACGAGATTGCGAGGATTGAAGCTGCAATTTGGTTGTGTAGAGGAGAGATTGATTAGAAGGGAGTAGGATTAGTGAAGAAGGAGGACGAACATCATGGCGCTCAACATGAACGAGGCGGATATCTTTGGAGACGATGGCATGGACGAGCTGGCAGGGATGAGCCCGGAAGATATTCAGCGCAGAAGCCGTCTGCTCGAAAACGAGATCCGTGTCTTGAAGGTCTTTTCTGCACCTTGACTATGGCGCGCTTGGTTCATGTATGTTAGTCTGAGGTCTTGCTCGGGGAGTAGCATGGGGTTGTGTTCAGGTGTGAATTATTAACGATCGGATGGGTTGGAATTGGATTGCAGGACGAAACGCACAGATTGTCACTGGAACACGATGCCACGAAAGAAAAAATCAAGGAGAATCAAGAGAAGATCAAGCTGAATAAGCAGCTGCCTTACCTTGTCGGAAACGTAGTGGAGGTATGTATTGATTACTTTTATCGATTTTCGAAAACTTCGATTGCCGTTTTCAGGGAGGCAATGTGCAGTTTGAGGACCTTTTGCGGTTCGAATAATGCTAATTGAGCAAGTTCTTACTCATCTTATGTTTAACGACGCTGGTCATCAAACCTAGGATTTGTTTTAAGGTTTCTAAAATTTTAAAATAGATTGTAACTCAGAGGTCGCAAACTTTGAAGGGATTTTAAAACATTTGGTGTAGTTTTTGGAGAAACTTTCAAATGCGTTACAACAGGATGTGCCGAATAATATGCTATGTTTTGTATTTGGAGTACTTTTGGGACTGGATGTGCCGAATAATATGCTATGTTTTGTATCTGGCGTACTTTTGGGTTTGTGCAGATCTTGGATGTCAATCCAGAAGATGAAGCCGAAGAGGATGGAGCTAATGTCGACTTGGATTCTCAGAGGAAGGGCAAGTGTGTTGTCTTGAAGACATCCACACGCCAAGTGCGTACTCTTCATAGAACAACGCCTTATGCAGTATATAAATGTTTCTTGATCAATCTATTAAAATAAAATTCTAATATTATTTTTGGTGTACATCCAGACGATCTTCTTGCCCGTAGTTGGTCTAGTGGATCCTGACAGTTTGAAGCCCGGTGACTTGGTTGGAGTAAACAAGGACAGTTATCTAATTCTGGATACACTGCCTTCGGAGTATGATTCGCGTGTAAAAGCTATGGAGGTTGACGAGAAACCTACAGAGGTGTACTCGGATATTGGTGGTCTGGATAAACAGGTGTGATTGTCGTTTTCAGAGTTCAAATTTCCTGCTGGATTCATTAATATCATCTCCACGATCTTGTCCGTATGAGTGTCTTTGTTCTAGTTGATTTTTTTATCTCATTCATATGTGGTCCAAATGTTGGTAATTGCAAAGAGCTCGATTTTTGCATCACTGACTAGTGGGGATAATTATTGGTGCTGGTCTTTCTTTCAGCTTTCTTTGCTTCATGTGCTTTCATGCACTGTTGACTTGTTTTGTGTTTGCTGTTTGTTGTAAGTGGAGCTTTCAGCGTGAAATTACGTATCATGCGTATCGCTGCCCGCACCCTTTTAATTTCTTAAAGCCACTTGTTATTGTGTTTGTATGACAGATTCAAGAGTTGATGGAAGCAATTGTACTTCCTATGACTCACAAAGAACGGTTTGATAGCTTAGGTGTCCGACCACCCAAAGGAGTGTTGTTGTATGGCCCACCCGGTACTGGCAAGACCCTCATGGCTCGTGCATGTGCAGCTCAAACAAATGCTACTTACTTGAAGCTTGCTGGACCTCAGCTTGTTCAGGTTTTGTCCTGCTCTCTCCTTGGTGTTTTCTTCTGGACTGTATTTTGTGTTTTCAGCTCTTTGAGAAACATGTACAGATTCTTTCGCTGTAGAACTTGTTTTAAGGAGTTGGGTCGGTCACTTGGCTAAGCACAAGGCCCTTGGTCTGCTTCTGATCGTCACAGATGTTCATTGGAGATGGTGCAAAACTTGTGAGGGACGCGTTTCAGTTGGCGAAAGAAAAGGCTCCTTGTATCATTTTCATTGATGAGGTGGATGCTATTGGTACCAAGCGTTTCGACAGGTTTGTGGTATTCTTTTTAGGACTTGCATGCAATGTTTATCTTTAAGTGTTTCTGAAAAAAAAGCTGATTGAAAGTGCTGATTTACTGACAATATCATGTATGTTTTTTCTCCGATTTACGATGGCAGTGAAGTAAGTGGAGATCGTGAAGTACAGAGAACTATGTTGGAGTTGCTTAATCAGTTGGACGGTTTTAGCAGTGACGAGCGCATTAAGGTGAGCTGTGAAGGATTTTTATCATTCTTTATTGTATGGAGTTAATTTTTCTCCAAATGTGCGGGTGGATTTGCATGTTGATGTTGTAGGTGATTGGGTACAGATTTGCAAAATTCGTTTTCACTTGTAATCAAAAAAATACGACTAGCTTTTTCTTAAAGATTATTCAATCTTTTCTAGTTGAGAGTGTCGTGATATTTTGTGATACCTTCAGTGTGGAAAAAATGAGGCTGGATACAACGGCATTCACTGCAGTCTTATTTAGGGCAGACATTGTTTTCTGTACGTCTTGTCTTATTATAGATTCGCAATATGTAAGTTTTGTCTTTTTAATCAATGCTTCTGGCCATGTGTTCGACTGTATGTCCAGTTATAATACGGCCATTCATGATAAAAATAGTGTTTGTTAATGAACTGTCTGTCATATGGTCCATGAACAGGTAATAGCAGCTACAAACAGAGCAGATATTTTGGACCCTGCATTGATGCGTTCGGGACGTTTGGATAGGAAGATTGAGTTTCCTCATCCAACGGAGGAGGCACGAGCTCGTATTTTGCAGGTTCGGATAAATAATAGCCCTTGGTAGATTTTGAAGTTGGCCTGATCCTGTACCCCTAACCTAACCATGTTTTCACCTATTGCTTTACTGTTTGATCCTTCGATAACTATACCACCTATATAGATTTTTATGAGCAGGATATCGTATCAATCACTGTAATGAACTTTCATCTCCAGATTCATTCAAGGAAAATGAACGTGCGGGGTGATGTGAACTTTGAGGAGTTGGCCCGTTCCACGGACGACTTTAACGGGGCCCAATTAAAGGCTGTATGCATTGAGGCTGGAATGTTGGCACTTCGTCGTGATGCCACTGAAGTAAGTCATATGAGGGGCTTTTTTATATTTCAAACATTTACTTGGTTATTTATGGCATGCACTTATCAAATGATGCTTGTTGTAGAGTTCAGTATTTAACTTCTGGTTCGGAGTGTTGAAATTCACTGATATCTTCATCTTGGTAAAGTGTTCATCACGACATTCACTGCTGTGTCAATGTTCTATTGTTTGTAGTGTTCTGATGGCTTATTCAGTAAAGTTGAATTGGCTGTCTGATCTTCTGCTTATCTTTTCAGAGTTTAGCTAGGCGATGCCCCTTTCTTTTCCTTAAGCGTATTTTCATGCCCAAAAACCCGTATCTTTTAATAGACATGTAGCTGGAGTGTCATCCATTAGAGTGTCGATTAGTGTTTTCTAAACAAGGGAAAACAAAGGGAGCCGAGGTGGGTTGTTATCCTTTTCTGTAGTGTTTATATTTGGAATGCCACTGTAACACATCTTTATTTTTGAGGCTTCTATACACTATTGACTTTTGTATGTTATGCTACAGGTAACTCATGAGGATTTCAACGAGGGTATTACTCAAGTACAAGCTAAAAAGAAAGCCAGTCTCAATTACTACGCATAAACATTATTCCTCAATCTTGATATTTGGCTATCTATATCTGAAGTTCTTGAGATTTGTCAGTTTGGAACTGTGGATGAAGCAGAGGTTTTTACCTGCCCTTGTAAATGAGCCTGTAATCAGTTCCAGCGAAATGCTGCAGAACTTATCTCATCTGCACAGGACTTTCCAGCCCTATTGTTTTATTGGAAATTACACCTTCTGTATCTAAGCCGTGTGATGGTCACTTCGCATTGTTATTTCATCCTTTGTTTTTCTTTTCTTGATGGCCTATTAGCACCAGTCATCACCAGATCCTAAAAATTTGTTACCAGAATCAACGGTTTGCATAGCATTTTGTTGTGTGCACACTTTCACTAAGATCGAATCCCTTTCATTTGATTTAGTGAACGGGCATTGTTTTACTCATGCAGCATATCACAACTTGAAGAATACAGGGCAGGGCTTGTAGAATCCAGAGTTCTGGTTTTAGATTTCTTATAACTAACTCATTTCAAGTTAAATTTAATATTGATACCCCGAATAAACATATTTTTTCGGCATATCTACTGATGAAAGCTTTCGTTGCACTTTACATGCATGGCACAAAAAGCAGTATGCCCTGAATATATCTGATGTACCCAATATGTGGGCTTATAAAGGTCAAGTGGGCTTAGCATATATCCTAAGAGGTAGTTATATCTAGAAGTTCATTTTGGAATGTCATGGTTTGAAAGTCTTTCAAAAGTTACCCACTTGGTAAAGAGAAGTTGTGGCTTTTGTAGAGTGCAAAATAAGAAGAGTACATGAAATGAATCAAATCATTATTCTATAATATTTCTAAATATGATAGATCATATCTTGATTTAAACAATTTTGACAAATATGAAAATTCTAAAAAAAAATTAAAAAGAAATTGTGAACATTTTTATTAATTCAAGTTTATATAAAATTGACTTCTTGAAGAGGATTTAATGCAAATTTTTAGGAACTATATTATTCATGTTATAAAAGATAAAAATAAGTTATATCTCTTATAGTTTTTTAATTAATTTTTGTAAGTGTAAAGTGAACCAAGGGAGGATTCTTGATTTCAACTTATAACAAGTTTTGAAAGTTCTAACCTATCTCCTTCTTTGCTACACGTAAAGTCCTTTTTACTATTTGATGAAACTTTGACATGATATGTTCTAACCTATCGCCTTCTTTGCTACACGTAAAGTCTTTTTTACTATTTGATGAAACTTTGACATGATATGTTGCAAGCCTCATTCTTTTGTGGTAAAGCCATAAACATGTTTAAGACAAAATCTTTATAACTACAAATATTCAAAAATCATCTCTATTTGTAAAGTACACTTGTCTTTCTTTTACCTCCATGTTGACAAGTTTAAAATATCTTGATTCTATCCCTTTGTGTGGAAAACATCCAATATGTCATTTAATTATAAATTTATTTTGGTAAGTAAGAATGCATAAAACAAGACATATAGAACATCCAAATCAGTATAGAATAAATTTAAACATTAGCAACTCAATTTTTTATAAAATCTAAATATTTTAAATATTTATCTCAATAAAAGAGTTTTTATATTTTTATATATTAATTTTAGATTAACTTTAGTTTGTAAAAATAAATATTTTAAAATCATAATATATAATTGAATTTTATATAAAGCATGGCCAAATTTGTTTATGTTTAACTTTTAACAAGTTTAAAACTCTTTCAATATTTCCCTTGTTCAAATCACCTACTTTTTTTTAAAAAATCTTTTTATTATAATTTTGACCTTTATGTGTCTGATTTTATATAAAATATTTGGAGTACTGTCACTTTTATAAAAGAGTGTTTTTAATATATATATATTTATATTTATATTTATTATAATATCAATTAATCTAATTATTAAAATAATAATTAGAATATATTTTTTATATTATACCATATATAATAAAAATTTAGAATAAAATTCATGATAATTTTAATTTAAAATTTAAATATATTAATAAAATATTTAATGACATTTATGCAAAAAATTTAGAGGATAGAATGATTTGTGACTATTTGCAAAAATCTCTTCTATTATAATTTTATATTTGATGAAATAAGTAGGTGATTTGAACATGTGCACTATTATAATCTACAAAAAAATTGCAACAATATGTTTGATGTTTTGAACAAGTGTAACCCTTCTATTGTTAACTTTGATGAGAGTGTTTTCTTCTTTTGTACAAGACGAATATGTTGATTGCAAAGCTACCCAATATTGCTTCACTAACGATATGAAGAAATGTGTTGTTTTACATGAAGTCCAATGTTATAAGTACACGAGGAAAATCGTTGCAGGCCGTTAATTTTTGAATGTGTGTGAGAGAATGGAAAATGTAAAGACTCGACTTCGAATCCTTCCTTCACTGCGTTAGATATAAGGGTAGAAATTGACGGTGCTGGGAGTGCTTTCCAAGAATAAAAAAGAAACTGCTTTGCTTCTCAGAACAGTCTTTGGATAAGATGTTTCTGGGCGGCAAACCTGAAGCTGGCTGTTGTACTGTTTCGAATCCAGCGCCAAATACCATTTCAATGCCTCCCATGTTCCCAATGCAAACCTATGCTCTGACATAACTATGCTAACAAGCCTAAGCTTGCATCACGTTCCTTGTACACCACCGCTGGCACTCGTTCCTTTTGACTCTAATGCCTCAACCAAATTTCAACAACAAAGCTGCTAAGTGACAGTACCTTTCTTTCTTCGCAGAACTTCAACCTTCTCACTGATTTGACCGAAATAATTTTCAGCCATAGCAGTCCATGCATGTCGACCATAAACGTGAGTTTACTTCTCCAGAAGGTGGTCACACGAGGAAGTTCCTGCACCCATCTGCACAGATTCACGTTCACCAAATCCTCATGGACCACAAATCCTCAAAAGTAAGTGACGTAAGCTAAAGCCGTTCTCCAAGTACGTTGTTGCGTCGTATTCATTTGCCAACCTGGTTCATGAGGAGCGTAACGTACCATGAATCTATTCGAGATATCAGATTTCATTGAATTGAATCCTGTGTCTGTAGATAAGCACCTAAATCGGTTTTTGAACCTTAGCAGTTGAAGTGCACATTAAGAAATCGTTTTAGAATGCGAATCCAGGATAGAGTCCAAAATCTGTCGTCACAGAAGGCAATAAAAGATCCCGGACTGACCTAGATTTGCTTCACAAAGTGAATGTAAAATGTACATGAAGGTTGAGAATTTCATACTTAAAATAATTGAGCATTAATGACCCAACGTCGGAGACATCTAACATAAACATTTCCAAGGAAATATACAAGAGCTCTGTGTGCTCAACTGTCGCAATGCTAGATGAGGTTTGTAGCTGTCACTTGCTAGTCTCACGTCCTAAAAGTTGTATTCCGTTGCAGTCTTTCCTGAGAAGAAATTCATATCATGATTTCAAAGATGTGGATACTCATGGCTGCGAAACAGAATTGATAATCAATAATAAGTATGACCAAATAGCCTTCACATGACCCTGGGCTCAATGAAGGTAACTTGTTCACAGCTGATACCAAGTTTACATCACGACTGCACAACCTATTCGACAAATGCAGTGTTCTGAACAGAACTACACTTGGGTCTAGAAGCAGATTTCTAGTAACTTCCTTAAAATGGAACAACAGCTTGTGACGACCAGTGCGACCAGGCATCCAGGTTCCATAAGTTTGAAGTTCTTAAGTTTGTAAACAGTAGCACTTCCACACGTGGAAGGAAAATTGGAGAGACCCTGCATAGCTCCTAGCATTGACGCAAAGCATGCTTTTCTCTACGGTCATATGTACACCAGTAAACTCTGTAGCCAAGCCTGACCCTTTTCCAGTGTGACTAATCCCCAGAAGCATAAAAAGCTAAAACTTTAATCCAGTGTACCAGAATACTTGAATCTACCAGAAAGGTACACAGCGATTCTAGGAACTGTTATCTGCCAACTGTGACCTTCGAATGCCCCAAAAAGCCTTCGGTCTGGTTTCCTTAGCAACAGCTGTGAATCGCCATCCCATGTGCTCAGTACATGCAGAACACTCAGCTAAAACCCAGGCATACCTGCAACCCAATGCACACACATGTTTTAAACAGAAATCATATTATCTCAAGAGTTGATCTCTGTTTCATGTGTTTGGGCAAAAGCAAGTCAGTAGAAGCAGTGAACAGAGCAGTCTTCGATGCACCAACCACGATTCAACTTGAGCTCTTGGTAAGTAGCAATTCATTACGAAAGTAAACATCCATAGAAGCGACAGCTAGTACACGATAAACAAGAAGTATTTCTCAAGACCATCCTGGCCAACATTGTCAAGAGTATACAAAGGTAGCATTTCTCGTATGAAAACGACGTCCAACATCCACCAAATACAAAATACATAGGATCAAGACATTTTCGACAGTGGGGATGACTAACCCAGGAAACCAGCTGTTGGCCGTCTGAGGCTGTCCAGCCAAAACGAGCCTACTAGCTCGTTGCAAAGTGAGGGTCTCATGAACATAGCCATGGGCGTTGACAAAAGCACTGATGGGCCCATCTGCTGACATCACAAGCATGTCACTACGCCTTGCTTTTATATCCTGACAACACAAAACTACCAGTTAGACAGCTGAACTGATCCTCCAAGTCCTCACTGCCAAAGCTCCACATGGTACATTCCATAACCCAAATTAACTGAGTATCTACATAATGGATTATGAACTACCAGTTGCGATGCTCATCTATTAAATGAAATAGGATTTATAAAGTTGCTTCAGCTCTTCTTCAATCCGAATCATTTGTAGATGTAATATTCTTGGAACGTGCGTATATTGCAAGGAATATACATGAAAAATTATTAACCCACCAAGCATCGTTTACAGCGAAGCTGATCCATTGACTCCAACAACTCAATCTCCCGTCGCAGACGATACACGGTCCCGTCAACTTCAAGAAGCTCCTGCCGGGTAGCATCTTGAAGAGGCATATTGCTGGCTATGTAATAAGACAGCAAAGAAGGTGTACGAACCATAGCTTCCATACGAGGGAGTTCGGCCATTTGCCTCAACATGTCTGTCAAGCCCACCCACACATATAGTATACCATGGCTGAAGAACAGAAATGACCAATGCCAAGACACATCCACGACGCAACAAAATTATTCGTATGCCCCCTTATACCTAAAACCCAAAAGTCTCGGTGATGGTTTACTTGCAGAGAAAGAACCCCCTAATTTATTCCTGCTGCAAAAATATTGGCACCATAGACCGCGAAACCACATGAGGTGCGAGCATACCAGCAGCTCTCCTTGCCAAATCATACGCATCAAATTGGCGATAGACCCAATGAGGCCACGCTGATCGCTGGGCCCTATACCTCCACTTCCCTGCATCAGTAGCCCAGGCTTTACAACAGCCACCACGTCCACCTTCGGGAGGCCTTTTCATATTAGTCGCATGTCCGTTCGAAACTGCAGACGACTCTCCAGGATACACACGTCGTCCATTGCTATGTGATGCATCAACTGTTTGAGTTTCCCCACTTGATTGAGGTTCTTCACCTCTATCGTTTCCTACCTCAAAATTATCCACACCTCTTTGGCGAACTCTTCTTCTTCGTGACCACCATCTCAGCCTTTCCTCCTCCTCGCTGCTCTCATCTTCTGCCACCCCTCTTTCCAGCGCCCGAAGCAGTTCCGTGCTCTCAGTTGCAAATCGTGTAAGCCTACACAGCAGAAAGGACGTCCGTCAGCAAGAATTTCACTCCTCAGATGTGTTACGATATGCCGCTTGTGACATTCTTTTGCTGTGGATTTTAGGAACTTCAGAGTTCATCAAAGATAATGTTTCATTATACTTCAATGAAATTGAGAACAATTGACTAAAAATCTAGATTTATTATTATATTAGGGAGCGCCAGTAACATTCACATCTCGTCTTGTAGATATCGATACTGACTTTCTGATGAACAAACTTTTATAAGAAAGAAAAATTTGAGGTCCTGCCATTTCAGGGATCATAGCAACAAAACAATTAGGAATTTCACACTTAATCTTTTTGAAGATGGTTTCTAACCTGCAAGTATATTAGTTGGGGAAAGGAAAGGAAAAAATAAAATAAAATAACAAAACACGAAGAGAAAAAATAAAATAAAACAAAACAAAACAAAACAGAAAAAAATTAAAACTAAAAGTAAAAAATGCTCCAGTTTTAGAATTCATACATGCTCGAAATTTGAATTCTAAGAAATTTTTAGGTGCATCGCCCTTCAGAGACTCAAGGCCAGAAATTTAGCTACAATGATCATACTGGATACTGAAGCAATGCTTAATTGTTCTTAACTATGAACAATGATTGAGCGTCTTCAATCAAGCACCAATATCATTTGCAACAAAATGTTTCCAAAATCAAAATTGAAATTGAAAACAAAAGCGGAATCGAAAGATTTATGAACATTGTACCCAGCACTGACCTTCGCAACAGCCTATCGTCTTCAGGTCCAGAATCCGACTCTGAATCATCATAATCGTCAACATCAGCTTGGAGACCTGCTTCATCATCACTATGCTCATATGGAAGTGGAGATGTAGTAGCTGCACGAGGAACTTTGCCACTGTGGAAAGTAGGTACTGCGGCTAAATGACTGAATGAATCTCTTGGAATATGCAAAGGAGTTTCCTCTTCAATAATTTGAACTTGAGCGAACAACTGCAAACACGCAAGTCCAAATTGGTAAGTTGCTGTAATGATAAGTATATTGTAATCCACATACCTGAAGTGAGAAGTGAACATAAGTATTCAACAGATAAACATCTACACATGTTTTTTTTTGGTCACGATATTTTCTCGAATATTGACATCAAAATATGTCCAAGATTTGAAACAAACAAAATCTATGATAAAGGAAACAATAATGACTCGAAACCTAAACACTACTGAACTTGAGGTTTCGAAGCTCCTAAGGGTATAATGGATGACCTCCAACAGCAACAATCCACTAAAATGCTCCTTCACAATGGAAAAATCACAGAACGTCCAATGTAGAGTGTCCAAAATAGAAACATTAAACGAATACTCTGAATCAGTTGATTCAGATGTCATACATTAAACTTATTGTACAAACAGTAGCAGACGAAAAGTGAGAAAAAGCACGTACTGCTCCATCAGATTCAGTCCACGCTTTGCAAACGCGGAACCGTTGGCGGCCTTTCGTTACCACATTTATGGAGCCATCAGTAAGATGGCGTAGTTGACGAATCTACAAAATGGATCCCATAATATCATTTAAGCTTTAATGCTAGAACATAAGTGAAACTAGCTTCAAAAATAGTAATGGACGATGATGTGCCAAATTAACAGAAACGATGACAAAAGGCAATGCATCATACCAAGATGATGGTTGCATGACAAAGTAACGAACATGCTCCGCAACTTAATTACACTTACTTCGGCAGTCGTGCCGATGGATGCAACATGGACATGCCCATCTCTTGCTCGTACATGTATCACACCAATTGTATTCAAAGCCTCATCATTCCGCATTGCTCTATCTACTGCAGCCTTGAATCTCGGTTGAAGAACTCGAAGCGGCAGTGTATCCTCAGGGAATAACACTATCCCTGCATGTGACAGAACCAATCCAGAACATCAGACTTCCCACGGCAAACTAATTGTACTTCTTGAACTGCCGTTACAATCGTGATTCACAGAGAGAATGGCCTGTAATCCACAAAATTCATTAACTTACCCTCTAGATAGAACATTGGCAGCGTGAGGAGCGCACCACCATCGGCAAAGGAGCGACTACTGTGTACGTCATCGACTTCTGTGTTAAGACACAAATAAAATTAATACGTATTGAATACAGCTTTTATAAACACTTCATGTAACTCGAAACAAAGCCGAGGCCAAACGATAACACAAGCTAGTCAAAGGTAGCACGCGTTGCTCAACTGATGCATACAACACGTTTCGTAAGCTTGGAAGGGCCCAAACGCCCAGAAACAAAATCCGAAATTTCTGTGTTTCGTAACCAGAGTGTTGAAGGCTCACATCATTCGTCCAAGTGATCGAACACGCTAGAGTAACTAGACAATGATCCGATATCGATGCACACTTCCCTACAAATGCCAAATGTCTCACCGACCATGATGCAATTGACGAAATACATCCAAGCCACTGAACAACTGTACCTCCTAAGTATGTGTGCATAGAAGCCAAGTTAGTATCGAAGGTGAATCCACCCATTTGACGACCGCCTCCATCTCCTCGTCCACCCAAACTGAAACGAGTCACAAGCAAATTCAAATGAAAGATAAGTATCAATCACTACTAGAAGCTTCGATAATTCCAGAGCGACTGTGCTAATACAGTGCAGCCACCTACCATGGTAAAATAAGATACGCGAGTTTTAATTCTATGTCCAATAAGATCGGATATCTCGATGTCAGTCTTAAGAAATAGAACAAAAACCAATAGTGGTTTGCGCCAGCTAAAAACATTGTTACGCTTGGTAGCATATTCATCGTAGCTCTTTGCCGTATCCTAATACTAAGAGCCACTTCATCTCAGGCTTCTTGTGGAAAGCTTAAGAAATACAGGAACCTGTTTATTACGAAAAGAAGACCAATTGATCATCAATAGTCTGAAAGATTGCCAACAAGTAACACAATCAAATCAACTCAAGATAAACTTGAACATACATGCACTGTTCATTGCACTTCCTCACCCGAGCCGCTGAAAGCAGAGAAAAATCATTAGATGCCGCTACACGCAAATTACGTGCTCCTGATCCAATGTAATTGACTCAGAACTTAGATCGACGAAATAAATCTTGACCATGATTTCGCAAGAGTGTAGTAAGTAGCTTAAAAATTCTCCCACTTGAGATTTCAGCATCAAGCACTAGAAGTACATTCCTAGCATGAATGATTGAAATTGAACTCCATATAATAATAACAAAATAATAGCAAAATCGTAACCACCTAAGGATACTGTGTAAAACCAACGGCAGGCAAATTCGAATAGTAGCCATGCAAATTATGAACGGACCGTGAATAATACATGTACGACCTACAACTGCTCTAGAATATTGCTTCATTACAACGATACGCCAAATCCACTCGCTATGAATGCGGAATAATATCCACACCTCCGGCATGACACAGACTTACGCATTCACTTTCATCTAGTCAAGATAATATCTTCAGAGACACAATCTTGATATCAGATCAGAATATCAATAATTTTCAGACCGACGTTCAGTCTCTTCAGAGCAAGAATTAGAAGCATTCACTCGAGCAAAACGCCTGCCTACACTTAGGCAATTAAAATAACAGGATGTAATTCTCCGACTAGGACCCCAACTAGAAATGACACCTTTCACCATAAAGGCTACGTGCACATCTAAAGTATCCCAACAATTTTCACACCTACACACTCCATCATCATCTTTAATTTATCCTCAAACTCCTTTAAACCACTCTTCCGCTGGATCGCACGATTCATTGTGAGGAATACTCTGATGAAACGCACTATCCCCTAACGCAATACAGATTCAGATCAAGCTCTGAAGACGGAAATGGAAGCATTCGCAACTTCAAAAAACCGCAAATTGCAGCTGAGAATTCTAAGGACCAGGTCCTTTACACCTGCATGCGATCAAAACCAGAATGTACGAGACTAATAATCTGATCTACACCATGGCACTACAATAAGGAAGAACACTTGACATTTGCGGCCTGAGGAAGATGTTCATTGCAAATCGCAACCATTGAAGAGGATTGAAGCTTTTACGAACTATCCTGGCACGCAAAATACTATCCGTCGCAATTGGAACTCGATTAAGATTATAAACACTACGTATCTAGGTTTATCACAAGGATGTCTTGAAGTGAGTCAAATCAAAGACGGGCGAAAAGAATGACAGCGACCTTACAAACATATGATAATCCGTGTTAGGCACCAAACGGACTTCGTTTAGGATGGATTTTGCTAAAACAGAGCCCCAAACGGAGTCATTTTAGTGTCTCTGTAACACTCACTACTAAGGATTCTAGCATCGAGCTTCAATCCTCGAAAATAAGATTGAACAAAATCACCAGTGTAGATCCTACGGACGACATATTCCGCAAGAAGAGAAAGCTGTAAAGAATCAGAAATCAGAAACTCTGGGGGGGACATAATGTGCATTCACTCCTCTCCAGTGAGTGATAGAGACGAACTGTACTGTACAGTAGCTACTTCGAAGCTACAAGAGCGACGGGAGGATCACCATTTGAAACACAAAGCAAATTCGATCACTATGTATCGTAACATGCGAGAAGGACTAACAGGGTGAGGAAACAAGAAAAATGCTTCACTGAGGCCGGCAGCCACTAAGAACCAATAAAGGATGTATCAAGGGTACTGATGAGGGCAAAAACCTTGAATCATTGTCACTGAGGGAATGGCCAGCTTCAGAATCAGCCTCCTCTTCCTCTAATGGCTCCATGTCCAGCTCACGAATTCTTTGCATCTGCAGAAGCTCATTGCGCGGCCCTTCATATATGCTGTCATCTTCCAAAGAGCTTGCTACTAAGACCTGAGAGTCCTCTGCAGCTTCAATATCTCCTTCATCCATCCTGGTACTGCAAGAGCAAGGATAAATTTAAGCCTCCACTCTTGTCGTCCCTTATTTCAACCGGAGGAGTTCTTAAAACTTTTCCACTGCTCCACATGTACCATCTCTGAACTTATAAACTGTAATTTCCCCGTTGCCTTCAGTAACGTTAGGTCCAACTGTGCTCTCACTTTCGGGAAGTGAAATAAGACTTCCAAGTTCTAGCGCAAGTCCGAAGGCTTTTACACTATGACCTTATCCCGCACAGAATAACTTCAACTGACTTCGTCAGATTCAAAGCCTCCTACTCGTACCTATTATCGTGTGCAAGGAAATGAGGTCGAGAACACAAGATATGGAAATAACATAAACCCCCACGCTCACAGCATTGTAAGGAGAACTATGCATCAATCACCATCTTGAGTCGCCCCCTTTTACTACAACCTAGCTCCGCATGCACCTGCAACCTCAGTTCTTTGTTCCCTTGGAGCGACTCCCCTCTCAGATCTTCGATTCTCTTCTTCCCCACTCGACTCACCCTCCTCCAACCTTGCCACACATCATTCACGCACAGAAGCGGGGACCGCACAAGAAACGAGGACGAAAAAAAGCTTCGACCCGACCATGAATCGTGGGGGCAAATGAAATTTAAAATCGAAAAAGTCACAATGTCTTGTTGACCCACGCGCTGCCTCGCCTGGGCCCTACCCGCCCTCTCACCGACGCACGACAATATGATCACAACCCCGCTCCACAAGCGCGCACACTGCCAACAACGATGATGATGATGATGATGATGAAGAAGAAGAAGAAGGAACAAAAAAAACAAAAAAAACAAAAAAAACAAAAACAAAAACAACACAATCAACGCAGCATCAGCATCACGGACCTTATATATTTCCTCTATCAACGAATTAGCCCTTGCTCTTCTGCCAGCCAGCCCTTACTATCCCGACTCCCTTCCCTAATCAGCAACTGCTACTCAAAAAAAACAATCCAGATAGAATCATGCCCAAGAAAAACCAAGAGCTCGGTTTCGCCGATTTATCCTCGAACTCCATCGCCAGCACCTTGGCCGTCCTCGCCCTGGTCCCCCGCGCCAGCTTCGCACCCCATAGATTCATATTTTTTTTTATAATAATATACATATATATATATATATATATATCCGTCTTGTCGCTCTCTTCTTTCTCTCTCTGCGTTCTCTCTCTTCTGTCTTTCCCTCGTGTCCGCCTCTATCCCCCCTGGCTAAATTCAAATGGCGACAGCTTATCTTCCCCTTCGGCAAATAAAACCGAGAGCGCTGGTGTTTTCGTCGTCCCCTTATTTGACGCCCACGCTCCCCTGCTCGAGAACCGTTCCCTTGCGCGGGTTTTTCATAAATTTACAACAAGTCTCTATAGAAAGGACTCCCAGGATCATCAGGAGGCTCCGCTTAAAGGGCCGAAAAGGTTACGGTGGGGAAGAGACAACTTTAAAGGTGTCAAAAATAACTTTCTCCTCTTGGGCCTATCATTAACATGCGCCATGAATGCCATCTCTGCCCTTTAATTAGCTTAGCCTGGCTTTCCTCCTTGCCCATTGGTGGACGATACCACTTGGAACCCGGGCACGCACAGTAACTTTTATCCATGCTGCCCGATTCGTGTTCTGTTCACATTTGCTCACTTGGAACCATGGATCTCTCAATTTCCTGCCAACGTATTGAAAAATGTGAGCACAGTTGGGGACCATTTTGGGGGGGGGGGACCAGGAAATATGAATGAATAAATATGTTTGGGTTATGATGTTAAAATGGCTTGGTATGAAAGAATTATTAATATAGGTCTGTGTGCTGGACAACTGCTTTGGTTGTCATTTACATACATTTTGCCAAATATTATGTATAAGCATTGTAACATCATTTATTTCTTTTTTTATAAATGTGTAACTAAGAAAATGCAATATTATAATTACTGTTATTACTTGGGAGTATATTTGACCTTTTTATTCTCCAAACTAAAGTAGCTGCTGTTTTGTAATAATTACCAAAATACTTTTTGTAAAAAATGTTGTTGTTTGAAATTTATTGACTTTTTGTTGAAATTTAAGTATGTAATAGTGGTCTGTTCGTTTTTATACATTTAATAAAACACTATCTTTTATTTTATATTTTAAAAAACATTTTTCAGTAAAAAAATATTTAAACAAATGATAAAATGAAAGAATATTTGATTTCTACCTTGTGATTATTCCTGCACATAACAAACTGGTGGCCTTGGTTTGTGACACGTTTTCATTAAACATTTGAAAGTGCAGGTTGAAAATGACTCAACTACTTGCTTCTCTTGGAGTATGAATTAGTATGACTTCTTGTTATAAATTTTAGATTCAAATATAACTGAAATAAAACTTTGTATTATGAAGTTAAATGATTTGGTCATTAGTTAGTTAAGGAAATACAATGAAGATGATCCATTTCAGAATACATATAGCTAGATATATAGAACATTGTAATATAATGCTACTACTAGATTTTGTTGTATGATTGACTTTACATGACAAGGTTGTTTGAGTACTTTGTTAATGTGACGTCAAGATGACCCATCATATTATATTCAAGACATCAGATGCTGCAGTATCTGTGTATGATGGTTGCAAAAATGAAGGCAGAATTCTGTTGCCATTGCACTTTTTCTTCTTGAAATGCTTTTGTTGTTCTGCTTATAATGAGCTGTTTTTTTTAACATGTGCAAATTTTGTAGCAATGAAATTTTACATTGACAATATTTCTGATTTCCAACATTTGCATTGTGTCCACAGCTGATATAGTCTTTAATACGTTTGCATTAGTGCTTTCACAAGTCTTAGATGCTAAACATATTATAAATAAGTTTACAAGCTTTTTCTATTTTCTATTTTCTTTTGGTTCCTTTACATGATGATTTATTCCAGAAAATAAAAGAAAAAACTCAACTTTACATAGACACATACTTTAACAACAACAACAACAACAACAAAATAAATAAATAAATAAATAAAGCTTTGGTCTGCAACTCAATTGATCAATATTTGTGTTGACAGAATTGTTACTGTGATATAGATCAGCTCAACAGAATTATGATTTCCTAAAATAACTAAATTTTCAGTTGACATGCTGTAGCATTATACTAAATTTGGTTGCACTAATTCTGTAAGTTAAAAATATGTTATTTATGTTTTTTTGGTAGGCATAGTAATAAACATAAGTTTTAAGACTTTCTTGAAGACTACTCATGTTATTGTATTTTTTTAATATATTTTGAGCATTTTGAAAATTTCCTAGAAACTTAAAATGATAGCTTAAGTAGCAAGAATTATTTGAAAAAATGTGATCAAAAGAGGTTTTACCATTAGCTTTAGCCACAAGCCTTGTTATAAACTTTATTTAGTAGCTTGCGAGACAAATCACTAAAAGCTTAAACAACAAGCTTCTGGTACATACAAAGTCAAACCAATGATATGTTTTCAAAACATTTGTTCCATCTTGTAAATTACCACTATTAATGGTATAGTTTTTTTATATATTCTTATAATATAATACGATTAATATATTTTTATATTGCATTCTGATTTTTATGCTTAAAAGTTGATACATGTAACATCATCTTGAAACTAAAGTACATGGAATATTTTATAATTAATTTTTGGTAATATCGACTTACATTTACGAAATTAATACAGAAAATATTACATGTTGAGCATGAGGTAATATATTCGATAATATCTTTAAACAGTAATATATCAGTCTGATATTCTATAGTTAAATGTAAGTTATTTAATAATAATTATGTATAACTATTATTATAGTATATCATTGTCTATGTATGTTTCAAATCTTCATTAAATTTATAGCTTGTTAACAAATAATATAATTAGAAATAAAATATAATATTAATACAGAAGTTTAATATACACAAAATAATACAAAACTGTAAAAGCAAGAATTGAGTATGAACAAGGCATTTATATGGCTATCCCGAAATGTAATTCACAAATCAAAAAGAAATAACAGAATATCATCAAACTAGTTTTTTCAAGATATTACTCTAAAATTTCTATAAGAAATGAATAATTACACGTATTTTTACTTTAATACTCTTTTGCTTACAAATGTCGTAAAAAGATCAACAGTATTACTTTAAAAGTTTTTAAGTGTGCAACAATGAATCAGGATCATTGATTATGACCATCTCTATCACAGTTTCATTCAAAAATTAATAGCTGTGTATTATTTATTAAGAATTAAATAATCACACAAAAAATATTTCATATAAGTTAATGTAAATTTCATATTAACATTGCAAAAGTCAACTGAGTGCTCATAAAATAGATTTTATTATTGTTTACAGACTAAACTTTAAACTTTTGTGAAAATAAATTACAACTTATTGAAAACATATAACGTTCTATACACTAAACATATTTCTAAACAATACAAAACTTATAAGTAACTCTTGAAGGCAAAGTTATTAGTATAATGTAAAATGACGGCTTAAAATAATTATAATTTTCTACAAAATTGATTAAAACTGGACGTTAAGAATAAATCATCTGAAAACTGAAATTTAAATAAATTAAAAAATTAAAAAACCAGTTACTAAAAATGAATAAATGTATGTATACACACACATAAGCGTATATGCAGAATGCACCTTAAAATAAAACGAACAATCGGATTTGCTGTATAAAATAAGTTAAAGTTAAAGATAAATTGTGTATAGCATTATAACATGTGTTTTCAATTAGCTGAGGCTATTATCTTATTTTTTTTATTTTTTTGTAATTCAAAACTCATAGCAACAACTTTAAGATTTACAGAAAAAGAAAAAAATAATATGTTAATTAAGTCTGTAAATTTTGAGAATATTTTTCCAGTCATGGGTTATATTTTGCTCTTAAAATGAACTTCTAAAAATAAAAATAAAATTTACTCATTACTTTCTTATTATCAATAAAATTATTAGCTGTTACAAAGATAGATGTTGGATCCAAATAAAAAGTATATAAACATTCTCATTAAATATCATGTATAGGTATATATTTATGTATATATAACCACATGCACATAATTATTTTAAAATTGATTTAAAGAGTAAGTAAGTAAGATTATTAACAAGTAATTCAAACATTAAAATAAAGACCTCAGAATTCTTTTCAATTACAAGTTCAAATCCACTTCCATGTGCATGTTTGTAATTAAAGGGGGCACTGTATGTAGATTTCTGTGATAGCTCTTCCTATCTGCGCCCCAGCCTGCCATCCCTCCGTCCATCTATTCGTTCGTATCAACATTCATCCACACCATTCTTCCGATTCTCATAAACTGGCAGCCTTGACATGGCGCTGCACGAAGGGGGTGCGGTGGATGAATGTTGTGGATGGGCGAAGTCGTTCTCGTGTGGATGATTTCATTCACAATATATATATTTGTTTATTTCTCCATATTTACGATTAATTTGACTTCAAATTTCAATACTTCCACTCCCTTGGAAACAACAATATTGTTTGATTGTTTGTTGTTGTTGTTGTTTCTTTCTTTTTTTCTTTTTTTCTGCCAACAGTGCACTCGCTGAATATATATATATATATATATATATATATGTATTCATTTGTACATACATCACAAGTACATATTATATTATGTTAGATAGTGTGTTGTAGTTTTGATTACACAATAAGTGTGTTGATTAAACTTCCAATATTGTAGAATACTTCGTCATGTATTTTAAGACAGTGGTGAAAATATATCAAAGGTATATTCTCAGTAAAGACGTTATTATCTCTATTTTGTAGAATACGAAACTGTCTAGTAAATCCATACATTATTCAACACTACTCTAACATAAACTTTTGCTTTAAATTACACAAAACAGTTTTTATTACAAGTGTCTTAAAAGTTTTTTTTCGTTTTTGTTTTTGTTTGTTTGTTTTTTGTTTTTGTTTTTGTTTTTGTTTATTGTGTGTATCCTGATACGAGTCAGCTGAATTGTTTTGGAATGTGTTCTTCGTAAAATACAATTATAGGATTGTAAATACCAAATGTAAAATAAATGTTGTAAGAGTATGAATCTTGCATCAAATACTGTAGGAAAACAATAATTATTGAAATATAAAAATCTGCTTGATTGTCTACCACTGCAAACGAGGTCACAAGTTTTTGTTCTATCAATCAACTGTCACATCATATGTTGCATTCTCTGTATCTCTCTTTATACATATATATATATATATATATATATTGTTGTTCATATTAATTATCTTTTATTTTTATTTTTGATGATCCTGAAAGCACGTTTAACCAATTTGCAACCAGTTCATTGTATGTTGTTTGCATTCTTGGTTATCAATCATTTACTACCCAAATCACTGTGTCTGTGATGCTTTAATATTTTTACTCAATTCTTCAGAATCCACTTGCCATCTTATTTAAGTCAGAGAGTGTTGTATGATTATTTATGCCGACTTAAAAGTAATGTCATCCTACTTGGTCCTTATGTCATGACTGGTATTACCACTTTTGCAATTGGGATTCAAACAATATTGAAGGTAATTAAAGAAATCGAAAGAATATTACATCAACCATGTGATTTCTTGTCTATAAATAACTGAATTTTTTATTTATAGAAAGCCATGGCCCACCCAATTGATTTACAAGCAAAGATGAGTCTTAGTAGACAAGCTTCAATACTTTCTGTATCAACTTGAACTTAACAAAGTCAAATAGAATCTATGAAGAACAGAATAAATGACAGTCTTACAACACAATTATATTAGTGAACTTTGGCACATTAAATGGTCATATTTTAGAGTGTATTTAGCTTACCAATTTAAAATAAAAGCCTTCTACACCAAATAATGCCAACTTTTTGATACACATGCTTGTTGTTTATAGTATTATATTAGCAATATTGTTGCAATCTATACTTCTAAATATACAAATAATAATTCTCCCTATCAATTTGATCCCCCCCCCCACTTGAACGTCATGTACATGAATACATTCAACCCAGAATGAAACCTCCAAAAAAATCCTTTCTGCTATACACGTGAAATAGAATTCAATAACACTCCTTGAAAACACATAATAAATCACAAAACGCTATCATTGTTTACATGGTTATATAAGCTACTGGTCCTTTCATTCGACGAAATAAACATACACGTAGGAATATTCGTACGTATGTACGATTAATATAAGTTAGATTTTGTAGAGGTGGATAGGAACTGAGCTGCGATATTCGAATAGGAACACCACGTTGCGCGACTTCCGCGCTTCGCATCGCAGCGCCTCATTCCCACCATCGCCGCTCCGGCAGCAGCAGCAGCAGCAACAGCAGCAGAATTTAATGCTTCAGCATCTGGGAATGGTGGTGGCGCTTCCGTAGAACGCAAAACATGAACAATCCCCTAATGTTATTGGCTTCATGAGCAGGGAGGAGATTCAAAGCGGGCGCCCGTTCCCCGGGACAGCCGAGCTGCTGGATTCGGAGCTTGCTCGAATCCGGTGGTAGAAATGCGGCTCCCATCGTCTTCCTCGTCCTCGTCGTTGTCTTCGTATTTCTGCTGCTGGTGGTGGCGCAGCTGCTGCATGATGTGTTGCAGCCGTGGTGGTATGACCTGTGGAGTCTGCTGGAAGGGATCCTTGATGGATCTGTGACTATGGCGGTCACTCAATCAGACCAAATGCCAGGATCCGTGGGGGAGGGGGAAGACGAAGACCTGGTCCGCTTGCGATGGATGACGCAATGCGAAAACTCTTGAGGGCTACGATACCAATAATGGTGGTCGAGTGCGGCCTTCGGAGCCATTCTTGGGCCAAGCTTCTTTATTATTTCTTTCCTTTTCCTTCGTCTTCCTTGCTTTTCTCTGTGTTTTCCTTTTCCTTGTGCTTGTGCAGCTGCTGCCTATTTGTTTCCATCCGTGTTCGGCGGATGCTTCCAGAATCTTTCTTCAAATGCTCCTCGCTCAATGTGTTCTTCGCTGCTTTTTCTGCATTCGAATCCACTACAGTTCAAGCGTCTTCGTAGACCTTTACAATTCCATCACAAATATCATCGTAAATTTTCATTTTAAAAAGCTTAGAAAAACATTCACCAGGTTCAGGGAAGATTTCGATATTTGGTGTGGTGATTACACAGACGTATTTTCATTGAAGAACGGCGCAACATTATTATTTTTTCTCATTTTCTCTTCTTATTTATATACACACCAAGAAAACACCGCAGAGTTATTTTAGATTGTGACAAATGCAGCCATGTCCTCATTAAAAATGTGAATCTGAATCAATTATTTTCATACCGAGGTGAACTACAACAGTCTTGTCACTTGGTGAGAAAATCTGAGTGCCTGTATAAATGATACTATATATGTACACACACACAAACACACACACGCATACGTTGTATTGTATTAACAATTCATCACATCTGTTTAAATGCTCAATACTATAGTTGTTTGATACACTCTTACCATTTCATTCCTCGCGCATTCTATTCGTAGCATTCATAAATAATTCAACATAATACAATTGACCCATTCTTTTTTGATCCATATGCTACCAGGTCAACTTACCCTAAGATGGCATGGATTTATTGCAAGGCTCTTTCCAAGTTGTGGAAATGCCCGGTTTAGAAAGAATGACGGGCGGAGAGACCCACGCCTGTAGGGGGGAAGGCAACCCGCGAGGGTGGCCACCTGGGCAGACACGAAATCGTCCTGGGGCTGAAAACATGAATCCTGGTCCTTGGGTCTTGATCGCCTCGAAGTGGACGCCATGTCAGACATATCTCCCCTGTTCGGGCAGCGTGAGCTGGAGGGTCAGCCCTTCCCGCGTGAACGTAGCGCCACGCGGAGGGATGCGATTGGCATGGCTCCCTGCCCCATGCACATGCCATGCTGCCACTCCCCCTCCTCACAGTTTGGAATGGATCCTGGCCTTCTGATGGAGTTCCTTGCCTGCACCGGGTCTTCCTCACCCGTCCCGTCCCGTCCCGTCCCGTCTCCCCGCCCCTTTTTCCCATGCTCCCCCGATCCAGCGTTCCCAAAGGGTCCTTGTCGCTTCTGCCTCGATGTTCTCCTCCTCCAGGATTATGTACCAAAAGCAAAAGTAAAGAGAAAAGTAAAAATATTGTTAAAGAAAAAAACAAAGGAATCTTACACAAAAATAATGTATTTAAAATAAAAGGTAACGTGAGAAGAAAAACTTCTTTTTATAGTATTGCAGTGGGAAAATAATAAAAAGATGAAGTGGTCACAAAATGAAACTATACATAAAAAGACATATCTTTCATTTCATCCCTGCCATTTTGATTCAAAATCTGTATAGTTTAATGTAACATTTTATTTTTATAAAAAAGCATCAACTATTTACTATATACATGTATTTGCAAAAAATATCAATTCTGTAATTATCAGTGATTGAGCCACTTTTTGATTTCAGAAAAAATGATAGTGCTAACATTTTGAATATAGTTACTGTCTTGTCATTTTCTTTTATTGAATGTTCTTCTTTGAATCTAGTGGATTTGTATGACAATGAAAATCACAGAGGTCTTAAGTAGAAGATTTTTATCTATATCCATTGTGTAGGTACTTTTTCTTCCAAAAACTCAGAAAAATCTAAGTAGATTGCACGCATTTTATTATTGTTATTATGATTACCGTGAGCATTACTTTCACTATGTTTGATTTTTTTGACTTTGCAAAAACTGGCTTATTGAACTATGTACAGTGAACTATTTTTATATTCAGTGCTCTTAGTTTGACTTATAATTATCTAGAAAGGTGAGGTTGGGTTAAAAAAAGGTTCAGTCAAATTGAATAATTCTTAACACTGGAATAAATCAAATATCAGAAGGGAATCAAATTTAACAAGATATTTTTTTTTATAGGATGGTCCTTACAAGAAATGCCTTTTAGGACGATGGTGTTAGAGATTCACTTACTTTAATCTATAATTAGCGAGGCATTGTCTTTTTTACGTTAGCTCCCAAATTAATAGAAAAAATTGTTCTTGTTAAGAAAATCTCTTCTCTCTCACTTCTATTTAGTGCGCAATTTTCTTCTCTACTCTTAAGAATAATTTAAAGCTTTCAATCAGAAGAAGGACCAAGATTCAAGTGAATAGTTGGGAACTTCTTTACATACCTTGTTGTCTCTAAAATCGTATCAAATTTTGTAAACAATGTAAAAAAAGCCAAAAGCATAGATTGAGCAATCATTCTAATTTCAGCATGTTAGGAACTTCTACTAAACTTTATTACACAACATGTTTCAGGCATACTAATTTTAAAAAATAAAACATAAGAGAAGCATTGAGAATTTTTTGGAAAACCATATAAACTGTGGAAGTTAATTAGATCAAAAAATAATTTAGAACTAATTGTTTACTTGAGTTTTAGAAAATTGGCTAAGGATAAGTTTGGATTCAACATTACTCTTCCATTGTTTAGGGTATATTGAACTAGTATTATTTTTATAATTTTGTAATAAATTATTATTGAAAGAAAGCTAAGAGGTGGTGTGATATTTACTTATAATTTTTTAAAATTTTATGGATCAGATCGATTTCAAATGTTAAATAAACATTCTTATATTCTATCCAAGTGACATTTTTCAGCAACAAACCAACAACTCAAACAACCATTAGAATTACATACACTTTATTAGATGTATTTAAAATTTTAAAAATCAATTAAAAATTTGCACATCTCTTAGATAGTATATGAAAAGAAAAAAACATTGGTATGGATCTAGATAATACAATTCAAAAATCAATCTAATGTCTTTAACTTGTTGAAGGATGCAAATAATTGAAAATTGTATAAAACATTGATATTTCATGCATGTGTGTTCCTTGGTTTTTTGGTGGTAAAAGTAGGGATAATTGATTTTAATAATACATCAATGATATATCAATACAGCAGTGTTAATTATAAGTCAACTATATAATATTTGAGATGCAAAGAATTTATGGTTAATTTGATGATGTATATTTGAACATACGTACATCTATACACACAAGGTTTTTAGATGCAAGAACAGTGTATTCAATGATTAGTAACATATACAACTATTTAACATCCAAAATTATTCTATTTATGGAATATTTGCACATTAGTTTGACATGTAAATATAACCACATTTACCGTGAAATTTTGTACTATGATTATTTCTAACCATCTAATACTGAATGGTTTGATAATCTGCATTTACATGTTTTTAGGATAAACAGTAAATAATATGAATTGTCAAATGGAGAGTATGAAATATTAGCCATCACTTTATTTTTGCAAGAAATTATCTCAAAATGTAAGGAAAAAATCACATCTACTTCACACAAAGCCAAAATGGAAATCTACATAAGCCATAGATCCTAGATAGAATCTATGGTATGTGTAGATAATGGGGGCATTGAGGGGGGTCTCAAGATAAGAATGCCTTGGGAGCAGGGAAGGCTGTGGGTGGATCAGGAACCTAAGGATCTTCCTCATTGTCGTAGTTGTTGTTGGCATTGTTGCTGCTGCTGCTGTTGCTACTTTGTTGCTCTTCTCGGTAGGGCCTTTGGAGATGCAAGCCATGGAGGCAATCTGAGTGCAGGCGGAGCCTCGAAATAGAGCGTTGGGTGACTGTCAAGTGAGAATGTGCTGGAAGAGGAGGTGGTGGTGGAGGTGGTGATGGTGGGAGGATGCACCCAAGTGGACCCAGATGGGGTGATAAGCTCAACCTAATGATAGACGGACGGATAGACGGACAGACGGACAGACGGACGGACAGACGGACAGACGGACAACCGGGATGCTTTTTCCCTCGCTTTGCATCTTTTTATCAGTTCTCCGATTGCTGTCATGGTTATTTTTACTTGGGTTCTTTTATTGGTTTTTTGTTTACGAATTTAGGGCATTGCACGAAGTGGGCATAAGAATAGAAACGAACCCTTGTTGCAGTCTGTGTGTGTGTGTGTATGTGTGTGTATGTGTGTAAGTCCTGTTGCATGCCACACCTTGCAACCAGAGACTGGAATTGCCCAGCTTGAGATATAGTCTCATAAATTCATGAAACTTAATGGTTTCAAAAAAAGGAGGAAAAAAGTATGGATGGGCATGTACACCAAGGCTTCACCAAGGATTTCACACAACAGCAGTAATTTTTTAAAGTCAAGCACATGGGCTTTCACCAAGATGCCTATCCAACACTTACTTTCAAACTGGTACTCCTGTCATGATAACCTTCCTCAAATCATGTGATTTTCACAGAACTGAATATTTACGTGAGGTCTGCTAAGTTATGGGTACAGACGGCAAAATGTAGCGTAGCCCTGCGTCTGATCCCAGGAGTTTTTGATTGCGTGTGTGGATCATCAAAGGTGACTCACTGCAGAGGACTCTTAATGTGTGTGTGTGTGTGTGCATTAGAGCGCTACTTCTTGTACATGAAAGGAATACCACTGCCCTTAAGGGTCACTCTGAGTAATCTGTGACAGATAGCAGTAATTGCATGGTGTTGAGAAAGTCGGGTTCGTCACTAAAAGCAGTGCGCATGATTTCATGAGATAAGCTGCCCTTACATCCAGAACTTCAGCGTCGTTCTGGTGCCCAATTTCCAGCACTAGCAATGGCTGTTACAAGGACTAAATGACCCCTAGCAAACAAGCATCACAATCCCCCAAAATGATGATGGAAGACAAAAAAGATTCGTGACTGGTTGTTGCCCTATACAGCATGTGAGCGAATAAGTGTAGAGACATTGAATCATTTAGTAGGTGCATGCTTGTTCTTGAACGCCCTACAGACTCCAGTCTCTGTAGTGTATACCAGCCAAGGATTAGAATGTTCCTACAAGCACAAGCATGTGTACAAACGCTTCCATTTGGAATAGAGTATTCGAAAAACCTAAACCATGTATCAAACTGGAGTTTCGCGTCACACCTTCAGCAGAATACATTCCTGAGTGTAGCCCTCAGGAATAAGACAAAACCGAATGTCAGTGTAAGTAAAGTTGCTGCGAAAAAAAATAGGTTACTTTTCGAAACAAATTCATCTAAACCGACACTCAGATTCGTCCCTATCCAAAGTGCTGGAATCACAAACATGATCAGTGTTTGTACAGTTCCACGATTTCCTGGTGACATAAAGTACAACACGGCACAAAATACAACAGATTCTCCATCAAATCATAAGACATATGCGTAAGCCGAGCCCATTCATCCCTAAAGCTTATGCAATGGCGTGAGAATATTGATTCCTAAGGCTTGTAAAGGTACGAAGTACAGATGTCGCAGAACTTGTCAATGGATGTGATCGGCAGCCCTAATGCATCTTCAAGAGCTGCAGGCATACAACAATCTCAGTTTCGTGCTTTTTGATGGGCTTCCGAAGCTCGGTTATCATCCAGTCGAACTGTGTATTCCTCGAAGGTTTGTGGTACGTCCTGAAATCCTCCATGATGTTCTTGGCTTGCTGGTGATCGATTCGTCACTTGCAGACTAGCTGTCTGCCCTGTTGGCGACTGATTCAAAATCAAGGAGTAGAGGACGAGTAGAGTCCAGATCAACGTAGAACAAAATTTACACTGCAGCTGGCTCCAAGACCTATACACTATGAGTGTAGGAGAATATTTGATAATCATGTTTTAATGCTGCATTTTTTTATTGCTAAATGCAATTAAACGCAAAAAGAAGGTTTGAAACTACCAGTGTACCATCTGAATTTCCAAACTACCTGTCAATTTTGCTACTACACTGTAGTATACCACAGTATACCTTCTTTTCCCTCAAGAGTACTATACCTGGCCCCTGATTGTGAAGTTCCCTTGCACAGTTTTCCTCCCTAGCCCGTACATCACACAAATTGCATTAACCACACTTACAGTGCATTAATGCTGTTGTTGCGATTAATCAGAAGTTCAGCAGGCGCTTGTCGCCAAAAACGACACCATCAACCTGACCGCAGCCTCGTCAAAACTGCACCAACGAAGTCATCGCAACTGTCTTGGATCTTCTGGAGCTCAATCCTGCAAGGGCACCTGACCAGGGAGAGGAGACATGCCGAGTTGATTTCGGTACCTACAACTACCTGGATGCAGCAAGGCACTCGCCGTCGTTTTGACTACAGCTCTATGCTTCTCCGCAAGCCACCTGCATGCCTCACAAGCCCCTCTCCCACACCAATTAATATGCACACAACTCCCCTCCTCAGCTAGATCTGAACAACAGCCAGATCAGAGCATGTTCTCTTCCCCCTTGAGGTAAGTGAACCACACAAAGGTACCCACTCTGTCGCTGACTTAGCTCGCGTTTGGCACGCCGACATGTCTGTTACTGCATCAACCTGATCGAACCTGGCCCGTTCGAAGAGCTTTTCAAAACATTCCGAGACAGATTCTTCCATGGATGGGGTTCCTCTAAGCTACAGTGGGACAACGCCATTTGTCACCAGACCATCATAAGTGTGCATGAACCATTCACAAACGGTGACCCAGTTCCCGAAACAGGTGGACTTGGCAGCATGTATGAGCCTCGCGGCCGTGCATGATTGGAGCACATGAAGACTGATCTAGTTTCTAACTGTGCGCAGTGAATCCTTGTCACGGAGGTTTCTGTACTCATGAACCAGCTTTGCAGATCAGATTGTGTCATTCAGAGGAGGGGGTCTATCTTCGCTGGATCTCGAGCATTCAGCGAAGCGATCTCAAGAAGAATGCGTCACTCTCCATCGGGAAGAATGCCGATGGTTTTGTCGACATTGAGCGGAGTGCGAGGACGTCAGATTCCTTTTGCTGCACGCGCAGTGCCCACATTTATAGTACTTGATGAAAACCGTGACATAGTGTTGCAAAACAATGTCGAATCTAGAGACCTTTAGTGTCTACAACTGCACCAGGCAGATCTATTCTTAGCATGGGTTCCGTTTGTCTGCACTTGAGGTGCAGCATCTTCAAGTGACAGCGTTTGTTCACACTATGTAGTGGTGTGAACAAGTTTTGTTTATCAATTTTCAATCTCTGTTAGCAAACCTAGAAAGGTTTGAAGAATGAGCTGTTTGTGCTTTTTGAAACCCTGGCCCACATTTTTATTTAATTATTGTTTTTGGAAATGTGAGAGTTTTTGTTAGGTGAAGTGGGTGTTTCATGAATCAAACTGCCAATATTCTTAGTGTAAATTGTAAGTATTTCTGGTTGCCGTCTGTGGTAGTTTAAGGTCATCTCTGATTTAATCTTTGCCTCTGCTTTGACATCGGAAGTCAGAGAATCCTCATCCTAAACTATAAGATTTTGTTTCCTCAACTAATGGATTACATGTGCAATCACTATTATTCATATAATTATTAGGATTATGATTATTTCAAATTTATATCCACTTATTTTCGTACATGTTGTTGTTATATATCATCAATTTATTTTCATTATGTGTCAAATGTGTTAACTTTTTTTGAGTCAGTAATAGTAAATATCACTCTCATATCAAAAAATAGATTAAAAGTTTCTTTTTTTTGTTTTTTTGTTTGAATGAGTAAATGAAACTTTGATAATATCATTTTGAAATCTCAAGTTTGGTAGTTAATGGATGCAATATCTTTGATTTAATTTTATGGAAAGAATTAATTGATATATATATATATATATATATATATATATATTCAAGTTTTAATTTTATCAACCATTAAAAAAAGAAGAAGAGCAATTTGAAATGATTTTGAAATAAAACATTTATTATTATTATTATTAATGTATATGTGGTAGGTTTTCCAATCCAAGTACCTTATCACTATAAGTCAAAATATATTTTTATTAATTTATTTAAAATTTTCATTTATATAGGTGGTATAATAAGAATTTTGAAAAAACATTAATTTTTCTACTTCACTAAAAACTATTGTTTTTGTCTTAAATGATTATATGCATGTCTATATATATATATATATATATACAAATAAATTGATATCTTCTTAACTTTGCACTTTAAAAATAAAAATATTAATTAGAAACTTTGAAATGCCATTCTCTCTGAAAAAAACTTAAATAAAAAAATTGCAAGAAGACGAAAATGAATTTCATTTAACTGAAAAAGCAAAAAGCTTTCATGAAATAGTGTACATTTGTGCAATTCGTGGATGGACAATTTACAGATTTATTTTGAGATAACATATACTGATAATACAACCAACTTTTCAAAAACCATTCGTAGGTTAATAGAGAAAAAAATCTGATTTAAATCTACTTCTGAAATTTGTTTTATTTAAAAAAGAAGATATTACACTTCTTTCTCAAATCTACAAGCCAAATCCGATTCATAATACTCTTTCACTTTTATTTAAAAACAAACACACACACACAAAAATGACTGTTATAGACACTGTAATAGACAAGTGTAGTAGACACTGATGCCTGCAAGTATGTCCTCCAATTTCTACTGCTGCAAACTGTTTCTCAAATCAAACAACAACAAAACAGTTACACCACATCACATTCAACAGTTAGAATACATGAAATGTGCTCTTAATCTCCATCTTTGTTGTTGTTGTTGTTGTTGTTGTTGTAATTGTCCCTGTTTGCCTTGGTTGAAGAAATTCTATGCGTGGAGCCACTGATCGATGCAACGCCAGCGTCACAGATTTGTGGGTACTCGCCAGATCCCTGGAACAAGAACCATCCTCACACTGACTGCAGGTTCTAGCTATGAGCTAGTTTTGTTGCATGCAGGATGGAAGCAACGCCCGGGCAGCACATGAGCTGAAAGGATATGGAGGCTGCGGCGGTGGACCGACATCCGGAGACGGTCCAATCAGTTCTCCAAGCACAAGAGTTTGTGATAATCGGCTCGCTGATGTGCAGGTTAGCAAGGCAGATCCTTCGACCGCCAGATTCTACGTCGGCGTGACCGCGTCCTTGACTGGTGGGGCACTCCATCTAACCTCTACTTGTGAGGTGCCAGAGAAAGCCGTGACTTGTCTGTCCTACAAGGTTCATGTTGAACGGCAAACAGCGCCGTTGTCCTGACTGGTTGAGTCTGAGAATCTTCCAGCGCCTGGTGGTATTCATGATCTGCGAGATGTTGAACCTGTTGCGTGTGTCGCTTGTGTAACTTGGACTCAGGGATATGTGTGAAGGCGTTTTTCAGTACTTCCCCTGGAGTACACGAAGATATGGCTCAGAAACTGTCAGAAGAAGCATGTGATGATGACCAATCGGCACGGAACGAAGTGAAGAGCTATCTGGAGCGCTGAGGGTACACACCCCCGTACCTTAAGAGCGAGTGAAGCGATTTCACCTACGAAATTATTCGTTGGAGTAATAGATAAAGTTTCTCGTTTTCTTTTGTTGCTCGTGAATGTGGGGGTGATCCAGTTCTGTCTTAGCTTCTACCAAAAATCAGACCAATGTGTCGCCTGCAAGTTTGTCGACGTAGAAACAGCGCTTCCGCTTGTTTCAGTGGAAGAATGGACACGCCTTCTGCGAAGCTCAAAGTTGCTCAAAGTTGGAGATTTGAAGGAGATGAAACTGGTGCAACTTGAAAGTTTGTGAGAAAACTGATAATGAGGTAGGAAAATTCGATTACAGTTTGGATTGCTGCCCAGACATGTTGTCTAGAATTCCAGACGCCCAATCATTTTGCCCAGCTTCCTCACAATGCAAAGGCGCAAAAATCCCATCGACACAAGAAAGTGGCAGATTCAATTCATTGTGTTGTGTCCACCTTCGATACATGATGCTAAACTTCCTCTTGTAAAATAATAATCAACGACAAATCATGCTCAAAGCGACATGATACCAAGCAATCGTGGCCTTGCACCTTGATCGGCACTTCGAAGGACTCGGCCACTGAAGACTGCAAACCACACGATGTTCGTAAAAGAGATTGAAAGAACTGAAGGTGAGAGGGATGGAACTGAAGAGGAAAAATAAAGGTCGAAGAAACGAGAGAAGATAGAGCCCTATGACCTTCAACTATGTGCGGATCAAATTTTGTTAAAATCAAATCCTTGCCACCTGTTTATACTTGTTCAGAAGATGCTCACTGAATGTCATGACTCTATACCTGCAGAGAATGGAAATGCTGAGGATAATCTTTCACGTGTTGACATCGCTCGCCAAGGATAAGGCTTGTTGTGACATAATCAATCGATTAATCTAGTCAGCGTAGCATCACGCTTCTAGCATCAGACGTCTCTGTAACGTTGCATCGTAGAATAGTCACACACCTTAAGAATAGATACACACCTTAAGAAAGCACGTTACCTCTTCAATTAATTAATTTATTCTTTACTTCTTAATTTTCACTTAACATGGCATCAGATCTTTGGCAAAAGAATCTCTGAAAATTAATGAGGGTCTTGTTGCAATAGCTTGGCAAATGAGATTCTCTTGAGAAAAGGAAGTTCAGGATTTTCTAAAACATCCCATATGGCTGCCTCGTCTTCAAGTGCTCCCCGAGTCTACAACATCCCTTCTCTTACAGTGAGCAATTATGCAACTTGGAGCATTAAGCTCGAGATGATTCTAATTTGCTTTGAATTATGGAGTGTAGTCGATGACAGCAAACCTGAGCCCGGTTCCAGTAATACCGCCGGGCAGACAACATGGAAACTTAAGGATTCCAAAGCGCTCTCCGACATACTACTCCATTGCGGCAAAAAACAACTCATTTCATTACAACCTCTCTCCACCTCTAAGGAAGTGTGGGAGCAAATCAAACAATTGTATCAATGCTCTAATCAGGCATCACACGTTCACTTACATAAGCAGTTGTGTCACCTCCAAATGACAGAAATAGATGATGTCATTAGGTTCTTAGAAACCTGGCAATCTATACTTCAAGAAGCAGCAATTGCTGGATGCACATTTACTGACACACAACAAGTAAATGTATTACTCGGAGCTCTCCCAGATTAGTGGAGTCCCTTTATTACTACACAAGGTGGCATATCCCCTCTTACATTCATGGAATTGTTGTCCAATATACTATAGCAAAATGCCACCTCTAAGGGTGAACCTTCTAAAACAAGTGCCTTCTATGTAAAAGAGAAATTTACAAAACCATCCTACAACAAGTCAACACCATCAAAGTTCCAAAAATCCTACTTCAAAGCTAATTAGCTAAACAATTAAAACTCTGCATGGGATAACCCTTGCTTCATTCAAAATATACTTCAAGTACTTAGACTAGCAAAGAATTTGCTATCTATTCCTCAAATCACGGACACTGGTAACACCATTGTTATCTTCACAAGAGATCAATGCATCATCAAAACGACTTCTCCAATCACCCATCAACGTATAATCTTTTGAGTTTAGAAAGATGATAATCTTTTCTCCCTCGGGACAAGCCTTGACTCCTCAATTTATGGCTATGCCGCTTCTACACCAACTAAATCCGATATTGTCACATTATAGTGGCGCTATTGCCTAGGTCACCTTAACATTTGCTCTTTGAGTGCCTTGCAAGCCCATGACATGGCTATTGAAATTCCTTCTTTTAAATCCACAATACCACTGTGTGAAGGTTGCACCCTCAGCAAACATCACAAAGCAGCCTTTTCCACTGATCCTGCAACTCGTGCTACGGAGGTATTAAATCTTGTGCACAGTGATTTGTGCGACCCAATGCACATACCTTCTTTAGGAGGAGCTCTCTATTTCTTCATATTTGTGGATGACTACACCAAATATACTCCCATCTACTTCCTCCAGAAGACGTCAACCGCACTGCAACACTTCATGCAGTACAAAACTCTTGTAAAAAACCAAACTGGCAAGAAAATTCTCATCTTATGATCTGATAATGGAGGGAAATTCACTTCCAAAAATTTCAACTAGTTTTGTACAGATCATGGCATTCAACACCATCTTACCAGCCCTTATAATCATGCCCAAAATAGCATTTTTGAACGCAAAAACCTCACTCTTGTGGAATCTGCTCGCAGCGTGCTTCATACAGCTCACCTTAGCCATAGCTATTGGGCTGAAGTCTTACATACTACTTGCTATTTATAAAATAGTTCCTTTACCTCTGCCTTACCAAATGTTACGCCATTTGAGCTTTGGACACGTAGTAAATCCAATCTTAGCCACTTACAAGTTTTTGGCTGTTTTGCTTTCTTTCACATTCCTAATGAGAAGCTGAAGAAGCTTGACTCCAAAGCTATTAAGTGCATCTTTGTGGGTTATGGAGAATCTCTTGGAGTTAAAGGCTTCTACTGTACCATCCCGGCACCAAGCGCCTCTTTAGCAATTGCGATGTCATCTTCTTTGAAGATCTGTTACTTTCTGGATGAGCAACTACTTTCGACAACTCAGAAGAAAAACTCCCAATTTCTAGTGAATACTATGAGGTTGACACTGAAGTACCTCAGCCTCAATCCTAGTAAGCGCCATCGGATCCAATCACCCGGACACCAAACCCACCTACTCAATGCACTCTGGAGAAATCACCCTATGTTTCTCCTCAACTCCGTGTGAATCAGCGACAACCGCACTCCGCGGCTTCCTCCCCTATACGGATCTTTCAATGTCGGACAAAGGTCCAGTGGCAATCTCAAAGGTTTCATGATGACAATGCGTTTGCATACGCTTTCATGACTCAACTCTCCGAGTCCACTTTTGTTTTGGAAGCCCTCATTAGACTTGACTCTTTCCATTGGCGCACTGCTATGGAGAAGGAGTATGCATCCTTAATTGCCAACAAAACTTGGACTTTGGTTGATTGTCCTCCTAATTGATCCATTGTCAACTCCAACTGGTTGTTCCGGTGTAAGTACAACTCCGACTGTTCTTTGGCATAGTACAAAGCCTGATTTGTGGCACGAGGATTCTCTCAACAAGCAGGCCTTGGTTTCTCAAAGAGCTTCTCTCCTGTCATCAAGATGACATCTCTACAAATTTTGCTAGCTCTTGCTGCAATTCATGACTACCACGTCCATTAGATGGACGTAACAACAGCTTTTCTACATGACATCCTCAAAGAAAAAAATCTATATATCTCAACCTGAAGCATTTATTGTACCACGCTGCAAATCAAAGGTGTGCCGCTTGCAAAAGTCCCTATACAGACTTAAACAAGCACCACGCGTCTGGTATGACTTATTTAATCAGTTCCTTTCTCAAATCAAATACACATTGATGTCGGATGTGCACTTGAGAAATCAAAGGTGTTCCTTTCTCAAGTGCACATCCGACATCAATGTGTATTTTAAGCAATCAAAATCTGTTTTTTCCCTCCTTGGGCTATATATGGTCGATCTCATTCTCATTTCGTCTGGTTTCCAATACTTATCAACTCATAAGATTCTCTTTTTTCAAAGATCCTCTATGACAGACAACAATGAGATTGAATATATTCTTGGCATTCAAGTTTGACGTAATCATACAAACTGCATTCTTACTTTATCCCAAGAGAAGAACATAGGAAATATTCTTACAACGTTCAACATGAATTCCTGCAAGCCAGTCTCTACACCACCTGAAGCTGGAACTAGATATTCGTGCCTCAAAGCTAAGAATCTCACTCCGGATCAAATTCAGTTTATGGCTGATGTTCCCTATGCAAATGTCATTGGCAGCTTACAATATTTAGTAACTTGCACCAACTCTGACTTGGCCTTTCCGGTCAATCATCAGGCTCAGTTTATGGCACAATCCGGACCATCAGATTGGATTGCTCTAAAACGTATTCTTCGTTATTTAAAGAAGATTGTTCATTATGGCCTTACTGATCATAGCCCCGCTACCTCACCCTCCATCTCTTACACCTTAGAAGGATGGAGTGATGCAAACTGGGCGGGAGATGTTGATACTCGAAGGTTTACTTTGGGTTATCTATTCAAGCTCAAAGAGAATCTTTTCTCCTAGCGCAACAAAAAGCAACGCTCTCCTCTATGGAAGCTGAGTATGTCTCTGCAGCAATAGCCACAAAGGAAATGCTATGGCTTTAAGTATTACTTTCAAAACTTGGCTATTCTGTTCCACTTCCAAGCTCTCTTTACTGCAACAATTAGTCCTGCATTACTCTCACTCAAAATCCTAGCATATCGATATCAAGTACCATTTCCTCAGGAAAAAAGTTACAACTAAACTCTTACAGCTCGAATTCAACTCCACTACTCATATGTGAGCTGACATCTTTACTAAAAGCCTACCAAAACCTAAGCACAATACTTGTGTTGCTGCCTATGGTCTCACTGATTTTGACACACTCTCTACTTTAACACTTTGATGCAGGGGGAGCTTATTGGTTACATCAAAATCTTGAAGCTTACAATTACTCTTCACATGATGCAGCTGAAGGGGGCGTGTTGTGACATAATCAACAGATTAGTCTAGTCAGCATAGCATCAAGCTTCTAGCATCAAATGTCTCTATAACGTTGCAAAGCAGAATAAACACACACCTTAAGAATGCATGTTACCTCTTCAGAATGTATATAAATCCTTGCATACACAGGTTCATCAATTAATTAATATTTTCTTTACTTCTTAATCTTCACTTAACAAGGCTCACAAATAGAATCAATGCATTAAAGTTAAGAAGAAAGTTTCTATTCATATTTGTCTCTTGATCTTAGAAACTAGAATTGATTACTCAAAGAAATACAAATTAAACAAGGATTAGTTGAGAGAAAAATTCATATAATGAGTAAAATTAGAATTATAACTAACTTGTGAAGTTGGCCCTTTGAACACTAATTTGGTAACACTCCACTAAATAGTCATAATTGAGCTATAAAAAGAAAGATTTTTACAATTCATTAATACTTCAAACTTTTATCATATCTTAAATTTATTCACAGGATTTTAAAGACTTGGTTATATATAATAAAGATGTAGTAGCTAACAAAATAATAGTTGAGACATATACAAAAACTTTAGCACTTCTTTCCTATTTACAACAACTTTCTTTCTTTTTTCTACTTAGAAAGTATTTAATAGAGTGCTAATTGTAACTAAACAATAGATTTTCTATTTGGAATGTTATCAAGTATCATTAATCCCTTAAAAAAATATTTATTTAAATAAATAAATAAATAAATAAATAAATATATATATATGATTAAAAATACAAACAAACAACAATAACTTGGTAGAAATGTTTGAAAGGTGAAAAAAAAACCTCTTCAAAAGCACATTTAAGCTATTAAGGATCAATTTCTAGATTGTATATTAGAAAGATAGATTTTTTAAAAATAAGTTTTATTTAAACAAAAAATTTAAGTAAGTTTAATATTTTTGAACTTGTTTTTTTTTTTTTTTTTTTTTTTTTTGATAACTCATAACTTAAGAGTTATAAAATAATTTAAGGGAGGATAGCCTATAGTAGGGAGTAATATAAAAGAAGATGGGATGCCTCAAAATAATACACCTTAAATCACCAAATCAATTAAAATTCTAAACTATAGTAGGAGTGCCTAAAGTCAAATTAAAGACCTTTAAGTTAAAGGTAAATATGCTTATTTTGCCATAAAGCATTTCCACTTTACGTGTACAATTCAAAATATGAAATCATTTTTAAGATAGAGGTTTCTACTCTTTATTTGTTGTCTATTGCCTACCCTTTGTCCAAACAATGCATGGGAAGAAAAAACCTCTATTCTACTCTCAACTTGTGCAAATATTAATTTGCTAAGTTGTCTTTATTTGCAAGTTGAGTTTAAAACTAGTTTTGCAAAACCTAAAAACATACTATACCTTAATATAATATAATTAATAAACTAAGAATCTAAGAACTATACCTATTAGAGAGTTCAACATGTATTCTTGGATTTGTATTTATTATTCTTATGTACTTTTGTAATATATTTATATGATATTAGAGTGATATAAATCTTATTTTGATTTTTAAGATCTTTTAGTTTTTATTATGCATATTACTTATGTATTATTGATTATATAGTTATAAAATTAAAATAAATTAAATAGAAGAAGTTTACTCAATCTTCATAAAAAGCTTTGCCACATGATTATATTAGAATTTGAAGATGGAATAAAATTATTAAAATTGTAATAATCTACCTTCTAAGCAAGTACCATTAAAAATTGCAATTTTACAAATTTTCAACAAATAAATTTATTCTTAGAAGTCTCACTACTATTACATGTCACTAATATAATATATTAAGATATAAAAAAATAAAATATGATTTAATATATTATAAATGATATAAAAAATATATTATTATTATTATTATTATTATTATATCTTAATTTTATCATCATTTTTTCAATAAAATAGTTTTTTTTTTTTTTTTTTTTTTTTTTTAAAGATAAAATTTTATTTTTTTTAAAGATTTGTATAAAATATTTTAAATTTAATTAGAAAGAAGAAATTTTATTAAGTTTGAATATTAAAACCTATAAATAATATTGCCGCCTTAGACATCTAAACATTTGTTATATAAACACTATATAATCCAATGATCTAGTTGTAAGTTTAGCTTCTATTAAATTCATCTTCTCTATTCACAAAAGTAATCTTCTTATAATTAAAAATAACCTTATCTAATTAATTTCTTGATATGTGATACTTAGGTCTTAATCTTAATTTACATTGGTTTATGTGGCTTACTAAATTTCCAATTTTTTGGTGACACTTTTTACTCTCTATATTTATTAATAGTTTTTTTAATACAATACTTATGTGTATATTTTACAAAAATAATTCATAAATATTTTTTGCTTTGAATTTTATAAATTTGTGGAGAAAATTTTAATAATATAATAAATTCTTATCATTTTTTAAAGAAATAGAAACATATTTAATTATTTTTTTTAATAAATTTAATAAATTTTGTGAAGCTCATGGTATATACCATCAATTTATAAATAATTAAAACCTAAAATAAAATAAAATTTCGTAAAGAAAAAAATTAAAAAACTTATAATATTTAAGTATAACATAGTCAAAGTTGATAAGTTCAATTCATTTTAAATTGAAGCAATTGCAATTACAATTGCATGTTATTTTCAAACTATTTTTATACAAAGTCTTAAATTACTCAACAGACTGTTAAACTGAGAATAATCTTTATCTTAATTTATTATATTCAAATAATATTTGGCTATTTATTTTATTTATATATTTTAGATTAAAACCAAAAGAAATTAGACATAAAGCTTCAAAGCACATTATAACTATATGAAGCTTTTAAAATATAAAAGAAAATATTATATATTTATCTTTAAAAAAGCGTCATTTTTTTTTTTTTAATGTATTGTTCTACTATTAATTTGTTATCCTTCATCTAGAACACATGGTGTATGTATGTATATATATATATATATATATATATATACATATATACATATATATCTTTGATGCTATTGAAATATGTAAATAATAAAATTCACATGCAAAAAGTATTACAATGGAATGGTTATACATAAATAAAATCTATACATAATACTAAAACAGATAAAAAAACACACACATACCTATATATATATATATATATATATATATCAAATTTACTACGATCTTAAAGATTGAGGCAATTTTGTTTCTACGAAGTTTTTTATTTTTTTTACATGTAATTTTTTTTTTAATTTTTTATTTATTTAATATTAAATCTTGCAAAATATTTTGAGCATATATTTTAAAAAAAATATTAACTATCAATATATAGATGACATGTTCATCTAATATACTGTTTGATTAGAAAATATAATCTATTTACAATGCATGGTTTTTTGAAGTACTTTAAATAGTTTTATTTGATTTTTTTGTTTGTAGATATATATTTTAATATTTTTTATTGATAATTCTATAAATAATTTAATATCTACATATATAATATATATAATTATTTTATATATACAAATGTATTATTTATAATATATACTGAATTTCAAAGAATTTCAAATCTATTATTTATTATTTTAAAAGCACATTTGTGTAATTGTTATATATATATATATATATATATATAGTATTTATCAAGTTGTTATATATTTAATAGATTATTAACTATTTTTAGATTTTTCAATCCATAAACACTTACTTACCTCTTCTTCATCTTTGTTTTTTTTTTTTTTCGTCAAATATGCATTTGTAAGCCCGATACCCTTTAAAAATCAGCATTTTTGTATTCTAATGTAGTATTCAAATTTCATTCATACAAATATCACTATATGATTAAAAAGTTATTGTGCTACCAAATTTGAGATTTTTATGGAGAACAATAAATACATACATACATATATATATATATATATACATATATATAAGTCGATATTTATTTATTACCAATGAAAAATTTGCAGTCTGGTATTTAAAAGACTTGACTATTCTGATTAAAATTTCTAATTTGAAACATCAAACCTATGTATGACATATTGAATACACAACACCAAGTAGCACATGGCTTTTGTATTAGGATTTGTTTGGAACTTGCCCTTCAAACCTCAGGAAAAAACCTGAATTGCCCAAAAAGAAAATTGCACCATTTATACAGACCTCAAACATCATAACTTTTAGAACTGTTCTTCCGTCAGACCATCAAACTCACCTACTTAGTAAAAGTTGGTGTGCTGCGAAGAAATTCTCACAAAACCTATCGTTTTCTAACATGATTCATGCTAAGAAATCTTTACAGACTTGTTGATAAAAAAACATCCGGCAGACCAAATCCACAAACGACAGAATAAGACGATAAATACAATAAGGCTGCGTTTGTGAAAATGCGGAGAAGAAGATAATCTGACGAAGAAGTAGCTGTTGTGATCACAATCACACTTACTTTGGTCCGGATCTAAGGAATTTTGTCACACAAATGTGCACACATCCCGAGAGATTATTAGACCCACACTCAGATTGTTAATAACTCCACGCACGAGCTCACATACCCACAAATCAACCCAACAACTTCGGCAACATGGCGCGCCTTGTAGTGATGCTCACAATGCAAGCACCACATCGAAATGCAACTCTGTGGTCTTGTTCATGCTTTGCGTGCACGAATGCATGGCTGCTTTCACTCCGAAACCCACTTGGTAGCTGTCTTCTTCTTCTTTTAAACAACGCCATCGCAATGTGCTGTGTGTCCGTGCTTCCGCCTTGGTGTGGATGATCGCAAGAGAGTCAGTGATTGTAAGGTAGAAGCGAGGGTGATAGATATCTAATCCCATTTGTGGGTTTTGTTGCCGTGAGATCCTTTCCACGCTGGCAATGCCGACGTCCGCGCAACCCTGACCTCCACGCTAGCCGCCGATTACCACACAAATTTCTTCTGGAGCAGTCATTCGAGCTGAAATTCGCCCACTCGGGCGGTGAACACATGTCTTCGTGGATTCCAATCACTCGGCCTCTGAAGCGTCGCGTGTGACGAACCTTATTCATTGATTTATTGTTGTTTGATGGATTTTTAGATAGGCCACTTTCATCGCTATTCGAAGTGATGCGTGGAGAAAAGGGTGGGGGACCGAGCCTGGCTGGGATGGATGGCTTGATGAACAGTTCTCATCGGCCCACGATCTGAGGGAAGGCGAAAGAATGGACACTTCACTCTCTATTGCGGGAGAGCTGCAAGCCGACGAGAGCGCCATAGCCGAAGACCAGGAAGCTCCAATCATCGGATTCGAAGGCCATAGTGGTCCTATTTTGCATTACTAAATCCTCCTCTGTTAGTTGCTGTCGCACTGCTACGACGGTTTTAGGCATTTCATTGAATCTTTGGGGTGCAGAACGGCGTGGGAATCTTAGGGGAACACGTGACGGAGCTTCAATTTTGAGGGGGGTTGTGTGGAAAAGTCAAAGCGCGTCTACGTAAACGTTGTAGCGTAGCTGGGAGCAGCATTAGGATGGGCGTTCAATATGGCAGTCGAGAACCCATAAGCGCTCTCGCGTCCTCGACGCAAATTGACCTCTCATTATCGTTGAGGCGCGCTCGCGGCACATTTGTGGAACTTCGTAGCCCATTTGCTTCACAAATAACGCTGCCGAGGAAGTGGATGGCGGCTGATGGAAACTTACGGTTCAGGGGACATCAATTGCCAGTTTTTGGGGAGACGGTTAGTCAGCGTCAGAGGAATATTATTTTCGCTAGTTCCCCGGATTCCAATTCGTTATCTGATGATGCCGAGGACGACAGCCGAGGCCAGCCGGAAAGTGTTGATGGTTCTGTGGATCCCCCTCAAGCTGCATTCAGTCGTGATATCGTTTCGCCCGCTTCGTCTGAAGCAACATTTGATGGTTGTATTGCGGAGTTTGTGCTTCCTTCGGAACAACAGGTTTGTCCCCTCAAGTGACTTTCGAAAATACTACATTAATTTTTTGCATGTTGCGGATTTGCAGGCTAGACCACTCATTTATACACAAGGAAAGTGCAAATAGATAAAGTGCGTCTCATGTAGCAGCGAGAACTTGCAGCAGGCACCTTCAATTTTTTTTTTTTTTTTTTTTTTTTTTTTTCATATTGGGGTGATTATGAGGAGAACCCTATCATTATCAAGCTGGTTTAGAAACTCGATTAGATTACGTAATTTGTGTGCGAACGTGACTTGAGCAACTTAATGAAGCGCTTTTCTTTCATTTATGAACAATGTAACTTACTTCTATATTTGAGTTCTTGGAAATATTGTTTTTCAACTTAAAGGCACTTCGAGTTATCCTCTTACCGAAAGATGTTGCTTAAGAATGGAATCTGACTGGACCATATGGGATAAGAAAGTCGAGATTATCGTAAGTCTTTCTTCAATGCCGATAAATCTTTAAGGAGGTAATTGAGGTGAGTGAGGATCAGGTGCTACACACAGTCTGCATGGATACAAACCATTCTACCGATTGTCTATGTCCCAATCGCATGAACGGTGACCATAACTTAGTTTTGTGTTATACTAGTTTTGCAGTATATTACTGAATGTAGGAGTGTGCGGCTGTTTAACTTTAAACTACTGTATAAGTTTGGGTTCTATCTGCATACTGGGATAAAGAAGAATACAATATCTTAACTTGTCTTCAACCCTGGATATGCCAGATCTTAGTTACTATGCTTGTCGGGCGCCTTTGTTTTGTAGAGGCGAAGTTCAGATTTGTCTACTCTTCTCCGAAGGTTTTGGAAGGTGGCTGCTCCGTATTGGAGCTCAGAAGCCAAAGTAAAGGCTCTCTTTTGGTTGGGTGGAGTTTTTGCGCTTACTCTAGCTACCACGGGTATTAGTGTAGGCTTCAACTATCTGGGACGCGACTTCCAGAATGCTCTTGCGAGTAAGTATGGTAACTCGGTCGTCATTACGATCTCCAGTCTGAATTTCGAAATGTTTTTCTCTGAATCATGTCTTCATTTAAGCAAGCGAGTAAGCCTAGTTATCTCGAGCTGCAGTTGAGCAAATCATTTAAATCTTTTCTCTGCAGTTAAGGATCCGGAGCAATTCTACAACCTGCTCGTTAAATATTTTGCAGCGTTCGTCGGAGGAATACCAGTAAGCACCTCGTTTGGCTCTATTCCATAGTTTTTTGAGGTTAAGACCAGCATTGATAGGAATTTTTTAACATATTAGCTTCTACTTCAAGTTTTGGCTGTTGGAAGATAATATAGTTAAACTGAGAATTGATTTGCATTTAATTTGACAAGGTGGACCTTACGCTGATATTGTTCTGCTGCGGGTGTATCTGAATATGTGGATTTGACCTGGTAGGTTTTTGTTCTGCGAGATTATTTCAGAGATACACTAGCTCTCAGATGGCGCGGGTGGATGACATCGTATTACCTGGACAAGTATTTTGAAAATCGAGCATTTTACAATATCCAGTCTCAGTCGATGATCGATAACCCCGACCAACGTATTGTTGATGATTTGAACAGTTTTGCCGGAAGCACTATAGGGTTTGCTCTAGCTGTATTCAACGCGGTCATTAATCTGATATCCTTCAGCGGAATTCTCTATAGCATTTATCCACCTTTATTTTTTGTTTGCCTTATTTATTCGATTGGAGGGACTTTCATAAGCGTGTTATTAGGCAAGGTGAGCGCTGATGCTCCTAAGATTATCTTTCTGCATTTTTGTGTGCACGTGCTCCCTCTTCAAAAATTAATGATTAGTTTCTTATGCCCACTTTCCATAGTCTTCATTGCGTGATTTAACTTTACCTTCCAATGTTTTGAAGTGCTGTAAGTATGCTGATAGTTGTAAGGGAATTTTTTGCAGAATTTGGTAAGTCTTAATTTTATGCGAGAAAAGAGGGAAGCTGATTTTCGGTATGGATTAGTCCGCGTACGTGAGAATGCAGAATCAATCGCTTTCTACGGAGGGGAGGCGAGCGAGATACAGCTCTTGCTCCAGAGATTCAAGCAGTCATTTGATAATTACACCGTGAGCTCTCTCTTTGTTATCCAGCTTGGGGGGGATTTCAAGTTCGACAGGGTGTCCCTGAAGTATATGGATAGAACTTGGGGGATTTTTCTAGGAGCAGTTTCCTGCATTCGGTGCACGTATTTGTCAGTCTTACGGGGGTATTTACAGTTTAGTTCTTATTTGCCATAATTTTCTTCTTCAGTCTTCTTTGTCATTAGCGCGAAAGTTGGAAGAAAAGAAAGAGCTGAAATGCTAGTTCAATGGGAAACGTTCTAGCATGCCTGCAGATAATATTTTCATTTTGCTCACACATCTTGTGTATTCTGGTGGCAGCAACTGTTGAAAACATCAAGGAACCTGGACTTTTTTACTAGCTTCTATAGCTATCTCATCCAGCTCTTGCCAGCAGCCGTTGTGGCACCTTTATATTTTGAAGGCAAAATAGAATTCGGTGTAATCAGTCAATCTTTTTCGGCCTTTGGCAATGTTCTGAGCGACTTCTCTATAATTGTTGACGAAATTCAATCACTTAGTGCTTTCTCTGCGGTGATTGATCGGCTGGGTAAGCTTTCGATACACAGTCCGTCATTTTCATATTTTGGGGTGACCTCCTGGTTTACACGCTGTTTTATGCAACGTATTTTTGTTTCTTAATGTGATATTTTGGGTCTCTAACAATTAATAATACAACTTTTACAGGTGAATTTACTGATATTTTAGAGGAGCAGAACAATCTATCACGAGCTACATTTCAAGGTAAAGGAACCTCAGTTGATAAACCTGAACCTGAAGTGCCAGTTCACAGTTCAACATTACCATCAACAGCAAGGTCGCGTATAAATCTAATCGACGTTCAAGAGTTGCAGAGCACATCACATCCTCTCCTCGTGCTTGAGAACGTAACGTTGTACACTCCTCAGTACTCCATGGCACTCTTCAAGGAGCTTTCCTTGATAGTAAATAAAGGAGAAGATTTATTGGTGCGTACTGCTAAAAACCTCCCTTCGAAATCCTCAAGTAATAAGTGCTAGTCGGTTGTGCCTCGGTATTCAAGTATGACATTGCACATCTTACACTGGCATATATCCATCGCGGATTTTTTGTGGCTGGAAGTTCGAGTAATGGCTATTTCAGCACGCGTAGCAATGGCTATTGACGGGACAACGTTTTACATTCTGTGTAAGCGTGAGTGAACAGCTATAACATCGTAAGTTTTGGGCAATCTCCTGTGCTGCAGATTATGGGCGCAAGTGGGAGTGGAAAGACATCCTTATTAAGGGCCATTGCTGGACTTTGGAGATCAGGTTCTGGCACAATCAAGCGATATGTGAAACATCGTGTGGAGGGAGGAGATCAGTATAGAGTGGAAGACGATGTTCGCAAGTTGCAGAACGACAAAGATAGCGGTGCTTCGGTGGAAAATGCTAAAAGCTTGGGCAGCGGTGAGGTGTTTTTCTTGCCACAGCGACCATACATGGTCCTTGGCACACTTCGTCAACAGCTACTGTACCCTATGTGGAGCGAAGTAGAAGTTAACGTGGATACGTCTAACGGTAAATTCCACCCCTTGTTTTGTGTAGGGCTTTCATCAGCAACTTTTGATAGACTTACCCACATGAAGCTGCATTAATAAATGCTTGGCTATTGAACTACCATAGGAGTACAGTATTACCTGTGTTACAAAGTGAAAGGAGCAATGCACTTTAAGGACTTCAGTTCCCAGGGATTTATTTATTGATATAAGGTCTGGTTTGCATAGGTTCTTTCCCCTTCGTTTCGAAAATGGATACCACCAAGTCGAATGTGGTGCGGAGACCACCCCCAAACGATGGTCAACTTCTCGATGCATTAGAAAGTGTCCGATTAGGACACTTGATGGACCGCTGTGATGGTTTGGATTCTTATGTGGAATGGGCCAGCGTTCTGTCTCTCGGAGAGCAACAACGTCTCGCATTTGCACGCCTTCTACTGTCTCAGCCTCAATTGGCTCTCATGGATGAATCAACCAGCGCGTTGGATGAAAACAATGAGGTATAATGAGGTGTAGCTGGAAAACCTTGTCAGAAAAAAATATTTTCAATTCAGCATCCAATGTGAGAAGTTAATGGATAAGCTAGAGGTTTAAAATGCTTAACGGTCATGTGTAAAACTTGGCAATTTGCAGGTTAGTCTATACACGGTAGTACAGGAAGCTGGTATTACGATCGTCAGCGTAGGACATCGCAGCAGCCTCCGACGTTTCCATCAAAATCTTTTACAGTTTGAAGAGGCCCAAGGAAGCAGTGGCACCACTTGGACTCTTTCAAGACTCGCAGAAGCCGACTCTTCACCCACAAGAAAAGGTTGAAGCGCAGGATGTATTAAAACGTGTAGTTTTAGAGGATGGTCCACCTTAACTTTTTCTACTTTAGTGTTGCAGTAGTTGCAGGTATGATCGTGCTCGACGCCTCACCCTGTCCGCGCACTAGTAAAGTGGAGCACTCTGGGAAGTCCAAGTTTGAAGTGCACCCTTGTACCAAAATCTGTAATTTTAGATCCATTTTTGCAAGCTTCGTACACATTTTACAACTAAAGCGACAGGCACACAACTTTTTAATGATTCTCGAGAGTTCCAAATTACAGTTTGTGGAGCAAGTGCACAATCCTGGAAGGAAAATAAAAATGGCGAGCGAGGTTCGATGCTGGGACTTATCAACAAAATTCTCTCGAGCAGCACTTGAACACATGGTCTGCTTCTTGAAGATTCCCAGGGAACAATTCGACTTTGCCTTGATGAAGTTTTCCAAACAGTGGAGGATACAAAGAAGATGGGCAACCGCAGCAATTGCACGAAAATATTTCCAAGTTGGGTGAACCATTTCAACACTCACTTCGAATTTCTTCATCGGCATGGAACTAAGGTCCGTTTCGGACCTAGTGACCGCCAAAATGGTGTTTTGTGAGGTTGGGCAGCGTTTGGGGCGGCGGTCGCTCAAATTATCTTTTCGAACTTGTACCGACCCAAACTCAAACCGATTTATTCATCGTAAAGTCCATGAAGACCCTTCCAAATTCTTTTCTACAAACATGTTCTTTTCTTTCATTGTCTCCCATATATTCTTTCCTTCCAATGAATCTTGGAACGTTCCGGAACGCTCGACAACATGCACTCAGATTTTTTAGCAAATGTCCAAGCTGTGTTCTACCTCTCTTTTGTGAAGTTATGTTCAGAAGAGTCAATGCAGTAAAGGTAGACGCTTTCTGTAACATTTGGAAGAGTACTTGAAGTAGTGGTTGCAACCCAATTTCATCTGGCTTCCTTGGTTGGAAGCAAGGTAGAGGGCATGAGCATCGTCCATACCATATATTGCTGGAGTAAGAGGTATTCCAAAATTTTAAATTGGTGTGCAATGTAACGCAACACATTTTGTGCAAAATCATTTTTGTACTTCATTGCTTGAAGCAGCACAGGTTATTCAGTACCATTTCATGCTGTCCAGTGCCAGTGTTGAAATTGTGTGCAACATCCCGTAAGAAATATTTCACTTAACCATTTTGTGCAGCAAATATCAATTTCCAAGTGTATACCACGCTGCACATAAGAGAATGTGAGGGTGCTATTGCATTTTATGAAATTATTAATGTAGCGCATAGTATGGAATGCATTTTAATACAAATGTAAAACAATGACATTAAAAATGCAAAGGATAAGTTTAACAATAGATTTATATTTTATTCACTTATTGCTACTCAACCAACAATGTATAATATCCAAGCATAAAATTCTAAAAATTAATATATATATATATATATATATATTTTTTTTTTTTCATGATAGATGTATAGTTTGAAGATTAGCTTTAAGAGAGGTTATAAATTTTAGTTGGTTGTGACACTATTTTAATTAAATAGATATAATAATGAAACATCTACAATTAAATTTGCTAAAAATTTTGAAATTGGTATAAGAATTGTGACATTATTTATGAAAAGAACTCTTATTTTTTTTATTGGTAGAAAATCAAAATCAAAATAAAAACCTTGTGAAATGATTGTTTGTAAACAAATATTGCCTTGTTGAAGCAAGTATAGAATAATTTAGTAGGTTTTTGTGAGTTGTGGATATAATGGGTGGTACATTTGTTGTCTTGGTGTACAAACCAACATAGCATGGTCAAAGTGTTTCATCAAAAAAAACAATTCTAAGTTTAAAAAACCCTCATTATATGCAATAACTCAATCAAATGAGAGATGTAAATGTTAAATTTTTTAGTACAATTACATGTTTTTGGTAATAATATGTACCGACCCGTGACTTTTAATTATTCCACGTGGCAACAGTCAACAGTTGTATCCCCTTTCACTAGTCACGGAATGGAAACAGCCATGGATCCTCAACATCAGCACCACCACCTCAGAGGCCTGGCGGCTATGGTCCGAATTTGGCACCAACGAGAACAACAAGCTGGATTGTACTGGGGAGGAAGTACCAGCGACATTCATTCAGCAGGGAGCTCCGGCGCTGCCCGCGTGGAGTCTCGAGCCAAAGCACGAGAACGAGCTGAGGAGCGAGCTATGGAGAAACACATCTCCGAGAGGGATCCAGCTTCAGGAAGAATCTCTTCAACTTACGTTTCTCATCACGGACCATCATCCGCATCTGCAGGGGCGCAGCAGCATTCCCATCTCGCGGTGCAGGGTCAATCACCTTATTCGAATCTCCCATCGCAGGTGAGCAGCGCGCTCCAGCATCCGTTTCAAGCATCTCCTGCCTTCCAAGCTGGTATTAACCCACCCTTACGGCCTCCCCCTCCCCCTGCTGCTCCTCTTTACAACGCACCCAGCTATAATTTACATGAGCCTTTTTTTTTTTTTTTTTTTTTTTCCATATGGTGGGCATTACAATCTTACCTCGTCGTACAACCAAGCCAAACCACCCTTGCAGTGGCAGCAAGGCCCTTCGGTCTCCCATTATTTTGTGGAAAATCCTCCACCACCCAGCAGCAGCTTTTCATTTCCAACGGGATATCAATTTCCACCCTCTCATGCGTCAAGTTCTCAGCGGCCACCGCCGCCGTCCTCGTCCTCATTACTAGGCCCACCCTCCTTGGGCAGCAGCCTTCGTCTCTCGCAAGGCATGATGGAGTACACTCACTCGAGGATTCGATCCGGACAAGGGCAAGCTCATGGACATGATCAGTACGAGCACAGGAGCCAAGGCCAGGCACTCCACAGCTTAGACCCCAGCTTCTACACACCTCAAATACCTGCCAGATTACAGGGGCTTGAGGAGCTTGACGAGGAGTTCAAGCCTTGAGCTTGAGAAGGAGACTGGAAGAGAGCCTTGAGTTTTCGAACAGGGTTCTCTAACCATGCCAGCAAATGCACATAACCTCCCTGACCCGTTTGGAGATTCTCATGAAAAGGAATAGCCGATTTACTGTTATTGGGCTGCCCTAATCAACCGATCGATTTCAATGGATGGGGAGGGTGAGGGGGTGAAGCATATTGGTGGTAATTAAGAGTCATAGGCTGGTACCAAAGCTTTGGTAACAACTTAAGTGGTGTGCAATTCAAGTTTAGGGCAATAGCAACACTCTTTTTGTAAATTCAATTTTTCCAATATTATATATGTAGGGTATTGCTGATGCCACCACAGTTTTTGCTATTGCCACCACAACCTGCCACCCAGTTGACATATTTCTTTAATTAATTAATTTTTTAAATAAAAATTCCAATCAAAATATTTGTTCAATCAAACAATTTGAAAGATATTGAACAAAGGTGGCATGTAGTGGCAATAGCAATTTCTTATGTTATTTTGTGATTTTTCATCAAATAAATTTGTATATATGAATTAATAATATTTTAAAAATAGAACCACTATATAGCTAATGAACACAAGCAATTTAAACTAATAACATGCTTTTATCAGCTAAAAATAATAACAAGATTTATAACGCGTTTTACCAAAAAAAAAAAAAAAAAAAAAAAGAAGTTAAAAGAATTTCAATATGGTGTTTTTCAATTACATTTTACAGACACTACTACATATATGGATAAAACACCCTAAACCCTAAATCCCCCTGGGTCTTCAAGGAGTAGTTTGAACTTCCCGCCGTTTCACACTCATGCAGTGTGAACGCGTCGACGCTGATCGTGTCTGAGGCATGGACTCCAAAACTTGTGTTCGCAATAATTCCGTTCCGGATTCGAAGTGAGTTTTTGAGACGTTGTTTTAATCTCGACGTGTAGCAAGCCATGGCGATGGAAGGGTCAGTAACGGCCACGGTGAGGTTGGCTACCCGAGCAGATGCTCCGGCTATTGCGAAACTCATCCGAGAGCTTGCAGATTTTGAGGAGCTTTCTAACGCGTGTTTTGTCACGGAGGAGAAGCTTAACTCGTCGCTGTGGAAGTTGCTGCCCTTCCAAGGACCTACGGTGCTCATGCTCGAGGTTGGCCAAAAGGAAGAAAACGTTGTAGAGGTAAAGAAAGAGGGGCATGCGGAGGGAGTGACCTTTGAGCCGATCGTTAGGTCTGTCGTGCTCAAGAACCCTATCGACGATCCTGCGAGAGAGGGTTTCAGGTCGCCGTCAACTGGCACCCGTACAACAGTCGGCTTCGTGCTCTTCTTTCCAAGTTACTCCACGTTTCTGGCCAAGGGCGGGTATTACGTCGAGGATTTGTATGTGCGGAAACCGTACCGGGGCACAGGGTTTGGGACGCTTTTGCTGAAGAGCGTGGTGCAGCAGGCGAAGAAGCTCGGGGCTGGGCGAGTGGAATGGTGTGTGCTCGATTGGAATGTGAGCGCCATCAAGTTCTACGAGGGGATTGGCGCGAAGGTGATGCCGGAGTGGCGCATCTGTCGTCTGACTGGCGAGGCCTTAGAAGCGTGTGCTCTTTGACGACTTGTGCTTACTTTGGTGCTAGGGTTGGGATCGGAGCAATGGAAGGTATATGTTGAGATTTAAACGCAGCTAGATTTCTTAACGCTGACTAATGGTCTCTAAGTTTCTGTGAGCTGTAGAGGAGCTGATGTTGTGTAAGAAGGTTAGTGTGCATTACCTTGCTTTCCGAGCTTGGCATCGCATGAATTGTTAGCTGCAAGCACGATGATAATGCGGTTGCGAGGTCGGAGTTGTAAAGTCAATTTGAGCAGAAATGCAATAACCAGGTTGAGGCGTCGCAGTGATAATTTGTTTGGTCATTGGTTGCGGTTTCTATGTGGGTTTGTACGCACGTGAGGCTGGTCGGAGTAGGTGCTCGGTGGACAACATTCGTCTTATCTGTCGACTGTGAAGTATCGCGGATGATAAGACACGATTCGGGTACCGTTGTGTGACCGATAAGATGGTAATTGACATTGTGATATGCTTGGTGGAGCGAATGTGAGGTGACGCGAGGTAAGATCTGGGAGCGAAAGTGAGCGGGAATACACGTGGCAGAAGTGCAAGGCGAGTTGTTGGTGAAGGACGGATGAGACAAACCGATTGAGAGATTGTGCTCCCGCAATGGGTTGAGGTAGGTGTGTCATGGACGCATTACACATGGAATGCCAGAATGCGGCCTTGTTGGGTGATGGTGTTTGTACGTGCAGAGTGTTGATGGAGTCCGTCTACATGGTAAGACAGCAGTGCGGTTGAAATGAGAGGTTGCTGTGCACAGTCGTTGTGGAGTTGCAGGAGCGCAGCCATCGTAAGAAGCTGAGCGGGTGCGAAAGTTATGGAAAAACCGAGCTGCTTGACCTCTTGTAACAACCGTGTTCATATGGCCGAGTTGGTCTAAGGCGCCAGATTAAGGTTCTGGTCCGAAAGGGCGTGGGTTCGAATCCCACTGTGAACATCTACGTGGAATCGCCGCTCGTAGCCCTTCGAGTGTGCGAGTCCGACCATAGCTCAGTTGGTAGAGCGGAGGACTGTAGTTGGTACAGACATCCTTAGGTCACTGGTTCGAATCCGGTTGGTCGGAAACAAAGATTGTCCTATTTTCCACGTTAGGATGAGGTTCATACTTTTCTGATTTTTGGGAATGAACGTGTCGCGGTTGTGACTATCTAATGGTGTGCCGTCCTGCAATTAACAGTTACAAAAGATTTCGTGTGCTAGAAGCTCAACCCTGCTATCAAGATACCAGCTTCAGTAATGGAAGGTCGAGTGTGGCCAACCACGAAAGTGGGTATAAGAATAAGATGTTTGCTTTGTTCATTCGGGAACGAGCCTCTCCTCAGGATCTTTATGCAACCCTCCATTTCTCCCAGGCACAGTGCACTCTTACGACGTCTTTCGGTCAATGTATGGTTACTAAACTTCTGTAATTGTCTTACCAGTGTGTCCATAACTGCTTCTACAGCAGTATGAACGAAAGCCGATTCAGTTATGGACCAGCAGTATCAACTCGTTATAGTTACAATAAGTGATTAGTAAAAAAAATAGAAAATCTATATGTCAACAAACGCATGCATTCTTTATACAAACAAGGGTTATTATATTCAAAGAAAAATCAGTTTCAGCGTCTTGAAAGTTATCAGGAAGATAAGTTACAAAACCTCATTTACTACAAGAATAGTTTCTTTCTCATAATATTCAAAGGTATACATTAATTGTATACAAAGGTATTAATCATTAATGAAGTTTATTTCTTCTTGACATAATTTTTTAATAATAGTATACCATTTTAGTAAAAATTGTGTAGTTGATTGCTAATACTAAATAAGCTAACTTTGCTCCTTTAACCTTCTTTATAACTTTCAACTATAATTTGGCTCATTTCTCCTTCTCTAACATAAGAGACTTCAATTTAAAACAACACATTGTACATCCTAACTTTTTTTTTATTTTTTATTTTGGCTTAGTACAAATATAATCTATTTCTATGGCCACGTTTATAGTAGCTATATTCTTATTCTATTTATAAAACTCTCTTTACTTACTTCTACTAAGATCACTTCTAGTACCATACATTAAATAGTTAACTTCTTCCAGTTCTACAATAATTTCAACTCTAAGTTCTAAATACTTAAAATATCAACTAAAATTCTAACTTTGAGTAAAATTCTATTTTAGTGTATAATAGATATACTATGACTTTTGATTAAATATTAGAAGTTGAATTCACTTATTTTTTTCTTTTTGTTTTAGTTTTTGTTCTTAATTGATAATATTGGAATAAGAGTCTAAGTAATTGGATGTTGAGACAAACTTGAATTATGTAATTTAATTGTTATTTAACAATTGCTAAGTCCTTAAAAAATATTGAGATATGTTTATTGATATCTTATTTTGGCTTATATATAAATGCCTTAATCTATTTTTTTATTTAAAATAGTAGGTTGAGTTATTGCTATAAAAGATTATTAATATAGAGATTGAGTGAGTAAATGTATTACATTAAAGTAGGAAGGAAGAGCAATCAATAAACAATTAAGCCTATAAAGTAAGTTTGGGATTCTATTCAGGGTAGAAGGATACATTATAAAGACACATTAAGTCAATGAAACAAGACAAGTTTGAGATTGTAAAAGCATTTTGCACACACACCAAACTAAGAGGATTCTATCTAACTAAAACATTGTTTGGTAAGTCTCTTTAAAAAAATTTCTTATCTAATTACATAGGTTTCCAAGTGTAGATTCTTCCACATAAGATTGAAGTTGATTGCAATGTTATTCAAGAAAAAATAAAATTGCAAGAAAATCATGTAGTTATTGATTGTTTTGTGGGAAGAAACCTCTATATGACCAAATTTTCTAACAAATCTCTAATTTAAATCTAAAAGTATAAAATTCAATAATTCTATCTAAAAATATATATAAAAGATATTTTTATCTAAATTTAGAAAAAAAGAGATTAAATAAAAATACTAATATTCTCTATATTACACAACATACTTATATATGTTCAAATCATAGTTTTTTAACTTTGATCCCAAGGCACTATAAAATCCACACATCAAGTGACTTTAGAACCATTCAATTTTCCACCTATATTATTTTAAAAGATCTTCCAAATGAATTTCTAAAACCTGCTTTACAAATAGTAACCAACATAGAACAAATCAAAGTAGAAAGAACAAAATTCAATCAACTAAGTTATAATTTTGTTTAGTCCTAAATTCAAGAGGTGGTTAGAATTTGAAGGTATAAATCACCAATCCTATTATTATAGGGTGTTGCTAATACCATCGCAATTTTTGCTACTGCCACCACAATTTGCCATCTACCACATGCTACTATAGTTTTAGCTATTGCCACCACAATTTGCCATCTACCACATGCCACTATAGTTTTAGCTATTGCCACCACAATTTGCCATCTACCACATGCCACTATAGTTTTAGCTATTGCCACCACAATTTGCCATCTACCACATGCTACTATAGTTTTAGCTATTGCCACCACAATTTGCCATCTACCACATGCCACTATAGTTTTAGCTATTGCCACCACAATTTGCCATCTACCACATGCCACTATAGTTTTAGCTATTGCCACCACAATTTACCATCTACCACATACCACTATAGTTTTAGCTATTGCCACCACTCATTTTTATTAACTTTTTAATTATTATTTTTATTTATATTAAAGTTACGTTCTATATAATTTGAAAATATATATATATATATATATATAAATATATTTTTTTAAATTATAATAAAAAAACTAAAAAAACATGTCAAATGGATAATGGGTGACAAATTGTGGTGGCAATAGCAAAAACTATGGTGACATCAACAATACCCTATATATGTTGCAAGAATCTTTTTATTTGGTGTAAGCTTTCCCTAGAAACAAACCACATGGAAGATTGCAAGAGATTGGCTGCATTAAAACTTTATGAGAAGTAATTACTTGTTCCAGGCCAACACCTAATACCCAGTCTGAACTAGAAGGCCATGTTCGAGAGGTGGATAGCAGTAAGTCTCTAGAGCACAGGCCCAGATGAAGGATGATGAAGTTTCACCATCGTATTAAAAAGAGGTCGTAACAAATCTAATAAGGGAATGTCAAACTAGCCGCAAGGGAATCAGAGCCTCGCCCTAATCAGGTCTCTCCCCCCTATAGGGCCCATCATCCAGCCATACTTGGCTGTGCTGAGCAAGCTAGCTGTATCACAGCAAACTACAGAGCTAATCATTCAGCCAAACTCCGGGCTGGATAGACTAGCACCTTTCCAGCAAACTATGGCGGCAAGTATTACTTAAACCTAGCAGCAACAGTTTGGTGAGGAAAGGTCCACACAACCGCAGGGAGTAGCGGAGTTGCAGCCACAGGAGGAAGACACTATCACAGTTGGAACAAAACTAGGGACCCTCGTCAACTCAGGGGTTGCTGGGATGGAAATAATGAGGTGATTACAGCTACCTCGGAAGAACCACGGACACTAACACTACACCAACTGATAATGGAAAGACTTGAAGTATCAGAGCACCAACGATTTGGAGTTAATCTGTCCACGTCGGATCTCCAACCTGCACATTACACATACCACCTGGGAAACATTCAGTGCTCAGAGGTAGTCAGAGGTTTAAAGGTCGGAAGGGTCCTGACAACAAACAATAGTATAAGGCCAGAAATAACGGCAAAACTAACAGACAACCCACACACTAAAGAAGGCAACATTAATAATAACATACCAAGGAGACTCCCCACAGCACATCGTCAAGTACCGTTGCTAACCTCAAAAATAGAGGATCCACACACAACAACAGTGAAGAATAGATAGAACAAAACGTTTCGTCTCAGATGGACTGGGCGCCTAATCGCAATACAGGAGCAAAACAAAGATTCATAACTGCCCTGCGTATGCGAGGCAAAGAAACGGAAACCTCCAGAAAAACTACTGTTCATGTGTGATTTCCCTTTGCAGTCGTGATTTCCTACTGCATAATATGCCGGTCCTCACGAGACTAAGTGCATGGTCTCATAAAGCCGTAAGTTTCCCAATAACAATGTACAGCAGTGGATGGTTGTGATTTGTTCTTGGTGATTGTTTGCATAGCAATAACACTGGCTGCAAGGATGAAAAATAATCTACATCTCAACAAACCACCGACTCAGAGTAACTAAAGCTATTCCAGAGACAGGAATCGAAATAAGCTTCCCAGTGTTGCTCTCACCCTGCCTATCCGAAGACGGTACCGTCAATCGCAAGTCATTTCTACTAGTACAGCTAATCGACATAAATATCAATTGACACAGAAATTTCACAAAATATTCGTAAAGACTGCCTTCACATAGTATAGAACAGACATTGACATTTTGGTGGATAACTGAAGGCTCACGGTTGTGCGTACCTGTCACAATTTCTTGGAAATATGTCAAATATTACAAGAGTGTATGCAAGACCGGCAGTTGCATGTAGTTTAAATGCCCAAAAAATATCCACCAGAACATTGAGCATGTCCTGTTAAGTATCAGCTGCTGTGGCCTGCAGGCTACTTTATCACCTTTCCGCCTCTACTATTGCAGCATCTCTTTCCATCATAAGTCTGATACAAACAATCACCAAGAACAAATAAGAACCATCAACTACTGCACATGCGGGGATTTGAGATGATCTGAAAACTAAAACACATACGGTAATAAGGGTTGCGTCACGTGTACAAATTCGCATTCAGATCACAGAAAAAGTATGGTTTCATCCTCCACAAAGACGACAGTACAAATACCAATCTCCTTCACAGAAATCCTAATCATCATAATTAAAAACCGGGGTTTGGATCGTGAAAGTTAAATGATCGTCTCGGAAACAGACGGGAGTGATAACGGTCACTCAGAGCCGCCCAAAGCTGTTAACAGTCCCCCTCCAGTACGATGAGATCCACTCCTTACACAGCACAATAGTGCTCCATTTCAGACTATATTACTCGCATATGAAAAGATCTTATTGTAATATGATCGCTTTCTTTCTAAGCTACACTCCAAATAAAAATGTAGCGGTGTATTCAATTAGTCCGCAAAATTCTTTGGAAATCTTCCAGTGTCCCTAGAAAAGCCCCCTGAAGTAGGAGAACCCAGTTTCAACTGAGACTAGTCAAAATCTTTGACTATTTCTTTGAGTTTTATTTAAAATAATGTTCATTCTTGCAAACTAGTTGACATTTCATAGCTTTGCTTGTATCAACAATGAAGTCAGAAGTGCTTACTCGGATCTCCTGGTTCGATATAATAAAAAATTTCCTCTGGTCCCTGATGGATTTGCAGAGAGAATTTCACGAAGTTTCACCGACCTCCTGAATTCTGCATTGATGCACTTGCCTGCTGCACAATATCATCTGAAGAACTCCACACATCGTTGCTGCTATGAGCCTGCTGCCGAGAGGTTTCATCCAGTTTCGATACATGCAGATTATCTCCATCTAACGTCAGATAATTTTCCCCTAAAACGTAGCCCGTACAAGAATTTAGATCGAAACCATGTTGCTCCATGTCTTTGACGATCTCTTTAGCTTCTGTGATATAATTTTTTGAGAAACATGCACTTAACAGAATGTTGTAGGTTGTTATATCTGGTCTAAGACCTGCACTCTCAATCTCTTTCAAGAGACCGGATGCCATGCCAGGCTGCAATCCATCTCTGCATCGAGCGTTTGCAATTGTATTGAAGGTGGTGATGTCAGGTTCACAACCTACTCTCGCCATACACTCGAGAATGGGCTGCACTGCCTGCCAATGCCCCTGCTTGGCATGAGCTCCTAAAATTGCATTGTAAACCTGCAAAAATTCACTTTGGTGAGCTTCCACAGTGATATCAAGGAGATCTTCTTGCTTGAAAATCCAGAGACTGCACCAAATAAAGCAATAGTATGTACCAGATAAAGAAAATTGATTGTTAAATAAACGCTGAGAAAAAAATCATTGGATGGAAGTATATACGGAGAAACCATGAAAGATCACCCTTACTTCGAAAAGGCCATCCATAATGATTGCAGCTGCTAGTTCTTTAACCTTCCTGGTCAAAATTACAATCCAGTTCTCTTTTACTTTTTTCTGAAAATTTCGCATCAACAGTCAATATGTGCTATTAACTTTATCGTGGCACTCTGCAAGTGATATAACCTCACCTGTATGCAGGATACCAACTCCAGCTCAGCTTTAGAGAAAAGATCCTGTGCAGCTTCCGGTTGATTAGCCCTGCCTAAGGTGTGGATGATCGTTGCCAGCAGGCGTGGATTAGGAGTGTATAATTTTCGAAGATTCAGCCACTCATAAAGCTCTAGCGCCCGTTTCCAATTTCGGTCTCCAATGCTCATCAACACTGCAGACATTTCATCATTATTGAGCTGCTCTGGCCAGCCATCGAGCACATCCGTAATTGGCCTCACTAACTCCAAGTTACAAATCGCAGTGGACAACCTACTTGCTCTGTTCTTGAAATCCATCACTTTCCTCAGAGCCAATTTGGACATACTTTGAAGCCTCCTGACTTGTGCATTCTGCAGCTGACGACGCGCCTCTCTTTTCCTAATCCCCTCTTCCCTCTGAAGTCGCCGAGCAGTCGCCGTCGGTCCCTCTTTACTCACATGTTCGTCGCCTTCTTCATGTTCTCCTACTTTCGCATCCGAGCGGCACAATTCCTCCCAGTCTAGCACAAGCCGAGGTGGTATCCGACCTACATTCTCCAACTCTCTTGCAATCTGCTGTCGATTCAATTCGTCACTCCTATGCGGCCACCTCTCTTCCGGTTTAGCACGAGTGTACGCAAACGGCCTCACCTTCTTGCTTCGACCTACCTCGCCTGATTCACTTAATTCGCCCTGAATCGCTCGAACGTGCACACAAGCACACCTCGGATGTGAGAATGAGGGCGAAGAGGAGATGAGCGAGATTATAAAAACAGGTCCACGAGAGGAACAACGCGGAAGGGCGCTAGCTGTTGCAACTGCGAACGGTACAGAATTAAGATTAGGACAGAGAAAGCAAGCCATAGGTAAGGAGCAGGATGCGAGGAAGCAGCGGACCGAGAAATGGCGATGGCGATAATTATATGCCGTGCCCTAACCAAAGCAGGGCTTTCATGGTCGCATGAAAAGCTCTGTGTGGAGACTGAAGCAGCCTGTCCCGTGTAACAACTCATACACCTGCCTGCCATGGAGCAGGGCGCGAGAGCTGCATCTTGATGCAAAGAAACCTTCCACAACGTTCCGTGGATAGCGGAGAGATAGCTTCGGCAAGCTCGAGAGAGTTCTCGATGACGAAGTTGAACATTCGTTTTACGTTCGTTTTCCTTTTTAGTTCGTCGGTGGAGGATTCTGTGATGACACACATATCTTTGTCAAATTACAGTCAAAGAAAATATCTGAGATTGGTACCTTCCTATTGACTTCAGGAAACAACAGCCAATGAATGAAACCTCCACAGAGTTTTGGTGGAGATATTTTCTGTTCAAATGCAAATCCAGGAAGGATTTTGATCTCATATGAAACTGAGTGAAAATATGTAGCTACTGAAAAATAGTTTCCTTTTTTCGTTTTTTCATTTATTAATATAAAATTTCATGAGAATTTTATGATTTTTAGCATTGGAAGATTAAATTAATATATTAAATGAGATTATAAGATAAATGAATTTATTCATTTTTATCAATATTTTGTAGAATCTTATACACCTTGTTGAATCTTGTAAATTTTTAGTTTGAAACTCTTCATATTTAATGTTAACATTGTTATTATGGTATTTTTTTTTATTTTTTTTAATGTTGAATCAATATGATGCGATGATTTTTTACTTCTACTTCAAGGATTTTGTAGTATGATATTATTGGACTGAGTATTGTTAATTGACAAAAATAGAGATAAAAAAATTGTTTTAAATTTTTTAATAAGTCAGGATTAAGACATTTTAAGAATATCCTTGATATAATTCTTCATAAACATTTCTGACATAAATATTATTGATAGGATTATATTAAGAACAAAAATCCTTTGCACAAAGATAAGAAAATACATTCTATCCTTTTTTGTCTTATAATTAGCAAGGTCCACTTTTTATCAAATGTTATAAGTGATACAAAAGAATCACTGTTAAGGAACTTTTAATTTCTTCTACAAAATGTGTCAATTCTATAATATCTATATTTTTTACTTATAGATACACCTTTTTATTTTTTTATATATTTATAGATAATCTTATTATAAAAAATCAAATCAACTATCTTGTATAAACAATAATATATTGTTATATTCTCCAATTATAATCAAGTAGGATTTTTTTTTAAAGAGTCAAGGCACCAATCATCTTTTCTCTTTGAGTAGCACATTGTTTGTATTTTGCCATAACATATAATATCAATGGTAGTAAAAAAATTATAAAACTGATTTGTTCTTTTTAATAGTATTTATTGCTTTCATTTTCTTTAAAGAATCCATCAATTCTTTATAAAATCCCTTATTGTTATATCTATACTTTTTAAATGCCAAATAAAAAGTTCTTTGATAATTGCATTGAAACAAGTCTTTTTGCATAATTTATAAATTAAATGAAGAATATATATATATATATATATATATATATATTGAGCTATAATATCATAAATTAATATTTTTTTTATTAATTTTATTATAAAATTAACACATTTTACTTATAATATTAGAGATAATATTATATATATATATATATATATATATATATATATATCTTCTTCTTCTTCTTCTTCTTTTTTTTTTTTTTTTTTTTTCCAATATCTTAGTGGTAGAGTCTCATTATGACATCTTTAAATTATAAAAATACAAGATGCAAGGAGGTTAATTATATATATATATATATATATATATATATATAGTTTTTTTCTATTAATTAATCCTTCAAAAAATAATAACTTCTAATAATTAATTATTAATATAAATAATCATCAATAATTAATAAAGGCCAAATTGTTGTACTATGTGTTGTCTTGTTTGAGAAGGTGCACTTATATATTATAACTAACCAGAAATCTAACAATCCTAATATAATCATAAATAAATTCTAATTAAATTTTAATAAAATCCTAAATAAATCTTAATCAAATTCTAATCAATTTTTTTCAAACCATAATCAAATCTTAAATCAATTTCTAAATCAAATCTTAGTCAAATCCTAATTCTAATTCTTATTTAAACCTTAAATCAAATCCTAATTCAAATCTTAAAGCAAACCATAGTTAAATCCTAAATCAAATCTTAGTGATATTTTAAATCAAATCCTTAGTCAAATTTTAAGTTAAACCTTAGTCAAATCCTAAATTAAATCTTAGTCAAATTCTAAGTCAAATCCTAAATCAAGCCCTAAATCCTAAACAAATCCTAACAAATCATAATCAAATCCTATAGCAGATTAAAATCTTAATAGCTAACGATTGAACTATTGATTTTGATTCAAAATTAGCACACCCTTCAATAACTAAGTTGGCAACATGTATAAATTTTTTGAAGAAGATCCAACACACCAAATAAAAAATATATCCAAAATTCTGCTTAGGTATAGGCTAGCCTCCTTTTCTAACATTGATGGCAATTTTTTAGTGCCAATATCTCCTTTTTGTATTATTCAATTGCTTTTAAAATTTAAAAATAGGTAGAAAATTAAGTCTACTATTTATATAAATTATTTTCACTTCAATACAACTAATAGATGGCTAGATATCTTAAAAATCCTCACTGATCCTCAAAATCCAATTTCTAAGATCTTGACCCACTTAAACTTTAATTACCTTCAATCAAATAATTAAATCAAATGCAAACTTATAACATGTACTTAGCACAAGTACAATTACAAATCCACAAAATTTTACTTGTAGATTTATAATCTAAGTTAGAAAATGCTCAAAAATATAAATGTCTTTTTATTTCATAAAAATCAGATTTATCCAAATCAACCTTGATTTTGTAAAGCTCTTACAAAGTCAATTTCTATCCAAATCACTCAAAACTAATATTCAAAGAAATCTTCTTCAATTTTCTCTCCAATTTCACTTTTTAATCAACAAAAAAAGATCCTATTTGTCATAGGCACATAATTTTATACCTTGGGATCTAGTTTTGACCTTGGTTTATAATCGGCCCTCTCTGAGTATTAATTTAGGAATTTTTTAGATAATTTTTGTTGAAAAGTATTCTTTATTTTGATCTTAAGATGTATATAGTAGTATTTTTGCTAATCTATCTTATTTTATCTTGTTTATGGTCCTACAAAGTAAATAGAAGTATTTTTTTATAAAAAAGTAGTATTAATATTAAATATTTTTAGTACCTCTCTATTTTTTAATTTTTTTAATTTTTTTATTTATATCTATATTTTCTAAAGTAATTTTGTAATTTAGTCTTAAATTAAGATTTTCTATAATATATGTCTTCTTTTGCTCTTTCATCTTATAGTCATATTACAACATGACATCTACTTCTTCTGAACCTATGCATCTTCTAGTATGCACCAAATAAATCATATACTGTTATTTTCTTCATACCATGTCTTCAATTTTTTCATCAATTTTTTTTTCATTATTTTTGTTATCCAAATCAAAACCATCTTCTTATCTTAGAAAGTTAAAGTCTTTAATAAGATCTTCTATATTGGCTTTTGAATGTTGTTGTTTGAATATCTTTACTTATTTTTTTATAATTGATATTTTTTACTTTATTCCATCCAATTCTTTTAGCAAATAAGTTACATTATCATGAACCATTATTATTACATATGGTCCAATCAATGTTTAAAAAACTTTTATAAAGTATTATGTTGATTATCCAAACTACTATCATAGACCAAAATCCAATCACCTTCTTCAATTGCTTTAGGCCTTAATTGATGTTGTTTATTAAATTGAACCTTGTTTTGTAACCTTATCTTTTTCAACCTTTCTAATGCTATTTGCGCATCTTTTGGTCTTTGTTCAAGTTGCCAAATTTTAATAGCTAAAAGTTCTTTTCTTATTAATCCATCTTCCTATGGTAGCACACTCCAAGTTGGTAATTTTTTTCCACAAACATCAAAAACCTTTTTATCATCTTCTAATGTCCCCAATTTACATAATTATTTTTCAACATTACATAGTTATTTTCTTTCTTTTTATTTGATATCCTCAATTTTTTTATATATAATATTTCTATTTTTATAAATACTAATAAAACTTGTATTAAAGGCACATATATCTTATAAGAGTATATTCTCTTTTGTCTGTCTATAATCTTACTTTGTAGTGGTACTTTTCTAGAATCTTTAAATTCTTCAATAACCTTTAATAATAGATTTTTTCTCAATCTATGTCAATTTTGCTCATGATTGGAAAGTATAATTAGAAATTATATTATTTTTCTTCTATCTTCATTGCATATCCATATATAAGCTAAACCATCATCAAGTACATTTGTTTCCATCCATATTGGTGTAATATATGATTGTTCTAAAATAAGCAGATAAGATATTATATCTTAAACAATTTTTTTTTGTTCTATTATACTATCACGAATTTAGATCTTAATATTTAGATAAGCTTTATACAACTCACCTTGTGTATTGTTAGCGGCCCATATTACCTATCTATGTTCTATATCAATTAATAATTTTTGCTTCTTATAAAGATCTTTGAATATAAGATTTATTTTTGAACCATGGCCAATTAAAGCAACAATTGGTTCTTTTATATCTCCAACCTTCACTAATACTTCTGTAGTCATTCTAGCCTAATATTTTTAAGTATAATGATTTAAAGCCTCTATCTCTTTTTTATTTCAATCCTCAAAATGCACTCATGTCACAGACATAAGATTTATTCTAATAATTATTTAATTAATATATATAGATAGAAGTAGGTAAAAGTAGATTAATTTGATAATATCTTATAGAAAAGCTTTTTAGAAGCTTCATAGATATAGTATCATCTTTATACATAATTATAGATAATTAATAGGTTAGAAACTTGATTAACAAATTAACCATGTGTTGCATATGTTGATAGCTTATAGAGAAGTTTGATAGTACAAGATCTAAATTTTGAGGATTCATAAATCAAGTACAACTGATGATTGAACTTCAACCTCAAAGATCACAAGTTAAGTTTATTGCAACACTATTTTTAAGTTTTGATTTATTGTGGTTTTCATCTTTTTTAAAACAATGTAATCCAATATTAAATAATTTAGAGGCATTTTTAGCAAAGTTTTGATCTATGTATGGAGAACATAATGTAATACAAATTACATTATGTAACACAAATTACATTATGTATCTTGTGATAAGACAATCAATAAGTGATATTATATACTTCACAATCTTGATAATTAGCAATCAATATTAAGTAAAATGATACTACACTCATCAGCCAATTTTTCTATGAATTATAATATGAGGTAAAAAAATTGATATTCAACTTATTCAATTCTTAGACATTGAATCAAGCAATTGACTTTGTTGTAAAATATGACAATTGACTTTTTGAATTTTGATCTGAAAGTTGTACAAAAAAGTCTTGATATTATTATAATTCAATAGAAATACCAACGTCTTCTCAATACATACATTCAAAAGCAAAAGATATGTAAATTAAGGCATTTAGTCTTAAACATCTTATTGAACAAGAAAAGACTTGTTATCATCAAAAAAGATTATGCTTATATTGTGGAAAATTTAAGCATATTGCTCAACATTATTTAAAGAAATGACACAACTACAAAATGAGGAGTACGGCTATCAAAGAAGATAATATGTTGGAAACAAGTTTATTCAACTATAATAGGCACTGTGCAACTAGAATCTTCTACAATTTCTAGTAAAGATCCTATTTTCTCTTGAGAACCCTCTTTTTGTTTTATAATAGATATATATTTGGAACTTAAAAATTACAAAGCCTCTGCCTTGGATCACGGACGTAAAATATAGATTGGAAGTCTAAATAAGAAATTCAAGAAGAATTGGCAAGAACTAGATTAATCAGATGAATGCAAGAACAACACCAGAGAGGTAAGCTAAAGCTCCAAGAGATGTGTTGTTGAGACTAAAGAATTCTTCAGCCTTGATTCCAATATATACTCCTACCTAGGAAGCTTCTCAAGTAACTTCCACCAACTAAAAAGCTTTTCAAGCAACTTCTACTAACTAAGAAGCTTCTCAAGCAACTTCTACCAACTAGGAAGCTTTTCAAGCAAGTTCTATCTACTTGAAAGATGTTAGAAGGTTCTAGAGAGTTCTAGAAATCTTTTAGAATATTCTAAAAGATTTTGATAAGTATGTCCTTGATATCACCTCCTCCTCTAGCTTTGAGGTCTCCGAGAAGCCATTTTGAGATATATGCTCATAAATGTAGGAAATCAAAGATTTGACGCATAGTCTCTGTAATATATTCCAAATGTTGTTCACAAGGCAGATGATTCATAGGTCCTTGTAGCCACCGGTAATAATCAACACCTTCCACTTGAGACCATGCTTGAAATTCTGTGTCTTCATTATGGAAACGGCCTGAAAATATTACTTTTCCACTACCTGCATGAGCTGGTTCAACTTCAAAGACAATCACGAGTGACCTGCTACTTGGTATTCTTCAAAGTCTTCTTGGCTCTTCTAATTCTTCATCTTGAGGTCTATGCCGTGAGCTACTCAGTTGAGATGGCGCCACTAGTATAGTATCCACATTCTTACTAGTCATATCTAAATATATCTTGATACTACAAGAAAATAAAATATAATTAGTTATATTTTGATAAGACCTAGATCTTACTTATATACATTCTTTTGGAGAAGGTTTCATCTTCACGTTTTGTCAGTGGCCAACTTTTGATTTATCAAGATATTGTCGATGAAATTCTTGTATCTTTTGCGATACATTTGTTACATATTCTGCTGGCTCCCAAGTCCACTCATTTACATCATAGCCATACCAATGAATTAAATATTCCAACTTTCCTCGTCTCCGTTGCAAATCAAGGACTTGTTCCACCTCATATTTCACGTGGTCCTTGATTTCAACACAAGGTGGTGGTGGGTGTATCCATCCTGATAAAGTTGATTTGCTATAAGCTTCTAGAAGAGAAACATGAAAGACTAGATGTACCTTCATGGATGTAGGTAGTTTCAGCCATTAAGCCACTGGATTGATTTGCTTCTAAATATAGAATGGTCCCAACTTCCTATAATCTAACTTATTGCAAAGTCGAGTAGTCTTGATGTTTCGTCACAAGACCCAAACCTTATTTCTAATTTGAAAAGCAAAGAAATCCTTCTGAAATTTGTCTGCAAAAGCTTTGTATCAGTCTTGAGCTACCTGTAACTAAAGCTTCAAGGTGGTTTGGATCTCCCTTAAATGCTTTACAAGATCTTCAGCTGTTAGATTTTCATCTTTAGATTTATCCAACAAATCAAGTTTTGGATGATATTCATAATTTATAAAGAAATATATTTGTTGAATTGAGGCATGGATCAAATTGTTGTATGCAAATTTTGCCAATGGTAGATATATAATCCAATTATTTTATTGATAGCTAATCGCACATCGTAGATATTGCTCCAAGACTTGGTTGATTCGCTCTGTTTGACCATCAGTTTGAGGATAGAAGGCAGAAGAGAGTTTGATATCTACCCTCAATATGTCAAAAAGTGACTTCCAAAACTTTAATATAAATTGAGGCCCTCGATCCAAAATAATGTCATCTGATAAACCATGATATCGATATATATATTGTCAATAAATAATCTTGATGTTTCTTCACCAAAAGTTGTCTTTCTACATGGAGCAAAATGTGCCATCTTTATAAATTAATCTACCACCACATAGATAGCATCAAATGTTGCAGAAGGTAGCAAATCTGTGATGAAGTCCATAGATATTGAAGACCACGGTCGCATTGGAATTGATAAAGGTTGTAAAAGCCTATAAGGGTGATGTTGAGGATTCTTTGATCTTAAACAAAGGTCACATGATAAGATAAAGTGCTTCACTACCTTTCACATTTGAAGCCACCAAAAGTCTCAGGAAATAAGCTCCATTGTTTTGTTGAATTTGAAGTAATCTGTAGCCGGGAAGTCATGTCAAGATTGAAGAATATGAAATTGAATTGGTCCTTTCAAAATATAAAGTTGATCTTTAAAATATAATAATCCATCTTCAATCTTAAACTTGTCTTTGTCAACGCGCTGCTTCACATCCGAGACTAATGAGTCTATAGTTGATGCTCCACGGACTTGTTAAAAAAATCAGCATCAATCAGTATGATTATAGAAGTGGTACGGAGACAAAACCGTTCTGATTGTAACAAAGTTATACATTGTTGATCAAATGCTGCATCTCCAACCTTGGGCGCTAGATATGATCTCCTCAATAACGCATCTGATAGTCCTTGCTACCTTCCTGGCTGATATGTGATGATGAAGTCAAATCAAGATAATGATATGTTCCACCAAGCTTGGCGACAATTCAAAACTCGAGTTGTTGTAAAATATTCCAAATTCTTGTGATGTGTATATATAGTCACTGGATATACAGTACCCTCTAATAAATAACGCCACTCTTGAAAAGAATTAACTATCACAAGCAGCTTCTTATTGTGAATTTCTTAGTTGATTTCTGATGCCGAAAACTTCCTTGAGTAGAACGCAACCGGGTGAAGTTTATCATCCTTCCCCATCTATGATAATACAGCTCCTAGCGCAAAGTCAAAAGCATCTGTTTCCATATAGAAGGCCTTTGTAAAGTTGGGATGTACCAAGATAGGAGCTATAGTAAATGCCAACTTTAATTCTTGAAAAGCCTCTTGTGCTCAGGTATTCCACTCGAGCTTATCCTTTGATATCAACCGCATTAATGGGGTTGCAATTTGTGAGTAGTTCTTGATGAAAATGCGATAGAATTTGGCAAATTCAAAAAACATTATATTTCCTATACCATCTTTAGTATTGCCTAATCTGTTACTGCTTGAACCTTTTTCTGATCCATCAATAATCCTTTATCTGAAATAATATAACCAAGAAATTCCACCTTAAGTTGATGGAATAGGCATTTTTCTAACTTGGCATATAATCCTCCATCTCAAAGTTTTTATAATACCAACTTCACATGATCCTCATGTTCTTGAACATTCTTGAAATAGATCAAAATATCATTGAGGTAATAAACAATAAATTTATCCAAATATTCTCAAAAAATATCATTCATCAAATGTTGAAATATAGCTGGTGCGTTGGTCAATCTGAAAGGCATGACATTATATTCAAAATGTTCATACCTCATCCAAAACAATGTCTTCCATTCATCTCTTGCTTTTACTCGTACAAGATTGTAAGCTCCACAAAGATCTATCTTGGTATATATTTTGGCTTTACCAAGTTGCTCCAAGAGTCCAAATATTAGTGGTAATGGATATCAATTCTTCATGGTGATCTTGTTCAAGCCTTGATAATCCATGCACATTTATAATGAGCCATCTTTCTTCTTTACAAAGAGGATAGGTACACCTGCTGGAAATTTAGAATGTCGAATGAAGTTCTTCGTAAGATTCTCTTCAATGTAATCATTCAATGCTGAGAGTTTGTCTTATAATAAATTATAGATTGGGCTAAATGGTAGTTGTGCTCCCTCTTGGAGATCTATAGCACAATCATATGATGGATGCTTTGGTAACATGTCAGTATTCTTCTTTTCAAAGACATCCTTGAATTCTTCATACTACTCCGGAATAACCAAAGTCAAAGTTGCATCTTCTTGAGCTGACATTGTGAAGATGACAAAAGGTGTATTATATTTGGCTTTCTTCATGAAGGCCTTCACACCTATGAACAAGGGTTTATTTTTAGATATTATCTTGGTAGGTTCCACCTTCAAGGATTTTGTTGGAAATATCACTTTTTACAACCTCCAATCTATCAATGGATTATATTTATCAAGCCATGATAGTTCCAAAATGATTGGACATGAAGGGGTCTTAATAATATTAAACACAATGTTACTTTCATGATTTTTAAGGCGTACCTTCAATAGTTTAATTTCATGAGTAACATCACTAGAAGACAAAGGTCGGCCGTCTATGACTTCTACGTGGATAGGCTTTGGTTTCTTCACAAGAAGAAATTTGTGAAGCTTAGCAAATTCTTCATCTAAAAAACAAGCAGATGCTCCTGAGTCTAATAGAGCATCAGTTTGTAGTTTTTGAATACCAAGAAACAAAGGTACCGTAAAGCAATGAGAAGATTGAGCTGAGAGAAAGGAACCTTGATTAATTTTGGGTATTGAGATGTCCACCCACACAGTCCCTATTGTGGCTGAGCATCCTTGTTTTCCTACACGCTTATGCTTGTGAGTCTTATTATTCAAGGTTTCTGTTTCTTCGGACAATTTCCGGCTTTATGGCCTGTCTCTCTATAATATAAGCACAAGTTTTGCTCAAATCGTCACTTCTTTTCTTGAGTTGTGAGGGGCTTAAAACATGCATCGATTTGCATATTTTTTGTTTTAAATTGAACTTCTATGCTCTTGATAGGAGCAATTGAATAGAACTGATTTCCTTGTGGATACGATGTAGCTTTAAAATAATGGTCTTAACGTCGTTGAAAAAGTTGATTGTCACACTTCATCGCTTGGCTAATTGCTTCATTGAGTGTTTGAGGATCGGATAGAGATAATAATAAATTCTTTACGTCGTCTCTGAGTCCCCAATAAAATTGACTCACTAAGGCTTCTTCTCTCCAATTGATATCACAAGCAAGTTGTCTGAAGTCTGATGCGTAAATAGATGCACAGCGTGATCCTTGATGTAGGGAATAAATCTTGGTGGTTGTCCACCAAGCCTTATCATGCTCTCCAAATGCCTCCTCAAAAGCTTCTAGAAAGGTCTCAAAATTACTCAAGATAGAAGACCTTTTTTCGAATAAAAGGGCAAATCAAGACAAAGCTTTTCTAATAAGCAATCTCTCCACTAATCCAACTTGCAACTCCTCGGTTGAATAGCGTTCCGGTTGCAAGAATGTTATCAACCAAACTTCGTTTACAAAGCCACGAAACTTTGATTGGATACCATCAAACTTCTCTAGGAGACTAACTCGAGGCTCTTTATACTGTGGTAAAATCAAATTCTCACATTGAGATATAGATGGCAGTACCTCACTAACTAGAGAGGCTTGAGGTGGTTGTACTATAATATGAGCCACTCCCATTCTTGTAGTTTCAGGGAGCTTATCAAAATTTCCTTCAATTTTAGCAGTTCTAACTGCTAGAGCATTAATGGCATTGATGATTGCATTTAATTTTGATTCCAAAGATTTTGCCATATTAATGTCTTTTCTACCAGCCATGCTTAAGTAAAGAAGAAGGAATTAATATTGGTCCAAAGGAGGGTGTGAGCTAAAAAACTCACCACAAGTTTTTTTATGGTTTTTAATTGATTGAATTAGAAAAAATTAGTGTTTTTAGAATTTTTATGGATTTTCTTTATTGTTAGCATTTGTAATACTACCATCTAAATGTCTTCCAGACAATACACGATTAGTATTATAGATGGATAAAAAAAATAAAAGAATTGAGATAAAAATATAAGATTAAAGATAAATAGTAAAAGATAAAAGATAAAAGATAAAAGTAAAAATGACAAATAAAAGATAAAATTTAAAAGATAAAAAATAAAAGTAAAAATGACAAATAAAAAATAAAAGATAAAAAATAGAAGATGAATGTAAAAGAAAAATATAGAAAAGCAAAAGTTAAAAGTATAAACTTAATTTATACTAAAGGTGAACCAAAGAAAAAGAAGTTCCAATAAAAAACTTTCAAATAAAAGTAAAAAAATGAAGGAGTAGGATAATGAAGGGAAATTAGCTCAAGAAGTATTTAATAATAAGTATTAAGATCATTCAATAAGGTGCTAGGAAGAAATTACAAACAATTGTACAAAAAAATGAAAACCTAACCGAGTGATGCTTCCGATCTAAGGAATCAATCCCCTTTCACTAAAATAGCTGATGTTGTCTCATCCTTGATTGGATTCAAGTGTGCTTAGACCTCCTGAAAAGGTAACTTCAAGCTCTATTACCACCTAAAATTTCAGCTCCAAACTCACTCTGGTTTGAAAGATGTCACTCCTCAAAGTTGGTGCTCTGAAATTGTCCAACAACAGACCCCCCTTCACTAAAACGGCTGCCACTACCTTATCCTTGGTTGCTTGTGAATAAGTCTTAGCTTCTCAAAAACCAAATTTTAGAGAAATTCTTCTTTAATAAATTTTACTTTCAATCTCTTCTTAAAACTCCAGATCTCGTCCTCCAAAGTCACTACTCTAAACCAAAGGGGCAGCAGATACCCTGCCACTAAAATGGCTACCATTGCCTTGTTCTTAATTGCCCATGAATAAACCTTAGCTTCTCAAAAACTAGACTTTAGAGTAATTATTCTCCAACAAATTTTACTTTCAATCTCTTCTTGAAACTCCAAATCTCGTCCTCCAAAGTCACTACTCCAAACTAAAGGGGCAATAGATACCCTACCACTAAAATGGCTGCCACCGCCTTGTTCTTGATTCAAATAGCCAGTAAAATATGTCATTAGAAAGCAAACAAAAAGTCCTACATCCTCCTAGAAATTCAAGTCTTAATTCTACTCTTACTAAAAGTTATGTGTGAATGAAAACACAATCTAACTTAGAAAGAAGAAACTATACTTCAAAGAAGAATTTTGCAAGGGCTTCGCCAACAAAAGATGAGAGAGAGAAAAAATGGCCACCCAAGCCCTTTTTAATTAAGAGCAAGGCAGCCCAGGGGTGGCAGCCACATCTCCACCTTTAAACTACAAATCCCTAATCAAGATCAAGGGCCTAAAATGATCCTAAGCCCAAGCCCGATTTTATGGCTGGATTCATCTGTAACTAAGAATAGACTATCTTTTTAGCAAAATTTACACCACCAATATGTTTAAAACACAATTTTATCCTAAGATTGACTACTCACATGTCCAAATCTAACTTTTAAAAGTATAGTTCTAATCAATTTGCTAATTTTTGACTATTATTATTTTACTAAAATATTTCAAGAAACTTTTACTACTATCTTCTAATTTGAACTTAGATAAATATTAATAATCTAAATATAATCATAGTATTTTCTTCAACTAGATGCATTTTAATATGGTGATTAAAATCACCAATTGCTAAACAATTTTGATTCATAACATTTAAAAATTGATAATTTTCAAAAATTACCGAAATTCATAGAATTCTAAATTTTAGAATTCTATTATCTTCTAATAATAGATTAAACTAATATATTTGATTTTAGTCTTAGATGGTCATCTTATTTTTAAATTTAGATAATTTTTTATCTAATTTTCTACTAATACATCAAGCTTATTTCTCAGAATAATAAGAACATCTATTTAGCAAGAATAATCCATTTAATAAGGATTTTTGCCACCAATAAATACTAATTAGTCTAAGTTTATCATAACTATTGATTTATGATTGATTTTGGGATAAAAATAAAAAATTGAGTTGTTTCAATGGCTCACAGAGGATAATCTGCAACCTTTAGAATTCTCAAATATTCCAAGGAGAGGGGTAGTCCATTCTCTGCCTCAAAGAACTAAGCTCCGATATTGTGATGGAGCAAATATCAGTTTAGAGGAGGATAATTTGCAACCTCTAAAGTGCTAATATGCCTTCAAAAAGAGGGATAATCCGCTCTCTAACAAGAAGGATCCAGCTCTGATATTGAGATGACGACAGTCTTGACAAACTGTCACGGATGTAAAATATAGATTGGAAGTGTAAACAAGAAGTTCAAGAAGAACTAGCAAAAATTAGATTAATCAGATGAATGCAAGAACAACACTAGAGAGATGAGCTAGAGCTCCAAGAGATGTGTTGTCAAGACTGAAGAACTCTTCAGCCTCAACTCCAATATATACTCCTACCTAGGAAGCTTTTCAAGCAACTTCCACCAACTAGGAAGCTTTTCAAGCAACTTCTATTTACTTAGAAGATGTTAGAAGGTTCTAGAGAGTTCTAAGAATCTTCTAGAATATTCTAAAAGATTTTGACAAGTATGTCCTTCACACCTTGCTAGATTTAGAAGCCTCAATATATTTTTTTAGATATTTTTTAAAAATCATAGAATATCTTTAATACAAAAAACTAAATCTATACATATAAAAATCATAGATGGTCATCCATTGTCTTTTGGAGATGTTACTTATAAAATCATTCCTATAAATGTAACAATAGATGGTCAAAATAGTTATATAATCTTTAATATAATTAAATTTTTTTTTAATCTAATTATTTTAGATTTATCATAGCTAAAAAAATATAATCTTTGAATAGATTGGATATTTTATAGACTTGATTTTTTTTCATAGTATTAATAAGAGTCTTATTAAGCAAGTGAAAAGTCATAAGTCTATTATAATAAAATACGTACTTGTAGATACAAAAGCTTTTATGAATGCAGTAAAAGAAGGATCACCTTTTGTTATTTATGCTATATCCATTTCTAATAGTGAAAAGACTTCAAGTGACATTCCAAGCATGTATCAAGATTATTAAGATGTTTTTGAAAAAAAAAATATAGATATTCTTCTAAAGCATCATCCATATGATTGCTTAATTAATCTTAAAGAAAAAATTCAACTTTCATTTGGATCACTCTATAATTTATCACAAAATGAATTGGTTGAATTCAAAAAATACATTGATAAAAATTTGGCTAAGAATTTCATATGCCATTTATAATCTCAAGTAGGAGCTTATATTTTATTTGTAAAGAAAAAAAATGAATGACTATAGACGTGTATAGATTATCAAGGGCTCAATAAGATTATCATTAAAAATAAATATCCTCTATCTTTGATATCTGAAATTCTTGATCAATTGAATTAAAGTAAGATCTATATAAAAATAAATCTACAAAGAGTGTACAATTTGGTTTACATCAAAGAAAAAAATAAGTGAAAGATTTCATTTCAAACAAAATATAGATACTTTGAATATAATGTTATACCTTTTGGACTTATGAATGCACCAATTACTTTTCAACATCTCATAAATAATATTTTTTATAAATTCTTAGATAATTTTATTATCTATTATTTAAATAATATTTTAATCTATTCTAACAACATTAAAGAGTATGAATTATATGTTTGTTATGTGTTATAAAAACTTAGAGATATGGAATTATATACTAAGATAGAAAAGAATGTATTTCATACTATTTAAGTTGACTTCTTATGATACATCATTTCAAATGATGGTCTTAAGATGTATCCTAAGAAAATCCAAACAATCATGGGCTAGAAGATTTCAAAAATAATAAAAGATGTGCAATTCTTTTTACAATTTATCAATTTCTATCAGATCTTCATTAAGAACTTTTTTCAAGTTGTAGCTCTACTTATATAACTTATAAGAATAAACTCAAGTAGAATAAAGAAATAAAAATATCATTTAAAGCTTTGAAGACATCTTTTATTTTTATACCAATTTTATATTGCATCAATTTTTTGAAGGCATTTTTTATGGAAACAAATACATCAAATTTTACTTTGAGAGCAATATTGTCATAATTGGGAGCAAATAAAAAATTCCACTTAATAGCTTTCTATTCTAAAAAATTTTCAATAGCATAGATCAGCTATAAAATCCGTAGTAAAAAACTTCTTGCAATTATAGATTCTTTTTAAGAATAGAGTTATTATCTAGAAGGTTCTTCTAGTCCAATCATCGTATATATATATCACAAGAATCTTAAGTACTTCATATCAATATGTGTGTTGAATCGTCCTCGTGCTTATTGAAGTATGTTTTTATCAAGATTTGAGTTCATTATTATTTATCGACTAAGAAAACAACAAGGTTTGTCCAGTACTCTTTCTAGACGTTCTTATCTTTTACAAAAAAAAAAAGAGATTCAATTTTTGATCAACAAAGAGTAATCTTCTTGAAGCCAAAGTAATTTCATCTTTGAGCAATGAAATCAACATTCATTGTTGATTCAACTTTCCTCAAGCAAGTCTAATCAAGTATGTCTTCAGATTCTCTTATTTATGATATTCAGAATAATTCATCCAAGTCTCATGATACTTTCAAATTCAAGTTCAAGAACAACCTAGTCTATTTCAAAGGATGCTTATATGTTTTAGAAGGTGAAGTATGACTACATACTCTTAAAGCTTATCACAACTTTCATATAGTAAGATATTTTGGATATAATAAAATTTTAGAGCTAATATCAAGAGATTTTTGGTGACCTCAAATATAGAAGGCTGTTAAAGAATTCATATAGTTGTGTAATTTTTGTTTAAAATCAAATATTCCTCATCATTGATCTTATGGACTTTTTCAATCATTATCTATATCAGAACAATCTTGGTCTTCTGTTTCTATAGATTTTATCATAAATCTTTCAAATTCAAATTTACATGATTCTATATTTGTGATTATAGATCATTTCACTAAGATGGCATATTTTGTATTATATACAAAATCTAGCATAGGTGATGAAACAACTAAATTCTTCATTAATAATATTTATTGATATTATAGATTATCAAGGGATATTATATCAAATAGAGGGATACAATTTGTATCAAAATTTTTGAGAATTCTTTTCAAAATATTGAAGGTGAATATAAAACTATCTTCAACCTTCCATCCTTACATTGATGGACAAATGAAATGGATAAATTAAGTTTTAGTATAATATTTGAGGTATACCATCAACTATTATTAAAATAATTAGACAACTCTTTTTCCATTAGTAGAATTTACTAATAATAATTTAATATATTTTTCTACTCAATAAACTCTATTTTTTGTCAATTATGGTTATCATCCATAATTTGATACTTTTGACTTTTCAAAAGCTGATAATCCTACAATTGAAGATTTGGCAAATTAATTGTCAAAGCTACATGCAACAATAAAGGTATAATTAAAAGAAGCTAAAGAATGACAAAAGATCAATACAGATGTCTATCACAAGAAACAACTTCAATTCTATGTGGGTGATAAAGTATGGTTACTTTATCGTAATATCAAGACTATTTGTCCTTATAATAAGCTAAATTATTGTAGGCTTAGACCATTTTTAATTTGTGAATAAATTAATTCAATTGCTTATTATTTACACCTATCAAAATCTATGAAGATCTATCTTGTATTCCACATGTTATTGTTTGAATCATACAAGATAGTAGATATATAAGGAAGAAGACAAATACCATTGCTTTCTATAGAAATAAATAACAATAAAGAATTTGAGATGGAAGAGGTCTTAGATTCAAGGCAACGTCAAAATTGGTTAGAATATCTTATACGTTGGTGCAGATATGATATTAGTAAACTCAGATAGGAGCCATTCAAGAATCTATTAAAAACATCAACTAAATTCAATATATTTTATTGATAATATCTATTAAAATCAAAATAAAGAATCAAAAAAATCTTTGCTATAAAATAAAATAGATTAAATAGAGATTTCATTCTATCTTATATCATTGTTTGCTATTCATTTCAATTTTTTAGTGCCACAGAGATAAAAAATCAAGAACCACCAAATTTAATTCAAGAATTAATATTTATTAACTTATTGGACAAGATATTATGACTATTACAACCTTTAAGATAGTAAAATGGAGATGAAGATCTTCAAAAATAATATGTTCTTTGTTAGATTGATGGCGAGATACAATATATTTGATATCATGATCTTGGATGAGACTCTTGGTGTTTGGTAATACTTTTAGAGGTAAGAACTATTCTTAATGGTATTTCAAATGTTTTCTTTGAAGGAAGTTATGAAGGCCTCATTAATGATCAAATATCAGGGTGGTCTTCCTGCCTTAGTATGGAATACTATCAATAATTGAGAGGACCTATCAACTACTTTCAAAAGAAATAAAGATCAGAGTATGTGGCAAATATAATTTGGCGTATCTTAGACTTTCTCAATATATAATCACCGCTCCTCATAGAACTTGTTTCTAGAAAGGGAGAATAATGTTACAAATATAAGATTTATTTTAATAATTATCTAATAAATATAGATAGATAAAAATTGATGAAAATAGATTAATTTAATAATATCTTGTAGAGAAGCTTTTTAGAAGCTTTATAGACATGGTTTCATCTTTATACATATTAATAAGTGATTGATAGATTAAAAACTTGGCCAACAAGTTAGCTACGTCTTGCACATGTTGGTAGCTTGTGGAACAAGTTTAATACATGGCATATATATAAAAAAACTTGTTGTGCAAATTTGGCACTTGTCTTATAAATTAAACACTTATTGGAGATCCTATAAAATATCGCCATGTAACTATTAAGTAGATAATATAAATAAAGATAAGAGTGAAGCCTTTTTCACTCTTATCAATTTTTTTCTCACTTCTAGTCTAGTTCAAGAGTCTTTGTATTTTTTAATTTTTGACAATAGCCATTTCAGTTTCTTCTTGAATATATATATTTTCTTATTTTTATTTTGTCAATTTTTTTTTAATGTAGATTTTATTAATTTATATATCTTCTTTTAATTTATATCCTTGATAGGTATGGATATTTTGAATATAATATTATATCCTTTGGATTAACAAATATACCTGCTATTTTTTAACATTTAATAAATGACATCTTTTAAAAACATCTAGATAAGTTTGTGATAATCTATCTTGATAATATCTTGATCTATTTAAAAAATCTAAAAGAACATGAAGAATATATAAAGTTAATATTATAAAAGCTATGAGATGTAAGTTTGTATGCCAAGCTAGAAAAATGTGTATTTCACCATTCAAAGATGGAATTTTTGGAATACATTGTATCTATTGAGGATTTGATGATGGATCCTATGGAAGTGGAGGCAGTTATGTAGTTGATGATTTCAAAGGCTATAAGAGGCATACAATACTTTTTTAAATTTACTAACTTCTATCAAATTTTTATTAAAAATTATTTTTAAGTTGTTGCCCCTTTTATTTAATTGATATACAAAGAGAAGTTAGAATAGGGACCTCAAGCAGAAAAGGTATTCCAAGATTTCAAGATAACATTCACTATAGCTCCAATCTTGGTGCATCTAGATTTTACAAAGACATTATATATAGAGATCGATACTTTGGATTTTGTGCTAGAGGCCATATTTTTACAAATGGATATAGATGATAAATTCTATCTTGTTACTTTTTATTCTCAAAAACTTTTTGCTATCAAATTCAATTATGAAATCCATAATAAGGAATTTTTTGCTATTATGGATTATTTTTAAGAATAGCATCATTTTTTTAAAAGAACAATACATCCTATGACTATATATATATAAATCATAAGAATCTGGAATATTTTATATTAGCTCGGATTTTGAATTACCATCAAACTTAATGGAATATATCATTATCTTGATTTAATTTTATTATCTTTGATTAATTTGGGAAGCAATAAGGATTGTTTGATGCTTTATCAAGGAGATTATATCTTCTACCAAGAGCAAGAGAGGTAGTGTTTGATCAATAATAAGTAATTTTATTAAAGCCAAAGCAATTTTGTCTTTATGCCACTATTATATCAATACCTATTGATTCTAGTTTATTCAATGAGATGGATGTGACAACTATTAATGATGCTTTGGCCCTTGATATTAAGTATTGTCTCAATAAAAATGCTGATAAGTTCAAACTTGAAGAAGGCTTTATATATTTTGAAAAATATTTGTATATTCCAAAAAGACCAACACAATTGCGTATTCTTCAATTTCACCATGACTTTTCAATTATAGATTATTTTAGATTTAATAAGACCTTAGAACTTATTTCTTAAGATTTTTAGTAGCTTCAAATGTAGAAGGCTATGAAAGTCTTTGTACACATTTGAGACATCAATTTAAGGTTTAAAAATCCTTGGCATTATCTTTGTAGACTCTTATAGCCCTTATTTATTTCAAAATAATCATAGTCTTCTATCTCAATGGATTTCATCTCAAATCTATTGCCATCCAATTCAATGGACAACATCTTTGTGGTGGTTGATTAATTTATAAAGATAGCTCATTTTATTCGTTGTAAGAAGATTGCTTCCAATGAAGAAATAATAAGGCTTTTTCTTGATAATATATATAGATATCATAGTCTACTAAATGATATTATTTTTGATTAAAGATCCTTAAATCTAAATTTTAGAGATGCCCTTTTGAAATATTGAAGGTGGATATTAAACTTTCTATAAATTTCTATCTTCAAATTGATGGCCAAATAAAATAAGTTAAATAAATTTTGGAACAATATTTATAACACAATATTAATTATCAACAAGATAATTGGATCTTATATCTATTATTAGTAAAGTTTATATATAATAATATTATTTATATTTCAACTCAATAAATACCATTTTATTCTAACTATAGATATCATCCAAAGCTTGATCTATAGAATATCCCAAAGAATAACAATCCAACAGCTAAAAGGTTTATAAAGCATTTATTATAATATCAAACAACCTTAAAGCTTTAACTACAAGTAGCTCAAGATGTTTATAAGGCATCTGCAAATAAATTCAAGAATCAATTACTTATTTTTTATATTGGAGATAAAATATGGTTTCTTCAATGCAACATCATAACCAAGTGGCCATGCAATAAATTGGACTATTAGAAGTCAGGAACATTTTCCATCTAGAAGCAAATTAATCCAATGGTATATCGCTAAAAACTACCATCTTCTATGAAGGTACATTTAATTTCTTATATCTTTCTTTTGGAACCTTATAGAAAATCTCATATTTTGAAAAGAATACAACAATTGGTATTTAGTATCATAATTGAAAATCATGAAAAATACGAGACTAAAAAGATGCTTGATTTATAGCAATGATGGGACAAATTGGAATATCTTATTCATTAGCTTAACTATGATATCTATGAGTATACATAGAAATTTGTCAAAAATCTCACCAATGCACCTCAAAAGGTATATAAATTTTATAGATTCTATTCCCATAAATCCAAACATGTTTGATAATAATTTCTTGGTGAAGATTGGATTTAAAAAATACATATAAGAGGGAAAGAGTCAAACTAAAGCTTTCATCAATATGTAGTCATTTGTTCCAAAATAGAATAGAGTTATAGAAGCAAGTCAATCACCATGTCAAACCTTAAAGTGTTGAAAGATTTAATAGAACAAGATTTAGAAGATTCACTTACTACGCAAGCTTCAAACAAATTAGTGTAGTTTTCACAACTTTCAATAAAACAAAGTGAAGACAATATATTTTAGCGCTAAGTATGACCATAGTTGGAGCTATTAAGAGCATCACCCAACTATGTAAGTCTTGATTTTAATACTTAAGCTTTAGTGATATTTCTTGAGCTTGAAAAGGTGAATCCTCTTAAGCTTGAGATTTTATTTGAAAGATGTTTGGGCGGCCGTAATGAACATCAGATCCTTAGATGGGATGTTTCAACAATAGAGGTATTAGCTTAAGGCCAAAGACAACTTCTTCAAAGACTAATAGAACCTATTGTCCAAGAACAAAGATTAGAATATATAACTTCATTGATATAACATATTCTTGATTTTTTTATATATATAGGAAGATTTCCAAAGATATGAATTTCTTTTAAAACTTGTTACTAGAAAAGGAGGTGATATTAGGAACATATACTTCAAAAATTCACAAAATCTTTTAGAATATTTTAGAAGTTTTTTAATTAGTGGAAGTTGCTTGAGAAGCTTCTTAGTTAGTGGAATGAGCTCAAAAAGCTTTTAAGTTTGTAGAAGCTACTCAAGAAGCTTCCTAGTTTAATGGAAGCCATTTAAGAAGCTTCCTAGATAAAGATATATATTGGAATCAAGGCTGAAGAGTTCTTCAATCTTGACAACGTATCTCTTGGAATTCTAGCTCACCTTTCTTAATGCTATTTGTATATTCATCTAAAAAATTTAAGTCCTTATTGATTTCTTTTTAAAATTTCTTTTTAATTCAACTCTCTTATTTTATATTCTTGTGTCCTTAACAAAAACAGTCAAACTCTTTATTAATAATATTGATTGATATTATAGATTACCAAATGATATTATATCAGATTGAAGATTATAATTTGAGCCTAAGTTTTGGAAGTCGCTTTTTGAAATTTTTTTAATAGATATCAAGTTTTTTTTAGCATTTCATTTATAAATTGATGGCCAAATGAAGCAAGTCAACAAAATCTTAGAATTATATTTAAGGTGTGCCATCAATTACTAATGAGACAATTAGATATCTTACTTGTTTTTAGTTGAATTTTTCTACAACAATATTATTCATGCATCTATTCAACAAACTCTATTTTATTCCAATCATGACCGCTATCCAAAATTGGATATGTTATCTATTGATAGATCCAAAAATCTAGCAACAAATAACTTTGTAAGTCAAATTGTTGATATTGAAGCTATCTTAAAACTTCAATTGGAAAAAACTTAACTACTTTCTAAAGAATCATTTCACATGTACAAAAAGGAACAACTTCCATTTCAAGTTGGCAATAAAATATTATTGCTTCAATGCAATATAAAAACTACTTGGCCATCTGATAAATTAGACTATCAAAGATTAGAACCATTTTCTATTACAAAATAAATTAATTCTATTACTTATCAATTGAAACTACCAACATCCATAAACATACATCATATTTTTTATTCATTTCTTTTAAAATCTTATAGAGAGTCAAATATATCAAAAAGAATACAATCACTATTACTTTATGTTAAAATAAATAACTATGAAGAATTTGAGGTGGAAGAAATATTTGATTCAAGGCTAAAACAAGGACAGCTAGAATACTTTCTGTGTTGAAGTGTTTACAATATTAGTAAATGCAAATGGGAACAAGCTTCAAATTTAGTCAATGCGCCATAAAAAATATAGGGATTTCATTGACAACATCCTTCTAGATTTAAAATAATAATACATATTAGGTAATACTTCCATTTAACAAACCCAAATATGATGCATTTTAGATTTTATAATTTTTGTAAAAAAGATAGAAGTAATTTCAAATATTTTAAAATTCAACCTATATATATATATATATATATATATATATATATATATATAAAAACTAATAAATCTAGAAGTAATTCTATTCCACCTTAAGATTATGACATGTCTTTGATTTAACTTACATAATTAGATTTAGATAGTCAAGAGGATAATATCATGTCAATTATGCCATCTTAATTAAATATTTTATATTATTGATCTCAAGATAAAAAATCACCTAAACTAAGAAGATATCAAAGAATATCCAACAATTGCTTTGTAACAATTATTATTAAAGTAGAACTTGCCATAAAGAATGGCTTGAAGCAATTTTTAAAAGACATTTTTACAACAAAGATACAAAAGTTTAAGCTTGGTCTATGGTAGAAGGTATTGTTGGTTGTAAGGACTAATGAATCTTTTAATTTGTGAAAAACAACTTGAGTATGTGGCAAATATAATGTGGCAAATATAATACGACACATCTTTGACTTTTTTTTAATCTTTGACCAACTTCATCTCTATCCCTTCTTGTAGAATTTGGAGCTAAAAGGAGAGGTGATATCATGAATATACAATAGAAGAAAGTTCTAAAAGATTTTACTTGATCCTAAAAGATTCTAAAAGATTTTCAATAGTTTTAAGAAGGCCCTAGTAGTCCTAGTAGGTTCCAAGAAGGTTTTAGAAGGTCTTAGAAGGTTTTAAGAGATCTTAGATGGTCATAGAAGGATCTTAGGCTTACTTCACTTCCAAGCATCAAAGAAACTCCTCAATGAGCTTCTTTGCACTTAATATACATATGAATCAAGGGTGAGAGGATCTTTAGTCTTGACAATACAATTGTTGTGGTTTATTTTGAATTTTAAACAATATATTTTTAAGTTTATATAAATTATATATTTAGTATATATATATATATATATATATATATATATATATTTTGAGATTTATTTTTAAAATAAATTTATATATATACATAAATATATAATTTAAGTATATATATATATATGTATATAAATTTAAATTTATATATTTTGAGATTTATTTTTAAAATTTAAGTTATAAGATTTATTTTTAAAATTTAAATTAATACTTTTATTTTTAAAATTTATAATTTAAGATCTATCTTCATAATTTATGGTTTAGGATTTGTTCTTAGAAGTAGAATTAAGATTTAGTTGTGGCTAATACTTTTAGAATTATTTCATTAGCACTAAATGATTAAATTAATTTAGTTGAGATGAATTTTAGCTTGCAATCTTTGTATCTTTATTTGGGATAGTATATTAAATTATGCTTAATAGTTTGAAAAGAATCCAAATCAAGATCAATCAAAACTACAATATATGCCAAATTGGTTTTATCTCTCTGATAAAAAATTAGAGAACAAATAAGGTATTTTTTTCTAAAAATAATGTGGAAGTCACATGACTTTATGTATCCATAAGATGTGGATACAGCAATTTATGAACTAAATTAAAATTGACTTCTCTATTTTTCTATTTGGATCCAAAGTAGTAGAAGTGGTACTTGTTGAAAGATCCTTGGTTTTACATAGCAATGGATAAATTTCACTTTTTTCAAAAAATAAAATAAGATAAATAAGATCACCTAACATCAAAATGCCATAACATTTTGACTTAAGGGCATTGTTTTAAGAGTGGTTGAAGCAATCAGTTCTTCAACTAACTCATTTGACTCCTTGTAATAATGCAGTAGAGATAGTCGTTGCTTGAACAGAGGAAGATTAGGCCTAATACTATATTTCTTGTTATAAAAAAACTAATAATGCCAGGAAAGAAAAACAATTGTATAAACCATATAGAAACCAAATCACGAAGTTAAACTAATTAACTGTCAAACAGGGTTAAAATAATCGAGCCTTCCTTCATTGAAGCAGCATAATCACTTAACTTTTCTAAGAAAGTAAATGCACCAACGACTTCCTGATTCTTGGCTACCTGTTGCATTACACACAGAAAGAGTAACCTTCAGTTGACATTCTGCTGAGATGCTCAAATCATAAACTCCCAATTCATGAAACCAACCAACCAACCAACTCCATCAAACTCTAGATTACCACCGATCTGCATTAAAGAGTGTTACAACACAGAATCATATGTTTACACCTCTCCAATCCTCTGGAATGAATGGAGAATTCAAGATGCCGTGAATGTTGTGCATGAAGGATGAGGGAATTTATCCTCTGGATACTCTTCCCAGGTGAAAGCATTGAGAGTTCACCCACGTCACCACTCAGCATTTTCAACAAGGAGAGTAAGTAAAGCAGGGCAGGATCAATAACCCAACTTTATTACTAGCGTCCTAACCTCCGACATGGAAAGATTTAGAGCTAGTAGGAGAATTCCAGGGTGTATCTAACAATCCAGTCTAACTCTTCTCATAGTACGACCAGTCTTATAAATGCTTACAACTCTGGACAAGCACAATTATCGATGTCAGGTGAGCTTTTCGTTAGAAGTTTCATATGGGTCTGGATGATGTAAAGCTTAGATTATGGGACAGAAGTTACTGTTTAACACCCGCTCTCATCGCCAATGGAGGGGGGAATATTGCAAAGAACAAGCTTTTAAGGTTCACGCATCAAGTTGCAATTGTCTTACCTCGGCGAAATTCGGGTACTGGAAGGGTATTGAATTACAGCTGCCTGCTGGAAAAACTGGTAACAATAATAAAAATTTATAATGGAAATAGAAAGAGAAAAATATGGGTTCAGATAATGTAAATTAAATGTGGCAGGCGAAGCAGAATGGTGCAGTGACTCTCTTACTTTGACAGAGCGACAAGGGAAACGTTCTTACTTGCATTCAAGGCGGCTGTCTGTTTCTCATCCTTTGCTATTATGGTGCCCACTTACTTCTGTGGTGAGCCTGGACATTTGGACCTTCCGCTCGCATGGTATTACGTACTCGATGATTATGACTCTCACGTATGCACATTATAACCTGTGTTGCCCCAGAGCTCCTCACATCTAACGGAGAGGTGGGGGAAGAGAGGAAGGAACTCAGAACTAGCATTTTCCGCATAAGAGTGGAAAGCCTCCAGCTTAGATGCGACGTGCAGCTGCTGCGGATCATATGCGGTGCCGGTTTTACCGGTACAAAGCTTGCAACACTTGCTGCGGTTAGCGTGACACGTATCTTGTAATTGCGTTTTCATGCTTCGGGGGTCATACTTCTATTTGTGCAGCACAATCATGAGTGTTTCTGTGTCTCCGAGGTGCGCCACCTTGAAAGATGGTCCCAAGGGAGTAATGCGACGTGGTGTACTGGAGTGAAGTGCAGCTGGGTGGAGTAGCAGTGTCAGTGAACTTGTGCTGCTTGAGCTACTTTTAGCTACTTTCTGGTCGACGACGTCGACATCAAGAGGAGGAGGACTGGGGTAGATGGAAGGGACAGAGTCATGAGTTCTAGAGATGCAAGCTGCAGAAGTGTCACGGGATTTTGAAGGTAGGGTTGGGCTTAAGTGTTGCTTGAGATGTGACAACACTATCTCATATTCTACAGCAGGAAGGATAGCATTATTATTCCGTTCAAATAAGCGATATGAAGCTCTACTCTTGCAACATACAAAGAATAACTGAGTTCGTAATATTCGATGTCCGCTTTTCGGCAAGGAATCACTAGTTTGTATGAGATTAAAACTTGATGGATAGAGGGTCTAATTGGCACATATTCAAGCTGCCGTGGAAACAGGGCGCTGAAAGCAGAGTCCTCTCACTTGGAAGGATATTCTTGTGACGTTATGAGCTATCATTGGTGTGTGTAGTTCCCATATGTAGTCACTCTTATTATGTACCCTTTCTAAGGCAGCCTGTTTCACTTAGGTCGAAGGAGTGAAAAACAAGAACGAGCGAGCTCGTGCCTAATACAAGGTGACGTCAAGATGGTTGTGGCGTGGAGCGCTGCAATCCCATGCTTCAGACTACTCCTACTCGTATCGCTGATATCGGATCTCCTGGCAAATGTTAATAGCGCAACACAGGTGAGCACTGCAACGAGTTCCCTACTCCAGATGGAGTGCATTGTCTGAGCCGTATCTGATTCAATCAATTCTAGCATGACACAGCTTGTCAACGCTATGTCTATGCAGCCATATGTGGTGTACATGCGACCTTCTGAATCGGGATTGCTAGATATTGAATCAATCACCGCTTCCCATAATGGGCTGTTAGCCGCAGCAATGAACAGGTACCTACCTGAATCCTTCACTTGGCTCTTCGGGCCTAGGTCGCGTTTCATTCTCTCACTTAACACGCACATGTTCACGTTTAAACAAACCAACTAAAACAATGTGTGCTTTCTGTGTTCATAATTCTGACATAGGCTTCGCTTTCAGTTTCTTAGTCATAATTTGTGTAAGAGTGTGTGTGCATGCGCGTCTTGTGAGCTTAGCGATGCGGATGCTGCGGCATCAGCTATGCTGTATACTTACAAACACATCTTCAACGGATTTGCTGCAACTATGACCGCTGATGGGGCAGCCGCTGTAGCAGGTATCTTTCCCTTCGCCGAAACACACTAACCAAGTCGAAGTAGCCATGAAGCATCCGTTGCAATTTCACTCGGTTTCCAAATAAGCTGCACAACCTCTGTGCAACTCTGAATGGCTCAAAACACCAACAGACCGCAAAAATCAATGGACGCACCAAACCAACGTGATGTGTTGACTGCAGCTTCGCCACAGGTGGTCTCGATCATTCCAAGTCGACTGCGGCAACTGCACACCACTCGGTCGTGGGAGTTCCTTGGGCTGGAGCTGGAGTCCGGCAAGATTCCCAAGGACTCGTTGTGGAAGAAAGCTAAGTTCGGAAAATCGGTAGTGGTGGGCATCTTTGATTCTGGTAAGGCACCGGAAACCACTCGCATATCTCCCCATTCACCTGCATGCCATGACTTTCCCTGTGGAGGACTAATTCTTTTCTGACTCCTGTTGAGCGCCCCCTAAGCCGAAAGTATGAGCGAGGCTTTTGCCACGCCTTCCGCACAACTCCTCTGCAACCGGCATTTGACGGTGGGAGCTTTGTGGTGACAGGCATTTGGCCCGAGTCAGCGAGTTTCAGCGACGAGGGCGTAGGTCCTGTCCCGGACAAATGGAAAGGAGAATGTGTCCGGGGCGAGGACTTTGGTCCCGAAAACTGCAACAGGTACTGCATGGTTGGCAGTTTGTGGTGAACAGGGATACATCCCATTGAGGTTGTGCTTGGAAAGGTCATTGACTTGTGTGAGAGACTGTTCTCATGACCGCGCAGTGTGCGAGAGAGGATGCGAGTGTTTTGCAGCATGCAGCTGTACTGACCCATGTGTGGAATGCTCAGAAAACTGATAGGCGCGAAGTACTACCTCAAGGGTTACGAGGCCCATGTTGGCCCCATCAATGCGTCGGACTATAGATCACCTCGTGATATCGATGGACACGGCACCCACACGGCTTCCACTTCAGCTGGTAACTTCGTTGAAGGTAGGGAACCGGGAAGAGATGTTTGTGCAGATATTGGCATGATACCCTTAGGGTATTCTCATGTGCAGAGAGAAGGTGCTTCAGCTGTTGTACTGATTTTACGTTCGAGATAAGCAAACCGCAGATCATTAGAGCTAGTGATTGGTGTGCAGGAGCAAACACATTGAATCAGGCATGGGGAACTGCCAAGGGGGGTGCGCCACACGCCCACATTGCAGCGTATAAGGTATGTTGGCAGGGTGGTGGATGCGACGATTCGGATATCCTGGCGGCTATGGATGAAGCAATAGCTGATGGAGTCGACGTGTTTTCAGCATCTCTTGGAAGCGATCCGCCGCTTTATCCTTACTACTCGGATGCTATCGCTGTTGCCACCTTTCACGCCCTCTACAAGGGAATCGTCACGGTCTGTTCAGCTGGGAACGCTGGCCCAACTGCAGGCTCAGTTACGAACGTGGCTCCCTGGATTATTACCGTGGGTGCCAACAGCATTGACAGAAAATTCCCCTCCGATGTAGTAACAGAGAACAATGAAATATTCGATGTAAGTCCGCGCAAGTGATCGTTTTATTTCCGTGCGCTCTCTGAATCTTCCTTTAGCTCATGCATAGATTTGTATCTGGCGGAAATGACATTAAACTAACATATATGTTATGAGCATTCACTACTACTATTTCTACATACCAGAACTTGTGGAGAATTTGGTCTGGTGCAATATCACCAAATTTGTAGGAAACTGGTATCATAATGAACACATCATTCCTCCTCCTGTGAAAAAATTCGACTAGATTACGTTTGATACATGATTTGAATTACTAGTGTTTGTGCGTGATATGTATGTTCAGGGACAAAGCTCTACAAATGAGAAGCTTCCTGATAAATATTTTCCCCTCGTAGCAGGAGCTGATGCTGGAGTACCGGGCGTTGGGATGCTGAGGTATCGTAGAAACTATTGCAACCTATAGTTTCTGAAGCTCATTTTTGTATCAGCTTTCAAGAACTAAAGATGTCAACTCCCCAATATTCAGACAGATTGATATATATATATATATATATATGACTCTGTTTGGCAGTGCATTGTGCGTTAACAATACCCTAGATCCGAAGAAAGTGGTGGGCAAGATCGTGACTTGCATTCGGGGCGTGAATGGGCGAGTTGAAAAGGGTGGAATCGTGAAAGAGGCCGGGGGATCGGGTATGATCCTCGCCAACAATGCTGCGAGTGGAGAGGAGCTTTTAGCCGACCCTCATCTTCTGCCAGCCACCATGATCACGTACTCTGATGGCCTGAAGCTCTTGGGTTACATTAACAGTTCCAGGTTGGCTCCTGCACCTTGCAATTATCATCTTGGAATTTCTCTCCAGTTTTGGATGTATCAAATGTTATCTTCCTAAGTTGGCAAATTGTCTGGTCGATAAGCTTATCTTTATGGTGACACAAAAGTGCTATCCGAGAAGATGTTCCGGTTCCTGCTGCCTCATGTGTCTGTCCCTCCATCTCCACTCACATCTCATGCAACAGCACGTAGCCCAAGTTAGTTATCACACTAGAAGTTACATTGGGTACCAGCGAATTCCGGGACGGGTGGAGATAGAATAACAACCCTCAAGAGTTTCAGGATCTTTGCTTGTTTTGGCAGACTTTAATTCATGAATACTTAGGCTCAAACACATCTTAATAAGATCCACAAAGTCTTCTTTAATGAAACAGATCCAAAAAGGTTCAGAGAAGAGGCGATTGAATTCGTTGACGTGTATGTTCTCTTGTGCAGGTCACCGATGGCAAAGATCACGCCTGCATACACAAAACTGGGTGTAAAACCTGCTCCAGAGATGGCAGCGTTTTCGTCACAAGGTCCCAACACTCTCACTCCAGACATTCTCAAGGTATTCTCAACAGCTTGCACTGAATGTCTACAATTGTCTTTCAGTTCATAACTCATTGTCAAGTAAAGTACGCGGACAATTTTTTAGACTCGTATAGTGTCTTTTCACCTTCTGAAAACCTCGAATCCTACCATCCCAAGCTCATGAAGAGACTAAGAATTAACCATCCATGTGTGCATAATTTGTGTGTGCAGCCGGATGTGACGGCTCCAGGGTTGAACATTCTCGCAGCTTGGACAGGTGCCGAGTCTCCAACAGGGTTAGCTTTTGACCCTCGCCGTGTTAAGTACAATATCATCTCCGGAACCTCGATGTCTGCTCCCCACGTATCCGGCGTGGCTGCTCTTCTAAAAGCAAGACATCCGAACTGGAGCCCTGCTGCCATTAAGTCAGCACTTGTTACCACAGGTTAGATTTATATTGCTCATCATTCATCATGTTATCACATACGATCAAGTACACCTGAAAAAATTCATCAGTTCTGTAACACATTTGATTCCTGCATGTGTGCAGCAACACAAATCGATAACACGGGTCACCTGGTCAAAAACGGTTCAATGAAGATTGCCACACCTTTCAGTTATGGTGGGGGCCAGATTAACCCAAATTCTGCTCATGATCCTGGATTGGTTTACGACCAGACCCCACTTGATTATATTCTCTTCCTGTGCGCTATTGGTTACAACGGTACCTTCCTGCAAGTATTTACAATTGAGCCATTTACTTGCCCGTCTAGAGTTCCCTCTGTATCCGACCTGAACTATCCATCTATTGCAATCAGTGACTTGTCGACACGGAGAGCTGTTCAAAGAACAGTTTTAAATGTTGGCAAAGCAAAGCGAACATATAAGTTGACGGTGGTGGAGCCACTTGGTGTGCGGGTGGACATCAACCCGAAGCAGCTTGTCTTCAGCCGAAAGTATGAAAAGAAGACGTTCTCGGTCACATTTACGCCGAGAAATGTGACAACAAAAGGATATCAATTTGGTTCATTCACATGGAGTGACGGATACCATCACGTCAGGAGCCCGCTCGCCATTCAAAATGTATTGTAGTGAAAAATTCCAAGTAGTCTTTGTACTCGGATTTTTATGAAGTTTGGAGTCAAATAAAGCAGCTGAATCGTCACGCTGCTGCTATCAAATTATACATGATGACACATTAACTTTGCGAGCTGGAGTTAGTAATCACGAATGCAGTAATGTCGTGATTGTGTGAGGAATTCTGAGATCTTTGATGAAGTTGTTGCTTGGCGGGAATAGCTGAAGCCATTGCCGCAAACTGTAAATCAATACACGATTGGAACAGCATAGATGTGACGCCAATGCTAAAGATCTTGTTGATCAATAAGCTTGCTTTCACTACCACACAGGCCTGTCTAAACAATTCCCAACTGAAGCAACAGCTTCCCTTCAATCATCGAGTCTCCAGGGGTCTCAATTCAATGCTAATTCTTTCAGCTTCTGGTCACAAGGGACAAAATCTTGATTTGAGAAGGTTTCTGGCGTATTTGCTCAGTAATTTAAATACGGGAATTGGGTACGCAATGTAGTATCCATATTATTGTGATGCCATTTCTTAGAACTATCAGAAAATTCTGTTGGTCAATGCTAAGTCTGAAGAATTATAATTTTAGGGTGAACCGTTTCTAATGACAATTGTTTCATTAAGTCAAAATCCGGGAATGTGACATAAATAACATGAAGTCGACATCATGTAGTGATGGGGGGACCTGCAGTTGAAAGCTCAAAACTGATTTCAAATCTCTGAGCTGATGTGAGCAGGTCAACATAAGTAAACACACCATCTTCATTTTCGAATGCTACAGAAAATTTAGTACGATGTATGCGTCATCACTGAATCACTAAATGCACTGGATGGAGTTTATTGAAGGATGACATCCTCAATAAATTCATCTTACACAAAACATACTCGGAACCTTCTGAATCGGGATTGCTAGATATTGAATCAATCGCCGCTTCCCATAATGGGCTGTTAGCCGCAGCAATGAACAGGTACCTACCTGAATCCTTCACTTGGCTCTTCGGGCCTAGGTCGCGTTTCATTCTCTCACTTAACACGCACATGTTCACGTTTAAACAAACCAACTAAAACAATGTGTGCTTTCTGTGTTCATAATTCTGACATAGGCTTCGCTTTCAGTTTCTTAGTCATAATTTGTGTAAGAGTGTGTGTGCATGCGCGTCTTGTGAGCTTAGCGATGCGGATGCTGCGGCATCAGCTATGCTGTATACTTACAAACACATCTTCAACGGATTTGCTGCAACTATGACCGCTGATGGGGCAGCCGCTGTAGCAGGTATCTTTCCCTTCGCCGAAACACACTAACCAAGTCGAAGTAGCCATGAAGCATCCGTTGCAATTTCACTCGGTTTCCAAATAAGCTGCACAACCTCTGTGCAACTCTGAATGGCTCAAAACACCAACAGACCGCAAAAATCAATGGACGCACCAAACCAACGTGATGTGTTGACTGCAGCTTCGCCACAGGTGGTCTCGATCATTCCAAGTCGACTGCGGCAACTGCACACCACTCGGTCGTGGGAGTTCCTTGGGCTGGAGCTGGAGTCCGGCAAGATTCCCAAGGACTCGTTGTGGAAGAAAGCTAAGTTCGGAAAATCGGTAGTGGTGGGCATCTTTGATTCTGGTAAGGCACCGGAAACCACTCGCATATCTCCCCATTCACCTGCATGCCATGACTTTCCCTGTGGAGGACTAATTCTTTTCTGACTCCTGTTGAGCGCCCCCTAAGCCGAAAGTATGAGCGAGGCTTTTGCCACGCCTTCCGCACAACTCCTCTGCAACCGGCATTTGACGGTGGGAGCTTTGTGGTGACAGGCATTTGGCCCGAGTCAGCGAGTTTCAGCGACGAGGGCGTAGGTCCTGTCCCGGACAAATGGAAAGGAGAATGTGTCCGGGGCGAGGACTTTGGTCCCGAAAACTGCAACAGGTACTGCATGGTTGGCAGTTTGTGGTGAACAGGGATACATCCCATTGAGGTTGTGCTTGGAAAGGTCATTGACTTGTGTGAGAGACTGTTCTCATGACCGCGCAGTGTGCGAGAGAGGATGCGAGTGTTTTGCAGCATGCAGCTGTACTGACCCATGTGTGGAATGCTCAGAAAACTGATAGGCGCGAAGTACTACCTCGAGGCTCCAGTGCATTGGATCAGGCACTGGGGACTGCCAACTTCAATCTGGATTTGCTTTGTTCTTTTCGACTGGACTTGAGTGTTCGTTTAGAAACATCGATGGTTGCAGAATCAGACGCATTCTCCCAAAGTGTTAAATAATGAAGAGTTAACTTCTTTTTTTTTCTTTTTTTTCTTTTTTTTGCTTACTTTAGAACAGGCCTTTGACCTCTTATTTTCAGTCTGCCTGCAATCAAACGAGTTGCACTTGGCAATATCATGGAATGCAATCCCATAACAGCACCAAAAATGGATCAAGAATGGATTTAAAGGTGTTGCTAATGCCACCACAATTTTTGCTACTGTCACCACAATTTTTGTTATTGCCATCACAACTTGCTATCCACCACATGTCATCATAGTTTTTGTTAATGCCACCACAAGCTATCCTAAACTTGCCTTGCACACCACAATGTATTTTATAAAACACTAAAATATACATCCATAAAGAATGTGCACTTTATAGTATATATAGCAATGTTATATAAAGTGTATTGTCATGTGCAAGGCAAGTTTAGGGCAGCTTGTGGTGGCATTAGCAAAAATTGAGATGGCATGTGGTAGATAGCAAGTTGTGGTAGTAATAGCAAAAATTGTGGTGGTATTAGCAACACCCTTTTTAATTACTAAAAGAAAGTTTAATTAATTTTGTATAAAAAATCAATGTATAACATTTATAAAGTTAGCACTCTATTATCAATTTTTTTGTTGATCCAATCTATAATTCATAAAATAAATATGTATTATAAGTGAAATGTGTTGAAAAATATATACACAATTATTTTAATCAATTTGGTTGTATTTAAATATATTTTCTTAAGTTTATATTTATAAGATTTAATATAATGAAATTCAAGTGTATTCAAATTTTATATTAATTTTTTATTTGTTCTACCATAAGGCCAAACTATCTATTATTTTAAAACCACAAGATAAACTCTATAAATTATCTAAAATTAATATTTTATTTAGATATTGTAATCATGAAATATAAGCAATCTTCATGGAATAATCTCAATAGTACAATCCACATCTTTTATTTTAATGTTCTTCTTCTATGATTAAAATTATTGTATTCTAAGTCTTAGAATAAGTTCTAACTTGTTTTTGTAAAAAAGAAATATAACCATCGTAAGTGATTTAATAGATATGATTTTTGGCATCTATTTGATAGTATAATTATAATTTTAATTATAATTTTTTTTCACATACTACCTCACAAGAATATTTATATGTATCAAAAGTATATATTTTATATGCATAATTTATTATTTTTATACATAATCACTAAAAATTATTGGTTTTTTTGATGATTATGTAATAACTTAAGAAAATATTTTTTCTTAAATATTGGTAGAATCTACATATTATTATTTTATAAAATCATATTTATTATTTTTTTCTTATTAGACCAAATTCTAACAATATTTCTAATTTCAAATCATAACCATTTATTAAATAATTTGTAGTTGAACATCTACGATTTTTTTGACTAAAATCAAAGAATTTTAAGATTGTATATTTTTTAATATATTTGAGTATTATATTTTCTTTCTTTTTTAATAATAAAGAAGTGATTTTTATTTTTTAATTTAAATAAAATAAATATATTCATCATCAATTGAACAAAGTATCAACAAATAAATAAAATATCATATTTACTAAAAATTTCTAAATATAATAGAAAATCAATAGTTCTTTAATAGTACTTGATTCTTTATAATTTTTATAGTGTGTTACTTAACTACTTTGTAAGGTAGCCAACTTCTATTAAAAATAATATTATTTAAATATCTTTTATATAACAATTAATTTTTTTTAATTTTTTTAATTTATAAATTTTCTTATTTTATATAAAATTAATTTCTAAAAATAAGTTAATTTTTGGCACAAGATTTTTGAAATAAAATAATCTAAAAATACAGTAGAAAGGTCATAATGTGCTTAGACAATACAAAGAAATATAAGTCTTAGATGTATATATAATAATTCCTTAAAGAATAATAATTTATTTTTAAATTTATTTATTTTATTTATATGATCATTAAAATGATATTTTTATTTCAAGATCATGAAATTTTTGGCACAAGATCATCTCTATGTTAAAAACATATTCACCAAATTTCAAGGCCAAAAAATGAATACAAAAAAAGATATTTAAAATCTACCAACATAGGATAGTTATGAGAAAAGTTTCTTAGCTGCCAACTTTCACACCCTTCCAAGGATTCAAAATTTTTTATTTGCCCATGGAATTTTTGGCGTGAGACCATCTCTTTTTTAATTACATATATAAAAAATTTCAAGTCCAAAAGATCCAAAAAAAATATATATATATTCCAAATCTACCAACATGTGTAGTTATGAGAAACAAATGGGACAACCATTTCACTACTTCCAACTTCAACATCCTCCCTAGGGCTAAAAAATTATTTCTTTACCATGAAATTTTTGGCACAAGATTATCTCTATGTTGTTAATATGTGTAAAAAGTTTCAAGGCCAAAAGATATATACAAAAAAAGATATTTAAAATCTACCAACATATATGTCTTCCCTTAGTGTCAATCACTACTTGTAACCTAGAAGGCATTGAATGACATAGTTGAAGGAGCTTTGTACCACTGATTGACTTCCACTCTCTTTCAAGAACTACCTTCAATGCACCTAAGTTTTTAGGTCATACCTTGCGATGTTGCACAACATCTTTTAGAATCTTCTAGAGGTTCTCGATTGGATTGAGATCGGGAGAGTTTGCAGGCCAATTGAGCTTCTCAAAAAGACGTGTTTGTTTCCATTCTTTACATATTTTGCTATGATAGATAGGTGTGTGATCTTCTATGAATAGTCTTTATGGAACTTTATCCATAAAATGAACCAATTTGCCATCATAGACCACTTCTAGAAAATCCTTAGTAGAACGTTGATTTTTAGGCATAAAAATAAGTTCTGACTTTTGTCCTCTAAAAAATGCACTCCAAATCATGAGAAAAGTCCATCCACTTTTAAAAGTAGGAACTTTATAACTTGATGAATAGCGCTCATATGTAATTTTCCAAATATGAACTTGTCTAGAATTTTTTCCAATTTCTAAGATAGATTCATCTATCCAAACAATACGCTCTCACTCTTCTACATTCCATTCACGGTACTTCCGAGCAAAAGTCAATTGGTGAGACATGTGACGAGGTGTTAAGAAAGGTTTTGTGATTGCAATTCGATTAGAAATACCACTTCTACATAAGAGCCTTTGAATAGTACGTCTATACACTTGAGTAGGGCATATATTGGTAATCTCTGAAACTGATGAGCGACAATGAATTCTTGAGTATTGCAAAATACTATGAATATCTCTATTACTAAGTTTTTTAGCATGACTTCTATCACAAGGTTTGTGCATGTAAATTCCATCTTCTCTGAATTTTTTCACTAACCTCTGAACTGTTCTAATAGAAATTCCAACAATGGCTACAATATGAACTCTTGTATTCCCTCCCTCACTCATACCTATAATGCGAGCACAAATTTCATCTGAAATTGCCATCATGCACTTTCTTTTACAATACTAATAAGATCCTAAATTCTCATTAACAAGCACTCATACATCACTTAGCCCATGTGCCTTATCCCACATGCATAACTCAGCCTATGTGAATGAATCAGTCCATGTGAATATATCAGCCTATATGTATAAATCAATCCATGTGAATAATTCAACTTATGTGCATAACTTGCCCATGTGCATAACTCCACTCATGTAATACTTACGCATCACATTACTCAGTCCATATAATTCAACCAATATGCAATATTCATATATCATTCATGCATCACACATGATACTCTCTCTACTCTCATTATCATCCCAATGTTCAGCATATCAGAAATCACACACAACATTCCCTTTATATAACAGAACTCAATTGATATTTAGAGGAGAAAACTTCGTGATGCGTGTATGATGCACAATTTATAACCAAATGGATTCTTCTCCATGAAACAACTCTATACTTCTACATATAGATGTTACAGATTTTTTTGAGAATCATTTATATTTAGGAGTTGTGTCACATGGATAAATTCAATGCGGGAGCAGGAGGTGTCAAAGATATTTTGACATTTTCAATATGTCCTTTAAATTGTTTCTTGTAGTTACACACGTTGATAGATTTTGAATATCTTTTTTTTATATTCATCTTTTGGCCTTGAAATTTTTTAGACATGTTATTAACATAGAGATAATCTTGTGCCAAAAATTTCATAGTGAAGTAATAATTTTTCAGCCCTAGGGAGGGTGTCGAAGTTGGAAGTAGTGAAATGGTTTCCCTATTTGTTTCTCACAACTACATATGTTGGTAGATTTGGAATATATATATATATATATTTTTTTATTGGATCTTTTGGACTTGAAATTTTTTACATATGTAATCAAAAAGGAGATGGTCTCATGCCAAAAATTCCATAGGCAAATAAAAACTTTTCAATCCTTAGGAGGGTGTCAAAGTTGGCAGCTAAGAAACTTTTCTCACAACTACCCCATGTTGGTAGATTTTGAATACCTTTTCTTATATTCATTTCTTGGCCTTGAAATTTGGCACATATATTTTTAACATAGAGGTGATCTTGTGCCAAAAATTTCATAGTAAACTAACAATTTTTCAGCCCTTAGGAGGGCGTCAAAGTTGGCAGCAGAAGACACTATCAGTCGAATTGCAAAAACGCCAATTATAATGTCACCCCACTATACAAGAGCTAAGATTATAATGCATTAATTATATGACTAGATTCAACCACCTTTTATTTTAAAACATCCCATCTCTTTTTATAGGTATCAAATAAGACCTATTAAAAAGAAGACCTTATTATTTTGGAAGTTGCCAAGTAGTAGGTAATTATATAGTCAAATTAAAATAATATCTTATTCCAACTAGCTTGTTATTAATTTAAAACTTGAATCTTTATAAAATATACAAAGTTATTGTATATTAAATGCCTTCTAATAAACAAAATCAGTCTTTAAAAATATTTTTGTTATCAAAAGTGCTTTTTTATTAATAATTTTTTTAAAAAAAATTATAAACTTTTAAAAATAATATGTAATAAAATAGAACTTATCATTATTGCTATATTAAAAAAATTCCGAGCTACATATAAAATTTGATGCATTTGCTTCCAAAAAGAACAATTTTCATAGATTAGCATTATTTGATATTAGTTTTAATATAAAGGCATCTTTTTATTTTTTAAATATTTTTTCTATTTTATCATCTTATATTAATTTTTTTTCTATTATCATTAAATATAATTTTAATTTTTGAAGAATCTTTAATAAAAATTATATATAATTTTATGTATAAATTATATATTATATATTCTTAATTGATAAATTTATCTTTTTTTATTATTTAAATTATTTTAAAATCCATAAAAAATTTCTTTACTATAATATAATGAATAATTATTTTATATATAAGATATTTTTCTAATTTGGTATGATACTTGTTTTTATAATCTTTCCAATACCAATTTTGTATGGTTCTTATGATCTTTTTATTCATAAAATATAGATGACTAAAAAAATCTCCAAGTATTTTTAAAAAAATATCATTGATCATGCATTTAAAAATTAAAGAGATATTTATAAATTCATATAGAATAGTATTAAATTCAAAATGTCCATATCCTATATAAATTGATGTCTTCTATTGATTTCATTTTTTACTTCTAATAAGATTTTAAGCCTTCTTTATATTAGTCTTTATAAGAGTCTTTCTTTATTCAACTTTTTCTAATAGTTTTAAAATTTATTATAATAAATAATAGTTTTTTATTATATTTAATAATAAAATTTATTATTATAAATTATAATATTTATTATATTTAATAAATAATATTATAATGATAAATCATGATATTTATTATATTTAATAATAAATTTTATTTATAATTAGATTTTTTTTCCTTCAAATACATCTTTCAAATTTTAATAGTAAATAGTTAATTTTTAATTATCCTAATTAGTTGAAGTTCTTTATAGCATAATACAAACTACAAGCATTATATTTTTTTTAGCTTCTTATATAAACACTTCAATTATTAAGTATTTAAGGAAAAAAAAAAAAAAAAAAAAAAAAAAAAAAAAAAATCCTCTTTAATGATGTTCAAATGATATTTTTTTAAAATTTCTTTGTATTGACTAATTTATTATTGGATTCTTTAATTCAAATTATAAAAGTCTAAATATCATATATTTTTCAAGAGATGAGATGATAATAATAAAAATTTAATCTACTAAAACTATTTCTAAAGATTTTGTTGTTTTAAAAACATCTTTTGATACTAGTATTTATTTACTAACAAATTCAACAAGTGCCAAAAAGGCACTTTTTACAAGTGGTAGGTTTTTTGTTTAAATTATTTTATTAATAAAACATATTAATGGTTGTATCTAAAAGTATTTTTGTATAAATTTCTTCAGATTATAAATTAAGAAATATGGAAGATATTAAAAAATCACAAAATCATAAAATGTGAAGAAATTTTATTTTATAATAAATCAATATCGTTAAATCTTATAATTCCAATTTTAACTAGAAGTTTTTGTTTTTTTAATAGAATATTGTCACTACTTCATATTCTACCTTAAGTCTTAAATTTCTTGTTATTAAATAGTATTATGCAATATATTTTGATTTATTAAAATATATATAGCTAATGATAATTTTAAAATAAATAAATAAATCTTACAATAGTAATTTAAAAGTGACTAGTGTAAGACAAAATAAATATTCAAAGATGGATAATCTATAACTTTTAAGATGTATAATATTCTTCAAGAAGCACAATAGCCTACAAATTCTAAAAAATACTATAAAATTCTAATAGAAATAATAAAAAAAAAAAGTCTTATCAAACTATTAAAAATACAAAGATAAAGAATTAAGAAAAGCAAAAATATAAGACAAATCAAAAAAAATTTGTCAAAGACATAGATCTAAACAAAATTTTAAAAAGATAATATACTCATATAATATTAAAAAATAAATAAATAAATAAATAAAAAGAGATGGATATAAAATAAATCAAAGTAAAATAGCTATTGTCAAATATAAAAAAATTAAAGAATCTAAAATCAAGACTAAAGTATAAAAAATATATAAGTTGCTTCTAAAAAAAAATTCTTAAAAATAAGAAAATTGTAAAACAAGTTACAATAACCGTATAGTATATCTAGAAAAAAATAAAGATCTAATTTTCATCTATGAAGTTCTTTTAATATTTCTTAAAGAAGATATTATCTACTTAATATGTTTCTATTTGTTCCTACTTACTTCTAATTATTTAAATAATATTGGAATTTTAAAAATTAATCTACTGTCTTTCTAAGGACAAGTTTTATAAGAATTAGTTAAACTTTTTTATAAGTTAATAAAGTCTAAGATTTGCCAATTAATATTAGTAACAAATTTTAATCTATGTTTTGCATAAAGATCGTTGATAGGTCCCTTAAGCTATTGATAGTATTCCATACTAAGGCAATAACACCATTTAATTATTTGATTGTTGTTAAGATTTTTATTTAATATATTTATGAAATTCTAAAATGGCTTTCTTCTTTATATACTAATATCATATTTGTACAAATATACAAGATATTCTAATTTAATTGATATTTCTTTGAATCTAAGATTTCTTCTATTTTAAATTTTTGATAATTATTTATTTTTGATATATTAATTTTAATACAAGGCTCAATAAGAAATAAGTGAAATACAAGGTGTGTTAGGAACATATACTTTGAGAGTTCATATAATCTTCTAAAACATTCTAGAGGATTTTTAATTATTGAAAGTTGGTTGAAAAGCTTCATAGTTGTGAAAGTAGCTCGAGAAGCTTCATAGTTAGTAGAAGGAGCTTGAGAAGCTTCCAAGTTAATAGAAAGAACTTAAGAATCTTCTTAATTTGATAGAAGCCGCTCAAGAAGCTTCCTAGTTTGATGGAAGCTGCTTAAGAAGCTTCCTAGACATGAATATATGTTGAAATCAAGGCTGAAGAGTTCTTTAGTCTCAACAATGCATCTCTTAGAGTTCTAGCTCACCTTTCTTGCTATTATTTGTGTACTCATTTAGATAATTTAAATTCTTTCTAATTTCTTTTTAAAACCTTTTTTAATTCAAGTCTCTTCTTTTGTATTCTTATATTCTTCACAATTTGTCAAAATTGCTTTCATCTTTGATATCAAAGTTGAATCCTTCTTATTAAAAAGTGGATTATCTCTCTTCTTGAAGGTTTATTAGTGCTTTAAAGGTTATAGATTACCTTCTTTTAAACTAATATTATCTTCTTATAATTTTTTTTTTTTTTTTTTTTCTTAGAATGGTTAGAAGTCAAGATATTAGTATAATTAAGTCTTTTGAATCTAAGTTAGATGCCATCATAACCATTCTTACTATATTACCTACTAGGATTATAGAGATTGAAGAGATTGTGGCAAAACTTCATAATGATGTAATATCGGAAGTACCACAATGACTGCACCCACCTCCAACTTCTATGCTTGAGGATGTATTACTACTTATATTATGTCAAGGAAATCCACCTATTCAACAATTTAAAGAGCCTTGAGTTAGTCTTTTGGAAAAATATAATAGTATACTTTCAAAGTTCCAAAGATTTATCAATCAAATTTAATTAATAATAGTTCTATAATCTGATAGTTATTTGACAAAAGAATCAAGGATTGGATTGGTTGGTACCTTGCTTATGGGACAAGCATTATTATGGTTTGCTTCCTTGTTTGAAAAGAGATCACTAATTTTAAGCAACTTTGAAATTTTTATAAAAGGATTTGTAGAAGCATTTGGAGAGCATGACAAGGTTTATTGGGCAACAGCTAAGATCTAAGCATTGCAATAAAGGGCACATTTTCCATCAATTTATATATTCAATTTTTGACAACTAGCATGTGACATCAATTGGGACAAAGAAACCTTGATAAGTCAATTCTATTAGAAATTAAGAGAGAATGTAAAGGATTTATTATTATTTCTTTCAGAGCTACAATTGCTTAATGAAGCTATTAGCCAAGTTGTGAAATGTGACAATTGACTATCTCAACATTATCAAGATCAAAGTTCATTGGTCTTAGTAAGACAATATGTAATCCAACACACACTTGCTACATCAACAAGCAATCTAAATTCACATTCAGGAGTAGAAGATATGCAACTTGATGTAATATATCTTAAATCTTTTAGTCCACAAAAAAAGAAGCATTGGATGGAAGAAGGTTTATATTTATATTGTTATGAGGAAGGCCATAAGGCTCACAATTATCTAAAGAAACAAAATCAATACATCACCAAAACTAAGAGTGTAATCATTTAAAAAAATAAAGATATTCAGCCATAGTAGGGATTGTACGGCTAGACAATTCAACATTGCAAAATTATTCAGGTTCCTCTCTTTTTTCTCAACTTGCTTATTGCTTTATAATTCCTTTGTATTTTGGTCTTCAAAAGCTTAAGGCAATTGCCTTATTGGATTCAAGGATTTCGACTTGTTTCTTAGATGAAGCATTTGCTAAGTTTCATAAAATTCCTCTAGTATAGAAGTCCAAATCTATTTATATAGAAATAATAGATGGATGACCTTTATCCTTTGGTAGTATCATCCATAAAACAATGCCTATAGAAGTATTATTTAAAGAGCATAGCAACCAAATTGTATTCAATGTTATTAGGATTTCTTCAAATCTTGTTATTCTTGGACTTTCTTGGTTGAAAAAGTATAATCCATCTATAGATTGGAGGTTACAAAGAATGATATTTTTAATAAAAATCCTTATAAGATAACTTTGTAAAAAATTACAAGTTGGTAAGCTTTTATTTATTGGAGCAAGGATCTTTATAAGATTAGTCAAAGAAAGTACACCATTTGTTATTTATGCGACTCCAACTAAAGAATATATGGCTTCATCGATAAGTATTCTAAAGCAGTATAGTAAATTTTAAGATGTTTTTCAGAAGAAAAATGATGATATATTATTAGAGCATTGAACATATAATTATACCATAGATCTTTAAAAAATAATACAACCACTTTTTGGCCCAATTTATAACCTTTTTCAAAACAAGCTTTTAATGTTGAAAGATTATATTGATGAAAACCTTGCAAAGAACTTCATTAAGCATTCAAAGTCTCTAATAGATGCATCTATACTCTTTGTGAAGAAAAAAGATGGTTCTTTGCATATGTACATTGATTATTAGAAATTAAATAAGATAATTATAAAAAATCATTATCTATTATTATTAATCTCAAAACTTTTAAAACAACTTGATCAAGCCAAGATCTTTACTAAAATAGATCTTTGTAGAGCATACAACTTAGTACGGATCAAAGAGGGAGACAAATAGAAGATCATATTTTAGATAAGGTATAGATATTTTGAATAAAATATTATGTCTTTTGGATTAATAAATATATCTATTAGCTTTCAGTATTTAATGAATGAAATCTTTTAAGAGCATCTAAATAAGTTTTTGGTGATCTATCTTAATGATATCTTGATCTATTCAAAAAATCTGGAAGAACATGAAGAGCATATAAAATTGGTATTATAAAAGCTACAAGATACAAATTTCTATGCCAAGCTAGAGAAATGTGTATTTCATCAATTAAAGATTGAATTTTTGGAATACATCATATCTACCAAAGGTTTGATGATGGATTCTAAGAAGGTGGAGGCAATTATATAATAGACCATTCCAAAGATTGTAAGAGATATATAATGCTTTCTTGGATTTATTAACTTCTATCGGATCTTTATCAAAAATTATTCTCAAGTTATTGTCCCTTTTATATGATTGACATACAAAGATAAATTGGAATGAGGGCCTTAAACAGAGAAGGCATTCCAAGATTTCAAGACAATATTTACCACAGCTCCAATCTTGTGTCATGGATACAAATTATAGACTTGAAGTCTAAACAAGAAATTCAAGAAGAACTGGCAAGAACTAGATTAATCATATGAATATAAAAACAACACCAGAGAGGTGAGCTAGAGCTCTAAGAGATGTGTTGTTGAGACTGAAGAACTCTTCAGCCTCGACTCCAATATATACTCTTACCTAGGAAGCTTCTCAAATAGCTTCCTCCAATTAGGGAGCTTCTCAAGCAACTTCCACCAACTAGGAAGTTTCTCAAACAGCTTCTACCAACTAGGGAGCTTCTCAAGTAACTTCTACTAACTAAGAAGCTTCTCAAGCAACTTCTACCAACTAGGAAGATATTAGAAGGCTCTGGAAGGTTCTAGAGAGTTCTAGAAAACTTCTAGAATGTTCTAAAAGGTTCTAAGAAGTATGTCCTTGACATCACCACCTCCTTTAGTTTTGAGGTCTCCAAGAAGCCATTTGAGATGTATACTCACAAACGTAGGAAATCAAAAATTTGTCGCATAGTCTCTGCAATATATTCCAGTTGTCGTTCACGAGGCAGATGATTCATGGGTCCTTATAGCCACCAATAATGACCAATACCTTCCACTTGAGACCATGTTTGAATTTCTGTATCTTCATTGTGGAAACGACCTGAAAATATAGCTTCGCCACTACTTGCATGAGTTGGTTCAACTTCAAAGATAATTACAAGTGACTTGCTGCTTGATATTCTTCGACGTTTTTTTGGCTCTTCTAATTCTTGAGGTCGATGTCGTGAGCTACTCGGTTGAGATGGTACCACTAGTACAATATCTACATTCTCACTAGCCATATCTAAATACACCTTGATATTAGATATCTTGATACTACGAAATACAACAAGTTATGTTTTGATAAGACCTGGATCCCTTTTCTATTCATTTCTCCAGGGAAGGCTTCATCTTCATGCTTCGTTAATGACCAGCTTTTGGTTTATTAAGATATCGTCGCTCTAATGGAATTTCATACCTTTTGAGCATTGCAAAAGATGATTCCCGATAAGACTCTAACAGAGAAACATGAAAGACAAGGTGTACCTTCATAGCAGCTGGTAACTCTAAGCGGTATGCCTAAGGATTGATCTGCTTCTGGATAAGAAATGGTCCCAATCTCCGGTAGTCCAACTTATCACATGGCCGCTTGGTCTTGATATTCCGTCAAAGCAGCCATATTTTATCTCCAATCTTGAAATTAGGTGCTTAATTTCGAAATTTATCCGCAGATGCTTTGTAAGACTCTTGGGCAATTTGCAATTGAAGCTTCAATGTGGTTTAAAGCTCCGATAGCTGTTGTACCAATCTTTCAGCTGCTGGGTTGTTATTCACTGACGGACTCAATAGATCAAGCTTTGGATGGTACCCATACTTCGAAAAGAATGGTGTTTTTTGAGTCGACGCATGAATGGTGTTGTTATATGCAAACTTGACTAGCGATAGATATGCAGTCCAATCATCTTGTTGATAGCTGATGCTGCATCGTAAATACTGTTCAAAAACTTGATTCACCCATTCCGTTTGGCCGTCCGTTTGAGGATGGAATGCCGAAGAAAGCTTGATGTCCACCTTCAATATTTTAAAAAAAGATCTCCAAAACTTTGATACAAATTGGATTCCTTGATCTGACACGATATCATCTGATAGACCATGATATCGATACACATTATCAAGAAAGAGCCTTGTTGTATCTTTTCTTGACGATGTCTTCTTGCAAGGGATAAAATGTGCCATCTTTGTAAGTCGATCCACCACAACAAAGATATTGTCAAATGAATTCGATGGCAGCAGATCTGTAATGAAGTCCATGGAAATTGAAGACCATGGACGACACGGAATGGACAATGGCTGTAGAAGTCCATAAGGGCGATGTCGAGGGTTCTTGGATCTTGAACAAATATCACAAGAAAGGACAAAATCCTTCACATCCTTCCACATTTGGGGCCACCAAAAATCTTGGGAAATGAGTTCCAAGGTCTTGTTGAATCCGAAATGTCCCGCAGTTAGAAAGTCATGACGAGATTGAAGGACTCAAAGTTGTGCTGGCCCTTATGGGATATATAGCCGCTCCTCAAAGTATAAGAGATCTCCTTCAACCTTGAACTTGTCATCATTGATACGCTGCTTAATATCAAGGACTATTGAATCTTCAATGGTCGCAGCACGTACCTGGTTGAGGAAGTCAGCATCAATTGGCACCACAGCAGTACAAATCCTGAATTGCTCTGGCTTTAATAATGTCGTACACTGTTGATCAAGCGCTACTTCTCCAATCTTCGACGCAAGATATGATCTTTTTGATAAGGCATCGGATAGTCTTTGCTGCTTTCTAGGCCAATAAGTAATAACAAAGTCAAATCTAGATAGCGACATATTCCATCGAGCTTGACGACAGTTTAGAATCCAAGCAGACATGAAATATTCTAGATTCTTGTGATCCGTATATATGAACACCAAATGCGCAGCTCCTTTGAAGAAGTGATGCCACTCTTGGAAAGAATTAATTATAGCAAGGAGTTCTTTATCATGAATCTCGTAGTTGATCTAAGCCACAGAAAACTTCCGTGAATAGAATGCAACCAGATGAAGCTTATTGTCGATGCCCATCTGTGAAAGTACGGCTCCTAAAGCAAAATCCGAAGCATCGATTTCCAAATAGAGGTCCCCATTCCAGCTTATCCTTACATGTTAATCGAGTGAATGGAGCAGCAACTTGAGAATAATTCTTGATGAAGATCCGATAGAAGTTAGTAAAGCCGAGAAAATATTGTATGTCTCTAACCATCTTTGGAACTTTCCAAGACACAATTGCTTCCACCTTCTTGGGATCCATCTTCAAGCCTTTCGTAGTCGCAACAAATCCTAAAAACTCCATCTCAATTTGGTGAAATAAGCACTTCTCCAATTTGGCGTAGAGTCCTCACTCGCATAGTTTTTCAAGTACCAAACAAATGTGCTTCTTATGCTTTTTTTCATTCTCAAAAAATATCAAGATATCATCTAGATAGATGACAACAAAATCATCTAGATATTCTCAAAAAATATCATTCATCATGTGTTGAAAAACCGTCGGAGCATTGGTAAGACCAAATGGCATGACATTATACTCAAAATGACCATACCTTGTACGAAAAGCTGTCTTCCATTCGTCTCTTTTCTTTGATTTGTACAAGGTTGTAAACTCCCCTTAGATCAATCTTTGTAAAGATCTTTGCACGTCCAAGTTGTTCCAGAAGACTAGAGATCAAAGGTAATGGATAGCAATTCTTTTTTGTCACCTTGTTGAGACCTCGATAGTCCACGCACATCCGTAGTGAGCCATCCTTCTTCTTCACAAATAAGATTGGTGTCCCAACTGGCGATTTTGAATGACAAATGAAGTTCTTGGCTAAGTTCTCATCAATGTATTTCCGCAACTGAGCCAACTCCGTTTGCGATAGATTGTAGATTGGGCCAAAAGGCGGTTGTACTCTTTCTTGCAATTCTATGGCACAATCATGTGGTCGATGTTCTGATAGCATGTCAGTATTCTTCTTTTAGAATACGTCTTGAAAATCCTTATATTGCTTTGATATTCCTACTATTGAAATCTACTCTCTACTAGTTGGAGCCGCATAAATGACCAATGGTGTGCCTTCCTTGCACGATCTTACAAACGTTCTTGCTCCAATGAACAAGGATTTTTTGGTTTGGGGTCTTCTTCCAGGCTTGTCCTCAGGTTGTTCTATGGGAAATGTTATCCTTCACAACCTCCAATCTATGGATGGATTATATTTTTCCAACCAAGAAAGACCAAAAATAATAGGATTTGACGGGGTGCTAATAATGTTGAAAATAATATAACTATTGTGGTCTTTAAACGTCACTTCTATAGGTTCTGATTCATAGGTGACACTATCAAATAATAAAGGTCGTCCATCTATTACTTCTACGTGAATAGGTTTGAATTTTTATACTAGGGGAATTTTGTGACGCTTAGCAAATTCTTAGTCTAAGAAATAAGCAGATGCTCTTGAATCTAATAAGGCTAAGGTTTTTAGTTTTTTAGGACCAAAAGACAAAAGAATTGTAAAACAACGGGTAGGTTGAGTAGAAAGAGAGGAACCTGGTTTTAATTTGTCCAGCCGCATGGTTCCTATTGTGGCTGAGCATCCTCGTTTTTCTGAACAAATGCACCTCTATTCTTGATGTTGCGTCCATTTTGCTTCTTCGGATAGTTTCTAGCTCTATGGCCTTCTCCACCGCAATAAAAACACAAACCTTTCTCCATACGCTGCTTCTTTTCTTCTAAATTAAGGGATTTGACACGTACCGCATCAATCTGCATGTCCTTTGTCTCTGCTTGTGAATTTAGGCTACTTGCTGATATAATTGCGCCATGATGACTTGTATATTGTCTGGAGCGTTGGTCTTGACGACATTGAAATAGGCAGTTATCACACTTTACAGCTTGGCTAATGGCTTTGTTGAGCGTTCGTGGATCAGGAAGAGATAACAACAAATCTTTCACGTCATCCCTTAGATCCCTATAGAATTGGCTCATTAATGCTTCTTCATTCCAATTGATGTTACATGCCAATTGCCTGAAATTCGATGTATAGACTGATGCAGAGCGAGTCTTTTGTCGTAGCGATCAAATTTTTGTTGTAGCCCACCGAGCCTTGTCATGCTCGCCAAATGCTTCTGCAAATGCCTCCAAAAAAGTCTCAAAGCTGTTCAAAATCGGTGATCTTTTTTCAAATAGAGGAGCAAATCACAATAGAGCTTGTCCCGTAAGCAAAGTTCCAACCAATCCAACGCGTGATTCCTCCGTCGGATAACGTTTGGATTGTAGAGCTGTTATTAATGTGATTTGATTGATGAAACCTCAAAATTTGGAGCATGTGCCATCAAACTTGTCTGGAAGGCTAATACGAGGTTCTTTTCATTGTGGAAGTAATGGTTCTCGTTGAACCACAGGTAAAGTTGCTTCTTCTGGTGCAGAAGCTTGAGGTTGATGAAGCCTAGATTGTGCTATTCCGGATGCTCCATCATTATGAAGTCTTGCAAAGACTCTTTCCATCATCGTAGTTCTCTGTGATAACGTAGCAAGAGCATTTATAATGGCATCTATCTTGAACTCCAAACTTTCACTCATATTAATGTCTTGACTTCCAATGATTCTAAGAGAAAGGAAGTAATTGTTTCTACAAGGAGGAAATATTGGTTTAGAAGAGGGTACTCCGCAACTTCTAAAATGCCTTAAGACCTTCAAGAAGAGGAATAATCCACTCTTTCCAAGAAGAATAAGACTCTAGTATTATGACAAAAAGATATCAATTTAGAAGAGGATAATCCGCAACTTCTAAAATACTAGTGTACCTTCAAGAAGAGGGGTAATCCACACTCCAACAAGAAGGAACTAGCTCTGATATCCAAGGTGAGAGTAGTCTCGACAAACTGTCACGGACACAAATTATAGACTTGAAGTCTAAACAAGAAGTTCAAGAAGAATTGGCAGGAATTGGATTAATCAGATGAGTACAAAAATATCACCAGAGAGGTGAGCTAGAGCTCCAAGAGATGTGTTGTCAAGACTGAAGAACTCTTCAGCCTCGACTCTAATATATATTCCTACCTAGGAAGCTTTTCAAGCAGCTTCCTCCAACTAGGGAGCTTCTCAAGCAACTTCCACCAACTAGGAAGTTTCTCAAGCAGCTTCCACCAACTAGGGAGCTTCTCAAGTAACTTCTACTAACTAAGAAGATATTAGAAGGCACTGGAAGGTTCTACAGAGTTCTAGAAAATTTCTAGAATATTCTAGAAGGTTCTAACAAGTATGTCCTTGACATCTTGGTACATGTAGATTTTACAAAAGCATTCTACATGGAGACCAATACTTTGGATTTTGTACTAAGGGCCGTACTTTCACAAATGGATATAGATGATAAATTCCATCCTATTGTATTTTATTCTTAAAAGTTTTCTGCTGTTAAAATTAATTATAAAATCTACAATAAGAAATTTTTTGCTATTGTGGATTTTTTTTAAAATGATGTCATTTTTTTGAAAGAAAAATGTATCATGTGCTTATATATATAGATTACAAAAATTTAAAATATTTTATATCAACTCAGATTCTTAATTGTTGTTAAGCTTGATAAAATATGTCATTATCTCCATTTAACTTTATTATCATTTATTGACTTGAGAAGCAATAAAGATTGTCCAATATTTTATCAAAGAGATCATATCTTATACTAAGGACAAAAAAAGGTAGCGTTTCATCAATAATATGCAATTTTATTGAAGCTGGAGCAATTTCATCTTTATGCCACTATTATTAGGGATGCAAAATAGCAGATTAGCAAAGAGACAAAGAAAAGATTATAGAACTAAAATGATTTTAAGAACAAAGAACTAGATAGATAAGAACAAAGAATTAGATAATTGATAAGAACAAAGAATTAGATAATTGATAAGAACAAAAAATTAGATTGATAATCAAATTATATACAAAAAAAATTAAAATGGTTCACCAACCGCTTATATGGCAAAAGAGTCTTCTGACCCTTGTTCTTACAAATTCCTTGAAACGCAAAGATTTGACAAGATAACTAATAAACTTCAAGCAAGATCTATTCTATCTTGGAGAAAATAATTATATACAAGTGAAGGTCTTAGTGTGGCTTTTCTTCTTTTATATTAATCTTCTACCATTGATAGAAAGCATCATTTAGAAGCCAAGAGATGTTGGTGTCTATAAAAATTTTAATGGCAATTGAATCCAAGTTTTTTAGGATATTGTTGATAGAATTTGTGAACTTTATCAAGTACATTTTTAAGATTTTTTGAAGGTTCCCATATTCTTTCACTAACTCTATAGTCCTTTCAATTGATGAAATATTCCAATTGTCCATGACTTATATGTGAATCTAATATTTCATCCACTTTGTATTCAATCTTTTGATTGACTTCAACTAGGATTGGTGGTGGAAGAGTTCTTCCATCAATACTTAATTTATAATAGGTTTTTAAAAATAAGATATAGAAGACTTGATGAATGTGTATGCTACTTAATATTTCAAGATAGAAACTTATTGGATTTATTTAGTGTACAATTACAAATGATCCAAGTCTTTGATAGTCTAATTTTTATGATGGTCAATTTATTAGTATATTTTTCCGGAGTAATCAGACATGATTTCTTACCTTAAAATTTAGTTGGTTTTTGTAATGAATATTTATATAGTCTTTATATCAATCTTGAGCCATTTGTAGTTGGAATTTTAATTCTTTATGAATTATCTTTAAATAGGCAGCTTGATTTTTTGTAGTACAATTTTCCACATTTTTAATTTGGAATGGATGTACTCTGGGGTAGTATCCATAGTTTGAGAAGAATGGAGTTTGTTTTGTCAAAGAATGTTTGATGTTATTATATGCAAACTTGGTCAATGATAGGAAGTCCATTCAATCATCTTGTTGATAATTTATATTGCAATAAAGATATTGTTCTAAGATCTGATTTATTTGTTTTATTTGACCTTTGGTTTGAAGATGATAAGTTGATAAAAAATTGATCTTGACTTTCAAAAGTCGAAATAGTCCTCTCCAAAAATTTGATACAAATTATGGTCCTTAGTCTAAAATGATGTCATTTGGAAGGCCATGTATTTGATAAATATTATCAATAAAAAGCTTGGCCGTTTCTTCTCTAGAATTAATTCTTCTCTAGAATTAATTCTTCTCTAGAATTTGCATGAATGTTGTTGCATGGGATGAAATGTACCATCTTGGTAAAATAATCTACCACCACAAAAATTGAGTCTTTTCTATTAAAATTAGGAGGTCGATAATGAACTCTATGGATAACAATTACGATGAATCCTTAGAAATTGAAAGTGATTGAAAAATTCTATATGATTGGTATTTTAGAATCTTTGCTCGAATATAAATTTTGTATGATTGGATGAATTTTTTCACCAATTTCCACATTTGAAGCCACCAATAATCTCTTGATATTAATTCTAAGGTCTTATTGAAGCCAAAATGTCCAATTGTTTAAAGATCATGTCATGATTGAAGAATTTGAAGTCTTATAGGGCTTAGAGGAACATACAAGAGATCCTTGAAATACAACAATCTGTCTTCAAATTTGAAATTATTATTTTTTTTTACTAATATATTTTTTAAATATCATTGAATGCTATTCACAAATAGATTTGTCTTCATTGCTCTCTAGATTTTTGTCTTGAGAGTTGTATCTGCATAGATAGATATTGCCAATGTCTTCAACTGCAAATTGGATTCAACATAACTGATTTTTGCTAATCCAATATAATGTCTCATATTCTTGGCGCAAGATATGACCATCGAGAAAAGGTATCTGGTTTCTCTTGAAGCTTTTTTGGACAATATATAATCATAAAATCAAACTAAGATAATGATATGCTCTATTGTACTTGATGGCAGTTTAAAACTTGGGCACTCATGAAATATTCCAAATTTTTGTAATTAGTGTAGACCATAATCTTGTATTGAGTCCCTTCCAACAAATGGTGCCATTCTTCAAAAGCATCAACAATTGTCAACATTTCTTTATTGTAGATCTTGTAATTAATCTCTGCAGTTGAAAATTTTTAAGAATAAAATGCTACCGAATGAAGTTGACTATCATCACCAATTTGAAAGAATACAAATCCAAGTACAAAATCTAAATCATCCATTTTCAAAATTAATAGTTTTATTAGATCTGCATGGACAAGTATAGGAGCTAAAATGAAAGATTTTTTTAGCTTCTTGAATGCTTTTTTGGCCTTATTGTCCCAAATAAATTTTTTCTTGTTTGTAAGTCATGTTAATGGAATTATAATCTTGAAATAATCCTTGATAAAGATTCTATAAAAATTTATAAATTCTAAAAAATATTATACATCTTTGATTGATGACAATTGTTTTCACTTTCTAACAGTTTGTATTTTCTTTAAATCCATAGAAATCTCATTTTTAGAAGCAATATATTCCAAAAACTTGATTGATAGTTGATAGAAAGAGCACTTTTCAAATTTGGTATACAATCCACTTTCCTGTAGTTTCTCCAATATCATACGTACATGATGTTTATGTTTTTATTTGTTTTTAAAGAAGATCAAGATATCATCCAAGTAGATGATTACAAAGTCATTTAAGTATTTTCATAAGATGACATTCATCATATATTGAAAGATTACAAATACATTTTTAAGTCCAAATGATATAACATTGTATTTGAAATATCCATATCTTGTACAAAATATTATCTTCTATTGATCTCTTTTTTTTATCTTGACTAGGTTGTTGGCGCATCTCAAATCAATCTTTGTAAAGATCTTTGTCTATCTTAATTATTCCAATAATCTTAAGATTAACCATAGTAGATAGCAATTTTTTTTTAATTACCTTGTTTAAATCTTAATAGTCAATACACATATAGAAAGCACCATCATTCTTCTTTACAAACAAGATAGGATCTCTTGCAGGTGATTTTAAATGTCTAATGAAATTCTTAGCTAGGTTTTCATTAATATAATCTTATAAGGCTGTAAGCTCCATTTGTGAGAAATTATAAATTGGACCAAATGGAGGTTGAGCTCCATCTTATAATTCAATTACACAATCATAAGGATGGTGTTTTGATAATATGTCTACTTTTTTTTTTCAAATATGTCTTCAAGGTCATGATATTGACTAGAAATATCTTGCTTTAGTTGCTTTATTGGATCTTTTATTAGTATAGCATACAATACAAATGTAGCTCCTTCCTTTGTTACTTGTATAAATACTTTAGCTCCAAGAAATGAAATAGCACGTCATTTTTTCTTTTGATATTTGGATCTTAAAAAAATCTTTTATAAATTTTAATTAATATCAAGATTATGTAATTCAAATCAAGGGAGTCCAATGACAATAAGATTTGTTGGACATCAAATGATGTTGAAGACAATGTGTGGTACTTGATCTCCTAGTACCACCTCTAATGGTTTGGTTTCTTCAATAACATCTCTTGATACAAGGTTTCATCTATCAATGACTTCAATGGGTGCAAGATGGATCTTCTTTATAAGTACTAAATTGTATTTTGTTACAAAATCTTTATCCATAAAGCATGTTGAGGCTCTAGTATCTAAAAGAACTATAGCAAAAATCTCTTGTTTTAAGGTTCTTATATGTACATGAAGTATAAAATAGGATGTTGGATCCGAAGATAAAAAGGGACCTTTTTTTGGTACTTTAAATTTGAAGGTATCCAACTATAAGGTCTCTATTGTGGTTGGACATCTTTTTTTTTTAACCTCTCTAATTCAAATGTTATACCTTGTACCTTAAATTCTTTAGACTTGTTTGGACAATTTATTGCCTTATGATTAGGTTTTTCATAATATAGACATAAATTCTTTTGCCGACGTCTAATCTTTTTTGCTATTGTTAATGGCTTGAATTGAGCTACATCAATCTGCATGGATTTAGGATATGTTAATAGCTTCTCTGATACTCTTGAAGATATAGCAAAAATATCTTGATAGATATTGCTGAAAATTGATCGCTTCTCCTATTGTAACTCAAATAAGCAATTTTCACAAGTAATAGCTTGAGATATGAATTCTTCTAAGCTTTCAACTTTTAGCATTATGATCAATAAATTCTTTACATTATTTTTTAGGCCATAATAAAATCAAGTCATAAAAGCCTTATTATTCCAATCATAATCACAAGTAAGTTGTTAAAATTTTGTGGCATAAATCACAGCTGAATATTATTCTTATTGTAGATTTTGAATCTTTTTTTTTGCCACCCTCTCCCAATCACTATTTCCAAATGCAATAGTAAATCTTTCTATAAAAGCCTCTAAATTATATAGAATTAAAAAATTCTTTTTCAATAATAAAACAAACTATAATTGAGCACTTCTTGATAAAAAGGTGCCTACAAAAGTAACTTAAGTGAATCCATCTAGATAACAAGAAGGATATAATCATAAATAAAGCCATATTTATTGTACAAATCTTTAAAAGTTGGATGTTATTCTATCAAATTTATTAAACATACTAGCCTTTGGCTCCTTCATGACAATCCTTGAAGCTTCTAAAGAAGTTATCTGCATAGCTTGTCTATTGCTTATTTTTTTCAATTCAATAATCTCTTGTTGCAAATGTCTCGCTTAGTTTCTTTGGATATTTGCTTCATTTGCAGTTTTTTTTTTAATTACAAAGAAATGCCATTTTTTCTTGTATAGTATCCAAAAGAGCTTGAAGATTTGCAAGAATTGCCACTCTATGCTTTGTTTGTAAGTATGCACTTCCTATGACTTGATTTACTTTCATATTGACACAAAAAAAAATCAATAAGTTGTTAATGTAGTATTTTCTATATTGAAAAGGAATATTTATAAATAATTTTAATTTAAAAGAGGATAATCCGCAACCTTTAAAATGTAGTAATATATCCTAGAACACAATAGTATCTTCAAGAAGAAGGGTAATCCACTCTCTATCAAGAGATCAAAGCTCTAATATAATTACTTAGATAGTCTTACCAAACTGTCAGAAATACAAGATAGCAAGTTAACAAAGCGACAAAAAAAAGATTACAAAACTAGAATAATTTTAAGAACAAAGAACTAGAAAGACAAGAACAAAGAACTAGATAATTGATAAGAACAAGGAACTAGATTGATATCAAGAAACAAAAAAATACTTTGGATTGCTCTAAGATTTGTGTTCTCAAGACTGAGGTGTACCTTGATCTTGCTTCTTATTTATATTATAAGGTCTATATCCTATTGAACCTTCTAAAAATATCTTAAAAAAATTTAGAAGATTGAAGAAGATTTTAAAAGACTAAGATAAATTCAAAAAGATTAAAGAATATTTTAAAAGATTTTAGAAGGCTATGGGAGATTTTAAAAGATTGAAGATGGTTCTAGAAGGTTTTAGAAGACTATGAAAGATTTTAGAAGACTATGGGAGATTTTAGAAGACTATGGGAGATTCTAAAAGATTAAAGAAGGTTCTAAAAGATTTTGGAAGATTCTAAAAGACTATGAAAGATTTTAGAATATGGTGACTTGAAATATGTCTATAACAACTATTTCATCGGCACTTATTGATTTTAATTTCTTCAATGAAGTGCGTGATGTAACCATTAATAATACTTTGGTTTTTAATATTAAATATAGCCTCAATAAAAATACTGACAAGTTTAAACTTGAGAAAGACCTTCTATACTTTAAAGAACGTTCGTATATTCTAAAAGGACTAATATGACTATAAGTTCTTCAATCTTGCCATGGCTTCTCAATTGGAGGTCATTTTAGATTTAATAAGACCTTAGAAATCATTTTTCAAGATTTTTGGTGGCCTCAAATGTAAAAGACTATGAAAGACTTTGTACTTTCTTGTGACATTTGCTTAAGCTCCAAGAATTTTTGACATTGCTCTTATAGACTTTTACAATCTTTGCTTGTTCTAAGACAATTATGATCTCCTATCTCAATAGATTTTATCGTGAACCTACCACCATCCAATTCATTAGACAGCATCCTTGTGGTGGTTGAACAACTCATAAAGCTCATTCTAGTAAAGAAACGATAAGGCTCGTTTTTAATAATATATATCAATATTATGGCCTATCAGATGATATTATATCCAATCAAGGATCCATGTTCATATCTAAGTTTTGGAGATGCTTTTTTAAAATATTAAAGGTGGACATTATATTTTCTTTGACTTTCTATCCTTGAATTGATAGTCAAATAAAATAAGTTAATCAAGTTTTAAAATAATATTTATGATGTAATATTAATTATTAATAAGACAATTGGATCATATATCTATTATTAGTAAATCTTGTATATAATAATATTGTTCATACCTCAAATCAATAAACATTATTTTATTCCAACTATGGATATGTGAGACCCATCAATGGATCTTAATTAGTGGATTGGTTAAAAATATAGTCTTAAGTCATTTAATTATATAAATATTATCAATAGAAAGTCTTTTTGACTATTTAAATATTTATTAGAATTTAAAAGTATTTATAAATATAAAAATCTTATTAGAAGAAAAATTACAAAATTGGAGTCTTAATAAGTCTTTGAGGCAATTATTTTAGTTGGTTTAGTATTTTTATTTATTACTAAGTATTAAGAGTTATTTATTGAGACCAATGTCTATATTGGCCTTCTATCTATATGTATTATTCATTAAAAATCTATAAATATTATTTAGTAGGTAGAAGAAGCATGAAAAAGAAATCTCATGTCTTTTTAATTATTTTTATAAAAAAATAGGATTTTGAATTGAATTAAATTGATTTTATTATTATAAAAAATTTCCAAGGTAGAATAAAATATCTTTAGATTGATATTATCATCTTAAAAATATTATAGAGATTTTTAGAATTTATTTAGAATTTATTAAGAATTTTTAGAGCAATTTTGAAGACTTTGGTAAAAATGAGTTTTATCACCTTAGGAATCATTATGAAGAAATGGAGCAAGATTTGAAGGCTATACAAGGTTCCTAGGCTAATAGGATATTTTTGAACACCATAATGAAGTCAAAAATAAAAAATTATTAATTCTACTAGTATAAAATAGGAGGATTAGCGGCTAGTATAATCCTTATAGAAAGAAAGGTGCACAAGTCCCATGTGGGTTGTAGCACCTTGAATGTAGGTAGGACGATAAGACTAAGGCCTCGTGGCCTCTCTAGGACATCCATATATACTACTTGTGAGCCTTAATGAGGTTCAAGCTCATGATCTTTTAAACAAGCTATCCTTGAGATAAAAAATTCTCACTTAATTTTTTCATTATTTATCTCTTATCTTTGAATTATCATAACTTACTCATAATAACTTGGATTTATATATTTTTTATATCATTGGAAAGATAAAAAAAAAATTATCTATTTAAAAATATAATTTTTATTTTATTATTTTTATTTTTTATTAGATAAAAATCTAGTAAACAGACTGTGACTAGTTTTATAGTGTGCAATTACTTAATTGTATATATTTCACTTATTTTGTGTTTTTCTTCTCTTTTATTATTGTTTATTGTTTCTTATATTTTATACTATAATTTATAAGCAACTCTTAATTGAGGCCACCTTATAATTTAGATTGAGGAATAAATTTTATCCTCACAAGATACTACCTAAAGCTTAATCTATAGAATATGCTAAAAAATAATAATCGAGCAACTAAAGGATTTTCAAAGTATCTATTACAACACCAAAAAACCTTGAAGCTTTACTTATAAGCAACTCAAGATGCTTATAAGATATTTGTAGATAAATTTAGAAATCAATTGTTTATTTTTTATATTGGAAATAAAATATAGCTTCTTTGGCAGAATATCAAGACTAAGCAGCCATACAATAAGTTGGACTATTAGAAGTTAGGACCATTTTCCATCCAAAAGTAAATTAATCTAATGGCATATAATTTGGAACTACCTTCTTCTATGAAAGTACATCTAATTTTTCATATTTCTCTTTTAAAATCTTATAGAAAATCATATATTTCAAGAAGAATACAACAATCACTACCTAGTATTGAAATCAAATATCATGAAGAATATCAAATTAAAAAGGTGTTTGATTTACAATGAAGGTGGAACAAATTGGAATATCTTGTTTATTGGCATGGCTATGATATTAATGAACATATAGAGGAATTAGCCAAAAATCTTGCCAATGCACCTCAAAAGATATAAGAATTTCATTGATTCTATTTCCACAAACCTAAATATATTAAATGATAACTTCTTAGTGAAGATTGGATTTAAAGAATATCTATAAAAGGAGGAGAGTCAAACCAAAACCTTCATCAATATGTAGTCATCTTTCTAAAATAGAATAGAGTTATCAAAGAAAATTAGTTACTATGTCAAATCTTCAAGCATTGAAAAAATAAGATTCAGAAGATTCACTTATTATGCAAGCTTCAAAAAAACCACTATAATTTTCATAGCCTTCAATTGAGTAAAATAAAGATAATACATTTCAATGCCAAGTATGACCACAATTGGTGCCATTTGGAACAATATTTTTGGCCAATAGAAATAGAGACTTCTATCATCCATCTCCATTCCTACACATAGATAGCTTAGCTACCCTTCTTACACTAAAAACCCTTTCTAATCCTTCTTCTTATAAGATTTACATACTTTGTGCTTTAAGCACTAAATAAAAGAAATAAACTAAAATTTTAAGGATCACCAATGTCTAACAAAGGTGACTTAAGATATACAAAAGTTACTATCAATATAAAATCAACCTCAAAATTACTATCAAAAGAAAAAATAAGATTATATAAGCCTCAATAATAATCCTTTTAATAGATCCCTTCTAAACTAGCAATCTAATCATATCTTGTAACCAATAAAAGTCTATTGATATGGCTCTCATTTAGCTATATAGTAAATTATACATTAAATATACATGGGCTTCAAGGAGGCTGCCCGAGGATTTATTAGGGATTAGGATTTTTTTTCGAGAGGAGTCATACATTAGAGGCTAAGATCATAAGGTTTAGATTTTTGGATTTGATTTGAATGCAAATTTTGTATGATTTGCACTTTTTATAAAAAAGTTATAGGCGCTCAAAGTTAGGATATCAAAATTCTACCTACTGTCATTCTTTTAAGCATAACGCACGCTTAAGGAGAGCAATAGACAATCAGCAACTTGGGTTGAAAAGAGCACTCTTTTTATTATACTTTTTATACATAGCTTAGTAAAATCCAAGTTAAGGTGAAGGAGATATTGGGAATTGAAGTCAATGCTTATAAGCTAAGGGTAGTAAGTGACCTTGCTTAACTAGTGGTTACATTTTGAGCTATATCTTAGGCAATTTGATAGATTTTTGGCTCAAAATTTTTGGGAGTGTATATATTTATGTCACAAGACTATGTGCAAAAATTTTGTAGCATTAGAGTTTAAGATTTTTGAGATAAGAAGAAAATATTACTCAGGTGTCTATGAACTAGGGTTTTAAGCATCTGATGGGATTTCTAAGATATCAAGCGATTGGAAGTGAATTTGCTATTTATTTTTTTTGTGGTAAAGCTTAAGGTTAAAATCTACTATACCTATAAGTTTGAAGAGGATTGAACAATTGAATCAGAATATATGAATTTTTAAAGTTTGGAAAGAAAAACATCTTTTGCAGAAAAAAAATACTTTGAAGGGATTTTGTTGCAAATTTGGACTTTTGCTTATACTAAAAGGGTTTTGGAAGCCAAGATTTTATGGAGGTGTAAAAGATGGATATATAGAGCTGTGATAAAATTTTGATATATAGATGAGTTTTTAAAAGATTCCTAAGGATTTTCTACATGTCATAGAAAAATCCTATGTATAAACCTACTTATAAATAAGAGGTTTTATCTATACAATACATATTTTTATATTGTTGTGTATATTTTTTTTTCTTATTATGGACAAATAACTTATTAGAGCTTGGCCAATAAGTTATAGATAGACTCTTTATAGCCAGGTATCTAGTGTATTCCCAGATAGAAGTTCATGCCATACAACAACATTGTCGTATAACGTGGCCTTCTATCTGGAAATATAGTGGGTACCTGGCTATGGAGAGTTTATTTGAAATTTGATGGCAAAAATCCAACAGGTGGTTTGTCCTCAATAAAAAAGACAAATAATACAAAAATCTCACAAAAAAAAAGTTATGTATATAAACCCTCTTGTATTCAAGTAAGTTTGTATAAAAAGAGTTCAAATTTCCACAAAACCCTTCAAAACTTTATTCACCTATAAGGACTTATTTCTTATTAAACTTTAGAATCCAATAACTCTTGATTCAACTATTTAGTTTCTATAAAATTTAATTCAAAGTGTAGATAATCCTCTTAAGTTTTACCACAAAAAAGAATCAACTATAAATTCGTTTTTAATCATCTGATATCTCAAAATCCCTAGCAGGTACTTAAAACCCTAGCTCAGAGACACCTGAGCACTATTTTCCTTATATCTCACAAATTCAAATCTCTAATGCCACAAAAATTTTGTATATAATCTTGTAACATAAACATATACACTCTTAAAAATTTTGAGCCAAAAATCTATGAAATTTCCTAAGATATAGTTCAAAATGTAACCACTATATAAGCGGGTCACTTATTATCTTTAAGTTTGTAAGCATTGACTTCAACTTCCAATATCTCCTTCATCCTAGCTTGGATTTTATCAAACTATACATAAAAAGTTTAGCCGTAAAAGTGTTCTCTTCAACTCCAATCGCCGATCCTTGATTGCTCTCTGTATGCGTGAGTTATACCCAAAAGAGTGACAGTAGGTCCAAAATCAATACCATAACTTTGAGCACCTATAACTTCTTCATTAAAAGTGTAAATCACACAAAATTTGCACCTAAACCAGATCCAAAAACCTAAACCTTATGATCCTAGCCTTTGATGTTTGACTCCTCTTGAAAAAAAACCCTAATCTTCAATAAATCCTCGGGCAGCCTCCTTAAAGCCTAGTGAGTATGATTTTTGGCCAATTAGAATAGAGATTTCTATCATCCACCTCTATTCATCTACATAGATGGCCAAACTATCCTTTTTACACTAAAAACCCTTTTTTAACCCTTCTTCTTATAAGATTTACATACTTGGTGCTGTAAGTACCAAATAAAAGAAGTAAATAAGATCTTAAGGATCACCAATGTCTAATATAGGTTTAGACATATTCTACTAGGTAAAAGTAGCTTAAGAAGCTTTCTAGTTGGTAAAAGTAGCTTAAGAAGCTTCTTAGTTGGTACAAGTAGCTTGAGAAGCTTCATAGTTAGTAGAAAGACCTCAAGAATCTTCTATCATGGACATAAGATTTATTCTAATAATTATCTAATTAATATGATTAGATAGAAGTAGATAGAAATAAATTAATTTGATAATATTTTAGAGAAAAGCTTCCTAAAAACTTTATAGATGCAATTTTATCTTTATACATAGCTATAGGTGATTGATAGGTTAGAAACTTAGCCAACAAGTTAGCCACATGTTACAAATATTGGTAGCTTATGGAACAAGCTAAATACATGACATACACATAAGAAACTTATCTTGCAAATTTGACACATGTCTTATAAATTGGACATGTATTGAAGGTCCTATAGAATATCACTACATAGTTTTTAGGTAGATAGTATATGTAGAAATAAGAATGAAGTCTTCTTAATTCTTATCAACTTCTTTTTTGCTTTTAGTCTAATTCAAGAGTCTTTTATATTTTCTAATCTTTGGTAACAGCCATTCCAATTTCTTCTTGAATATACATACTTCTTTTTTTTTATCTTTTTTTTTTTCTTTGACATAGATTTCACTAATTTATACATCTTTTTTAGTTTGTATCCTTGACAGATTGACAAGAGTGAAGATACAATATCAAAGCTTTGTCTTTTTTTAATTAAGAATAGATTATTTCTTTCTCTTGCTAAGACATAAGCATATTAGAAGTTGTAGATTATCCACTTTTAATTTGATATTATTCCTAAAAAAAAATTCTTTATTTTTGAATATTTTATTTTATAGTGAAAGTAGACACTCTTTTCTTTCTATTTTATTATCATGGCAAAGCTTACTAAAATGAAAAGCACAATGGTATAAATACAAGAGCAAATGAGAAAATTAATGCTTGCAATGTATTAATTCAATGTACCACCACAAAGAGTAATAAGATTAGTAGGAAGTGAAGATATGGTGGTGATTGGAGCTACTTCAAGCCATACTACTTCACTTATAATGGAACACCATTCAAGCATGAAAGAACCAAAAATTAATTTATCAGAGAAATTTGATGGTACAAAATCCAAGTTTTGACAATTCATCAATCAAATATAATTGGTGATTGAAGTTCAACCTCAAACATAGAAGATAATATATTGAAAAATGAGTTTGTCTAGCTATAATAGGGACTATGCAGTTAGAATCTTATACAATTTTTAATAAAAGTCTTATTCTCTTCTCAAAATTCTCTCCTTATTTTATAATAGATATGTGTTTGGAACCTGAAAATCACAAAGCCTTTGCCTTGTTAGATTCAAGAACCTCAACTTATTTTTTGGATGAAGAGTTTATTAAAAGTTATAGAATATTTTTAATACAAAAAACTAAATCCGTACATATAGAAGTCATAGATCGTCATCTATTGTCTTCTAAAGATGTTACTTATGAAATCTTTCTTATAAATATAATAATAGATGATCATAATAGTTACATAATCTTTAATATAATTAAATCTCTCTCTAATCCAATTATTATAGGTTTATTATGACTTAAAAAGTATAATATTTCAATAGATTAGATTTCTTGTAGACTTGATTTTTCTCATAATATTGATAATAGTCTTATTAACCAACTAAAAAGTCATAAGTCTAGTATAATAAAATCTATACTTGTAGGTGCAAAAGCTTTTATGTATGTAGTAAAAAAAAAGATTACCTTTTTCTATTTATACTACACTTATTTTTTATAATGGAAAGCCTTCAAGTGGCATTTTAAGCTAATATCAAGATTATCAAGATATTTTTGAATGATAATCATGTATAGAGATTATCATTAAAAATAGATATCTTCTATTTGTAATATCTAAACTTCTTGATCAATTAAATTAAACTAAGATCTATACAAAAATAGATCTATAAAAAGCATACAACTTGGTCCGTATTAAAAAAAAGATGAATAGAAGAGTGCATTTCAAATAAAGTACACATACTTTGAATATAACGTTGTTGTATTGTAACACGTTTATGTGGTGAAAAACATAAATAATAGTGATTTTTACTTAATATTCAAATATATTACTTCAATAAGAACTTAAGATATTTAAAAAAGATTTTACAAAAGGCTGTTAGATTATTTTCTTATTTTAATAGCTAATAGATAAAAGTTAGTTATTAAATTTTTCTTCTAGATTATAGAATCTCTTTCACAGCTTTTAAAAAGCCATAAGTTAATAAAAATAGAATAAAAGAGATAAAAAATTAATATGGTTGATATTAAGATTAAATTGAGGATAGGATCAAGCTTAAAAACCCTTAAAATAAGTTAGATTGATACTCAGGGGTCAACCGTGTATGAAATAGGGTCAAAATCAGACCTCTAGCCATAAAAACGACCACCAAGGGTAGGAGGTTGAGTCATCCAGAGATCAGCAACTAGGATTAGAGAACTAGCTTCAAGTTCATTCTAAAGATATTAGGCTTGTTTTCAAAGGATTTGGGAGGACTTAACAATTACTATCTAAAATCAAGCTTATATGAGAGATTAAGTTTTTATGCAATAAAATTAAGACTAGCACTCTTAGCTATTGTGTGTAATTGAAGTGACATCTATAATTGAAAATTTGAGAATATATGGATAATTAAATGTGCTAAGATTAAATTAAAATTTGTAGCAATCTAACAATGCAATCAAGAATCATTTGATTTTTAGTACAAAGAGATATTAAAAATTGGCAGTTTAGGGTTGCTTAGGGTTTCTATGATATCTAAAGATCTATTAATTGAATCAAGGTAAAAAATTTTATAGTGTTAAAAGACTTAAAGGATAAGCTATACACCAAATTTTATTTGAAATTAATAGTTGAAGAAGGAGAAATTATCACTGGGATATATACATCAACCTTCAAGCTGGCAGCCAAGTGACATCAGTGCGGAATTTGGTTGATTTTCCACAATCTGTAAGTTGGATTGTGTTGAAAATTTCTAAGCATATAGAAGACTTATATTTGCATTTATATGCAAAGTTCATATCAAGTTGATAGTTAGATTAAAAGCTATAGCTTATTGAAGTTCATTGAATAAAGTTAGGATTTATAAAGAGAAATCTAGTTGTTAGATTGTGACAAGTAAGAAAGCAATTGGGATTTATATATGGATGAAGTTATCAAAAAGAATATTTTTAAGCACTTTATATTGACTTAAGTGCTCTTACATTGATATTCAATCATACTCTTCTTAAACAAACAAAATTTGTTAAGGATTCTTAGGTATTTGTGAATTGCAACTTCATCCTCTATAATTAGGTGCCTAGTATATTTCTAAATAAGACAATATGTAATACAACAATGTTATGTCTTTTGGACTTACAAATATAGTAGTTACTTTTCAATATCTTAAAAATGATATTTTTTTATGAATTTGTAGATAATTTTGTTATTTATTATCTAGATGACATTTTGATCTACTCTAAGAACGCAGAAAAGCATAAATTATATATTTGTTGTATGTTACAAAAACTTAGAAATAAGGGATTATATGTCATGATAAAAAGTGTGTATTTCACACTACTCTAGTTGATTTCTTAGGATACATCATTTCAAATGATGGCCTTATGATAGATCTTAAGAAAGTCCAAACAATCATGGACTAGAAGATTTCAAAGACAATAAAGAATATGCAATGTTTTTTGGGATTTTCCAATTACTACCAAATCTTCATCAAGAACTTTTTTTTAAATTATAGCTCCACTTACATGATTAACTTATAAGGAAAAACTTGAATAGAATAAAGAAGCAAAAATATTATTTGAAGGTTTAAAGACATCTTTTATTTCTGTACCAATCTTATATTGCATCAATTTTTTTAAGGTATTTTTTATAGAAATAGACACATCAAACTTTGCCTTAGATATGATATTGTTGCAAATGAAAGCAGATAATAAACTCCACCTAATAATTTTTCATTTTAAGAAATTTTCAACAATAGAGATTAACTACAAAATCCATGATAAAAGACTTCATGCGATTATGGATTTTTTTCAAGAATGATATTATTACTTAGAAGGTGCTTTTAGTCTAATCATTAAAGAATTTGCACAATCATATGATATTTGTTCAAGATTAAAAATTCCTTATCATCAATCTTACGGACATTTTCAACTATTATCTATAACAAAATAACTTTGGTCTTCTGTTTCTATAGATTTTATCATGGATCTTCCAAATTCAAGTTTATATGATTCTATATTTGTGATTGTAGATTATTTCACCAAGATGGCATATTTTATATCATGGAAAAAATCTATCACAAGTGAAAAAATAGCTAAATTCTTTCTTAATAATATCTATTGTTATCATGGATTATCAAAGGATATTATATTAAATAGAGGGACACAATTTGTATCAAGATTTTAAATAATTCTTTTCAAAATATTGAAGGTGGACATAAAACTATCTTTAACTTTCCACCCTCAAATTAATGGATAAATGGAATAGGTAAATCAAGCTTTGAAGCAATATTTGAAATGTACCATCAACTATCATCAAAATGATTGGACAACTCTTTTGCCATTGGCAAATTTTGCTTAGAATAATTTGATACATTCTTCTACTCAACAAATTTTATTTTTTGCCAATTATGGTTATCATCTATAATTTGATATTTTTGACTTTTCAAAAGGTGATAATCTTGTGAAAAAAGATTTAGCAAATCAATTGTCAGAGCTACATGCAATAATGAAGGCACATTTAAAGAGAGCTCAAGAACGACAAAAGATCAATACAGATGTCTATTACAAGAAACAACCTCAATTATACATAGGCAATTAGGTATGGTTACTTTGTCATAATATTAAGACTATTTGTCCTTAAAACAAGTTGGATTATCATAGGCTTGGACCATTTTTAATTTATAAATAAATTAATTCAGTTGCTTATCAATTACATCTACCAAAATCTATGAATGTCCATCTTATATTCCACATACCATTGCTTGAGTAATATAAGATAGTAGATATATAAGAAAGAAGACAAATGCCACCACCTCCTATAAAAGTAGATAACAATAAAGAATTTGATGTGGAAGAGGTTTTAGATTCAAGACAGCGTCAAAATCGATTGAAAAATCTTGTACATTGGCACAGATATAATATTAACAAATGTACATAGAACCATCCAAAAATCTAGCAAATGCATCAACAAAAGTCAATATGTTTTATCAACAACATCCATCAAAATCAAGACAAAGAATCAAAAAATCTTTGCTATAAAGCAAAGTAAGTTCAACGTGTTTGATATCACGGCCTTGGAAGAGACTCTCGATGTTTGATGATACTTTTAGAGATAAAAACTACTCCTAATGATATTTCAAATATTTTCTTTGAAGGAAGCAATCAAGGCCTCAACAATAATCAAATATCAAGGTGGTCTTTCTGCTTTGGTATGGGACACTATCAATGGTTGAGAGGACCTATTAATTACCTTCAAAGAAAACAAAGATTTGAATATATAATAAATATAATTTGGCGATTTTTGGACTTCTTCAATATGTAATCACTACTCCTCGTAGAATTCATCCCTAGAAAGGGGAGTAATGTCATGAATATAAGATTTATTCTAATAATTATCTTATAAGTATGGATAGATAAAAATAGATAAAAATATATAAAAATAGATAGAAATAAATGAATTTGATGATATTTTAGAGAGAAGCTTCTTAGAAACTTTATAGATGCGGTTTCATCTTTATACATGGCTATAGGTGATTGATAGGTTAGAAACTTGGCCAACAAGTTAGCCACATGTCACTCATATTGATAGCTTATGGAACAAACTAAGTACTTTGTGCACATATAAGAAACTTATCTTGCAAGTTTGACACATGTCTTATAAAATAAACATGTATTGGAGGTCCTATAGAACATCACCACATAGCATTTAGATAGATAGTATATATAAAAACAAGAATGAAGTTTTTTTCACTCTTATCAATTCTTTTTTGCTTCTAGTGTAGTTAAGAGTCTTTTGTATTTTCTAATCTTTAGCAACAACCATTCTAATTTCTTCTTGAATATATATATATATATATATATATATATATATATATATATATATATATATATATATATATATATTCTTATTTCTATTTTGTCATTTTTCTTTGATATAGGTTTCACTAATTTATACATTTTTTTTAGTTCTTATCCTTGATGGCTTCCAAGTTAATAGAAAGAGCTTGAGAAACTTTCAAGTTGGTAGAAAGACCTCGAGAAGCTTCCAAATTAGTAGAAAGAGCTCAAGAACCTTTCTAGTTTGATCAAAGTTGCTCAAGAAGCTTCTTAGATATGAGTATGTATTGGAATCAAGACTGAAGAGTTCTTTAGACTCGACAATACATCTCTTGGAATTCTAACTCATCTTTCTTAGTGTTGTTTGTATATTCATCTAGATAATTTAAATTCTTGTCAATTTCTTCTTAAAACCTTTTTCAATTCAAGTTTCTTGTTTTGTATTCTCATGTCTTTGACAAGGTGAATTTTCATTGATTGTGGTAATTATAATTAACATGTAATTAGATTAATTTAATTTTAAATAATTAATAATCCAATTTTTTGATAATTTAATATATTACATGATCAAATAGTTTTTATATTACAACAAAGTAGTCATGTCATATCACAAACTTTGAATAAAAGTTCTTTTTTATGAATATTTGTATTTTTTTTTTTAATTCTTCTTAAACTTCCTTTACTTGAATCTTTATTGTTATATGAAATTCTATTATTTTACTTGTTAAATCTTTTATTACTAAATTTTTAAATTTTTAAAAGCTAATAATATTAAATTATAAGTAATAACTATAATTAGTAAAAAGTGGTATTTATTAAATAGAAAAATGTATCATATTATTATATCAAAAGTTTTATTAATAATAACAGAGTTTTTCAATTATTTTGGTAATAATTAATAATACATCACAAATATAGCTCTAATATTTAATTTATATATTTTACTTATCTATCAACTTAAAAATTAAAATTAAAAAAAAACTTAATATTAAATTTGAATAATATGATATCAATAAATGTTATCAAAAAAATAATTTAGTTGTTTCTTTACTAGTAATAGTTATTGTATAAGATATAAAATGTACATTTTTATTAAAAAAAACTACTATTACAAAATTAAAGTAATAAGAATCTTAGATTTAAAGATCTATTATAAAATATATTAAAATAAATAAAAATAATTATTTTAGAATAGATAGGAATTGCACAAGTTCATAAGATTAATGACATGAAGTATTTGCTTGAAAATACATGTCACAAGATTGAAAAATGCTTTAACAACTTTTTACAATTGAGGCCATGAAAAATTTCTAGTAATAAGGTCCAGAGTTTTGTTGTATCTAAAATATCTTGCTATAGAGAAATCATGTTGCATTTGAAGTATACATAATTGTATCTAATCTTTTGGAGTGTATAAATGATATTTATAATTGAAAATATTTTATTTAAAATTAGATTTAATAGAATCATCATAAAAGTTGCTTTTAATATTTAAAATAAGAATTAGTGATATTTTTAATAAATTTTATTTAAATTAAATTAAATTAAATTAAATTAATTAAAATTAATTTTATTACTTAAAGATGCAATTTCTTTAATTTCAAATGGACAATCCATTGTTGATTATGTTCAATATCTCTCTCATTTGGTACAAGATAAAAATATTCAAACAAGGCATCAAACCAATCTTATTATTTTCTAAGATAATGTGTTATATTAAATATAAATCTTAAAATTGATATATTCTAACATGCTTAGAAATAATTTAAGATATAAATTTATATAAAATACATAAGGTTCTTGTGATTAGTATAAATTAAAATTAAATTAAAAATACTAATAATGCTATTCTTTAAATTAATTTAAAATAATAAAAACTTTATTTGTAATAGATCTTATAATTAGAATGATTATAGAAAATTTTCTTAAATAAAAAATAATAAGATGAAGAATATTAGTTGTATTCATTTATAATAAAATTACACCTAATGCAAGGTTTAATGCATTTGATTCTATAAAAAAAATGGCTTAAAAAATTTTGAATAATATAAAATAGAAGCTTAAGTCAAAAAAAATTAAATCTTAAACTATTATTTTTTTATTTTGATTTCATTCAAATTTTTCTTTGAAAGTTAATTTTGTAAGTAGAGCAAAAATTTAAGAGAAATTCTTGATAAACATTTGATAATAGATTATAAATCCTAAAAAATATTAAACATTGCATATAATTTTAAAAATTAGGAAGTTCATAAGAATATATATTTTTTTAGAATTCATTTTTAAATTTTTATTTAACATGATATATTTGTAAAAAATTATACTTAAATTGTGTGACATATATATTATTCTATCTTAGCAATATTGTAAAGATTGTTGCTTGTTTAGAAAAGTACTAGACTCTTGGTTGTAGAAGTTTTTATAAATTTAAATGTGAATAGATTTTTAATTATTGATGCTACTAATCTTAAATCCTAATCTCATTCAAATCACAAATTCTAATTTTAATTCTAAACTCTATGAAATCCTAAATCCTAAAACCTTATCAAAACTTAAATCAATAATATTATAAAATTTTAAAATCTAAAATTTCATCAAATCTTAAATCCTAAATCCTAAGAAAATCTTAAGCAAATTCTAACTATATCTTAAATTCTAATGAATAAACTTCAATGAGTATCAGCTCTTAATTGGACAATTGAATTTGCTTTAAAATTTCTACACTATTAGCTTTATAAGCCATCTATATACTTATTGCTTTTAAAAATATCTAACATAAAAATTAATAAATATTATAATAAATCTCTATTTATAAACCTTAGTTGTCTACTTAGAATTTAATAAAGAACTTCAATATTTAAATCTTGTAATTCAACTATTAACTTTTATTTAAACTTAATTTATGGCTTATTTGTCAAATTTTATATCAATTCCTTAAATTTTTATTTTATCTAATATTCAAATCTTTAGATATCTAAAAACTAAATAACAACCTTAATTTGTCAAATTTCTATACCCTTTTGTATTTGTGATCAAATATATTTTAATTGCACTAAAAAAATAATATAAAAATTATAGATTTTTATTTCTTTCTTGTATATCTATATACTTACAAGAATCCAACTATACAATAGATCAAGCTTAGATTTTCAAAAATCTACCCAAAAAACATACTAACCTTTATTGCCTTTAAAATTATATAGCTTGTAAAACTTTAAATTTTATTATCTTATTAAATGCTCTATCTAAATTACAACCTTGCAAATATTACATTCTTAAAATATTCTTAAAGCAAACTTTTTAATTTCACCCTTTGATCTCCAAAAAGAGCCTTTATTTACCTCAAGTCCTTATTTTATTATCTTAAGGTCTAATTTTGGCCTTGTCTTACAAATGGCTATCTCCCAAGTATTGATCTTATCATATTTATGATAATTTTTATAAGAACCTACTCTCAATTTTTTCCAAGATGTAATTTTATTGGTTCTTTTATATATTCTACTACATTTTGATCTATTCATTCTCTTATTAAGGTGATGAAAGCTTTTTTAATATAAAAGTTAGTATAGAATATAAATTTTGTAGGCAAGCTCAATCTATTAAATATAAATGCCTAAATATATATATATATATATATATATATATATATATATATATATATATATATATTATCTTTATGCTTGAATTCTTTTTATATACTTTGGTCTTTATCAACTCCTTCACCTAGCAAGTGTGTTATAATATAATTGCATACATATTTATATATCTAAGGTTTTATAATACAAGTTAAATATATTTTTCTTATTCTTCTATGTTCTTGAAAAGGATAAAAATATTATCTAAATTATATACAAAAAAATCATTAAGAAATTTATAAAAAAATATCATTTATCAAATTCTAAAGAATAATTAAAATGTTTATAAGTTAAAAAGGTATAGTGTTATATTAAAAAATGCCTTATCAAGTTTAAAATGTAATCTTTTATTTGTACTTTTTTTTAATATTTATTATATTATAGATTTTTTATAGATCTATTTTAATATAGATCTTAGTTTTATTTAATTGATCTAAAATTATCAATATTAAAGATAAAGAATAAAAATATTATTTTTAATTCATTGAATCTATAATAAATTATACATATTTGTGTAAATGTATATTTTTTTCTTTATAAAGATAATTGGTGTATTTACAAGAAATTTTGAATATTAAATAAAAAAAATTATAAGATTTATTAATATATCCTATTATAACAAATAATTTTTTTTGCAATAAGTTATAAATTGATTCATATGGTAGTTAATCTCTTTCGTTAAGATTAATTGCACAATCATGAGATTGATATATTGGCAATACATCAGTAATTTTTTTAAATACATTTTAGTATTATTTATATTATTTCAACACTTCATTGCAACTTCTATTTGGATAAAGACTTGGTGTTGCATAAATGACAAATGGATCCATTTTTTATATAGCTTATATAAAATTCTAATTCTAATAAATAGAAGTTTTATTTTTCTAGACATAAGATATATTTATTGTTTTGATATTTTCTTAGATAAGTCAAGAAGAAATTTAAGACCATAAAATATCCAATTTATCTATAGATTATATTTTTTTAGCCACAATAAATCTAAAATAATGAGACTAGTTATAAATTTTATAATATTAAATATTATTAGATTTTTATAATCTTTAAAAATTACTTCTACTAATAAGATTAATAGATTTAATAAGTGATATTTCTTAAAGATAAAGGTTATCTATCTATGATTTCAACATGTATAAGTTTGATTTTTTGTATACACAATATTTTATAATACTTGGCAAATTTTTCATTAGAAAAACAAGTAGAAGCAAAAGAATCTAACAAAGAAAAAGTAGAAACTATAGGATTTTTAAATCTTAAATAAAGTTGTACAAAGAAATAAGTAAAGTATTTAAAAGATAATATAAGTCTTTCACAAAATAATGTTGTATAAGAATCCAATTATATAGATCCTAATGTTACTAGACAAATTTTTTTTTTACTACATTATCATATTTTTGAATTATATATCTTGTTTTGTGATTTTTCTTTTTTCAAGATAATATTGAGCATTATATTTTGATTCTCCACAATATAAACAAAATCCTTCTTATTGGCATTGAATTTTTTCTAATATTATAAAAAGTTTAAAATATATAACATCAATTTGCATATCTTCTATGTTTGGCTATACATCTTGAAAAATAAGAATATTTTTTGAAAAAATATAAAAGCATTGAGATGCCATTATATGATTTTTTCTTATCAAAATTTTAAAAATCAATTGTTGCATTTGACAACAAAATCAATTTTTTTACTCAATATTAAAGATTAGAAAATTAATCAATAATTTTTATGAAAAATTGATTAATAAGTGAAATATTATCCTATTTAATATTAATTGATAGTTTTTAAATTTTTTATACATGTATTATTACAAATCAATTTTTTTGTTATAAAACTCAAGATTTGTTAGTTGATGTATATATTATATTTTTTTTCTATAAAAATATCAAAATGTGACCAAAAATATAATTAAATTATCTAATATAGGATTTTATTTTTCTAAAAATGATAAGAATAAAAAAAAAGAACAAACCTATTGGATAAAATTTTAACAAGTCTGGCTTGAGATGCATGAGTTAGATAACTAAGAATAAAAATCTTTTGATGTTTTCTAAAAGATTTTTGAGATTTTTAAAATCAATAAAAAGTTATTCAAGATTTTAAAAGATTCTTAATTGTTTTAGAACTTTTTACAAGGTGCTTAATATATATCAATAAAACTTACTTGAAGTTTATAAATCTTATAAAATTAATGAATAACATTATCTCTTTAAGTTCACCATTTAAATAAGTTGAGATAATATTTAATTAATTTAGAATCTAATTAAACTCAATATTATTAGAATAAAATATATATATATATATATATATATATATATATATATATATTTATACACATATTTTATAATCAATTTTATTTATAAATATTATATTTTTTTAATAATTTTAATTCTATAATTATTATTATATATATATATATATATATATAAATTTAATATTTTTTTTAGAATTATCAATAAAAGAAATAGTATTAATATTAAAAATATATAGTATAAAGAAACTTGAAAATTATTAATATATCCAAATTTAAAAGATATTTAAATTTTAAATTTTAAAGCATCAACATTAAATATATATTCAATATTTTTTCTATAATATCTTTTTTTAAATTCAATAACATCTACTAAAACTATATATTCTTTTAAGTTTGCTTATGAATTTTTTATATAATTAGGTTCTATATTCGATTTACTGTGAAAATTCAATCTAAATTCTTTGAAAAAAGTAAAATTTTATAAAATTTTATATAATTATATTTCTTCTAATTTTATTTAATTATTTAATTTTTAATTATTATTTTTAATATCATAAAAACTTATTAAAAAAATTCAAGATATGTAAAAATTAAAATCAAGATATAGCTAATAGTAATTGATTTAGGAATAAAAAAATCTAATTTCTTTTATAATATTAAAATAATATAAAAGTAATTAATACATAATATTACATATAATATCAAAAATAAAAGAAAAAAATAATTTACAAAATTTATTATAGGTTTTTTAAAAAGCATAGTACAAAAAAATTATTATTTGATTCAATAAATAGAATTTTTTTTCTTATCCAAAAAAAATTTAGCTAAATAAATCTTGTAATGTCTATTTTAACTTATTTAATATATTTAATATTATTATATAATTTACATATTTCTTCAATATCTTCTTTAATATATTTTTTTATTTTTTAATAATTTTATGTATATTTGTAAGGATAATAATGCATTTAATAAATTTAGCTAAAAAAGCTAACTAAATTTTTGACTTAAAAATTATATTTTATTTGATATATATATATATATATATATATATCTTCTGTTATATCTTATAAGAACTTAAAAATTTTATTCTTGGATTTTAAAAAAAAAAACTATACTTGTATAATATAAAATTTATCAATTTAAACAACCATCTTTTTTCTACTAAAAGTATTAATTGTTATATGCCAATTATGAATTTGAAAAAATCAAAGAATAATTTTTTACAAAGAATTTGTATTATGCAATCTTTATATGTTTGTACTTTCTTTCTTATATATAATTTTTGAACTTATAAAGAATTGCAATAATTCAAAACATTAAATTATATATAAAAAATTTATAAAACAATTGATAGTTTTATTAATTTAATAAAAAAACTAGTTAAAATCTATAAATTTCTTCTACCATGTTAGGCATGTGAAAGGTCTTAATATTTAGTTTTCAACAAACAAGAAAAATTATAAACAAAAAAAAATTAATTGATTTTATTTTTATCCTAGATGAATATATTTAAATTTCTAGAATATGTAATTATTAATAATGTGATTATTATTAGCAATATATATTTTTAATTTAGAATTATTTTTAAAATCTTTATATATATATATATATATATATATATATATGTGTGTGTGTGTGTGTGTGTGTGTGTATGTGTGTGTGTGTACATGTGTGTGTTGGTTTGTATGCTTTTAAATTATAAATTAGATCTTGCATTAATTATATGATTTTAAATTTTTAAAATCATATTCTTTCAAATTGATAAGCTTATTTTTATTCAAGTTTTGTGTTCTTTTTTATATTTTATAAAAAAAATTACAATGCATTCTTCATAGAAATATAAAAAAAAATTAGAATATTAGATTATATTTAAACTATATTATAAGTTTTTTAAAAATATCACAATAATATCTATATTAAGGATATAAATCTAAAAAAAATTAAAAAGAAAATATACATATTTATAAGACTAAAAAAAGACTAAAAAAGACTAAATATATATATATTATATAAATAGAAGATACTAGAATAGTTATTATTAAATATAAAAAAATTAAAAAGTCATATCAAGACTAAAATAAAATTAAAGTATTAACAAGACTAAATGTAATTTTAGTCTTACCTCCATATATACTAGTTAAAAAGAAAGTCATGTAGAAGTTTTTTAAATCCACAAAACTTGTAGGCTAAGTATCCAAGTTATAAGATGCTTCTACAATAGTTTTTTTAAAATAGAAAACTTTTAAGAGAGGTTACTATAGCTATGTGGAATATTTAAGAACATATATAGATATAATCTATAATTAAAAAACTTATTTAATATTTCTTAAAAAATATATTATTTATCTAATATATTTTTATATATTTTTATTTAATTAATATTGTTTATAATTTTTCTTATAAATGTGTATATTTTCTTTTTAATTTTTTTTAAGTGTAGATATTTATTATGATTTATATTAGTAAATTTTATATTTTTCTTTAATTAAATATTTTAAAATTTAAAATAAATAAATCATAGAATTCAAATACATTTACAATCTTTATTTAATCCACTTCTACCACATTGCTTGATTTTTCCACTACAAACAATATATATATAGTAATTTTCTTAAAATAGACTTCCTATATTAATCAAAGCATTGGATATACCTTGTTTTGTATTCAAAAAAGAAAAGAATTGACTTCCTACATCACAAGAGAATTCCTACCTTAAATAACTTTTACCTCTTTGAAGAAAGAGAACGAGGGTAGAACCTGACAAGGTAAAAGACAACTTGATACAAGTAAAGGCGCTTCTAGGGGTCACTAGTAAAGGGCTGCCTATGAACTAACAAACAGACATGGCAAGAGTAACTTTCTGCAGAAAAGGAGTGCAGACATACAACTACGAAGGAGAAGCTAGGAAGTCTATCTGGGCACATAGCACAAGCATTGCTTTTGCCTTTGGCAGAGGTCAGTCTCTCCTTGAGGAATTCGTTTGCCATTGGGTGTTGCATCTGCACTAGATTTGGTGGTAGCTGCGATTTCGGAGGCATGAACTTTTAAACCAATTCTGTGGTTGTCATAGTCTGGAGGTGCAGACAATGTGAACTTTCAACGTCCGCTGGCATGGTGGTTGCTAATCTCACCAGTTTGTTATCGTAGCATGTTCTTATGGTTGAACCAAGAGATTCGGAAGTTTTAATCAAGAGTGAGCTCCAGCCCCTGATGCTCCACTCACCCTTGTCTACACACGTTGTCTGACGGCACTCTTTAGGAGATTGGCGATGATGCGCACTTGTTGTCGGTGACGGATTTTCAATCGCAGAGAATTTATCGCTGTGATCCCCCGTTAGGATACTGGTGAGTTGCAGTGAAGGCTGCCGAGGCAAGAAGAAATTAGTAGAATGAATTTCACGAACTTCATCACATTCATGGTGAACACTGCCAAAAGAAACAGAAATGATGACGCACAACTCATGCTCCAGTCGTACAGGGTATTGATTCAAGGACACCATTTTGGCGTATACAAAAGTGATTTTTAGACTGCACAATGACTGAATTATCGAGATATTTTACCATGCAATCTCGGTATCATCAGATGCACACCCGCAAGCTTCTGAACAAGTCATCAAATAACTGCAGCCTTCTACCCACATTTCTCTGTAAAGAGTTGAAAGCTACGACCTACATGATGTGAACATTAGTTGTGTTGAGGAAGGGACCACACGAAAACACCAGACCTGTGAAGTTGCACTCTAACCGACAAGAGACACATGGTGGGGCATGGCAATATCATCACCATCACTAGAACAGACCAGATGTGCAGTGAAGACAACAGATAACCAGACTGAATGCATACGTGAAGAGTAAGACAGCAAAGAACAGTGCTTAATGTATAAAAGACGGATATTTACAAAAAGATTCATATAACTTCATCCAACCTACTCTGTGGGTACATCATACAGCTTGACAAGAAAAATTTGTCATTGAACGGGTTGATAAGCCCACTGCCTTGCGTGAGCGCTATCGGCATGTAAGTGGCAATGTGCCACCCCAACAAACCCGATCCGTTTTCGCTATGGAGGAAAGACAATGCCCTTTACATGCCTCATGAGGGCGTGGGGTGACAGGCATCTGCAGAAAATCCCCAGCCCCTAAACCAGAAAATAGAAAGAATGCAACATGTGCTGAGCAACTTTCTTATATGATACATCTGGAACACCCAACAGCCTAACGAACAAAATCCAAGGCTAAGACACTGTCTACAAAAAGATGGGTATTCGGGAAAAGGTGTGGGGAATGAAGAAAAGGAAAACGTTATGTACATTGATAGCTCTCTTGCTGCGCAATGATAATTTCACAGTGACTGTAATGTTGTCCAGTTGCTCCATCAACGGTCACCAAGCTCGTTTCAGAATCAAGATTCACATTCGTTATGAGTCCTCCAGACTGTACCTTCTTCGGTGAAAACAGACCCTCCTCCAATTGTACCTCGTCAATATCCATTGGCACAATCCTGTTGCTCGTCTTAACCATCAGCTGTAATCCCTCATTCCTAGGCAACCTCGGTCCTGCCAGAAGCCGTGCTCTCTTAGCTTCATCCTCCCAGTCAGTGCGTAGGACAACAAACGAAATTGAGGCAGCGCACGCGATTTGTGCTGCCAGAAGTCCATACCAAAGTCCCCCAAACCCTATTCTGAACCAAAAGGCTAACGCCACTGCAACGGGTGTTCCAACTAAATAAAACGAACCCAAGTTGATGCTCGCCCCCGTCCAAGGCCTGGCACTACCACGGAGAACACCAACACCAGTCGTTTGGGGACAATTGCCAAGTTCACAAAGACCTATCAGAGGTAACATTGCTGCGGTCAAAGCCAACACATTTTCATCTTTTGTGAAGACGTGACCCCATATACCTCGCAGTGCGGTGGTCCATGTTAAACTGACCACAGCGACAATAAGAGCACAGCTGAGGGCCACGAATGTGGCTATCCTTGCACGTGCAGGATTTCCCGCTCCAAGCTCTTTTCCCACTCGGGTAGATACTGAAGAACTCAAAGCCTGAGGAAATGTGTACATCAATGCGGTGGTCTGTATGATCACCCCCGTTGTTGCAACAGCCACCTGTGGGTTTGGCAAATATCCTGCTAGCAGCGTCACAATCTCGTACCACCACCACTCCAGACAGACCGCCAAGCAACTAGGCAGAGCGAGGGTCAGTATTGGCCCCCAACCTCGCAAACATTCGGTGGACCACGGGACCCATCTGCCTTTCAACACACCTGAATACTTCAAATACCCTAAATTGAAGAAAACCATGTTGAAGTTGGTGCATACGACAGCAATTGCAACTCCAGGCACACCGAGATCCAGAATGAAAACGAGGAGAATGTTGAGAGGAACATGCAATACCACCGCCAGCGCTGAGCACCAAAACATTGGAGCAGCAAGCCCTACGGACTTCAAGTAGATCTTAAGTGGATGCATGATGCTATTCGCCAGCAAATCCGGAATGGTAAAGAAGCAGTACAAGCTTGCCATCGCGGTGATTTCAGGATCCTGACGAAGCGCCAAGAGTATACTTTCTAGATTATACCATAGCAAACTGATCGGAAGGCATGCCGAAAGGAGAATTAGGATAGTCCTCTGAAGCGCAAGCCCAATCAGGTGGTAGTTTTCGGATCCGATACCTTGACTACATATTGGATCCATCCCTGCTGCGAGACCAGATAGCACTGAGTAGCCTGTAATGTTCGTGAAGCCTAGTGAGAGAGCACCTCCTGCGAGCTGCAAGCCGCCTAATCTGCCTAAGCACAACACAGATACCATGGCCCGAACGTAAAGCACACAATTCAAGGCTGCCAGCGGGCCTGCAATTTCAAGCAACTTCTTCAATTCTTCAAAAATCTGCATCCAAGACCAGGATCGCTTAGCAAGCGCTCAACACATTTTAAAATCATATTGTGTAATACTAATGTCTAAAAATCTGTTACAACTGAACGATCGATAAAAATGTACAAATACCCTCAACCAGAATCGAAATTCGTGTGAGAACATGACCACAGTTGCTAAACCCTGATACCAAAGATTCTGTTAACCCCATATATTCTTCGGATTAGTACCTCAAACTCAAGAATTTCAATAAGTTTCACATCTTGCACTAACCTCATATTTTACACGTAGATAGGCTTAAACGAATCAAACTGACTTCCATTGCTAGTAACAACAATTGGTGTTTCAATACGAGAAGCCACGTCGACCATTAAATTTCAGAGCTTTACTTCTAAATATAGCTCTGGTTTCGAAGCACATGCTGGACTCGATAAGATAAAGATTTCGACCTCTACTTATCATAGGATCCTCACAAGCCTATATAGGTATGCTTCACATGTGACCGGTATGGGCTATATTTCAATGGGCTAACCACCCATTACGCAATCCTCACTACACTGGTCACCAATGTTCCCATGTCTACTAAATTAGTAATTCAACTCAACAAATCGAAAATACTGTAACCCTCAAAGTTTAAAAGATATTTTGTGATGTACTACAATTGCAATGCCTGTCAATCTTGACTCCGAATTCCTGAACAATGAACAAATCAGAAGAAACATGTGATGCAATCCTTGGATTCATCTGGGCCGTCGACAAGGTACTAATTTAAAAAGACACTGCTGTCCATGAAACAAGGTTAAAAGGATGCAGCACTTCAGGGACAAAGACATGGCACATTCCTTTGCAGGAGAAATCATTACGAGAGTGATTAAAAAACTCTTGGTTGTCTGCAAAGAGACAAACCCTAAGGCTGACATCAAAGTGGAATGAAAGGAATCTAGCTTAGGCATTACCGTACAAATGCCTCAGCGTGCGGATTTCAAGATGAATTGATGAAAGCCTAGCTTATCCGCAAGCTAACACTAGTTCCATAGCCCTGATAGAGCTGTGAATATCGAATAACGAAAGAGGTAGCTGTTGGTCCTCACCCGACCTGGCAGCTAGCATCCTTTGCAGCTTCAACAAAATATGGTCTAGAAGGAAAATCAGTTGTAGCAGGAACAATCTACAAATACTGTACGGGCTGATGCTTCCTGTTATACTGATCTTTTGGCTACAGGAGAGAGTCACTCAGAGTTCCTTCCTTTCCTTTCCTTTCCTTCCAGGAGGATAATCCCCAATATGAGGGAGCAGGATTCTTGCAATGAAATAACTTCGTTTGGGTTAGAGGAAGAAAGAAAGCAAAAGGTCTAGCGTGTTCTTCTAGAAGGCTCATACTCCAAAATTGTCTACAGATCCCGACGAGAGTGAAGAAATCAGTGCGATTCGGATAGATATGAGGGAAGACGCCAAACCTGATAAGGTGAGGGACATTGTTGTAGAGGGTTTTCTTTGCATAGAGAAATTTCCGATTCATCGTCTGAAGAAGGCGGCGCCTTCGAGTGGACATGAAACAAAGGAATCGATTCATGAAAGTGATCACTGTCCGACTCATCGTCCGAAGACGGTACGGCTCTCTCCCTGTCAAATTTCATTGGAATACGCATACTTGAATCCATTAATAAAAATCCGGGTTTCTCGCCTACAAAGCTCTCCAATTCATCGTCGGAAGTTGGCAGTGCCACTAATTGGACCTGTAATAAAGACTCCGATTCCCTGAAGTCACTGTCCGATTCATCATCCGAAGACTGTACAGCACCCTCCGTGTGAAATTGCACAGGATAACCCATACATGAACAATTTATTAACAACCCAGTTGATTGCTTCTACCAAGCCCACGCTCGCATCAAGGATCTCACGTCTCTGAATGAACGAAAACTTCGTAGACCACCCGCAAGAATCACGACACAAGACACCGCTACCTGCCAATATGGAGAAGAGGACGATTACCCCTAGAGGGAGCAGATAAAGAAGTGAAGCTATCAAAGTTGGCAGTCACGCTCAGATGCGGCAGCAGAAGCTTCCCGAACACTTCATGAGAGTCCTCCCAAACTCCGTCTTCACAACTATGTGTGGATAGTTGTTCCAAATTTGGAACAGGTTTGGTAGCTGTACGAGTCTACAACAAGCGACACAAGATAGAAGGGGAATAACTCAAGTCGGACTAATCAGAGAAAAAAAGATGGGGATACAGATGTGACTGAATCTGTACTAAGACACTCAAGTAGACACTGACAGGAGCGAGTAGACAAGCCCAAAATGGACACAACTAGACGTTGTCCACAACTTGCTCACTGCTTCAAGAAGGTCCACAAAGATGCGCCTATTACTCAACAATCAAGAAGAAGGAACTCAGAGCGCTACTGCCTCACTACATCAGCAACTGCGCTTGTATATATTTCCCATCAAGAATCAGAAGATTCAATCAATCGTGGACTGATCACTGCGCCATAAACCTCTCGCAAGCCCCTACTACACCAACCACGCTTTATTCTGCAGTAACCCAGTCCCCGAACCTCCTCGACCTAACCAACCAACGCAACCGCCCCAATGCCCTTTACCCCAAACTTCAAAAAACTAGCTCACTTGTGCTCAGTCACGTCTCTCTCTCTTTTTCTCTCTCTCTCTCTCTCTCTCTCTCTCTCTCTCAGCCAGAATGAAGAGCAGGGAGGGAGTAAATAATAACATCACAGCCAGGCAAGGGGTTAGAAGAAGAGGAAGGAGGAGAAGAAAAGCTTGAGGTGGTGACCATGAGGAGTGTTTGAGAAGCAAGCAACTTGGGGAGTGACCCAAGTTAGGCTAGAAGTGAATGGGAAAAGAAGAAAAGAGGCTGAAGCTGCGAGCGAACGTTGAAGGTGGTGGTCTTTCTCTCGCTCTCCCTCTCGGTCGCTCCTGTGCTCTCATCAGCAGCCACGCACTGCGCAGACCCGCAAGCTTTGCTCGTCCCCAGTAGTAACCACTGGCCCCCACTCGAGTCGCGCACGCTATTTCTACTCCATTCCCCCGCAGCCTCACCATCACTCTCCGGTTGCTACAGTCTCACCCTTGGAATCTAACATCCTCTCCTCCAAAAGTGACTACGAACCTCGGCAACATTACACCACCAAATAACCCAGAATACCCAAACAAAAACCAAAAACAAAAAAACAAGACATGAATCAAGCGTCGCAGGGGAAGGCGAAACTAGATTCATCCTATTTTTTTACATCAATCCCCTTTCCAAGGTGGAATTATCGTCTTCAGTCAGTTGGAATCCAAATGTGGATTCCACGAGAGGGCCCGCGGCACGGCTCTCGCACGAACCTCCCCCCTCTCTTCTTCTCATTTTTTTATTACTTTGTGTTCCGGATGATTGAACTGGGAAGGTGGGCGCCCTCGCGTCACGCTCTAGACGCCTTCGCCCTGCGATGTGGACTCACCTCACTTCACTGACTTCCCTCTTATTCTTTACAAATGCACACTGTGCGCTCTTCTCCGCTTGTCTTTTCATCCCTTCCACGACACAAAACAACACGACCTCTCCTCCACCAGAATAAATATATATATATTTTCCCCCCTTCACAAAAAACACACACTCACTAGTATTATTAACATGATTATTATTAATATTATTATTGTCATTATATTATTATTCTATCATATCCCAAAAGGGAGCAGGCAGGCAAGCAGGCAGGAAGAGCAGTTTGGGAGGAAGGCAATTCGCGGTCCCGACTCTTGCCCAGCAATCAGAACCAGCAACACCAGATCCCATTCTGCCTGGGAAGTGAAAAGCGGGTCTCCCCCCTGTAGCACGGGTCACGACGACGAGGAGGAGCTAATATTCTTACCGCTGGTTTGCTATACACCCTACAAGGCGGCAACCCTTCATCCTACCCCCTCCCCCTTCCCGCCGCTTTCTGTCCCTTACATTTCCCTCCATCCGTGCTGGATGGCGCGGCCTTGGGGTCCTGAATCCCATGACCGCGGAAGCATGCCAGTGTGGAACTTGGAAGGTGGGCTGACTGCTTCATTTTCACACTAGACTGGGACTAGAATATAGCTTCCCCCCAGCCCCCCCAGCCCCTCACAGTGTGCCCCAACTTGGGATTTGATGAGAACCCAAAAGAACATGATCCCATCTTTGTCAACACAATTTTAATCGTCACCTACCACGTGGTAATGCCAGACCTATGCCACTTGACATGACCTCACCACATGAGGGCAATATATTCTGTAGTCGAGGGGCTTGGATGAGTTGACAAGGTTTTTTGTGATCCCACATGGGTAGCACCCATTCCTCTTCAATCTCCCATTGGTAGAGTTGAGTCCCATGGAATTTCTCTCTAGCTCCCCTGTCTTCCATGATGTAAGTTTTCTCTTACATGATTTGACTTGAATTTTGAAGACCCTCCACAAGCATTGACCAATTTGGATTGGTAACTGTAAATGTCTTTTCAAAGGTTCAAAAAATGACTACAACAAATTTGTAAACTTTCTCCTTTGAAAAGCCTTGTTTTGCAAGATATGTTCAGAATTTTGACAACAACTACAGATATTAAGATTTGACCACAGATCTTTATCAACTTTGAGATTGGGTTTTAGGATGCTTTGAATATGCTCTTAAATAGTTCATGTGAATAGAAAGGACTGATGATTATGCAATGGATTTTATTACATGTCAGTCTCGCAATCCACCAAAGTTTCCCAAAAGCATTCAAAATAACATAAAAAAACAAAGTAAAACAGAAATTAGCAAATAAAGCTCTTTTTCTCTCTCCTCCTTTTTGCTATCTATACATGTTGATTGGAACCCTGATCCCATTCTCTTCATTTGTTACTTGTTGAGAGCATGACTTTTTCCTTTTTTATTTCTTTCTCTTTGTTTTTTATAATTTCCACAAATCCAAAACAGGGCTCTCTAACTTTAGTGTGGTTTGGACAATCATTTTTCTCATGTCCCTATTGCAAAGGTAATGCCAGCTTCTCTAATCCTGTTGGGGGACACTTTACATGTTGATTCCTGTGCCTTGAAAATGGTGATGATGAAAATCATCCATGATCACAAGATGGAATAGTGCAAAGTCTAATTAAAAAGTCCCATGAAATGGATCAAAAAGCTCTTTTACCAAAACGTGCTGTGTGTACCCACACACAGTTGATCCTTTATGATCATTAATCTTTGTTGTGTATTACATGGATATAGATCATCAATAGTAGTTCACATGCAATGATTTATACTTTTATACTTTTATACTACTTTTGAAGCAACTGAAGTAAACAAAACATTATCTATGTTCTGTAAACAATGTACTTCCTTCATGCAAAATAACTGCCAATCTAATTGAACCAGGGGATGGTGCCATCTCTCTACAACATCCTTTGTTTTTCCATAAATGCCAGTATTCTCCATGTTCATTTTCAAAGTGGTTCAAGTTTATAGATGTTGGGGCTTAGATCGTGTTTATTGAATTGGATCCAAAAATAACATCAATTTGTGAAGAAATTCCTTTATTTTATTTTCCTCTTGTAATTGTGTAGGAATGATGGAATTGTTCATATGAACATGCAAACTACATGGTGGTAAAAAATATGTTGATGATTCTTGTCTTCCAAGGCATGTGTTCTGTGAATATCAAATAAATGAGTAAATAAGAGTAATTGGAAACCATACAAAATTTTTTTTTAAATAAAAAAAAGAGGAATTTGAGCAACACATGTCAATCTTGAACCAATTTAAGGATAGGCTTTTGTATAGTGTGTGGGAATCAAATACTACCAATATTTGATTTTTTATTTAAAACACACATATGCACCCCAAATTAAAAGGCCATGTTAAGGTTGACTAAGCCAAGAATCTAAGAATATATTTATTTTATTATGAACAAATAAATTGGCCACAATTTTTTTTCTACTTCTTCAGCATTCATAGGATTTGATAAGCAAAGTCTTTTCAAATGTTATGAATTACACATTCACAACTCATAGGACATTACAATATATACACATATACATACACACTAAAGACCCATTCTCAAGATAATAGGCTAACCATTGACTCCCCATGCTAATGATGATGATAAACTGTTTTTGTTACTAATTTTCACTGTTATTGTTGTTTAGCTTTCTTTGGTTCCATGAATTTTATTCATTATTATTGGGATTTAAAAATTTTAAAAACAAAAAACAAACAAACAAACAAACAAACAAAACAGAAAAGAACAACTACTACTCTAAAACCACCACTACTAGTGCTATTGTCATCTTCAAGCATAATAATGGTGGTAGATACTTCCAAGTCACAACTGCCCACAGCAGCTTTGCCCTGCCTACAGATGAAAATAAATCTGAAAGAAAGAAAAACCATGTCAGCATTTCTCTACGGCCAACGATTTTGTGGTGCACATCGACCCATTCATCCATCCATCCATCCCTTAGTTTCCAGTCTCATGTGAAAAGGATAGCAAGTGTCAAAGGAATTTCTGAGTGGAAGACTCTGGAGCAGATTCAATCAATTTGAAGTCTTGACAGATTAGAGTAATAAACCCTCCTTGCAGGCATTCCAAATATTTGAACTAAAGCTTCCAGCAGATACTCTAAAAATACTACCCACTTAGAAGGGAAATAGAGAAAGTAAACAAAAGTGAACTTTTTCCTCCTTTCCTTCCTGTTTGTTTGATTATTTCCTTTGCAATATATATATATATATATATATATATATCTGTATGTGTGTGTGTACCTTCAAACTTGATGATTCATAGCATTTATATGCAAGCTATTCCTTATTACTTGTAAAATTTTAAATTTAGCACTGAATAGTGACTTTCCATACTCTAAACACATAAAAATATATATCCTTAAAAATAAATACTACTATTTAATTTCTAATAGGAGTCAAGTTTTAGAAATAATTATTGGTTATCTTTCATTTTTTTATTATAGAAATTAAAACTAAACTTTGCTGGAAATTTTTTGTAATTATTTCTTTCAAAAATTATTTGCACAAATATAAGCTTTAGCTATGTGATTGATAGCTTATATCCAGGTGTTATTGTTTTTATTTCTTTAGTGATCATCAAACATATGCAGATGAACTTAAAGTGAGATGAATACTCAAGAATCATTTTAAGTATCCTAACAAATGTGCATGTAAAAAAATCAATAATTGCAATATAATTACTAAAATGCAATGTATCAGAATGGGATAACGTGTTTGCACTTGCATTAAAGAAAATAAACACTAAAGTGTTTGTAAAAATTGGTTCTACATGTGATATGTGGTTTGTTGTTATCTTAAAATATAGGAAATTTGAAATATAAATTTTATATCAAATATGTCATGGTGTGTGCAACTTCAATATAAACTGTAGCATAAAATAAAAATGAAAATATTGACTGTAAACATTTAATCCACAACAGCTTAAAATTGCATGTTGCTGTACAAATCTATCACATAATATAATCCATAACATAATCAAATCCCTTTTTTCTTCAACCTTAGCCAAAGCGTCCCACATGGATTAAATTTTTTTTATTAATAACTTTAATTATTTTTCTTAAAGCAAGTATATATTGTTGTAAGTAATAAGAATCTTTGCGCTCTGAGAGAGATATATTATTATAAAAAATATGATATTAAAAGTATATTTAATAATCATATTTAAGAAGCGTATGAAAACTATTATTTGTGTGTGTGTGTATATATATATACATATATGACACGAAAGGGCAGCAATAGAGGGTGGAGAAGGCAGCCTTAAGGAATGCAACGCAAACTAATCCACAACACGCATTTCAAGGTCTCGGTCCCATGGCCGCGACCCCTGGAGTGGGCTTGAGTCTCCTCCAGCTGTAGGTGGGCCGGTATAGGGGAATATTTGGAAGAGAGAGAAAGAGAGAAAGAGAGTGAGAGAGAGATCTATCCTTTTTCACACCGCATGAATGAGAACAAAATTTCGGAGGGGAGGTGTGTTCGCAGCTGGCTACACATGCACCACACTTCTTCGACGAAAGAGGAAAACCAAAAATGACGATGCTGGATTGCGAGCATTGCATCCCCCCTCCTCCTACTCCTCCGCCGCAGCAGCGTTTTGTTAACCATGGTGCGTCTGCCCACAACAGGGTAACGCCGTTTCTATTTGGGTGGTCCAAGTTCCAACTTACCGAAGTCAGGCTTCTTCTGCGCGCAAGGAGGGGGGGGGAGAGAGAGAAAGAGAGAGAGGTTTCTTAGATTCCATTACCCCGTGCTGGAATCATTGGATGCCACACTGTCGTTACCCTTCTTTCACTGCTCTGAATTCCCCCTATCTAGGAGCGAAAGTCACGGCAGATCGGATGAAGTTGACGTTGGTGCTGCCTCAGTCGAGAAACCGCCCATGCTCACAGAAGCTCGAAGCAGCGTGACGGAGTGGTCCGAGACCGACGAAGGATCCTGTGTATACGTACATATATATATATATATATATATATATATTCTCAGACAATATACATATATATATATATATATATATATATATTCCCAGACAACATACATATACATATACATATATATGTTCATATATATATATATATATATATATATATTCTCTGCAGAAGGCTGCGGAGAGAATACACGTTGCCTGCAATCTTCTATCTCACGCTGACAAGCACCCCCCCCCGTGTTTCTTTTTTTTTTTTTCTTTTTTTTTTTCTCAAATTGTGCTTCCAACAATAGCTCCGCTGTAAGTGTGAAATTGGAAGCTTAAATTTGGCGTCCCCCCTCGGTTCCCGGGGGAGTGACTTCCTGAATTTTTCTGGTTCTAAAGGGAGGAGATCCGAGCTTGAAAACAGGCAAATTCATCTCTTCCATCCGTTTTGGACACAGCTGCAAACCTTGTGAACGACATGTAGCAACTCCAGCGCAACTTCAGTGAAACAGAGTCAGCTATTCTAAGACAAAAAGCATTTCTGTACACATGCACTCAAACTCTTTCCACAGTTTTTGTGCTATGGTCATGATCAGCTTGATTGGGTCTAATTAGCACCTGCTGCGCTACTCTCCCTGGTCAGGCTTGCGAAATCCACATTTGGATGATTGTTTTATCATTTTTCAGCACTGACGAGGAATAATTTAGGATCCTCGGTGGGGCCATTTAGGGTTTTCGTATTGCTCTGATGGTTTTCTATTCTGGTACATTCTGCTATCACCCACATGTGTGTGAAATATTTTACTTTTTATCCTTTTGAAAACACTTGAGTCCCTCAATTGTACCGTGTCCCTTGAGTGAACCAACCATAATTGGTTTTTTATTTTTCCAATCTGGCCGTCATCATATGGCTCCCACGAATCCAAATCACATGAAACTGATGAATTAGAATATTAGCCCTACCTATTGTGTGTGTGTGTGTGTGTGTGTGGGTAGAGTGGCCACACTCCAGCTTGTCAAAAAAATCTGAAATTAAGGTCCACTCACTCAGTATCAGTGTCAGGGCATTTGCTATTGTTATCAGTTCTCATTGTTTTTAAAAGCTTACTCATGAAGCAAACTGGATAACACAGGCTCTCAGGCTTTTTGTCTTGTCAGCTTAACATGGGGATAGAGCATGATTAAGCTATGGGCAGGCTTGCCCATGGCAATGATTAGAAGCTTCTGAGAGTTTCTCTCCTGGTGGGTTCCAGGCCCCTAGCCTAGCTGTGTGGACCCTGGTGTGACTTGCAGCCCCTAAACCCTAATTGTTTTCCCAATGCCCTGCATGTGAGTTTGTGGGTGGGATTTTCAAAGCAAGGACCTCATGTCTCTATGCTCATGTCACTTGAATCTTTCAGGTTTGGAAAAACCCATGCCACATTTGGATGATTGTTTTATCATTTTTGGAAAGGAATGTAAGCTGCAAGTTGAAGACAATTAGCAAGCATAAACATATGGCATCAGATATTCATTTGACAATTAGGTGTTATGTGTAGTAGTTATTATGTTTTATTTTATCTTATTTTATTTTTCCATTCTTTCATGTTATCTTTTTGAAAGTAAGCTGATACAGTTCACAATATGCTTTTATACAACTGTTTTGGAGTATATAGCATTATCAAATAGGGGTTGTTTGTATTGGCTGCATCTCAAATTGCTCTTGAAAAATAGTAAACAAAGGAATCATTATTTTTATTTCTATTTTTTTTTAAAGTCAACAACCCAAATGTATTTTTGCTTTTTTTATTGCTTTTAACAAGCACATCACACAAAATTATTTAATTTTTGCATGCAAGCATTGTGCAAGTGCACCAAATATTATCTTAAAAAGATATTATGATTTAAAAAACCAAAATAAACATCCCGAAATTTCCATACATTTCGTATAAACCATGTTATTTTTCTTGAGTTAAAATGGGCCATTGACTAATCACATTCGAGTATCTTTGACAACACTGGATATGTAAACGAGGAGTCCGTCCTCGTATTACCAAAGGTGCCCCTAATCCCGTGCGTGACAAACGGCAGTATGGGGGGGACTCGGGGGAGCGCTGCTGACTGATTTGGCGGGAACCAAGGGCAATGGGGCCGGGGTTGGCGACACGTGGACCAAGACCAAGGACATAAATAGGGCGAGGTAAGTCGCGCGGGAATCATTCGTGTTGGGATTAAGGAAACCCAAACCGTGCTCGTGGTGGTCCAACTGCCTGCCTGCCCTCCGTATAGCCCCGATCCCGAGGGGCCGAAATTGCCCAACTTAGACCATATTTTATTAGGATCCTCCTTGTTTTCGGATTCGAAGAATAAGACCAACCAGAACAAGACGACGACGACGACGACGACGCAGAGCAGCAGCAGAATCAGCAGCTGCTGAAGAAGCCCGGGAGACGAACCTCACATTGCAATCTGTCTCCTTCTCCTTCATGATCCAATGAGTAGCTTCATTCATCAAGGGTTTCTTTCTATTCTATTCTCGTACCCTCGCACCAATGACTCTAACCATATGCTATCGCATGGTTCCTTCAACCACCCCTTGCCCCTTTGCTGAACATTTGGCCTCTTTGACAACAGACTACTTCCTGCTCTGATTAGAAAAGAAATTGGCTGTTCCCGACGAGGAGCGGAGCGGAGCAGTGGCTTGGGTTGAGGAGGTTGAGCAATGACGCTCTAATGTTGAGGTCAAGGGTTGGTGTTCTATGTGGTTAGCAAGAGGGGACACCATTGGAAAGAAATTGAGCTGGGAGAGGAGAGGAGGGGGGCTGAGGATTCTGGAGAGTTTGTCGCAGATGAGAGGGGAGGGAATCAATGCCCCCCCCAGTGCTGCGGTGGTGAGGGAGGGGGGCCCAGGGTGGAGATAGAAGGAAGCTGGATGGATTCTTGATTCGAAGCAACGAGACACACAAGAGCTCCGTCTCCTCGGTTCCCACCCTGGCTCATTGTGCTATGATCTTCATGACATCCTCCTCCTCTTTCTTTCTTTCTTTCTTCTTTCTTTATGTCTTTCTTTACATACAATTTCTTTGTCTTTTCGAATGACCTCATTTCTGTCTTTTACTTTTCTTTCACCTCCTCGCCTTTTCTCTTTCCTTCCGTCGATCTTTCATTCCTTCTTTCCTAGTTACTTCATTTTTTCATTTTCTTTAATAATATTATATCAACAACATGATATTGAAGAATGTTTTCCTCGTTTTAATTCAAAATTTTATCCTGAGATTTTACAATAAAAAATGGAAACAATTTATGAAGAAAAAATTAATGGTGCACATGTCTGGTTTTATAAAGACAATTAATTCAGATTTGTGTGTATGTTGTTTGTGTTTGTTATTTATTTATTTATTTATAAAGAAATTGTGAGCTACTTAAAAAAAGAAAAACTATAATTTAAATCATCATACTATTGGCAGTTAGTTTTATAATTTCAGTCAAAATTTCAATAATACGTATTTATAAAAAAATTATAATGAATTTTTTATCAATCAATCACAACTTACATTTGAAAATGTGTATTATGCTAAAACAAAAAAAAAAAAAAAAAAAAAACTGCATATATATCTTCTTTCAATTTCCAATGTTCACATTGTCTTAAATATTGACTTTAAACAAGTTTCTTTGTTTTAATAAATAAAACTAATATTTGTGTTTACAGGTTGATTAAAATGGTATCATATCTTACTTCGTGCAATAACAAAGTACTCAAATAAAAATAATCATGTGAAATATAAAAATAAATAAAAAATAAAAATATCCAAAGAGAATTTTTTGAAAATATATATTTGATAATGTAATTATAATCAACTAGAAAATCAACCCACAATTTGGTTTCAAAATACATATAAATATTTTTAGAATTGAAATTCAACCTTTCAATAAATCATAACTTACCAAACAAAACACATATACATACATGTGTGCTCAAATATTGTTATTATTTAATAAATTAGTGTGTGTGTGTTTGTTTTGTTTTGTTTTTCTGAATCCCATCTTCTTCTTTGGCTTCTCTTTCTTTCTTTCTTTCTTTTCTGATGTTGGCTTGTTTGTTTTATTATGTTTTATGTTTTGTTTCATTTTTTTTTATTGGGGGGGGGGGGATATGGATGGGGTGTGGCAGATCCATGAAGATGGAGCCCAAGTTGACAACAAAGGCTGAGGCCTGTGTTTGCTGTCATTAGCAAGCCCACTTGCTCTGGCAATCAATTTTAGATGACATAAAATATTAAAAATAAATTATTATAAAAATGAAAATTTAATTTAATTTCTGTGGAGAAGCAAGGCAGCATTGAAAGGTGGCTGGAAGTTAAGGTGCCTTGTGCAGACAAAAGGGAACCTCAGATGTGAGTCAAAAGACATGTGCAATAATACAAGATAATATCTGTTTGAAATAACAATAATAATAACAATGGAATGTCCATGTCTTTTTTAAAAACTCAGTTTTCCAAAAGTTCATAAAAGGAAAAAAGGAAACCAAACACTTCAAAAGTTTTTAGAGAATAAAGTTAACCTTTTGCTCTAAAACTTCACTAATAATAACATTGGATTTTAGGATATCATGTTTTCACATGCATACTGAACAAAAAAAATTATAAATAATAAATAAAAAAATAGATTATGTGTTTTTTCATTTATTGTATTCAAGAGGAATATAAATATTAAACATTAAATATTAGCACCATCATGAAGTATGCTTGCTTTTGTTTTGTCTATAAGTTTATTATTATTGTTATTAATTTAGTTCTACTCCTACCTTCCAATACCTCTTTATAAATTTATCATTAATAATTAAATTCTTCCCCTACCTTCCAATACACTCTTTAGAAAGAGAGAGTATCTATAGTTGGATATACTCATGGAGATATTTGGGGAGGGGGAGAAGATGATTAAGATCAAAGTCAATTCTAGTGTTCTGAAAATAAGTGAGTATGCATGTTTATATATATATATATATATACATAATACAAAATTTAAAAAATATATATATATATATATATATATATATGTTTCTGAATTTTAGTTTTGAAATTCATGCAATACCTCTAGCTCAGCAACATAATGTATACTTGAAAACAAACAAATAAATAAGTAAAAAAGTTAAGTAATTAGAGGGGTGGGGGAGAGCATAGGGGGATGAATAGACAGATGCATGGAGATCTGTCTGTGGAGAAGAGAAATGAACATGTCTGCAAAGGACGGTTAGTAATGTTGGGAAAAGGGTGACCAACTGACCAGGTTTTAAAACAACCAACAAACAATGCTAACAAACTAAGAAACAGACTAACAAACCAACAAACAAACTTCTACTCCTCCTCCTCCTCCTCCTCTTCCAACTACTACTCCTCCAACTACTCCTCCAACTACCCGCTATAGTTAAATGCCCCAAGAACAAGGAACATTCCCTTTGCTATCACATGCAGGCAGGAACACAGTAGAACCATGGAGAAAGCCCACCCCCTGCCTTCTCCATGCCAGACACTCTCACCCTATCTTAAAAGAAAAAAAAAATAAAAATAAGAAGAAGAGAGTATATACATATAAATGTGAAAAATAAAAATGATGCAAACCAAAGACAGATTGGAATTCACTGCCTGTCAAATCCACTTGGAGGGCTTGGCTGCTTGCTTACCTGAAAACCCTGCAAAACCCAAAACCCTGAAACCCAAGGCAGTGCTCATCTGTTTGGTCCCTCTGAACTACTCTGAAATTCTTCAACAAGTTCTTTCTCTCTTATATACATATATATATATATATATATATTATAGAAGGGAAGACTTTTTGAAGCATGAAAAGTTTGTTTTGTGCTTCTTTCTCAAAGTCCATGTAGGGAGCTATAAAATAAAAAAGTGGGGTTTATGCATTTGAAGTGCTTTCCATGTACAACATTGTCACTTTCTAGGGAGTGGGCAAAACACATGTGATTTAGGATACTCATTGTCTCATTTGATTCAACACAAAGGTGCCTAAACCCTAAAGCACTCCTTCAAAGATGCTGTGCATGTCTGCCCCATGGGAATTGAATGAATTCTGCTTTCATTGTGCTTAACATGAACTTGAAATTCCTTCAATAAGGATATTATAAGCACCACTGTTATATTATATTTTATTTGTACATATTAGTTGCTTGTCATGTTATCAACATGTTCTCAGTATAGTGGATTTGGATTAATGACCTCTTTGAAGATTCCAGCCGTTTAAAGGACACTACATGCTATTGGACACTGAACATTAGCATTATTAAAACTATTTAAAGATACCTTTCTATCAAAAATATAAATCCTGTAATTCGACTGATGTGAGTTTGGAAGTTGTGGTTTAAAATTTTGTGTTGAGGGCAAGAGGTCTATGAAGAAGAATATGAAGAAAAAATTGAAAAAAATGGCAAGGTTGTTGCTTGCACAACAACAATTGCTTTAAACATTTGTTCACCTTATGCTATTGCTAATTTGTAGGTTCATTTTTGATAGGTAAGAGTTGTTTAACTAACAGCACTTTTATGTTACTTAGAAGTCAATTTCTATTTGAAGGAAAAAAAATTGTTAGTTGAATTTCTACAGACAATTCTCAAATTTTTACAGACAATGCTTGAAATGAGGTAAAGGTAATGAATTAGAATCATTCTATTTTCATTACAGACGTTTTTATTTTATAATTATAAAGAAGTTGAAAGAAGTTGAATTTCAATGACCAAAGTTTTTAGATTACAGTTTTTTTCCTAGATACTCACCTAACTTTCATTTCACGTTTACCCTAATTGTGTTTAAAATATGGTTCCAAAACACATAATGTAAGCACAAAATATCCTCTTTTTTAAAAAAAAATATTTATTTATTTTTATATAGTTTTCTTTAGTCAAAGATAGGTTGACACCTCACAATATGCCATGAAACACGTGGATTAGGAAAACATTTTCATTTTATCATTCAATTATTTAATTATTTTTCTTATGTTGGGGGTAGTGGACTTATTCCACATGAAACATGCCTCCCTGTGAGGAAAAGGAGGAAGGAAAAAGAAGAAGAAGAATCAGAAACGTCAATTCAAAGCACTTTGACTAACAAATCAATCCCCAGCAGCATAGCCACACTGTCTGCAAATTCTGTTCACAATTGTGAGGGGTTTTAAAAACCCATTTGGGTTGTCTGTGTGAAAACACTCTATCAGGGCTAGAAATATTGTCTTGTTCAGTCTGGAGACAGGTTCACAATACTCTCATGGTCTCATGGTCTACGGAATTTGACCCACAAGGAAGTCATTGGCCATTGAGCAAGTAGGTTTTGTGCGGAATACAAAATGGTGGAGGAGACTAGAAATGGGGGTGGCCAACAAAACCTCCAAAACTGTTCCCTACTCTGTGTGTCTCTTTTTGTGTACTTGCCTGAATGTAAGCTGTACATTAACCCCATATTGGTGTGTGATATATACACATATGTAAAATTAACTAAAAAAGAAAAGAAAAAGTTAGGCAAACTGCCATTCGATGCACAAAGCATTCAATGAATAGAAAGTCAAAACAAAAGGAAAACAATCAAAAATAAATTGAGATAGTGAGCAAGACCAACCTCACACCCATAGCCACAGAAAGCAGAATACAGAAAAGAGACACCACCTTGAAGTGTGTTGGTTTTGTCGCGAGTGAGCCATATGGTACCTGCTCAGCGACTGTTGCACCAGTGGCTTTGAGCTTCCCACCCTGGCCCCTGATTTTCGACTTTGCAGGGTCTTATTGTTATTATTAATGATATTATTATTGTAAGGTGTGTGACAGAGTGTGTGCGAGAGTGAGAGAAAGGGTGAGTGAGTGTGCCGTGTCGTGTGGTGCATAGTCTTTTTCTCAGGCAGGAATCAGGAAGGGAATATTGACACTGGGGGCACGGGGTGGCACGCTCCACAAGATCCACAGCCGGCATGTTGACAAGCTCCTCCTGGTCCTCCTCCTCCTTCTTCTTCTTCCTCCTCCGACTCCGACGAGCGTGAAAGGCAGAACTGGGCTGCCCTGGCCCCATCGCATGCATCTGGCTGGCTGGGTGGTGGTGGTGGTGGTAGTAGTGCAGCGGCAGCAGCAGCAGCAGCAGCAGAAAACGGTGCTCCACACAGTCACTTCTTCTCTCAACACTTCGAATTCGGTTTACATGTGTGTGTATATTCATATATATATATATATATAGATACATACATACATACATATGTACATATGTACATATCTAGATGTAAATAAACATGTAAACTGGGGGTTGTTCGGATGAGAAGGAGAATCGAAGAACTTTCGAAGGTCTCTCGTTTCAATGCACATCCAAGAGGAAGCAATCTCAGAAACTCCTGTGCGTCTGCTTCGTTCGTTCTTTCTCTTTTTTTTTCATCTTTTTCTGGAGAGCGAATGCTTCAAACTGGATTCCAAGACTGTAATTTTTGTTTTCTTTTGTGCTTAAATGCTTAGCAAGTTTGAATGGTTCACATCTGATGTCTTTTTTTTATTTTTATTTAAAAAAATAAAAATAAAAACAAGGCATTAGATAGTCTACTCCTGGCAAAAGTTACAGGTGGCATGCTTGGCAGTGGGTTACAACCAAAAGGGAATTTGAAGAAGCTCTGGGGGAGCGTGCATCCCAATATAGAAAGAAACAGAAAGAAGAAAAAATAAAAAGCAACAGTCTCCATCCTATCTGGAAAGATCCTCGTGGTCAAATAAATGAAAACCCAATTGAATGTTAAATGGAAATCACTTGGCTGCTGCTGCTGCTGCTGTACTTCACTGTCTATGTCAACCTTGCTGCTGCTTCGGCTTCTTCTTCATCTCTTCTTTTCCATAACATTATGTCTTTCCAACAATCATTTTGGGGATCTTACAATACCACGAAAGTAGCAGTACTAGTATGTTGAAAATGTCTAATTACAACAGTTCTGAGTAGGAATAACTTTTCATTTTATCCGATTTCAGAAATTGGTTGAAATTTCGATGTTGAGAATTTCATTGTTTGATTGATTGATTGTTTGTTTGTTTCTTATGAAGCATTTTTATGCAGCTTGTTTGAGTTTCTATATAACACTATAGTAATATCATCTTGGATCACAAGGTTATCAGAACTTAAACCTCTCTTTACTAAATGCAAATTTACTCATCGTTGCTGTACATTGTTTTTGTTTTTGTTTTTGTTTCATTTTTTTTTTTTTTTTTTTTTTTTTTTTCACGTTTGTGTGGTCACATCACCAAAAAAATTGCCAACACAATTTACCAACACACTAGAATATCAATATACTGTTTTGATTCACAAGTACGATTGATGTGTTTTCAACATCTGTAGCATATAAATAATGTGCCAAAACTCAAAGGAAGCAAACGGTTAAGGGGTGTCGTAGTCGCCTTCGTCGTAGAGTCGTCGCCGATGACGATGGTCACTAGCGGCGTCGACGTCTCCACTGGTTCAGCATGATGAGGCAAAGGAATCCGCTGCATTTCATGCGCAGTTCAGGGGATCCACAATGTAGACACATCGTCGAAACCAGATCCAATGTAACGGATATGAGCACCCTCGGCTCAATCAAACTGAGTGCATTTTACACCGAAAGGGCATGAGAGAGTTTCCCCCGGGTTGCAACTTGAAAGGGGGAAAATCCCTAAATCTCGTCGCGTAAGAGCATTGCGACTGCACGTTGAGAAGTGATCTGTTTACTTCAAGGAGGAAGATCAGCCATGTGATTGACGCAATCTTCTGTATTCTTTTATAATAAAGCAAAGAAGAAGATTTCATTGCATAAAAGAATAATAAAAACTGCATGGTTCCTGTGCCAGGAGTGTGCACCCCATGGGGCCAGGAGCTACAAAAGGGCGTAAGGGCCTCATTCTGCAGACCAATTCCTGTCTAGATTCTGATGACTTGCACCGCCGGAGAGAGTAGTGATTCCGGATTGAATCTTCATGTGGATTCTGGAGCATATCAAGTTATGCTTTTTCCCATTTTGCATCAATCTGTTTGCAGAATCATAGCGATGGGCCAGCTCCTGGACTCCTCCATGCAATCCTTGCGTTGTTCAACAAGGCCTCCCGATATTACAGGTACTACCTCTTCTAGAGTTGACGCTATCCTCGATGACTCTACAAGTACGGCAGGAGATGGACTATTCTTTTGCCACACTACCCAGGACTTGGTTCCAACCTATTGGCATCAATCCTGCTTTGCATATTGCAGTATTTAGAATGTGGTTTCAACTATTGAGGTCAGGCAGTTGCTTGTCTAATTGTAGCAATGAATAAGTTCAAAAATACCATGTTCTAGAGCATCATCTCTCAAAGGTTCATCACACGGTGATGCTGCAACAAGTAGTATCCTGCTTGCAGCTGACCAGGAAATATATATATTTCGCACTTTCGTCAAGACATTGGAAAGTCTGCGGAAGCTGAGACCAGTCGCCCGGAGTGTTCAGTTGTCCACCCCTGTTGTCTATTTTGAAGAACAAACGCACAACACTTGCAAATTCCCTTCTATTTTATTCCCCTTCGATTGGGCTGACACCGAAGTTTCCACGCGACTAAATATTCCCGGTACTTCATTGTTACGCCCCTCGATTGTGGCTATAGTCACGACGAAATCGATGTCAGCTTTGCTGGAATGGGGGTCCGATCAATTCGGAGGAGAAAATATATACATTTAAAAAAAACAAAAAAAACGAAAAAAACAAAACAAAACAATGAAGAAGAAAAAAATTTCTTGCCTGATGTTTGTTCCGCCAGAATAATGTTGACATGATATTCTGATAACGGAGACTAAATAGTCTACATACATTTTTCTCACGCGGTGAAGTATCAATTTTCTGATGAAAGCTCACGTCAAGCAGACTGTTTGCATTGGTTTAAGACGAAGAGAAATGAAACTAGCTTCACTCATCCCATCTCATGTTGAATTCCAGACTCCGTCAGAGTATGCATTTTAATGCATGTACGCAGGTTATCGTGCAATTGTTTAAGCATTCTTGTCTAGTTACTGATTGGCCCCAGCAACTAGTTGTACATGAAACGAAGGGCGCATTAACACAACCGTTCATGAAAATGGAACTCCAGATCGTTTCGAGAAGGTGAGAAGTTCATTCCAGCCCCTCTCACATTTGGGTCTAACTTTCAGTTTATGTTAAGCCCATTGCCGATCTAATGGAGAAGTTTTCTACATTGCCATTCCAATGATCCACACAACACTCTTCCTCTTCTTCTTCTTTTGACCCAACGAAGTTGAACATAGCACAAGGATCAATCCAGTGGGAGCATAAGAAAATGCTCTGAAACTAGACATGGAATCTAATTGCTAGAGTCGCATTTGCATGAAACGGGGATCCTTATTTTGGAATCTTTTTTTCTGCAGAGTTTCTGGCTGCAACAGAACTTCTCATGAGGCTTTTGTTGTAGAAAGAGCTTCAAGGGATTTTGGGGAAACTGCAATGAATTGTAAGCAATGGCTGAATCTTGTCTTTTGAGCTGCAATGCTCACGCTTTACATGACTCCATTGTATATGAAAAGGGAGTATATGTATATGTTGGTCTGTATTTGTGTATATATATATATATATATAGATATTGATGATGCAAAAGTCATTTCAATGTATTATCTAGACTAGACACAATTGGAACTGAATTTGGATTTTGATTCTTGGATCATGAATTTATGATTTTCATGAGATGGGTATTAGATGAATGCACTAAGGTAGTAAACTAACGTATGATTGACACGTGGATATGATAAATTGCATGTTAACTTGGTAAACAGACATTGTTGTACCTTTGTTGACGGTTAACACAGATAACTATGAATTTTTTTTTATTGATAAATTGGTGTTTGTTCAAGTTGGCAAATGTTTGTCTACAGAAATCAAATCTGGTGTATGAGTGAGTTTGTAAAAAATAAATTTTACTAAAATTGTAAGGATTTAATTAAAAACTTAATTATTTATATTCCTATAACCATGTTATGAATGTGACAAAAATTGCAGCAATTATGTCAGTTATTATTTTTATGGGAGTAATTATATCATTCTTTTTTGATGACTTTAATGTAGATGTAATACATAATATATAATTCTCTAAAATAAAGTTTAAAAAATAAATGATTTATGATATTATTAAAATTTTATGCTTAAAATTAAAAATTATTTTCTCTTGTTTTTTCCGACCCCAAAAAAGACTCCTGCACACTTTTAGAGCAAATGTGGTTGAGTATTCACACTTAATCACACACAAGAGGATGCTTTTATGTTCCAATGTGTACTCAAACTGCAGTAACTCAAGCATGTTTAATACCCCAGCCAATGGCATTGACTTAACAAGGGACTAAACATTTCAACACTCCTTATTGTATTTTCATACATGTTGCTTTGATAGGCTTTACATCTCTCCCACGAAAGTTTCATCCAAATCGAGCACGTATCCATTCGTTCCAATTGCATCCCAAACATATCCAGCGTCAACGGACCAGCTGTCACCACCTCAGGGTGCGTCGCCACAAGACAGCGAAGTCGATTTAACAAAGTCAACTAAGATGACGCAGACGCGCTTCCGCGTCTGTGTCTGCAGCTGACTCTCGGTGGTTGCGACGGACACGGCTCTCGAGCTGCAGGTCGTGCGTGTTTGAGCTGTCGATTGTTTACGCGCTACCACATGCAGTAGATCATCGGTTGTGGGGGCGGCGTCAGAGTTGGTAGCCATAGGTGTGAAGACTGGAATGGAAGCTCGATACGGTTGCGAAGGTGGCTACTCGCATGGTTGTGGTCGCGAGGGGGAGCTGAAGCTGCTTCCACCAGCAGGTGCCGCGGCCCAAGGCTGAGAGTGAAGCAGCAGCAGCAGCTGCCGTGACGGCGGGCGGAACAACAGCAGGTCAACGCCGTGCTAGCTACAGTGGGGTTCCAGCAGGTCCAAGTGGCCGAAGCACATCTGGTAGAGGCTGGAGCTCCCGAGGAGAGTGCCGGCTCATGATAAACTTGCCGTGTTTTAGGTGTCAACATCTAGGTCCAGGTCTTCGAAATATGAGATACCGAAGCAAGGCGTTGTTCTCAGACGAGGTGTCAAGTTGAAGTCTTACTCTGTGGTTAGGATGACGTGGTTAGGAGGTCGTGGTCTAGTTTATAGGAATTCACACACGAGTTGACAGTTTTGGAGGTAAGATATGTGGCTGCCACGTAAGCCAAGTTTGAGATTATCTATAGGGTTGAGATGTTCTCCAGGGGGTGATTTGGTTTGGGTCTTGTGAAGGTGCCACATTGTAAGGATTTTGTGCTCATAAGTTTGACATGATGTTTTAGAGCTTTTAATTAAAGCAAATCCCTGGAATATTTGTGGGAACACAAAAGCATTGCAAAATTAGTTAAGTTCAATTGCTCAAGTTTTTGTGGAATACATGGAGGTGTTAAGTTGGATATTACAGAAGATGTGCAAGTTGTAAGAACTGTAGGTGAATTAATTCTTAGAAATTAATTTTTTTTAATAAGAAACACACAATAAAACTTTAGTTTGGAGAACAAATGAAGGTAAAGTTGGTTTAAAGAGAGTTATTGGGTCATACAATAGATTATGGTAGGTGAGGGAATAAATCTAAGAATCAAGACAACAACCCAGCCAAAAACTTATAATTTCAACATGTAAAACAGAAATTAATAATGAAGATTTATGTATCATTTAAAAAAAATCTGAAATTGATTAAATATTCAGGTATTGTTTATAGAATTGACAAGGATTGATATCATTAAATAGTTTGTATATTTTGAATGTATAGAAAATTACAGAAGGGCAATATATGTATTGATGTATAAATAAAGTTTTAAACTATATAAAAAAACTATACAAATTGCAATTATATCAAAGTAGTACAAATAATCAAAATGCACCACTGTAAGTACGATTTATGAAAAAAGTCAACCAAACTATGTAGTTGTTTTTGGTTTTTTTCCTAAGACAGATAAAAGAATTTATCTGTTGATCTGTAGTTCAATTCTACTACCAAAAAGGATTTTACTCCTTGTTATTCTTGTCACAATTCATTGATAAAGTTGTAGGACGTGAGATGTATTCATTTAAAAATGGATTTGTGGCTTACCACCAAATTAAGATCTACTTTATAAATAGGTAGAAGATTGCAATCAATATTGAATGAGATGCTTTATGTATATATATATATATATATATATATAGTCATGTTGTTTGGATAAAAAAAGTACTCCACCATCTATAAAAAAATAATTAATTTGACCCTCAAAGCTTATTTGAAAAACTTCAAGAGATTGTTTCTTGAAAAATTAATATTTATAATACTATAAATAAATAAAATATTTAATTTATTTTTAAAATAAAAATAGTATATTTTAATCTAAGCAAAGATACTACAAATATTACTATTTTTATTTTGGTAAATTGAAATAAAAATGTTTATGTCTATATAGATGCATTTAATATTGGAATGAATATTATATTTTATAAATTTCTATAAAAAGGAAATACTAGTAAATTTTAAACATATTCCAATTTTTATTATTTAAAAAAACCACACTGTTATAAAATATAAAGCTTTAGCCATGGTGTATGTTGTATAATGTTTTTGCTATCATTTATTTTCTTTATATATTTTAATCGAATTACAAGATCTTCATTATATTTCTTGATAAAACTTTATTCTATTGTGATGTAAAATTTTAAAAAATTACATCAAGCTATTAATACATCTTTTTCAGAATACAGCAAGACAAATGTCTATATAAATTAACAAAAACCTACTAAATGCTAATTTATTTAACATTCAATTGGATTAGTTGTAGCCAATTTACATTGATCTCACATTCAAATGTTTTTGACAAGATTTAATCAAAGAAAATTTTCTCAATATGGTGGTTGAAGCCATAATTGTTTTTTATGGCACATAATTTTTATTCTGTATTGTAATATTAAAAGCCACAAATGAAATAGTTAACAAAAAATATCAAAAATATTTTATAAATATACTAAAACAATTTAATGAGTTAGAATCAACATTTATTTGTGAATTATTTTGCTTACCATAAAGCTTTTAAGTTATAAAAATAATATTTTATTTAAATTTAGCTTTTGGTTTATTATCCTTCATGCTAATAAATATAAATATAAATATATATATAGTTTTCTTCTTTGTTAACTATTAGGCCAACAACACCTATGTATCTTAAAAATATTAATTTAAAAAAAATTATATGTACAATTAATATAAATTTTATAGATACAATACATTATATTAAATTATACATACATATACACATATACATAATACTAGAGTATTTTGGTCTCAAATTAGTATTTATAACATTAAAAAAAACTAAAATTTTACCAAATTTTGAATAAAAATCAACTACAAGAATTATGCCACTGCTATTTTCTATTTAAATAGTATAATTTAGCAAGGCTTAGGACTAATAAGAAAAACTTGATTTTATTTTTGTTTGACCTTTGAGGATGATTATTTCATGAGGTCAAGAAATTTATATTGCTCAAGACTTGTCATCATATTTCTATGTAACATGAATTTGTAATACTCTTGATTTACAAATTGCTTTTCAGTGTTCAAAAGATGCAGTAGACAAGAATGTAGTTTGCATACATTGTAGGTATTATATGGGATGTGAAATTGCATTGAATAATAACATTATGTGTTGGTTGGTGGTGTATAAGTGTCAATTACAATAGCATGTTAATTTTTCACATGCACTATAATAGTTGCTGGTTTAGTTTCTAAATGTAATTGTCACAATTATATTCACTTTTGGTTTACATACAGTATAATAACAACCATTACTTATTACATACTATCACAATAATCTAATATCAAATGTTTTGTATATTGTTACTTTTTCTTAATACAATCCATTTTGTGTGTCACCATCTTCATTGGAGTCATTAGGCACAATACTTAACATATTATTTGTATCATTGCATTGCATGATTCAGTGTAATAATCATAAAATAATATATTACGTAGAATACAATATACTTTTATCTAATAAAAAACATGCATGTTGTCTTTCTGGTTTTGGAGTTAGATATATAAATCTTAAAGACTTAAAATAAGTTTTTTTTTTAGTATACTAATATAATGTTTAATTTTAACCTTTATTGTTGCATAAGTAGTGTTTCTTGTCTTAAAGATTAAACATGGTCAAATAGTATATATATATATATATATATATACATTTTAAAGTTGTTATTTGTTAACAAATTCTTGTTGTTGGTAAAAATTTTGAACAATTTTTTTACAATTTAGTATTTATAAATACATTACTAATATGTGCTAATGCTATATACTAACATATAATTATAATATTATTTTTTGTAATAGTTATCTTTGCATTGTTGTGTAAGTCTATATGTTAATACAATATACATACCATCCAAAGTGCCAATAATCCAAAAAAAGCTACTTATACTTTCAATATGATTTATAGTTGCACATTGTTTCATTGGAGTTGCCTATTTTACTAGTTATTTTTGCAATGATAGAATTGCAACCATAATATAATTTATAAATAATAATAATATTTTTGTACTAATTCTAAACAACTCTAAAATGTATAATTTAGAAGTAACATTTCTATAATATCTAAATCTAAATAATTCTACAATCAATTGAAATTTTATCATTTAAAAAAATATATATTTTTATAATTTTTTTAAAAAATAAATTGGTTTTAATATTTTTCAAAAAGTTATAGAATAACTTTGAAGACATCTATAAGCATTTCCAAAATTATTCTTGAGAACCTTAAATCTAGTATTAATAATTTGAATATAATAAATAAATAAATAAATATAATAATATATAAATTTACACCATTTCAAAGATTCACTCCTTTATATCTTTTTTCAATATCCAAGATGGTATGTGAAAACATGATAATATTTTTACTTTCACTATTAAATCCTTTAAATTTTTTGGAATTCTCTACATTAGCTTTAAGTAAAATTACATCTACTATTATATCAAAGTTTGAAGCTAGCTTTTATAATTATTTAATAATATTATTAAGAAGATAGACTTTTATAATTAAGTACATAAATTCACTTTCTAAAACTAGTGTATAAGTAGCCAAGTTCTACATAATATCTTATAATTATACTATGGCATGGCAACAATAAAGGTTAAAATTAAATAATAAAGGTTAGTTCAAAAAGTTTAGAATCTTGGAAATTAGGTTTTGAAGATTAGTGAGGATTTCTAAGATATCCAACAATCTATTAATTGGATTAAAGTGAAAATTATATTTGCGGAAGATTGACTTGATTTTTTACATATTTATAAATTTTAGAAGCAATTTATTGGTACAAAAAGGAGATATTAGCATTAGAAGATTGATATCAAGGTTGGAAAAGAAGGCTGACCTATACCTAAGTAGAATTTTAGATGTATCTTCTATTTGGTGTGTTAGATCTTTTTCAAAAATTTTATGCCTATTGTCAACTTAGTTATTAAAAACTATGTAAATTTTAAATCAAAATTAATAGTTCTATCATTAGTTATTGATGTTTCAATCTGCTATAGGATTTGTTAGGATTTGATTAGGATTTGGTTAGGATTTATTAGAGTTTGATTAAGATTTATTAGGATTTATTTAGGATTTATTAAGATTTATAAAGAATTTGATTAGGATTTTATTAGAATTTGTTTAAGATTTAGGATTTGACTAGGATTTGATTAGGATTTAATAAGGATTTCATTAAGATTTCATTAGGACTTGATTAGGATTTGACTAGGATTTGATTAGGATTTAACTAGGATTTCAATAGGATTTATTTAGGATTTGTTTAGGATTTAGAGTTTAACTAAGATTTCATTAGTATTTCAATAGGATTTGATTAAAATTTGATTATAGTTTGTATTTTTAATATTTTAAAAATGTTTTTATTTTAATATATTTAAAAAAAATTATATGAATATTTTTATAACAAGATTTGTTACTGACCCCCTACTTGGTACATGTGTTGAAGCAATGGCCATACATCAATTGGATCCTTCTTTTCAAAGACTGACACGATGAGATTATGTTTAACTAACAAAACTAAGGCTAAATGTGCTATGCTCTTTGACTCAGCTAGTTGTTACTCTGTATACTGCTGAGCTTCTATCGTAGTAGGAAAGTTTGTCGGAGTCCATTTAGACTCTACTAGATGCCATAGCTTCTCTCTCTTAAATAATGCCTTCATCTTTAATTGCCATACATTGATGTTGACAGACCCTGACAACTTATTAGTCTCTCCAATATCTAAACTGTGATGTTGATCTGCCATGATGCTTAGTCTAGGAGCAACACTCACCAAGCTCACCTGCAAAAACTACTACTCTCTACCTATGCTTTGATACCATGTTGATGATATCTAATCAACCAACACTAATTAGTGAGAGAAAGAGAACTGGGTTCTCATTGTATTAAGCAGATTATATACAGGTAAATTGAATGAACAAAGCATACAGTGTTCATCGTAAGGATGAATGTAATCTGCAGGCTGATGTGTCAAGAGCAGACTTTATCAACGAGGGTTGTAAGTCTTATCACCAATATGATTCAAGACTAATCAGGCAAGCGGGATAGCGATTACGCCGTAAATGCGACCACAGTAGGAGAAGAGATCGCCGTGTCGGAGCAACTTACCTTTCCGATTCAGCAACAATGCATCAAAACTGTAGATTTATGGCGAGAAATGAGAACCTGGTGAGCACAACGGACCAGTTTGAAGCGTCGCTTCAATGCTTCGATCCGCACAGAAATCCAATCCCCACATGCTTCCGCGGCGCAACAGTCAACTGTTGCAGTAAAGTCAGGAGGCTCCAGGTATCTTGAGGAGGAATGTACGCAAAATTTCACCCACTACGCAGAGTGTCCCAATTCTGGCAATAGCCATTTGATAAGCGGGAGCTGCAGCTTGCGCCACCTGGTTGTGTCCGCCACTTGGCATCGACAGCGCCTCCCACGCCCTCCTCCTCCGCCACCCCATCGCAAAAAGCATCGATGTATCTAATCTTCGAAGTGCTTCACAAGCTGATTGAATACCTCGGCACGCTTCTACATAATCTGGAAGAGAGAGGGTTTGCTCTGTTCGAAGCTGAGGTAGTCGTTTGGTTTGTTTTTTGAGGGGTAGTGATCAGATTGCTGTGTTTGCAAGTTGTGGGTGCACATTTTCTGTGCATAGTGTTGAGTGTACATTTCAAAAGTAGCTGATTCATTTCCGTAGAACGTGGGTGGTATTCATCCTGCTGTGCGAGATGGCGGAAACCCTGATGGACGGGAGGTCGTTGAAGGAATTTGTGGAGAATGACCGATTGTGGGCCAAGTTCGTTGATGAGAAATTTGCTAAACTTGATAAGGGCCACACGGGCAGATTGAGACACTCTGATCTCGAACCAGCCATCTCTGGGGTGGGAAAGGCCTTGGGAATGCCTCCTATGGGCAAAGACCCTGAGGCAGATCACATCTACTCTGAGGTCTCAATCCAAAACTCTATGTCTGCTTTAAGTTTTAAGAAAAAAAAACAAAAACAAAAATTCTCTAACTGTAGGTTTAAGTTTGCATAGTGGGATAGCACATCTTTCGAGTGGGACAGATGCCAGAGTTTGCATTGAATGCTGGAGAGCACTCTCTAACAAGAGAGCATTGCGGCACTTAGAGAATTAGATCCCCGAAGTTTGGATGTGAAAGACAGAAATAAGTAAGATATTTTGTTTTTGTTTTTGTTTTGTTTTATGGTAGAAAGAAAACCTACGCTTAACCCTAAGAGTGCTAAACCACTTGCAGATGTTCGGCGAATTTGATCGGTCAGGGGAAGGGGTAACGAAGGAAACTTTCTCGATTGTGATGCGTGACATACTGTTAGGGCTGGGAGATGGTCTCGAGAGAGAACCAGTTGCCATTTCTCGACTGAATGGAAGCAGATTGGAGCAGTGGGCACGAAGCCCTGAGTTTGAGATTGAGGCCGTAGCTGCCTTTGGTGCTCTTGACACTAATGTCAGTGGTCACGTGAAAGCTGGAACTATTACAAAGGCCATGGGAAGAATTTCCGTGGACCAAGGCATGCCTCCCCAGTCTGATGGTTCGGTAATATTCCAGCCCTGTCATGAAATAAATTTTTTAGTCTTTACACCAATGTCTTACAGATATTTTTTATGCCGTGATTAGTATTACCTTTCTGCAACTTCAACTTGGAATTACTCTTGAAGATGTCACATAGTGCAATACCATGAAGTCATATCTCCGTCCTTCCCACATTTGGAGTATTGATTCCAGAGGGGGTGTGATCGGATATTTTCTTTTCTCGGTAACATCAAGATTGCGTCAAACAAAACGGGTATTGACAATGTTACTCGTTGCAGGTTTCCGGGTACATTGACAGAGCTTTTCAGGAAGTTGGAATCAACGTGGAGCAGGACTTGGACCAGTTTCAGTTTGTGGATGTATACAGGAAGGTGGCACTCGCAGTTGCTAGGCAGATGCAAAACAAACCTCTGACGGTAGCGCATACGGAAAAGATTTTTGACGGTAAACTTATTGGTACTCTCCTGAAAGACAAGGCTGCTTTGGACCTGGTATGTCACTCTCTCTCACTCTGCAGTCTCAAATTTGCGTAATATATGCTCTTAGCGTTAGGATTTGCGTATGCTCAATTTCTGCGATGGTTTTCTGCAATGCATTTGAGTTTATTCATCCTCTTTTTACATAAACTGCAGCTTCAAACTACCTGTATCGATATCATATACATGTCTTTAATATGTGTTTCTGGTAGTTATCTATCTGTGTATCTGTACATATATATATATATATATATATATATATATTCACCATATGTTTATTTCCAAGCCTGCCAATGTGTCATGTGTATACGTATTGCAAACTTTTTTCAATAGGCTTTGGATTTAGCGTGGGAGATCATGCCCAAGACGAGCAATGGTTCTGCACCGAAAAGCTACCTCCGTGTAGGATTGGACACTTTGGCGCCGCATGCAGGTTTACCCCCTGTTGGAGCAGTGCCTGAGGTAAGAGCTCACTTTGACCACCTACAAAATTTTGAATCTGACCATTGTATGCGATATTGCTACCTACGCTTCATGTCACAATCTTGCTACATTTACTATATGAACCATCATTGTTGCGGTATGTACGCTGTTCAATGTTAGAGCCGGAGGTGACAAATGATGCATGGTTTTTGTCCCTCTCCCTCCTCAAATGCCTAAATGTAACTAAATATTTGTGTATATTCCTAACTCCCGCTATGGTTGCGCAGATGGATAGTGTTGTTAACGAGTCATTCAAAATGATAGATAATGATGCTGTTGGGAGGGTAGATAAACCTGCATTCGATAAATGCATGCTCGAGGTTCTCGGAGGGATCATGCTTCAATTAGAGGGGAAGCCCATCGGGGTCAGAAGCAGTGGCGTAGTGCCTCCTGAAAGGGAGAACAGCTTGAATTCTGGCATGCCGTTTTGAAGAGAGTAACGAAATGGTGGACGATGGCAACGTAGGTTGTGCAGTTGTCCTTCATTGTCAGAGTTTGCTTTGAAATGATCGCCACATCTTCATGCCTGTACGATAGCCAACCAAGGAATCATTCCTCAACAAGCTTGTAAATTTAGTTCGTGTTTCGTGGCCACGAATAAATTTTATCACGTCTGTATTCAACATTCTGTGATATATTGAAAGACTGTATAGTCTATTGATTTTCGTTTCTACGATTGCTGATAACCAAGGCGCAATGCTTCAAGCTATAAATTAAGATGATATCAATTCTTAGTCACCAAAAAAACAGAAAAACAGTAGCTACAAGAACCACTACTACGGGCTTACATTTCTTCGCTGTGACGGAATGAGATACTCAAGGTTTTTACATGCTAATCGCGTTGGGTGTGGGATAGAATTTCAGTTCTGCATCAAAGACACTTCTACCCAATAACCCTAATGTGACGGAAGACGTCGACCAGTTTCTTCGGCAAGCTTTCTCTTCATTGCTCAACATAACAAAGAAATATCCACACAACGTGCCCACAGCAATATGACCAGTACTCTCCTACGAGTCCCACTGACCAGGAGTGATCAGGAGAGAGGATGGTTTCAACTGCATCAGCATAATAGAGAAGCGTATTGGTTAAGATTCGACTACAAATCGTCTGATGTTACTCATAGATGAATTAAGACTCGACGTTTGCGTATCCAAAACCTGCTTACGGCGCACATGAACCGATCCGACCACCATCCGGCCCTTGGCTACTCATTCCACTATTGCCCATCTCTTGCGATACACATGGATTGCTATATGAAGATGCTCTTGACTGTGACACAATTTACAACCGAGTTCCGTCTCAGAAACATTCTCAAGTGCGTCCCTAGACGAACTATCTCAGCGAATTGGCATTTCCTCCGCAGTGAATGGCGCTCTCTAAATCTCCCCTGTTGCTTGTGTCTTGTTTAGCATTGTTTCTGCTGGTCACAATGTTACAGATGGCTGATTCTACCGTAAACCGCCGGGGCGAACAGGAGAGGCCACACACATTGAGGGGCTCTATCCATCGAGGCACGACATTCAATGTGACATCCCCAATAATGCACAAAACCAAGCAAATCCAAACGACTGGCGTTCCACGACGACCACCATCGGGACCAAACCCTGAAGGAAACTTTGAAGTGAACGCCGCTACCAGAGGTAATGGCAAGCATGGAACCAAGGTACAGAAGGTGGGAAAAAGTGCAACATCTGCTGCTGTCTTGCAAAAAAACATATGAATGAGCAGGCAAAGATCAAGGCATGAGTGGTCGCTGAGGGCTACCCATCTGGAACGTCACTCGAAACCGTTGGCAATTTCTCAGATTACATTACCTAGAGGAAATTGTTGCATTGAACCTTCAGATACGTGCTTGAAAGATTTTGACCTAATACCCGATATCTTTAATATGTGCAAGTATGTCAATTCGTCCATAAAACTTTATCCAATTGCAAAAATATTAACCTTAGAAACGAGTGCCGCGGGTGAGAGTTTTGTTGTAGTGCGATACTCAGCAGAGAGGGTTTATCAAATACTTTGTCGCTAATTTTCTCTTCAGAATTAGCAAATTTTGTTGGAATCGAAGGTTTGATCTCAAATAAACTGTAAACATTTGAATCCTGTTAAGTTGTTCCGGAGGGTTGAAGTTCGTTGTTGAGCGCTGCTAGTCGTGAAAGAATTGAATAGAACTGAGCAAGGTGCAACTTCTTTCTGGAGCAACAACACTGTGAAGCAGATCCTCCATATTAAATTACACAGTCACGGTGGCAACGCCTCTCCTGAAACAGAATCAATCGAGGGAATCAATTAGGGGAATCAATTAAGAGAATCAAAGAAGATCTAATTATTGGTTTCTTTAAGGAAAAAAAATGATATTGTATGCGGACAAAAAAAAAACAAAATCAAAAACAAAACAAAGACCGTGTAATCTCCAAAGTTATCCAAACATAAATCCAAGTTAAAACTGCATAAGCATCTCACAATTACCACTCTCAAACAATTCCTCTAAACGGTGAGATACTACCACACACAAAAGTACTCTTTTTATATCAGACTACAGCGTCTCAACCCACACCCCCACCCAAATTTGAAACTTCTCACTGAGAAGAAAGAAGAACCTGGCATAGTAGCCATGATATCCATAGTGCAGAAGAACAACTCTTCGTGACTCCGTGCGATGCGGCAGGCCGTTGTATGCATGCATGCAGTAAACCATTCGCAAATTAATCGCTATGGCTAAGTTCTAAGCTCCACTGTCATAAAACAGTATCCAGGTTCCAGATTTGCCTCGGACTCATCAGCCTCCTAGAATCCACAGCTTGATATGCTGCCAGCGTATGATAGAGCCAAGTTGACGGAGGGGCTACGACACGCCGCGCGCCTTCTATATCATACACTCACACACACAATGCTACTAAAAGCCCTGCAAGGATGCGGCTACCAGTAAGTGAGTGTGGGGTGGGTGAGGCGGGGCGCTTTGTAACCCTGAAGAAGCCAAGTTTCGCCCCCACCAACATAGAATCAACCCATTGATTCTCGATATCAGAACTGCGAACCTCTCACTCTTCTTCATTTATTCATCATCATCCCCATTCCTCCTTCCTCCTCCTTTCTCGTTCAGAACTTTCGCTACCTGGAGAATCCCTCTCAGCTGCATCTTTGCCGATTCACCATTCCCACAGCGCCTTGATTCTCGCCTCGGCACACTCACCCCCCTCCTTCCCTGCAAAAGTACACCGCTACGCCTCCCGAGACTTGCCGTTTCTCTTCCCCTAGAGTGGGACCCCAACGTCGATGTCTCCATATCTATCCTGTTCTCTGATCTTACCCGGACTAGCAAGCTCGTGATTTTGCGGTTTTTTTTTTTTTTTTTTTTTTTTTTTTTCTATTTTGTTTTGTTTTTCTTCGCTGTATCATAGACTTTGTGCTGTCTAGTACTGTGTTGGGTGAATGCGGAAGGATTACCGAGGAACCCAGCTTTCATTCTCGCTTCGATTCTTTAGCGACTCTTGTTACTGATGAGTTACAGATCCGGTGGTTTGCAGTTGGAGCCCTTTTGATTTAATTCTGACACTATAGATATCTATGCTGCTGCTTCATCTCGTGCCTGTGCTTTTTGTTGTTGCTGCAGAAAAATTGATGCTGTTGTGCTTTTGATCACATCGAAAACTGCTGCGACATCGAAAAATCAAAACAAAAACAAATGAAAAAAAGAAAGTGAAAGAAATGATATGTTTAGCAACTTGTGTTGTTGGAAAATCTTTGTTCATTCATGGTTGTTGTTGGTGTTGTTACTACATCAGAAACATCTTATTGTAGATTGTTTCATTACTTTCTTTTATACAGATCAATTTTTGAGTGGTGTAGCTTATTTCTTTTAATTGTTCTTTCTGTGGAGGAGTTTAGAGTAAGTGATTTTTTCTTTTTTCTTTTATAACATACTAAAGTATATTAAGCATAACTACATACTTAATTTTTTTTAATGTTATAAATGAATTTTTGGTATATTGATGTTATCAACACATGAAAAGAATAAATAATACCTGCATAAATTTTTTGTTTTGTTTTGTTTTTTTTTTAAATTTGGATAATTTATATTTTAATATCCTATAATAAAACATTTGACCAATAATTTTCCACATCATGCCTATTCAAAACATAATTATTATGAGTTATTTTCATTTTAAATTACAAAACCGATTTTTCTAGTAGGTTTTTAAAACATTATTATGACTTCACTATGATCCTTAACATCAAAACTCTTTACCCATTATATAATAATTGATTAATATTTGCTAAATAAAAGCCAAAATAACATGCATATTAGAATTTGAACTATTTTTTTATTTAATTATGAAAAATTTCAGAATTTATTTATATCAATAAAAAATGAAAATTTTAATAATTTTAGGTTTCAATCAATATTTTCAATGTTGCAGAAATCTTGGGAGTTAAATACATCTGCATTTATCTTGATGAGTCTATTTAAAATTGCAATAAAAGCATCTACATAATAGATATTTTATTGTTTCTTAGTTGTTTCAAATATATATATATATATATATATATACATATAGGGAACCACTAGGTGGACACCCTCCATGCCATGCATCCCCACATACACACAATAACATTTTTATTTACTCTAAAAAGTTTTAGGATAAATATACAATAAAAGATTTATGTTCAATGACTTATGGTAGTTTTTATTATTTATTTATTTATTTATATTTATTAAATTTAACAAAATTCCATAATACATTTCATGTAATTCTTTCATTCACTTTTAAAATCTTATTAAAAAAAATAAAAAAGAAAGAAAAATCATCTGATACATTTATTTTTTGATAATTACTGGAAATCCATCATGCTTTATAAAGTTTTATTTTTTGGCAATGAAAATTTTATTTTCATGATTTTGAGTCTTCAAAGTAGTGCTTCATTAATATTTTAACAATGTAAGTATTTTCAAACTAAAAGTTGACCAATCAGATATCACATTTTGAGCATCATTGTAGATTAAAATAAATGTTATTTAATTTTAAAAAATAATAATGACAGTGCTCTAAACAGGTCATGATTTTTTTAAAGCATATATATATATATATATATATATGTATGTATATGGTAAAATAAATTGCATTAAAATAAAATAAGATTTTATTTCAAAAAATTCAAATATATATAATATTTTTTAAATACCAGTTAGATATATTATTTTATTTATTTAATTCAATGATGAAAAAATATATTTCATGTTTTATTAGTTTATAATAAAACATGAAATATTTACTTGTACAAATAAGTTTCAATTCTTGCATTTGCTTTCTTTTTCATAAAAAGCTTAAATTTTTTAAAATTTATATGCATGTTTAGAATTTGTTAATAAGATCAAATAGGAGTGAGTGGAGCAATGTTTGAATGGACAAAATCTTTCTATTTTATTTCATCAAAACAAAAATGTTTTATTAACAAAGAAAGCACAGAAATCACTTACAATTATGTCAGCCTATTTCAGCAATTTTCTCCTATTTGTAGCCATAACCATTTTTACATGTTTAGATTGAACAGTTCTCGTTTTTGTAAAGCTATTATACACATATAAACTGATTCTGCCTAATTCAGTTTAAAAATCATAGATTGCAAGCATTTTAGTTTCAGTTGTTCTTTCAAAATGTTGCAATAACTTCTCTTTTATAAATTGCATTTAATCTACAAATGTGTTTTGTCTAGAAAGAACTATTGACATATTTATTTTAAAAGAGAGCTAATACATTATTCTGCAAATTCTGATAAACTTGTCTCCGATGACATGGACCTTTTACTTTTCTTTTCTTCCAACTCCTAGTGTCCAAGTGATTCTTACTTTGTGTTCCTCTCCCATTGATGCTCTTTTGTGCTTGTAGGACTTTGTATCTGTTTATATAAATATATATATATACACACATAGTGATTGGTATGATTATTACTTTTGTACAATATTTTGAATTTATTTAATGCACTAAAGCAATTAAGAATTTGAATTTTTTTCATATATGTGCTAAGTGTTAAATGCATTTAAAAATCACTTATTTATTTATTTATTTATATTTATATATACATGTATTCATACACACACATACACATATGTATATGTAAAGGTTTATTGATCTTCTTCTATACATAAAAAATAAATTGCACTCAAAATTTTCAAAAAGAAATAATAAGAAATTGTATAAAGAATGCACAGACAATAGTTAGCTATGAACTTTTTCTAATGGAATATTTGCAAGTAGCGTTTTAACATGGCCAAAAACAAAAGATTGAGCATATTAAGACTAGTTGTGACTACATATATAAAAATGAAATAAAATAATCAAGCAACACAATCCACATAGGCTTCATTAAAATTTCGGAAAGAGGAAAAGACAAAAAAAAAAAAAAAACACACACACACATATGCACTTATCTTATCAACATTTTACTAAAGACAACTTTTTTTTTGAAAAAAATGAAACTTGAATCTGCCCCAATATTTGTCATAGCACATGAAGATGAATTGCAGATTTAGACTGAGCCATCTCAGCATGATAAACACACATGAGAATTTTAAAATTATATAGGAAAATTGATGTTTTTTTTTCTCATATGGACAAAGGTGACATGAAAGAAAAAAATAGTATTTCAAGTCTATTTCATGTTTTTTTCATGGATGTAGCTTTCACACATCAAAATATACAACTATAAATCTCATTTAATACCAATAGTATTTATAAAGTATATATAAGTAAGTAAGTGGCTATACTTGTTTTCATATATGTGGAAAAAGAAATAAGATACAAAATTATATATATATATATATATATATATATATATTAAGTACATTTTTAATTAATTATATATTTTACATTTTTTGACAATCCAGATTAATAACGTTAACCAAGGAGAATTAGTTTTGTTAGTTTAGAGTAGATCTTTAGAACATGTTGGATGTTTGTTCTTTATTGATCCCTTCAATTTAGTATCAACTTTCATGTTTAAAGAGAATAGGTATTTTAAATTAATCATTTTCATTAGATTTTTGAATTAAAACTAATATCTGTACCAATATACCTAATGCTATTGTAGAAATTTGGGATTTTTGATAAAACAGTGCATAAAATGAATACTTGATAGTAAAAATAATAATCATGTTAATTCTAATAGCACCAAACATTAAAGCAATTTAGAATTTGAAGCATACAATATTTTTGAAGCAATCTGACTTTAGGTTCTTTGAGATATTTATATATAAAAATACAGATGTTGAAGCCAAAACTACCATTATTAATAACTAACATAAGTGATAAGTATATTATATCAAAGAGTATGTTTCCAAGAGATGTGACATTAAAAAATATAATATAATATCATATTTTAATTAGACATATTCTTTAATATAATGCATTTTTTATTTTTTATTGGATATATTAATGATAATTATTTTGAAGAATTTAAAGAACATAGATGTTTTTTTAGAAATTGAGTTGTTAAAATTCTATAAAAATTGAAATTAATGATTTTCAGAATATGAGTTTATTATTTAACTTTGGATATCAATTTCTTAAAAAGACTAGTTTACATTTGTAAACTATAAATAAATTTAAATATAAAAACTATATAAGAAGGTTAATAAATAATAAAAATTATTTTTCCAATAAATACTAATTTTTATAATTTTGGCATTTCTTAGAATTATTTGGGAGATCCTATAAAAGAAGATAAAAATACAGAAAAGTTTAAGATAATAATTTTATTAATATATAACACCACTTTTAGAAAATTTTAAAGTAAATATTTATATATATTGCATTGTATCTAATTTTTTTAATATATATAATTTGCTAAAAAATATAAAATAAAATAACTTTTGTTCTAATAAAAAATAAGATTATAACATTTTTAAATCATGTATTCATTAATATAATAGAAAATAAGAAAATCTATCTAATTATGTAAGATCTTTTGGACTTATAATTTTATGAAATATAATTATATAATTTTATTGCAATGAGAATAATTTACTTTCAATAATCTACAATTAAAGAAGAATTGGGCCAAAACCAAGATTATAATGGAATATATTGTTATTAGAAAAAGTACACTTTAAAGAAGGTAGGATAGTAAAATTATAAAATAAATTATATAAAGATGGCATAGGTTTATCAACACCAAATTTGAAGTATCATATTTACAGAGAAATAGAAGATAAATTTATAAACTAGAATTAGAATAGAATACTAAGTAAAAGCTAAAATTAGTTTGTTTGTTTGTTCTTGTGTGTTTTTTTTTTTATTTTATTATTTTTTTACAACATTTGAAATTTTTGTGGCCATGTTTACTGCAAAAAATAGTAGTTGATAAGATTAGAAGAAAAAAAAGATGGAAGAATCTCAATTAATTAAACTTTTTAGAGAAATTTAATTAAGTATATTAATTAAGAATACAACTAAAAAATATTCACATCATGATTTAAGTAATTTGTTTATTTGTTGAGATTTAAAAAAATCAAATAACTATGTCATGTTCTTAAAGAATAAATTTTAATTTTTATGAAGTATATTCTATGATTTGGAGGATATGAAAAGAATGCATATTTTAAACATTATAAAAATGATTTGATAAATTTGTAAAATACTAAAAAAAATTTGATAGAGTAATTTTAAAAATTGTCTTCTGAAATGAAATAAAACCTAATTAGAAATGTTAAGAAACAAGCAGCAGGATGTAGTAAGGACTTGACATTGCAAAGACAGCGGAGGTGGCCTACGAATGCCAGCGTCTACATTTGTATAAAGACCTTGCTGCAAAGAGTGTTCCCAATCCAATCTTACCCACTGCTTAAGAAATGTGAAAACAATTTGAGCTGCCTTCACAGCACTTTTCGTTTTGTTGCTCTGTAAGCTTGATGTAGTTCAGGTTGAAAAATTTCGCGAAAGTTGAATGTTGAGTGCTACAGACAACATTAAATTGATACATGTTATTTTTAATATTATTGTTATTTATTAGTAGAGACGTGATTGCAAACGTGTGAAAACAACTTCTGTTAGCCCACACATAAAGAACACTTACCACCTGTTTTAGAGAGGACATAAAGCATGCAACTCAAAGTCTAGAATTCCGATGACAGCATAAGGTTATCAAAAGCGCAAATTATGAATACAAGAACTGCAAGCATGCCTCTATGCATATCAACACGAACCAACAGATGCAGAATACATATGCACCAGAAACCATTATCCTCTTCTTACTACAAATGAGCTGCATCTACGGATGTTGGTAGGCCCACATCAATGCATCACTTGGGTGAACACGCAAATCCCAACAATAGTCATCAACAGCGATAATGTCAGAAAACAGAAGCGTCTATAAAATAGTTGTATTAAGAGAATCCGCCTTGTTGCAGCAGTTTCATTAAGAATCGTACAAGTCAGTCTAAATAAGTGAAACATCAACGAGTTGTCCTCTCTAAATACCTATGTATCCTTGGTTTGAACAGTTACTCCATCAGAGCCTGCAATGATAACTGCGCTGGCCATGTTCAAGAAAAGACCATGATCTACCACACCTTCTAGTGCAGAAATTGCGTGAGCTGCAGCATTGGCGTCTTTAATGGGCTCCTACAGACAGGTTCAATAAAACAAGTTCAATCAACCACTAAAACAGAACTCAAGATGGTGCTGTGTCCATACATGAAAGGGCTAACACGCTATCACATTGATAACACATGTTCGTGCACTCCGCGTAAAGATTCACACATCTCTAATACCTGGAAATAAAGATCGATGATGTAGTTCGAGTTGTCAGTCACATATGGCTTGTCTCCATCCATACGCAGTTTAACCTGGAAGGAGAAACAAAGATGTTGTTAGTGATTTTAAGTAGAGGCCAGAATAGTTCACCAACAACATGAAGGATTTGAGTCACTAATATCGCTGGTACCCAATACCACAAATGAATCCATTCCGATGAACTGCAGATAGGACAAAATAAAAGTGGAGGCGAATCAGCATACCTCACACCCAGCAACTTCTGGAAGATTCTTCAGGCGCTCAGCGTTGTACTTCCAGCAAAACTGGACAACCTCCACAGGCATAGCCAATCCACTGCCTCCAAGTCCCTTCACCAACTGCAGTATTCACAAGCCATATATGACTGACAATTCACAAACAAAATATCGCTGCTTACACAGAAATTATGCAAGAAAAACACGAGGGGAACATAGCATGTGATATGTTATTATAGGCGGTAGACAAAACTATGGGAAAGATTCACAAACTCCAATCGAATCAAAATCGTCCGTCCCTCGTAGGAACAATCATCATTCCCGCAGTAAGAGAGACAAGTAAAAACAATCACCTTGGTTTCGTCAACAATGACTACAAACTCTGCTGATGCTGCCTCCACCATCTATGAAAACACGAACCATCAGAATCATGAGGTTTCGAATTGTTATCAAGCAGTCAGCATTAAAAAAAATTACGAGTAGGGATAGTGCACCAAACAAGCATCTAAGTTCATACACAGCAATGCTATCTCTGACAAACACTGCTTCTGTGAGACAAAAATTGACCTTTTCACGAAGTAAAGCTCCACCTCGCCCCTTCACAAGATTGAGATCGGGATCAACCTCATCGGCTCCATCGATCGCCAAATCAATCTGATGTCAACGTTAAAATATTCAAGGTGATGTCAATGTCTAGTTCATTGGTACGTTCATCATAATTAGAAATTTACTAATTCCAATACAGCAACCAAGCCTCAAAATTGATATGTATGAACGAAACACTAGATACGTCCATGATTGCTCAGATACTTCCAAAAAACATTTAAATTAATAGCCTTTACTGCAACCATTACCTTAGGATGATCGTCCAAAACAGAAAGAGGGATACCCAGAGATGCAGCCTGTTCCGCCGTTCTCTGTGACATCAACATGATGTATGAGTAAACAACAACGTCCGGATTCTAATCTGCTATAACAACCATACCAATGGTCAACCTCATACATGTGGATAGAAAACCTCCATTAAAAGGTTTCACAGGATGCTTGTGTGCATAAGATTAAGGGATAGACTAAATTCATGACAAAGCTGGACCTACCTTTGAAGTAGGCACTCCAACAATATCAGTCAACTTTCCTTCCTGCAAAATTTGCGGATCTTCAGCACCAGTGTACATCTTCGCAATGAAGAGGCTCAGGCTATGCATTAAAGGTTCACATCACACCACTACAATAAAAATATGAAAACACGTACAATTTGGAACTTAAGACTACATTCAAGATATACAAGCTTCCGCAACAACGAGGACGATTATACAAACCTTCAAAAGCTCGCCAATCTTCGCAACTGCAAATGCAGCTGTGGAGCCTGTGCCCAAACCCAATACCATGCCACTCTTGACATATTCTACTGCCTGCAACCACAAGACACGAATCGTAAATAAAACACGATTGATTTACCCGATAACATTACTAAGAACTCAGAGTACATCGATTCCTCTATAAAATCTGACCAAAACAACACGAATTTACTACCAAGAGATATAGTTTTTTAAATTATGGTAGAAATCATGCAACAGCACCTTCTCAGCAGCGATTTTCTTCAGCTCATCTTGAGTAAGAGCCTGGGTAGCTGCATTTGATCAACATCCAAACCTGTCAGGTCTCTTGCTACGCTCTGGGTAGACAGAAGGGCGGTGTTACAGTTGAGCTAGGGATCCCCATTTTGTATATCCCCCCGTAGTTGCTCTCCAAACAGAAGCTCCAGCTAAAACATGGAGTTCGTTAAACACTACAACAGTTGAGTACATGATTCGTATCCACTTGCGTGACCGGTTTACAATCTCAGTCATAGAACACATGATCGGAGAGTGACGTGATAACTTTAAAGTGTAATGGAAACTGTTGAAATCAACAATTTGTGTTCCTCAACTCAACAACTAATTTGCAGAGCATGCGACAACTAGGAGTGAAGCGCATGAAAAGTTATGAAGACAGCGTAAGTACGTCAGGACCACGACTTGAATTCTTAAAGTCACAAATTCGAAAGGACAAAAACAGTAAAATCGGCCAGCAACACGTTCATTCTCTCCCAAAACGTAAAATAACTTCGCAATGCAAACGAGGGTCGACAAGTGACGGAACTCTCACACACACACACACACACACACACACCAACCCCGCCACGACTTACTGCAATGACAATACCACAAAATAAAACCTCTTCAATCCCGACACAATGCCATATCTAGAAGCCAACTCCCCCAACATTTGCTACAAAATTCTCCCGAAACGTCACTCAATTAGACCAACTGCAACACAAAATGCCTCTCGAAGTGAACCAAAACCACACCACAGCTACTCGCACCTTGCGATTGCGCACGGGGAGCGAACGTCATGGCGCTAGATTTCCTCGACACGCTCCCAACCCCGGCCTTCTGCACTTCCCCGCCGCGCAGCAACGTCGACGACGCCCCGAACGACTTAACCGAAAGCTGCGTAGTGGATGGAGATGAACCCGACACCGAATTACGCGGAACGGAGATCACCGCTACGCCCAACGCTCCAGTGGACGCTTGACTCGCCAACATGGCCGACGCCATAGCTGCTGCTGCTGCTGCTGCTGCACCCAGTGCCGAACTGCGGTTTCGCTTGGGGCTCGATCAGGGGGATGAGGTCGACAGCGGCAGCAGATGGAATAGAATGTCCAGCAGTATCAAATTCCCCCCGAGCTCAGCTCAATGTTATCGCCTTCTTCCCGAATTGGCATTCGACTTTTCCCCGCCCCCCCCCCCCCCCCCCTCGTGCTGAGCTCAGCTGGAATATGGGCAGGGTTGTGCCCATCATCATCCCCTTCATTCGTTCATCTGTCGATTCTTCATTCATCTCCCCTCGTCTGTGATAGGCTTGGCTTGTGACTGAGGAAGCTCAGCCTTAGGAATTGAGATTGGACTCTTCTTTCATCTCCTCCACATCCTCTAGCTGGGCCTCCCTTCTCTTTGGCCAATACTGTTCTAATCTTAGTTGATTAGTTTGTAATAGATATTTAATCCCATTCAAGAATACATTGAGAACCTTAGTATTTTGGAAAATGAATGGGTCCTACAATGAGCTGGCATGTACATACGGACCAAAGAAAGTTAAACATGATTAGTAATAATGGGAGATTTGATTGATTGCTCTTCAAATAATCCATTTGTGACTTGTAAATTATTGTTAAAAATCATTATATAAAAATTTGATATCCTCTCTCTGATATATATATATATATATATATATATGTGTGTGTGTATGTGCATATTCACTTAATATCACTTAGAAGTCTATGATAATGATAAATATTATTTAAGAATTATTTAGCTATTTCTTTGCTAATAATAGATTTTATACATGATACAAAAGGTACCATTTTGGTTATACAATCCATCATTAGAAAAATAGAATCATATTAATTTGAAATTGAAAGATCTATCATGAAGTCTATTAGAACAAATAACCAAGGTTGCTTTGGAATATGTAGAGGTTGAACAAGTTTATAGAATTGATGATAAGAAGTTTTTATTTGAGAACAATTGTCAAAAGATTGAATAAATATTTCAACAATTTTTTATATTTGAAGCCACTAAATTTTTTTTGAAATAAACTCAAAAGTTTTATTATATCCAAAAGGCCATTCTATTGAAAAGTCATATTGTGCTTGAAATGTATATAATTGTGCTTAACCTTTTGGAATATATAAACATCCTTTATAATAAAGAAAGTTATCTTTGAACTCAAATTTGTTAGAATCATTATGAAAGTTATTTTTAATATTGATAATAAGAAGATTTGTCAACACATTTAAACAACTTTCATGAAAGAAAGTAGAATCAATTGGGATTGTTGACTTAATAGTTAAAAAATATAACCACTTAATTTTAAAAGAATAGTTTGTTGTTAATCATATATATATATATATATATATATATATATATTTTAATATAAAATAAGAATATCTAAATAAGACATCTAATAAGCCTTATTATTTTCTACACCAATATATAATACAAAATACAAATTGTAACAAAGATATGCTTTAATGAACTTAATAACAAATTAAAACACATATTGACATGAAATATTTAAAGTACTTGTGATTTGTATAAATTGTGACAAGATTAGAAGAATCTTTTAGATAATATTTTGATTCTAGAAATGAATCTATAATAACAAAAAGTTCTTTATTATAGATCTTATGGTTAATTTTGGCTATTAAAAATTTTTATAAATAAAAGATAATAGGATGAAATCTAACTTCTATATCTATTTATAATAAAATTGCATCTAATGCAAAATTTGATGCATTTGTTTCCAAAAAAATGACTTAGAAAAATCTAAACAGTATAAAATAAGAGCTAAAGTAAAAGCCATTTTCAAACCTGGAAATGTTGATTTAGCATCTTGACTCCATTCTAATTTGTCTTTGAAGGTTAATTGTATAATTGGAGCAGCAACTTGAGAGATATTCTTTATAAATATTTGATAATAATTTGTAAATTCCAAAAAGCAATAGACATCACATACCATTCATAGAACAATCCAATCTATGATAATTTGTTAATTCTTAAGATCTGTTTGCAAACCATTATTTGAAAATGATATATTCTAAAAATTCTACTTGAATTATATAAAATATACATTTCTCCATCTTTACATAGAATCATGCATTTCTAAATTTTTATAATATGAAGCAAATATGTTATTCATACTTATCCATATTCTTAGATATGATGGTTCAAATTACCTTTTGGTTTATATAAAATAATCAAATAACTTAATTAAATATTAATAAAAAAATAAAAATATAATATGATATATGATATTTATTTTTATAAATTTATCAATTTATCAATATTAATTGAATAAGGTTCATATAGTATTTTTATTCTTAGGACATATGGAGATGTAATTTTTATAGATGTCTATGAAAGTGATTACACTTTAATTTTAATTAATTTTTAAAGAAAAAATTAAATAATTTTTTTTTGCAAACATATTTATGCAATATTAAAAATCTCTTTTTTGTTATTCTTATCTTTCTTAATATGAATTTAAAAGTAATAATCATATCTTAAAGATTAGTAAACTATAGAATAATATTGTAGCTTTGTATTGTAGAAACATAAGTAGAAGATTTTGAAGCTTTGTAAATTTACATATAATAAATTTATCTAAATAGGTTATATACGAATTATATTAATTGGCAATTTTTACACTTGATTTGTAATATGATTGAAATGAAGTTTTAAAATTTATGACTGTTTTAAAGCCTTCATAATGAAATTTAAAAGAAGTCTTGTAAAAACTAATAGATAGAAGTATATATATATATATATATATATATATCTTAACTCATAATATATACTATTAAAATTTGACAAATTTTATATAACATTAATTAAAATAAAATAAAAAATCTTGTTATTTGATTTTTTAAAAGAATGTTTAAAAACAAAATCTTTCTATAATTCCAAATGTTTATACTTTTCATTAATTTACTTTACAACTTATCTTATGTTATAATCAATTATTTTAAAATGATATATATATATATATATATATATATAAATATATAGAATGGTGCACATCAAATTAGTATTTTAATGATTTCTATCACTACAAGTAATTACATGCAAAGTCAAGATAATTTAATAAAAATAAATACACCTCAAATTAAGTTGCTAATACAAAAAATAAAGCATAAGCAACAATTATATATATATATATATATATATATATACATATATTATGTTATTTCACCCAAAAAAAATCTTATTCTTAAAAAAATCATAGTCTTGGCTTGACATCACTAACTTGTTATTAAAAAATACTTTTTTCACTTAATTTTCATTTAATTCAGACATAAAAAATACTTTGAAAAATATTTTTATCTCTGAATGTCTATAAAAGTGACTGCAGTTTAATGTCTTTATTTTTTATTTTTTAAATTTCCTATAGAGATTGTAAGACAAAGGTCAAGCACTTGTTAAACCCATCGATAGAAAATCCATAGTAACAAATGTTAAAGAAACATATTTGTTGGAAGTAGTTACAAAAAATCAAGTATTATACATTGTTTTTAAAGTCATCTAATTCTTTTTTAATTTTTATTGGTTAAAATACACAATTTGAACACAAATTAGTCAACAAAAAAGATCAATAGAAGACATTAGCTTGAAATATATTTAAAGTTAATAAATATATAAATTTTGGATATATTGAAGTCTAATAATCTTTATAAAAAGTAAAAGGAAATAAAATGTTTTCTTGTGAATAAATCAATTGACAAGACCAACAAATATTAATTGGCTCCTAACAATGCTTGTAAGGATGTTTATGAAAATTAAATTGTAGACATGTTGCTAATACATTAACAATATAATTCAATAACCACACTACAAGAAATAATGTAATGCCTATTTTGTACCCACTTTACAACTTGTAAACAATTTGATAGCATGACAATAACATGTTTGAAAAAAAGATACTTAATTAAGTAGAATAAGTCACTTTTTAGATTTTTCAAGAAAGAAGATAAATCATTGCTGATATATGCCAACTATTGAGGACTAAAAAGACAATTATGTATTCATAGCAAAATACCATTAATTTTAACATTACTGAATCAACCTGGATTGGCAAGAATCATTACTGAGACCAACAAAAAGGGTACCTAGAACCATATTCAAATAAATTTGATACTTCATTGTTATAAATTGAAGAAAATATTTATTACTATTATTAAATTATTTGGTATAGATTAATTTGTTTTATTGAAAATGCATCTAAATTCTAAATGACATGATATTTTAGCTTCAAAATTGACAAAATTATAATGTTAAAATCTAATAAATTAAGGCTCATTAAAGCTTCTTTGAAATATTTAAGTTTTGCATTCTCTCATTTGAGCTTAAACAAAAGAACAATAATTGGTTTGTAATTATATTAAAAATTAGATAGTATTAATTTGATTTTTTAATTCAAAAACATATAGATTTTTATATACGGAATTTTTAGAACACAATTTTTTGTTACATAAGACAAATTCAATTCATTTGATTAAATAAAAATGTTTAAAATTTTTAATTTAAATTTAAATATTTAAATATTTAAAAATTATTCTTTTACTTGTTGTTTTAAAAGTCTTATGGATCTAATTTAGTATATAGCACTCATCAACTATATTTTTATTTATCATGTTTAAATTACATTATAATTTTATTTTATTGACTTATTTGTTGAAAGATTTAAAAAACATATCAGAGCTTAAATAGAATTAGAAAAATTATCATTTTAAATGTTGATAATTCTTAATTTTGTATTTGTTATTATATTTTTATTAAAAAAATAATATTTTTAAATCTAATAAAATTTAAGATTTTATGTTATTTCAATTATTTTAAAAAAAAATTTGGCTCAAAAATCAACAAATTGATAAGTATGAATATTTTGTGCAAAAAGGCAAGAAATAATAATGATACAAAGATGTTCAAATATAATAAGGTAGCATAATGGCATTCAAAGATACAAAAAGGCTTATAAGCCACAAGATTGGTGAGACTTAAAAGAGATTTGACAAATAACATAATCACAATGAAATTTTTTATATGTATTACTTGCAAGAGTATTAGCTTATAAAACTTGATAACAATTTATATTTCTAATATTATTTTTTTCATTAATAAATCACCTTCTAAAAAATACAAATGTGATCGGTTAAAATAAGCATGTTAGGATTTTAAAAGCAATCAGTTTTAGTGGCTTGAAGTCATATAAATTGTAAAATCACTCTATTAAATTTATTTAATAATCATGATATGTCAATCAATGTCCAAAATTTCTATATATATGTATATATATATATATATATATATATATATGTATATGATCAAATTACTATAATTTATTTCTTCTACACTTAATTTCTAATATATGTAAGCAAAGAAAAAACAAGTATACTTGAATACTAGGGTTATTTGTCACATAAAGAATTTGATCCTGATACTGTGATCAATTTAATTTTTTATTCATTGCTACATAATCACAAAAAAATATCTATGTAATAAATTACAAGATTACAAACAGTACACAAAACCATGAAACTGTTTGATGTCATTAATATTTTCAATTTTATTCATTTATTTTATTATTTATTTAACATCACTCAATGTGCTTAAATTTCTTAAAATTTTATATCTATTTGTTACAATATAAAAATTAGTTCAAATTTCTTATAAACACGTACATTTAATTTAATTTTTTTTATGAATGTAATTTTATTTTATTTTTTATTGAATAAATAAATTGAAAAGTTTACAAATCACATATAATTTATTGAATACTAATGTAAATTCTTTACTTGCAAATTTGACTTGTATATTTTGTGTCTGTAAGACAGTTGTGGTTAAGAAAAAGAAAGTTTGGTATTTTTTTCAAAGTTCATCTTCATATATATAACTTGATTTTTTTCTCTATTTAATTGATTTGATCTGGAAAATTATTTTCATAAAAATTAGATCCTTTTAAAACCAGTGAGATCTATTGTATGTTTAGCAACATAAAATTTATAGGTACAAATTAATAATGTAATAATAACAAACTGAGATTTTTTCGCCAAAGAAATATACATGTGTTCTAGTAATTCTACGAGATCCAGTAATATACAAATCAGTCAATTAGACTAGCTAAAATGTTTTAAATCCTGATTGTAAATGAACAAACAAGAATGGTTTCTTTTTGTTATTATTATTATCATTACATCAGCAAGTTTATTAAACTAAAAAGTATAGTATGCATTCAATCTACATTAATAAATTTTAATAAACCAGGGCCAGTTCGAATGCAACGAAGCCCGAAAGCAACAAGAAAGCCTGGACTAAAAATAGAGAACCCATGAGTCATATTTACAGGCTAGCAATCAACACCCGAGCTGGGCATATCATGATTCCCCCCTCAGATATTGGCATACCATTTGTTGCAAAATCGGTTTAGTTGGTGTAGATGACTAACACCTCTGTAGTAAGCTTAGTCTAGAGGTATCCATCATAAATGCATGCACAACCAGGATGAACCCGATGGTTTGCATGAGACAGGATGGTAGTTTCGTAATGAGAAGTTATTTAACATCGCAGACTGCACATTACAAATTATTGTCAAGTATTACTTGTGGTTCGTGTCGAACCAATGTTGAAAGAACAGCTCAAGAGAAGCTAAAATTGTCAACCAAGCTGTGAGATGTGGTGTGAAAACTCATCCACGATACTTGTTCCCAGCCCTCTCCATTCGGCATAAAACATCGCTTCTTGTGAAAAGATAGTTATGGTGTCCTAGTTCACAAGTAGACTGGTATGATGTAAGTGCTATTTGTATCGACAAGCAAAACTGTCTGGATTGGGAAGATACAAAATGTCTAGTCAAATCATGCATAGCTTGTTATCTCATAACTTCCAATAACGTGCAACATACTGTTTCAGAATTCAGTATAATTCTGAAACTTGAATTGCCTGGAATTAAATATCAATAACAATGCATATACTCCAACAATTCATCTCACTGAATGTTCACCTAAAATACATATGTACAGCATTGCAAGCAACTTCTAAATCATTTTATGGTTTTCGAGTTGTGGATGTTTCTTGCATCAAACCACTCGGATGAAACGAGCAAGAGAAACAGAAACAAAAACAAAAATAACAAAGCCTCTCGAATTTCCAAATGTACCAGTAACCTTTATAAAAGTCCGTAGCATAGTGTTAAAAAATACATGGAGTACTTAGCAGGTTGTTCCCACAAAAATCACCAGTGGGAACTGCAGCTTGCGTACACAGGTGACCACTTGTCATGTCAAGCATGCTACACAACTTCAAGTGCTTCGATCATGACAACACTGTTCCCTCGTATAACCTACAGACATGATGCGTCCAATTAGATCATATCAAAACCCCTCTAAATAAGAACCCATCCGGGAATACAAAGGATGTAAGTAGACATAATGTTCACGTTAGTGTTAACACCAGAGTCCACAAACTGGAGGAAGAAGACATACCACCATGCCGATCTCATTTTTCTCAGCACCTTGAACTTCAACGGTGTTGTCCAGCACGAGGTTCATGAATTGGTCAAACCCGCGCAGAACTCCAACGACGTTCCTGCCAGCATTGAGCTTGACTACAGAGCACCAACACATAACTTTATATTTGCTTCAACAAGAATATTCAAGGTCATTCTGCAAGAGGAGTTATCTGGCTATTCAATCTGTTAATCTTGTGGGACAATATTTGAACTTATGAGGTTGTAAGATTATTCCTCACGACTCACAAGATGGTGCTCCACCTCTAATTTCACAAAGACTTCAATTATGTCTCCTGACGACGCATGAAAGACCAATTTCGACCCTATATCATGCACGCCAACACCAAATTAGGGTTCCAGCAATGTCATTCCTATCAAAAATGACACGCGGGCGAAGAAACAGCCTCAACAAAAGGTGGCAAGACTTACTGTTCAGTTTCCTGTCCATGTACTTCTTCAGGTCCGGAGGTTGACCCGACTTGCTCATTGTGAACGGAGGCAAAAATAACTTCTTGAAACCACCTGTGCGCAACATTTTGGTCAGCACAAAAAAGCTTGTAGACTGTTAAAAGACGTGCATATTCCAAGAGCTCTAGTAAGAACTCGCAACACGAATGAGAACATCGAGCACTAATCATGAGAGTCCTCCTCAAAACAGCACAATCATACATCAAGGTCCAAAGCCAGCCGACACCATGACAAACAACGACCAGCTCTGCATCCAAAAAGCTACAAAAAAACAACCTACAGCGTCTAAGACCACAACCAAGAACAGGAAAATGGCTCCCTCTTCTACACAATCCTCATGTCCTACTCCATACCATGTGCTCGCAAACCCCAACCCCTTCCAACGGGCTCAAAACACCACCAAAACAAACAATCAAACCCGAAAGCGCAAGAAAGCTGAACAAAGAGAGGAAAAAAAAAAGTATAAACCTAGCAAGCGGGCAGGCGATGGAGCGAGCGAAGAGGCGGTTGCAGCAAGAAGAAAAGCAGACACAATCGAAGGCGAAATTAATTGCGGCGAAAGGCAACGCGAGCACCAGAAAAACAGAATAGACTAGACTAGAGTGCATGCGAGTGAGTGGAGTGCACTGGAGTGAATTGAAGTGAAGCTCAAGACTCGCCTCTGTCCTTGTTGCTTTCCGATCCCACGACCCCCGATTCCACTACACCTCCACCCGTGTGAACGCATCCAGAGCTTCTTCCTCTGGTGTTTGTTTGTTTGTTTGTTTGTTTTTTAATACAAAGAGGGGTATGGGTGATGTTTTGATTGAATGAAGAGATAGGTGCATTGTGTATTTGGTCTTCACAATGTTAGTTTGAGGGAAACCTAATAGCATGAGATAAATGTACATCCAAACTATATTATTTTGTAGCTATTATGTATTTGTTTCTTTATTGATAATGAGGTTATTAGATGGAGCTTGAATTTTTTTTTACTGGTTTGAATGCCTAGCATTTTACCATCTCATTTTTTGAGAAAAGTCTCTTTGTTTTCTAGTTTCAGTTTTTTCTTTTTTTCTTTTTTTTTATATTTGTATTTGTGTGTTTGGAATTAAATGAGATTACATTAAATTTAAATGTATGAATCACTTTAAGGTTTTCAAATATGAAGGCATTTAAACCTAGATGTTCTATAGATATTAATTTCTAAATAATGATTAAATAATTCAAAATCTATTGAATCTACATAATAATTTATTTGCAAAAATAAATTACTTTTATAAGAAAAATTACTTCAAATTCTAATAAATTAGTATAAAATATATTTTATTTAATTCCAAATTTGAAAGGCTTAAAATTATTAAAAAATAAATCATTTTCTAGAGCCTCAAATACTCACAATTTATATTGAATTTTTTTAGATTAAATACTAACTTTATATATATTTTGATTTTAGTTGGTTTTAGCATAATATACTAAGTACTTACTTAAATACCAATATGATAAGTGTGTTTGAAAGAAAAATATAAGAATACAATCATCCATTAATTAATATAAAAAATTTCTAATATCTAAAGTATAAATTAATAAAATAATCTTAAAATATTTTATCTTGAAAAGAGAGATAAAATTCTTTATTGGCTTCTTTTTGTATCAACAATCAAAGTTCTAATAATCTAAAGATGTCAATAGTTTTATATTTTTTATATTCTTTTTGTAAATTTTTGTATTATTATTTTTAATTAAAAAAATATAAGTAATAATAAGCATAAAGCTAAAATCTCACCAAATAAGATTATTTCAAATTTTATAGAAAAAATTATAATATTTGAGTTTAAAAAATTTAACAAGTTGTTTCTAATCTTTATTTGTCATGTTCCAATTTTTGGAATCTATGCTATATTTGTAGTGAGATTTTAGTATCTAAGTCATATTTAATAAATATATTTTAAAGTTAAATATTTTTTAAGTATAAATCTAAATCTAATATTATTTTAATATTAGATAATTTTACTTTTAAAATATTTAAAATCTATTTAGAAAATAAGTCCTCAATTATATCTTTTGTATCTATAATTCCTATTTAATCTTCTTCTTTGGACTTAGAATAAATATGCAACACAACTTTAATGCAATATAGAAATTAAAAAATTTCTTATAAAAAATTTCTTATAATTGATTTAATTTTATAAAGATCTTTTAAAGATCTATTTAATATTAATATAAAATATTTAAATAATAAAAAAAATACATTGTTGATCATATTGATTCTTTCAAAATTATTTAATCTTACAAAATACTATTAATCTAGCTTCTTTTCAAATTTATCAATAAATTATTAATTATTATTTTGAATATGAAGTGTTAATAAAAATTGTACATCAAAAAACTTGCTTTGGTCATTTTTGGTAGCATGTATCTAAATAAAATATATTTATCCTTGGATATGTTATAGAATTTTAATATTGCTAATAAATTATAAGCTTTGATTAATTTAATTTAAATGTTGAAGCAAGACAAAATTTATTTAAGATATCAATAATGTATGATATATTATTATTATTATTATTATTATTATTATTATTATTATTTTGATTATCAATATAAATTATTTGTATATTAATTTAAATTTTTTTATACTATATTTTTAAATAATATAGTATTATTAATTTATAATATATTATTTTAAAATAAGTATTTTAAATATTTATCTATAAATAAATAAATAAATAAAATTAAAGAGCTAATAAACATCCTTGTCTCACCTCTTATTTAATGTAAAATACTTTAATAAAAGAACCATTTTCTATAACCAAAGCTATTACTTTTTATAATAACATATCCACTATTTAAATAAATTACTAATTGAAGTAAAATTTGACTATAGTAGCAAATAAGAATTTTCATGAAACTATGTTAAAGACTTTTAAAAAGTCTAGTTTTGACATGAAAAGAGGTTATTTAGACTTTTTAGCATAGAGAATTATCTCAAAGATTAATACAATGTTGGTTAAAATAAATTTATTAAATAAGAACATAATTTGATCTAGATTTATAACTTCTATAAGTACCAATTGAAGTCTTCTTTTATAAGGCATAGATTTTGATTAATTCATAATAAAAAGGAGGTCAATTGGTCTTTGATGTTATTGAATGCAATCCAAAAATATTTTAGAATATAAGATAATCATTTTAAGAAGTTTTTTTTAAAAAAAATATTTTAGTGTAAAATATATGTTAAAAATAATAAAATAAATACTAAGGCCTCTATTCCATAAAGAATAAGAGGGGCGTATTAACTAATAAGTAGCTACTTTAATAATAAATAATTTGAACAATTCTAATTATATTATATATAAACAATTTAGTATGGTGTTAGCTAAGGAGGAAAAAATTTAATTGAAAGAGGATTTAGCTAAATCAAAGACAAGACTAGAGATGAAAGTGAACAAAAAACTTAACATTATAAAGCCATCAAAAAATTGAAAACAAAGTTATTAGAGCAAAACAAAAAAAAATTGAAAAAAATAGAATATTTAATATTAATAAATTTTTTATAATATATAATAATTAAAATAAAGATTTTTATTACTAATTTAATTATATATATATTCACATACATACATTTGAAAAGACAAAAAATAATCTTGTCAAATTTTTACAAATCCTATTTTGCACCTTATAAAAAGTATTAATTATTTGATGGACTTATTATTTATAATAAAAATGATATTAAAAAATAAAGTTATTCAATAAATTAATCATGTCAATATCTATTTATTTAAAATACTATATTATAATTTTAAATCAGTTAATAAATTATTTTAGGATCTTTTTTTTAGGATTTTATATTTTAAATTTTATAAAGATATAATAGTATCTTTTTTTATTTTTAATTTTTTTTTAAAAAAATAAAAATAAAAATATTTTATTTTATTTAATTAATATAATTTTTTTGAATGTAATTTTGTTAATTAGCATTTTCAACCTTAATTAAACAAATCATTTATGTTAGAAGAATTTAACTTTGGAAATTATAAGAAGAGGAAGATAAAAAATGATATATTTGAGGCATTAAAATTATTGACTTTTTTAAAGGTAGTTGTAATTAGTTGTAACCAATTAGATGCAATTGGAAGAAACCTTGATCACCTTACATGTCTTTACAATATTTTTAAAATTTAATGAAACTAGATGTAGTATATGATAGTATAAATTCTTCAAGAATATCATCATTTTGAAAATAGAAGAATCTAAAAGAGATATTATTGGAATTAAACATGCTTTCAATTTTAAAAATATTAAGTATTCAAACTTATCAAAAGATTGTGAATTCCACCAATGAATCTTAATTTGTGGATTAGTTAAAATTATAGTTTTTAATTATATATATACCAAAATATTACGATTAGAGATTCTATTTGATTATTTGAGTATTCATTGGAATTTAGAAGAGTTTATAAGTTACAAGAGTTTTATTAAAGAAAAATCATAAAAATAGAATCTTAATAAGTCTTAGAGGCAATTATCTTAGTTGGTTTAGTAATTTCTCTTGATTGTAAAAATTAGTATTTAGTTATTGAGAGAAATTCCTACATTGGCCTTCTATCTACATATATTAATCATTAAAAACCTATAAATTTTATTTAATAGGTAGAAGAAGTATGAAAAAAAAACCTCATGTCTTTTGAATTATTTACGTAGATAATAATATTTTTAGTTGATTTAAATTTATTTTTATTACTATAAAAAATTATCAAGGTAGAAAAAATAACTTTAAATTGATATTATCATTTTCAAAATAATATAGAGATTTTTAGAATTTATTTAGAATTTATTTAGAATTTTTAAGGAATTTTTAGAGCAATTTTTGAGACTTTAGTAAAAATGAGTCTTACCATCTTAGAAGCCATTATGAAGAAATGAAGGAAGATTTGAAGGCCATAAAAGGTTCACAAGCTAATTGAGTGTTTTTAAACATCATAGTGAAGTTAAAAATATAAAAACATTAGTTTTACTAATAGAAAATAGGAGGACCAATAGCAAATATAGTTCTTATAGGAAGGGAGGTGCACAAATCCCATATGGATTGTAGTACCTTGGATGTAGATATGAGGATAAAAATATGGCCTTGTGGCATCTCTAGGGTAATTTTATATATTACTTGTGAGCCTTGGTGAGGTTTGAACTCTTAATCTCTTAAACAAGTTACTCATGAGATAAAAATTATTCACTTAATTTTTCTATTACTTACCTTTTATCTTTAAACTATCATAACTTATTCATAGTAACTTGGATTACATATTTTTTATATCATTGGAAAGATAAAAAATTATCTATTTAAAAATATGGCTTTTGTTTTTTATTTTTATTTTTTATTAGATAAAAATCTAGTGAACAAACTATGTCTAGTTTTGTAATACATAATTGCTTAATAATACATATTTCACTTGTTTTGTGTTGTTCTTTTCCTTTGTTGTTGTTTATTGTTTCTTATACATTATACCACAAATTATAAGCAACCCTTAATTGGAGCCATCTTGTAATTTGGATTGAAGGGCAAATTTTATCCTCACATAAATGATGCATTTGCCGGGAGGTGGTGCTTCTAATTGTGTATGTGACTATGGAGTTAATATATTATAATTCACATTTTTCTTAGTCTTTTTGAGTAAAAAATTCAAAATTAATCTTCACGATTGATAAGTTTTCTACATCTCTTTCTTATTAGTGTGTACAAAGCATTTCAAATTTTCAATTTATAAGGTAGTCAAAAATTTCATTATTAAATTGAATGTTGATTTGCTTTTGGATTTTCATCAATTAATTTTTATGTATTGCATCATTTAAGTTAAAACTTTTTAAGGTCGTGTATCTTGATATTAACTTTTCAAAAAGTTATTGCATATTTAATTTAGATTTGATTTGAATTTGTAATCAATTTTAGATTAAAAAGGATTTACTACTTTAGGAATTTCATATACTCCATGTTTAAGAAGGCATTTTTTTAGTGTGTAGTAATTATTTAATAGTAAATTTTTTAAAATACAAGTACTTCAAAGTTAAGATTGTAGTAGTATAAAATTCAATGCTATTAAATCTGAATTGAATTTGTGGCAATTTTTGGAGTGGAGAGAAGTTGCTACCTTAAGTGGAATACAATTGAAATTAGTGATTTCTATCTCTTTAATTATATATATTTTTGATTTTATATTATAATTTTATATTTTATATTTTATTTTAATTATGTTAAATTATAATAAAAGTTTAAAATAAAAAAGAAGAAAATTATAATTAAAATTAAATTAATATTATTAAATTAAAATAATTATTTTGTTAATTAATAAAAATTAAATTAAATTAATATTTTAATATAATTTTAATTTTATTTTATTTTATTTTTACTTATCTTTTTATCTTGTAGAAAGTGATGACCTCCATGAGGCATAGTTAATTGTTGGAAGTTGCCTTACAAATTGTCTTTTACTTGATCTATCTGATTTTTGTGGTATCCATATGCTAAAGTTTTTAAATTACTTGTACTACCCTTTGTTTTATTTTCCAATCTCTAATTGTGAAATAAATTCCAATTAATAGAGGATTTTGCCATTTTAAGATCGACACAAGATCTTAATTTAATATTTAGTTGTAACTTGTGTATCACTTGTGAAAAAGATTTAATTTTTAGATGATATTACTATTTTGAGATTGACATAAGATCTCATCTTAGTATATAATTAAACTATGTGTCTCACAAATAGGTAAGAAGAAAGAAGATTTTATGTTATTTCACAAAATAAATTAAATATATTATAAGTTTCTTGGATTTTTTTTTGTTATCTAAACTATCTATTAGATCTTCTTCTACCTTAAGTGAGTAATTTAAAAGCAATAAATTTAGTTGTATGCCACCTAAACCTAAGTTTAAGATAGCTTATCGTTTTATCAACTGTGTTTTATGATTTGGATATATTTTATAAAATCAAAAAGAAATAGAATCTATAATTGTAGAAACTAACGTGTTAGAAGAACTTTGTGAGAAGATGTCACAGGCTTTTGTTTGAATGGAGCATGGTTGAAACCATTCTTTAGATCCTCAAATAGAACCTTTATCCTTTCCAAATCCAAGAGCTAATATAGCAAATGAAAGTAATCAACATCTTTTTATAAACATTCAAATTGATCCCATGATGTTGTCTAAAAGATTACTTATTGTTGTACCTTTGAAATTACAAGGAGCAGCAATTCTATCTAATCTTCCAAAATTTAGTAGATCTATCAATATAGACTAAACCATTTAAGTTATTTTGAAAGTAGAAATTAATAACAAAAAAAATGATCATATGCTTAGAAAGATAGAAGAATCAATACCAACTTTTATACTATTGCAACATCAATCTATGGAATTCCATTAATATTTAGCTTTAAGCTACTTTCAACTTTTTACCTCTCTATTGCCAATAAACAATCTAATGCCCTTATTTGTATAAGACCTACATGATCAATCCTTAAATAAATCTTTTAATGATATTAGATTAGAGGAATTTAAAAGTGAGATAAGACAAGTAAATGATGTATTCAAAAATGAGATAATAAACACTAAGAAAGCTATAAGTGAATAAATGTCTTGCCTTATTAAAAACCAAAATCCAATTGTAGAGTCTAAATACTATAAATCAGGGATTTAAATCTCTAGATTATTGCATATAAATTACAACAAGTAAATCATACATCTCAATTTTGTCTACAATTCTTACAACATCCTATAAAAAAAAATCAATCCCAATCGTATAAGTCTCCTTACCAACTAAAACAAGTAGGTCCAAATATCTTTTTAAATTAAAAAAAATAAAAATATGGCACCTTATTATATTTGTGAAAAATCACATTGAGTAGATCAATGTTGGATTAAAAATGGAATAATATGCTCAAATTGTAGAAAATCTCATCCTATAGATCCTTATACAAGATCCAATAAAATTACTCCCTTAAATTTTTCTTCAAAAAATTATACCAATTAAGTTGTAAGAGATATGTGAGAAGTTAGATTTGGAGATCCTATTATTACAAATGATCTATTAAACATGTATTATGACCACTTTAATAATGGTTAAAATCTCCAATCTTCAATGATAATTCAAATTAATCAAAGAACATTGCAAGGATCTTTAATATATAATCAAAATTCAAACCAAAATCAATAACTACCATCTTCTCAAGATATTACGTATACAATGGCTCAACCTAATATACATTTTATATCAAATTTACTATCTCTTCAATCTAACTTGGTGCAACTAGATAGCAAGAAGATTTCTTTGGGTAATAGATGTTTAGCTTCTTTAGTTGTGACTAAAAGTATGAGTGCTAAAAAACTAATAGATTTCGTACAACTTAAAGAAGATGAAGTATCTATAGATACTTTAGAAAAATCATCCAAGTTTGTGGAATTAAAAAAAACTACCAAAGAAATATCTAAAAAATTAGAAGACAATCAATTGCCTTCTTTAGTTGAACTTGATGAAGAAGCATATTAATTTGTAGGCAAAGAAGGACTTAGGACTTCAAGTACTTTTTTAAAACATCCAACAGCTACTAAAACCTTCAACCTTGCAAAATTATATAATTTATGGCAAGATCTTTGTAGGATAAAGGCTAATATTTTTTTAAGTCAATTAATTCAAATAGCACCAATCATTAAAAAAAACCTCAAGATAGGAATAATTATATAAAAAAACAAAAAATATAATAAAAAAATAGCTAGAATTGAAGTCAAAGATTTGGATTAAAATACTATAAAAAAATAAAAAAGGAAGAATCAAGAATATGGACCTAATTAGATAGATGTAAATATTATGGATAAAATTATTTTTAAGTTCATAGTAGATGATAGAAGTAGTATTAATATCATATCTAAATCTACTATGAACAAGTTGGGATTGAAAATCATTCACAAAGCAATTATAAAAATTAAATTAGTTGATCAAAGATCTTTTCAATTTTTAGGTCAAATTTGTAATTTAGGTATGCGAGTAAAAGGTATAGATTATATAATATCATTTTATGTGATATGATTATATGAGGAATTTGATAGCTATCTTCTTTTGTTAGAAAGAGGATAATTGATACAATCTAAAAGAATAATCAATTGAAAGGCTTTTAAGCCTTATTTTATTTTTAAACTTATAAATAATTGCACAACAATCATAATATTTAGCTACATTAGACTTTAAACCTTAGTCTCCTTACAAAAAATACTATTAAATATAAAATCCAATCAAATTAATTTTATCTAATTTAATTCAATTTTAACTATTGCACCAATAAAATATATTAATTTTAGATTATATAAATATGAAGATAAGAGTGATTTTGTTAAATGGTTAGAAAAAAATTATTATAAAGAAGAAGAAATTCACATTTGATTTATAGATGTAATTGATTGATTGGAGCTTAAAAATGATTGCTTTGATCTTAGAACCTTAATTGATGATATTTGTATGAATGAAGCCTTTAGCTTAGAAATTGATAGAATTCAAGTTGAAGACTTTGATGCTATCATAAAAGAAGAAACCATCATGCTTCTTCCTTTATAATTCAAAAATATTGTCAAAGATGTGAAATATAAATAATTAAAATATCAAAATATTCCTATGTCATTTGAAAAGAATAAAGAATCACTCAAAGATAGTATAATATTAAACTAGAATGGCTATTGCCAAAGACAAGAAAAATAAAAATTCTTGAAATAAGACTAGAAACAAAAAAGGCATTGATAAAAATAAAGAAGATTTCACTCTTATCTCTATATATACTATCTATCTAAAAGCTATGTGGCAACATTCTATAGGACCTCCAATACATGTCCAATTTGCAAGACACATGTTAAAATTTATAAGATAAGTTTTTAATATGTGCACCATGTAATTAACTTGTTCTACAAGCTACCAACATGTATGATACGTGGCTAACTTGTTAGCTAAGTTTCTAACCTATCAATCACCTATAGACATGAATAAAGCTGAAATCACATCTATAAAGCTTCTAAAAAGCTTTTCTATAAGATATTATCAAATTAATCTATTTTTATCTACTTCTATCTATTTATGTTATTTAGATAACTATTAGAATAAATCTTATATCTGTAATATTATCTCTCTTTCTAAAGATAAGTTCCATAAGGAGTAATGATTACATATTGGAAAAGTCTAAGATGTGTCAAATTATATTTGTTATATATTTTGATCATTATTTTTTTTTAAGGTAAGTAATAGGTCTTCTTAGCTATTGATAGTGTTTCATATCAAGATAAAAGGACTACCCTAATATTTAATTATTGTTGAGGCTTTCATAACTTCTTTTAAAAAATATTTAAAATACCATCAAGAATAGTTTTTATCTTTAAAAATATCACCAAACATCGAGAATCTCTTCCAAGGTTGTGATATCAAACACATTGTATCTTACGATTAATGCAAGAAAGAATATGTTCTTAAGGATCTTTATCTCTATTCCGTCATCTTGAAAGTTGTGACAATCATAATGTCTCCTTTGATAAGTCAATAAATAATAACTCTTGAGTTAAATTTGGTGGTTGTTGATTTTTCATCTCTTTAGTGTCAAAAATCCTAAAAAATAGCAAACAATAATATAAAATATCTCTATTAAATTTGCTTTATTTTATAATAAAGATTTTTTTCCTCTTGATTTTGATAGATGTTGTCAATGAAATGCATTGACTTTGATTGATGCATTTGTTAGATTCTTGGATGGCTCCCATATGCATTTATTAATATCATATCTATATCAATGTACAAGATATTTCAACCTATTTCAGCATCGCCTTGAATCTAAGACTTCTATTTCAAATTCTTCATTATTGTTTACTTTTATAAGAGGCAATGGCATTTGTCTTCTTCTTTGTATATCTATTATCTTATATGGCTCAAACAGAGATGTATAGAATATAAGATGGATCTTCATAGACTTTGGTAGGTGTCATGGATAAGCAATTGGATTGACTTGTTTATAAATTGAAAATGGTTTAAATCTATAATAATCCAACTTATCATAAGAATAAATAATCTTAATATTATGATGAAATAACTATACCTTGTGATTAACATGGAATTGAGGTCATTTCTAATAATAGATATCTACGTTGATCTTTTATTAATTTTGAGCTTATTTTAATTGTACCTTTATTATTGCATATAGCTTTGACAATTAATTTATCAAGTTTTTTATTGCAAGATTATTAGCTTTTGAAAATTCAAAAATATTAAGTCATGGATGAATACCATAATTGGTAAAGAAAGGTGTTTGTTGAGTAGAAGAATGTGTTGAGTTATTGTAAATAAACTCTACCAATGGCAAAAGAGTTATCCAATCATCTTAATGATAATTGATGATATATCTCAAATACTGTTCTAAAATTAAATTTATCCATTCTATTTATCCATCAATTTGAAGGCGGAAGGCCAAAGATAGTTTTATATCTATTTTTAATATTTTAAAAAGAGTTCTCCAAATTTTTTGATATAAATTACATCTCTCTATATAATATAATATCTTTTGATAATCCATAATAGTGATAGATGTTATGAGAAAAAAATTTAGTTATTTCTTCACGTGTGATAGATTTTATATATGATATAAAATGTGCCATTTTGATGAAATAATGTACAATCACAAATATAGAATCAAATAAATTTGAAATTGATAGGTCTATAATAAAATCCATAGAAATAAAAGACCATAGTTGTTCCAATATAAGTAATAGTTAAAGAAGTCTATGAAGTCAATAACGAGGAATTCTTGATCTTGAATAAACATCTTATAATTGTAAAAATTTTTAACACCTTTTCATATTTGATGTTAGGAATGTAAGATATTAAGTTAGTAAAAAGACAAGAAAAAGATTACAAAATCAGAATGATTTAAAGAACAAAGAATTAGATGGTTGATAAGAATAAAAAATTAGATGGTTGACAAGAATAAAGAATTAGATTGATATTAAAAAATAAAACAACACTTTGAATTGCTCTAAAATTTGTGTTGGCAAGACTAAGGTATATTTTGGTCTTATCTCTTATTTATATTACAAAGCATATATCCTATTGAACCTTTTAAGAATATCTTTAAAAAATTTAAAGATTCTAAAAGATTAAGATAAATTTTAGAAGACTAAAATAGATTCTAAAAGATTCTAAAAGATTAAAAAAGATTCTAGAAGGTTTTAGAAGACTATAGAAGATTCTAAAAGATTATAGAAGATTCTAAAAAATAATGAAAGATTTTGGAAGACTACAGAAGGTTCTACAATGTGGTGACTTGAAGTATGTTCATGATATTACGTCTCCTTCTAGCAATAAGTTCCATGAGGAGCCAAAGTGATTTAATGATCAAATTACATATGCAAGAAATCTAAAATTTATTGGAATAGAAAAGTAATATATTCTATCTTTTATTTGTTGATTATTAGTTCAATAGGATCTTTAAAATGGCATTGATGGCATTTAGATATAATTTTTGTTATACCAACGTTCCATCCAAGAATCTCTTTTTTGTTGCAACTATCAAAATATAATTTTTGGTCGAATTGGAGTCATCTTTTCAACTTTAAGGAATAATACTAGAGCTTAGGCATTTGAATCAAGATTTTTGTGATGAAGTCATATCTCCAAAGACTTCAAATATGGTCTTATTTGGTGTTAGAATATTCCTTCTTCACCTTACTCATGTTCTTTGAATCTAGCAAATTGTGAAAGTTGTACTAGTTTATTAGCCACTTATGTGATAGAAGAGTCTTCTAACTCTTGTTCTTACAAGTTCTTCAAAACACAAAGATTTGATATGGTAACTAATATGATTTATTTTAGCACGATTTATTCTATTTTAGAAAAAATGACTATATACAAGTGAAGGTCTTGGCATGGTTTTTCTTTTTTTATATTGGTCTTCTACTATTGGTAGAAAAGCGTCATTTAGAAGCCAAGAGATATTGGTATTTATAAAATCTTCAATGGCAATTGAATCTAGATTTTTTAAGATATCATTGATGGAATTTGTAAACTTTCTCAAGTGCATTCTTAAAGTTATCTAAAGGTTCTCATATTCTTTTGCTAATTCCATAGCCCTTTCAATGGATGAAATATTTCAATCATCTATGTCTTATATACAAATCCAATATTTCAGCTATTTTGTATTTAAGCTTTTGATTGACTTCAACTAGGATTGGTGGTAGAAGAGCTCTTCTAACAATGTTTAATTTATAATAGATTTTCAAAAAAGAAACATGAAAAATTAGATAAATGCGCATGCTACTTAGTAATTCAAGACAAAAACTTATTGGATTTACTTCGTATAGAATTATAAATGGTCCAAGTCTTTGATAGTCTAATTTTCGTGATGGTCGATCTGTTTGTATATTTTGTTCAAGTTGCCAAACATAATTTCCTACCTTGAACTTTGGTTGGTTATTGTGATAAATGTTTGCATAGTCTTTATATTGGTCTTGAGCCATTTACAATTAGAATTTTAATTCTTCATACATGGTCTTTAATTAAGTAATTTAATTTTCTGTAGCAAGACTTCTCACATCTTTAATTTGGAATGGATTTGCTTTAGGATGGTGTCTATAATTTAAGAAGAATGGAATTTGCTTCATTGAAGAATGTTTGGTGTTATTATATGCAAACTTTGCCAATGGTAGGAGGTCCACCTAATCATCTTCTTAGTAATTTATATTGCAACAAGGATATTATTTCAAGATTTGACTATTCTATTTGACTATTGATTTGAGGATGATAAGGTGATGAAAGGTTGATCTTGACCTTCAAAAGTTGAAATAGTCCTCTTCAAAAATTTGATACAAATTGTGGTCTTTAATCCAAAATGATGTCTTTTAGAAGGCTATATATTTGATAAATATTATTAATAAAAAGTTTGGCCATTTTTTTTTTAAAATAATCTTATTGTAAGAGATAAAATATGTTATCTTAATAAATCAGTCTACCACTATAAAAATTGACTCTTTTCTATTAGAAATCAAGAGATCTGTAATGAACTCCATGGATAATGATTGCCATAGCCCTTTATGAATTGAAAGTGATTAGAAAAGTCTATATGGTTGGTATCTTGGGACCTTTGCTTGGGCACAAATTTTGCATGATTGGATGAATTTTTTTACCAATTTCTATATTTGAGGCCACCAATAATTTCTTGATATTAATTCCAATATCTTATTGAAACTAAAATGTCCAGCTACTAGAAGGTCATATTATTCTTAAAGAATTTGAAGTCTTGTAAGGCCTAGAAGAATATACAAGAGATCCTTGAAATACAACAATCTGTTTTCAAATTTGAAATTATTGATTTCTTCTACTAGAATATTTCTTAAACGTTGTTGAATTTTATTGACAAATAAATCTATCTTCATTGTTCTATGGATTTTTGTCTTGAGAGCTGTATCTGCATAGATAGATTTTCATTAATATATTCTTACAAGGCTATAAAGCTATGTCTATAAAAGATTATAAATTAGACCAAATGGAGGTTGATCAAATATAATTCAATTGTACAATCATAAGCAAAGTGTTCTGGAAAGATGTTTACTTTTTTCTTTTCATATATGTTTTCAAGATCATGATATTAACTGGGTATATCTTATTTCAATTGTATAATTGGATCTTTCATTGAAATAGCATATAATGCAAATACAACCCTTTTCTTTGCTACCTATATAAATATTTTAGCTCCAAAAAATGAAGTAGCACCTTGTTTCTTCTTTTGATGTTTGGATCTTGAAGAAATCTTTCACAAATTCCAATCAGTATCAAGATTATGTAATTTAAATCAAGTGAGTCTAATGACAATAGGATTTGTTGGACATCAAATAATGTTGAAGATAATGCATGATACTTGATCTCCTAGTACCACTTCCAATAGTTGGATTTTTTTAATAATATTCTCTAATACAAGGTTTTTTCCATGAATGATTTTAACGAGTGTAAGATGGTCTTCTTTACAAGTACTAAGTTGTACTTGGTTGTAAAAATTTTATCCACAAAGTATGCTCAAGCTCCAGTATTTCAAAAAACTTTAACAAAAATCTCATATCTTAAGGTTTTTATATATACAAGAAGTGTAAAACATGACATTGGATTTGGAGGTAGGAAGAGACTTTTTTTGATATTTTAGATTTAAAGGTGTCCAATCGTAAGGTCCCTACTATGATTAGATATCTTTATTTTTTAAATTTTCCAATTCAAATATTATACCTTGTGTCTTGAATTCTCTAGACTTGTTTGGATAGTTTATTATCTTATGATTATATCTTCCACAATATAGATATAGATTTTATTGCCAACATCTAATCTTTTTTGCTTGTGTTAATGACTTGAATTGAATTGTATCAATTTGTATGGGTTCAAAATATATTAATGGCTTCTCTGATATTCTTGAAGATATAGCAACTGTACCTTGATAGATGTTGCTAAAAATTGATCATCTCTCCTATCATAACTCAAATAGACAACTGTCACAAGTAATAGCTTGAGACATAATTCTTCTAAGCTTTCAACTTTTGACATTGTGACCAATAAATTTTTCATATTATCTTTTAGGCTATAATAAAATCAAGTTATAAAAGCCTTATCATTCCAATTAAGATCAAAAGTAAGTTGTTAAAATTTTGTGGCATAAATCACAACTAAACATTATTTTTGTCATATGTTTTGGATCTTCTTTTCTGCCACCTTCTCCCAATCACTATCTCTAAATGTAGCAATAAATCTTTCCATAAAAGCCTTCAAATTATATAAGATTGGAGAATTCTTTTTCAACAATGGAGCAAACCATGATTAAGTACTTTCTGATAAAAAGATGTTTATAAAAGCAACTTAAGTAAATCTATCTTGATAATCAAAAGGATATAGTTGTAAATAAAGTTATATTTGTTGTATAAATCCTTGAAAGTTGGATCTAATTCCACCAAATTTATCAAGCATACTAGCATTTGGCTCTCTCATGACAACCTTTGGAACTTCTAAAGAGATGATATATATATCTTATCTATCACTTGCTTTCTTCAATTGAATAATCTCTTATTGCAAATTATAAATAATTCGCTTAATTTCTTCAAATACTTGCTCTGTTTGTAATTTTTTTTTTTGAATTACAAAAGAATGTCATTTCTTCTTATATAGTATTAAAAAAAGCTCAAAGATCTGCAAGAGTTGCTATTCTATTCTTTATTTGTGAGGATATATCTTCTATGATTTGATCTACTTCTATATTGATAAAAAAATAAAAATAAAAATAACAAAAATAATCAACAAGCCATTAATGTAGTATTTTTTATATTGAAAAGAAATGATTGTAAATAATATTAATTTAAAGAAGGATAATTTGTAACTTCTAAAATATAATGATATATCTTAGAAAAAGAATAATCTATTCCTTCTAAAGAAAGATCAAACTGTAATAAGTAAGCATATTAGTCTAAAAGATGGTAATTTGCACTCTTTTAGAATGCAATAGTATCTTCAAGAAGAGGGATAATCCACTCTCTATCAAGAAATCAAAGCTGAGATATAATTACTTAGATAGTCTTATCAAATTATTCAGGATATAAGTTAGCAGGTTAGCAAAGAGACAAAAAAAAGATTATAAAATTAGAATGATTTTAAGAACAAAGAACTAAATAGTGACAAGAACAAAAAAACTAGATGATTGACAAGAACAAAGAACTAGATTGATATTAAGAAATAGGACAACACTTTGAATTGCTCCAAGATTTATATTGGCAAGATTGAGGCATACCTTGGTCTTGTTTCTTATTTATATTATAAAGCCTATATCCTATTGAATCTTCTAAAAATATCTTAGAGGATTCTAAAAGACTATAAAAGATTTTAGAAGATTGAGGCAAGTTTTGGAAGACTAAAAAAAATTCTAAAAGATTTTAAAAGATTACAAAAGGTTTTAGAAGACTAAAGAAGGTTTTAAAAGACTATGGAAGGTTTTAGAATGCGGTGATTTGAAGTATGTCCATGAAAATACCGACTTCTTCTCAATATATATATTCGGAAGTAGAAGACATACAAATTGTTGTAGTACATTTTAAATCTCTTATTGAACAAAAAAAGACTTGTCATCATCAAAAAAGATTGTCCTTATATTATGGAAAATCTAAGCATATTGCTCAATATTATCTAAAAAAATGATGCAACTATAAAATAAGAAGTACGGCTATTACAAAAGATAATATATCAAAAAATAAATTTGTTCAGCTACAATAGAAAACATGCAGTTGGAATCTTATACAACTCCTAATAAAGGTTCTATTTTTTTCTCAAAACCTCTCTTTGTTTTATAATAGATGTGTATTTGGGACTTAAAAATTACAAAGCCTCTGCCTTGCTAGATTCATTTTAAGTTTATCATGGCTAGAAAAATATAATCCTCAAATAGATTAGATTTCTTATACATTTAATTTTTTTTAGAGTATTATTAACTAAATGAAAAGCCATAAGTCTAGTATAATAAAACTTATATTTGTAGATGTAAAATTTTTTATGAATGCAACAAAAGAAAGATCATTTTTTTCTATTTATACTACATCCATTTTTGATGGTGGAAAGACTTTAAGTGGCATTCTAAGCTAGTATCAAGATTATTAAGATGTTTTTGAGAAAAAAAATACAGATATTCTTCTAGAGCAATGTCCATATAATTACTTAGTTATTCTCAAAGAGGGAATTTAACTTCCATTTGGACCAATCTATAATTTATCACAAAATAAGTTGGCTGAATTCAAAGAATACATTGATGAAAACTTTGCCAAGAATTTCATATATCATTTAAAATTTTCAATAGGAGCTCTTATCTTATTTGTAAAGAAAAAAGATAGATCACTGTGGATATGTGTAGATTATTGAGGATTCAACAAGATTACTATTAAAAATAGATATCTTTTATTTTTAATATCTAGATTTTTTGATCAATTGAATTAAGCTAAAATCTATATAAAAATAAATCTATAAGTAATACACAACCTAGTTCATATTAAAAAAAAGAGATAAATAGAAGATTGCATTTCAAATAAGATATGGATACTTTGAATATAATATTATGCCTTTTGGACTCACAAATATACCAGCTGCTTTTCAACATCTTATGAATGATATTTTTTATAAATTCTTAGATAATTTTGCTATATATATCTAAATAATATTTTAATTTATTTTAAGAATGCTAAAAAATATGAATTATATGTTCATTATATATTATAAAAACTTAGAGATACTGGATTATATGCCAAGATAGAAAAGTGTATATTTCATACTATTCAAGTTAACTTCTTATGATACATCATTTCAAATGATGATCTTATATTAGATCCTAAGAAAGTCCAGATAATTATAAATTAGAAGATTTCAAGAACAATAAGAGATATGCAATATTTTTTGAGATTTGCCAATTATTATCAAATCTTATTATCAAATCAAGTTACAACTCTACTTATATGTTAAACTTGTAAGGACAAACTTGAGTGGAGTAAAAAAATAGAAATATCATTTGAAGCTTTGAAGATAGCTTTAACTTTTATACTAATCTTGTATCACATTAATTTTTTTAAGGTATTTTTTATGGAAACAAATGTATTAGACTTTGTCTTGCATGTAATATTGTCATAAATGGGAGCAAATGAAAAATTCCACCTAATAGCTTTCTACTCTAAGAAATTTTTAGCAACAAAGATTAATTATAAAATCCATGATAAAAAACTTCTTACAATTATAGATTCTTTTTAAAAATAACGTCATTATCTAGAAGGCGCTTTTAATCTAATCATTGTCTATATAGATTACAAGAACCTTAAATATTTCATATCAATACATGTGTTAAATTATTATCAAGCTTGTTGGAACATGTCTTTATCAAGATTTGAGTTTATTATCACTTATTGGCTAGAAAATCTTGTCTAATAAGTCATAAGATCAAAAACTTCTTGTCATTCATTTCATAAACTTCTCCAATCATTACCTATATTAAAACAATCTTGATCTTTTATTTCTACAGATTTTATGACAAATCTTTTAAATTTAAGTTTATATGATTTTATATTTGTGATTTTAGATTTTTTTACTAAGATGGTACATTTCTTATTATATACAAAATCTTTTATAAGTGAAGAAACAATTAAATTCTTCTTTAACAATCTCTATTGTTATTATAGATTATCAAGGGATATTATATCAAATAGAGAGATGGAATTTTTATCAAGATTTTAAAAAATTCTTTTTAAAATATTAAAGGTAGTCATAAAATTATCTTCAGTCTTTTATCTTCAAATTGATGGACAAATAAAACAAATAAATCAAATTTTGGAGCAATTTTTGAGTTGCACCATCAATTATTATTAAGATGATTAGACAACTCTTTTGCCATTGGCAGAGTTTGTTTACAATAATTTGATATATTCTTCTATTCAACAAACTTTATTTTTTATTAATTATGGTTATCATCCACAACTTGATACTTTTGACTTCTCAAAAGCTAATAATCATGCAATGGAAGATTTAGCAAATCAATTGTCTGAGCTACATGCAACAATGAAGGTATAATTAAAAAAAGTTCAAGAATGACAAAAGATCAATGTAGATGTCTATTATAAAAAACAACCTTAATTCTATATGGGCAATAAAATATGATTACTTCATTGTAATATCAAGACTATTCATCCTTGTGACAAGCTAGATTATTATAAGCTGTGATCATTTCCAATTTGTGAATAGATCAATCTAGTTGCTTATTAATTACACCTATCAAAACCTATGAAGATCCATCTTATATTCTATGTGTCACTGTTCAAGTCATATAAGACAATGGATATATAAGAAAGATGAAAAATACCACGCTTGTTATAGAAGTAGACAATAATAAAAAAAAAAATTGAGTTGGAAGAGGTTTTAGATTCAAGACGGTGTCGTACTGTAATTGCTTACAGTATGTAAAATCCACTCAAAATGCATAATATGTTTATAGGTTTAGATATGTGTTAGAATGGTTAGTAAAGAAAATTAAAAGGAGTTGGTGTAAAAAAATTTATTTTAGATTTTTACTTAGTATGATTACGGGATTTAAATTATATAGATCTAAATGTTTAGTATGAAGCCTTGAGAGAAGGTGGGAGCCTAAGGATGAAAATTTAAGCTAGTAGGAGGCTAATTGGGAGGGATGAAATTAAGGCATGGTTGGATGAAGGCAAGGAATGGAGAACTTCATCCCTATTGGTTGAATACCATATCCAATGGACTTTGAGGAGGCTATCTGCAATCTTAACAAGAATTTCAGCAACTTTAAGGAAGCCATTCAAAAATCAAAGACTAGGATTAGAAAGCTTGTTTTTTGGACTACAATTTTGATATAAAAATTTAGAGATTTGGAGTTTTTATGAGGGAGAAGTAGGCGCTTGAAGTTAAGGTGTGCAATTAGTACCTATTGTCACACTTTTGAGGATTGGAGTAGTTGTACGAAAGCTTTTGAAGATCGAGAGGTGCGGTTGGAGAGGGGGTTTTAAGATCTACATCTAATTAAGAAGAATTATTACATTTGAAGTTCTAAAGAAGGAGTTATTAGGAGTCAAAGACATCACATCGAATTTCAAGGTAGTAAGTAGGCCGTTTTGTTCATAGTGATGGATTTTGCCATATCTTAAGATTTTGGACAAATTTTTATCTAAATATTTCCAAAAAGGTGAATCTTTGTACTGAAAAGCTATACATCAAAGTTTCATAGCATTTGAACATTGGGTTTGTAAGATATAAAGAATTTAGTACACAAATATTTGTAAACAAGGGTTTAAAACTATTATTAGGGTTTTTAAGATATCTAAAGATTGATTAACAATCAACCGTTGAAACTTATTATGCTAGTTGTTAAGAGCTCATCAATACTTCATGTGAAATTTTAGTAGATTTGAATGGTTAGATTAAAAGTTATGGATTATTGAAGTTTGGAAAAAATTCCCTCTTTACGGGGGAATGAGGGTTTTAGAGCATTTGTTATGTTTTGAGAGGTTTGATGAAATTAGACTTATGTATTAGATGTAATAGCCCTATGAAGAAATATTTTATATAAATTTGGGGGTTTTCTAATAATTGGATCTTGATTGAGTAATTAATGGCAGCCAGAAGCCCAACGCTTTCTTGAGGCAAATTCTCTCTACCACGACAACGATATCAAAATTGGTTGAAATATCTTGTAAATTAGCACAAATATGATGTTAATGAATGCACATGGGAGCCATCTAAGAATCTAATAAATGCATCAACAAAAATCAATGCGTTTCATCAATAACATCCATCAAAATCAAAATGAAGAATCAAAAAAATCTTTATTATAAAACAAAGCAAGTTCAATAAAGATTTCATTTTATCTTGTATCATTGTTTGTAATTTTTTTGAATTTTCTAATACCAAAAAAATAGAGAATCAACAATCATCAAATTCAGCTTAAAAACTATTATTTGTTGACTTATTAGACAAGATATTATGACTATCACAACCTTCAAGATGATGGAATAGAAATGAAGATCCTCAAGTACAATATTTTTTTTTTTTTTTGAATTAATGGCAAAATACAACATATTTGATATTACAACCTTGGAAGAGACTTTTGATATTTGGTGATATTTTTAGAGGTAGAAACTACTCCTAATGGTATTTTAAATATTTTCTTTGAACGAAGTTATGAAAGCCTCAACAATGATCAAATATCAAGGTAGTTCTCTTGCCTTGGTATAGAATATTATCAATGATTGAGAGAATCTATCAACTACCTTTGAAGAGAACAAAGATCAGAGTATGTGACAAATATAATTTGGTGCATCTTGGACTTTCTCAATATGTAATCACTGCTCCTCATGGAACTCATCCCTAAAAGAAGGAATAATGTCACGGACATAAGATTTATTCTAATAATTATTTAATTAATATGGATAGATAGAAATAAATAGAAATAAATTAATTTGATAATATCTTAGAGAGAAGCTTCCTAAAAGCTTTATAGATGTGGTTTTATCTTTATTCATGTTTATAGGTGATTGGTAGATTAGAAACTTAGCCAACAAGTTAGCTACATGTTGCACATATTAATAAGTTGAAGAATAAGCTAAATACATGGTGCACATATAGGAAACTTGTCTTGTAAGTTTGACATGTGTCTTGCAAATTGAACACATGTTAGAAGTCTTATAGAACACTGTCGTATAACTATTAGATAGATATTATATATAGAAATAAGAGTGAAGCATTTTTTATTCTTGTCAACTCTTTTTTTTATTTCTACTCTAATTCAAGAATCTTAATACTTTCTAATCTTTAGTAATAGCAATTCCAATTTCTTTTTGAATGTATATATTTTTTTTTATTTATTTATTTATTTTTCTTTTGACATATATTTCACTAGTTTATTCATCTTCTTTCAATTTGTGTCCTTAACATCTATGTACATACCTTGTCTTGTAGTAGAAATTCTATTAGAATCTCTACTTGAATAAATATCCAATGTTCTTTTTCAAGTTTTAAATTCAACCTTTTTGTCTTCTTTCTCTATCAAATTCAAATAATATTGAACAAAATCTAATACCTCCTACCTCAAACCTTTATGTTGGATTCACCACTTATGTTGTATTACATATTGTCTTGTTTGAGAATGCACCAAGCATTTGGCTGTGGAAAATAAACTTATATTTTATAATTAATTAAAAATCTAATAATTCTCATAAAATCCTAAATAAATTCCAATTGAATCTTTAATAATCCAGTCAAATCTAAAAAAAATTATAAAGAATTTTTAAGGAAATCTTAAAGATATCCTTAAAAAATTATGAAGATATCTTTAAAAAATCTGAATCAAATCCTAGCCAATCTTTAAAACTCCTAATATAATCTTAAATAAATTTTAATGAAATCCTAAAGTTTTCCAAGTAAATCCTATTGAAATTTTAATAAAATCCTACAATAATAGATTTTAAAAGTAAAAGATTAAAAAACAACCTACAACTTGATACTTGGATTACAAGCCTTGTGGTTCCTAAAAATTGTCCATAAGACCTTTTTAGTGGCTAGTGTATATGGAAACAAGATTAAAACCATCTTCAATCTTGTCAACACTTTTTTTATATTCTAACCTTAGTTCAAGACTCTTTATTTTCTTCATATTTAACAATAGTTATTCCAATTTTTTTTTTAATCTTATATTTATTTCTTCTTTATTTGCTTAATTCTTTATAATGACACAAGAAAGTCTTATCTCTTCAAAAAATTTATCTAGATCCATGTATTTGATACAATCTAAATTTTAAAATATTATATATTAAATAATTAAGTAAAATTATTATATTTCTTATTTTATTTAATAATCGAATATCTTATAGTAGCTTAACAATTTATTCTTTAGAATTGCTTCTCATTATAATTGCTTCAAAGCATGGCTCTTTATTCAATTGAATATATTCTAATATTTCTTCAATGACTATGCAATTGATAGATTCTTGTACATTGTCCCAATTTCTGATATTTTTATTGTTTGACATTATCTTATTATTAAAAATTATATTACTATTTCTACCTCCATATTTAATAACTTATTGTCCCATCTAATTTTTTTATAAATTTATATTTATCATTATTATCTTTATTTGGTTAATTTATTTTTTTTGTTAATTCTACTTTGACTTGGACTATTGTATTATAATACAACTATGTGATAAAAATATAGATAAAAGAAACTAGAAGGTTGCTATTCTATCATCTTTGTTTAAAAAAAAATTAAATATTCAATGAAGGCTTTTATACAAGACTTAATATGTATTTTTTATATATCATAATAACTAAGAAATTTTTGTTAGATATCTTTTATTTTAGCTTTAGACTATGTTTTATACCAAAAAGACTTCTATTGCCTTATAAAGCCATAATTTGATCAAAATAAGATGGAATAGATAGTAGAGTGAAATAGTAGGTTCTAATACGTAATTCAAGATAGATTTGTACAAAAAAAATTAAAAAAAATGATAGGATTGATATCCAAAGAGTGGCCATTTTAAAATTAGAATCAAAATTGATCTTAATATATATTTAAAGAAGGTTCTAAAAAAAATAGATGAGGGGTCTTTTTGAAATTTCTAAGTAGGATTAAAAAAAGTGTTTAATGCTACTATATATATATATATATATATATATATATATATATATATATATATATATATATTGTTGACTTTAATTTAGAGTAATTTTAATGGAGTTTTTTTTTTTTTTAATATTTACTAAAAGAAAGTAAAGCCAAGATTTGATTATAGGCTCATTTCTTATGTTTTATGCTTTAGCATAATAAAGTTTTAGTAATTATATTGTAGCAATTGTGTAGCCTATATGCACTAAGATTTATATCATTTAAATAATATAATTAAGAGATATTGAAATACAAGCTAAAAAAATTATCAAAAGTTGGTCAAATAAAGACAATTATAGTATATAAGTAGAAGATTTATATTTTAAGCTAAATTTTTATATTTTAATAATATATAATAATAATATAAAAAGATCTTGTTACTAGAAGTTTTATATTAAATTTGGAAAAGGAGACATAGTAATACTATTTAAAATTAATTAAAAAAAATTAATCTATAAGTTGGATTTCTTTCAAACTTTGTAAAAAATATAAAAAATTTGATTTTAAAAGAATTTGCAAAGTTTTGTATTGATTTTACAATCAAATCAAGAACATTCTCCATTACAGTCTATTAATTAGGATTTCATTATTGATTAGGATTAAAATTAGCGATTAGAATAAGATTAGGATTAATAGGATTAAAATCAAAGATTATTTTTTATTGAAGTTGTAAAGACTTCTATAACTAATAGCCTAATACTTTTCTAAACAAACAACATACTTCTTGATTGCATGCAATTATCTTCTTTTTATTCATATGTAGAGTGTCTTAGAATGATAGTATAGAATTAAGTTAGGTTGTAAAATTGATATAGTTTCTTCTTATTAATATTGACTAAAATAGAATATATTTCAAAGTATTGCTCCATAAAAAATTTAAAAAATAAATAAATAGAAGAAAGTATTGGATCCTATTATATTCAAAAAAAAAATTTGAACTTATATAGACTTTTTTTGTTGTCCTTTAAAAATCATAAGGAAATGCTAGAAAAAACCTTAATGTATAAGTTTTATGATTGTTTTGACAAATTCCTAAGATTTTATCTAAATTAACCATTACTTAAGAGATAATATTTTAGAATTTTTTACAAAGGTCCCCAAGAATAATCTATGTTGGATTCTTAATAGTTCTAATGTATTCTTTTAATCCAATTTTTTTATATTAGTTTAGAATCAAAATTAAGATTTGAATCTTAAATTAAACATATATTATATTAAGTTCTATGACATAATTGCAATAAAATAAAACAAAAAAAATCTTCTTGGATTCAAGTTTAGGTAGAAGTACCTTTGGATAATATTATTATCATATTGAATGCAACCTTTGACTAATGTCTTGAAGTTGACCAACTATTGTATAGATATTTTTGTTGGTGTTTGCCTTCTTGTAAAGTATGCAATAATTGTACATTATATTAGGAAGATTTTTAGATCTTACAATCACTTTATATTAATATATTTTTATATAATATTATATATATATATATATATATATAATTCAAGCTAAAGAAGTATTATTATATAAATTATATTATAAAAATATTCTATTTTATATAATATATATTATTTTAAAATATCAATAGATATTTTAATTATTATAATATATAAAATTTAAATAAAATAAAAAATATTTTTTAGTTATTAATAGATTTTATATAATATTAATTAGTTTAATTTTTTTTTTATCATCTAGTATTCTCACAAAAATTATGATTAATTTAATATAAATATTACTATATATAAGAGAGAAAATTAATTTGTATCAAAAAAATTTATTTATTGAATATTTTATTGCCTCAAAGATATTATAATATAATAAAAGATATAAAAAATTTAAAGGTATAATCTTTATATTCAAATGAAATATTTTTTAATATCATTTAACAAAAATGATGCCTTGCTTCTTTGTTGCAGAAGTCCCAACCAATTTTTTCTAATTTATTTTATTTGCATTATTTTTCTTATATTTTTTCTATGTCACAAAGCAAGGGCCCTAAGATTTTTACTTTTATCATCTATAATAATAAAATTTTTGATACTATTATGATATCACTCTAAATCACTAAATTTCCTAGTTTTTTACATAAAAATAAGTTAACAAGCTATTTGAAATAGAAATGTGACATAATTTATAGTAACATTTATAAATGATATTTATAGTAACATTTATAAATTTATAAGGAATTTATAGTAACATTTATAAACTGATTGCTTTTAAATGTATATATTATTTAGAATCACTGTTTATTAAACATACACTCTGAAATAAGCATGCTACAAATTTAACATGAAAAAGCCAAGACTTCATAACAGGATAGGATAGATCTTAAAATACCTGAATCTGTTGTTAAAGAAACTTTTCAATGACTGAGGTAACATCATTTATAAGCAACTTGTGAAACTTGTATGATTGCAGAAGTTAAATTAATTTCATGATGTTTTAGTTTCTAATCCTAAGCCCAATCACAAACACTGTCTTCTATATTTCAAATATGACCATTAAGTTTTATTGATGTTATTTAACAAGCACGATGTTTACATGTTGCAATACAAACTATGCACATAATTTATAGTAACATTTATAAATGATATTCAAAGTTTTAAAAGATACTTTTCAACATATTAAAGTAGACATGAAATTATCTTTAGCTTTTCATCTTCAAATTGATGGACAAACAAAATATATAAATCAAGCCTTGATCCATTTAATATCCAAAAACAAATTAATTCAATTGTGCATCAAATACAATTACCTTAGGAAATAAAGATTTATTGTATATTTTATATATTTATTTTTAAGTCTTATACTACAATTATCATATCAAAAAGGAGTGAATGACCATTAGGTCTTATTGAAATAGATAACAACTAAAAATTAAAAAATAAAGAAGTCTTATATTCAAGGCAATGGTAAAATTAATTTGAATATTTTATACATTAATGTGGATATGATATTAGTGAACACATGTAAGAGCTATTTGAGAACCTTATAAATGTATATATATATACTTGTTTCTATTTTTTATTAATAATATCTATAGAAATCAAGGACCAACCATTAATATAAGATAGTATATATGGAAAAAAAAAAAGAGTTTAAGAATCAACTTGAGGAGCTTATTTTTTAGATAAAGATCCAACAATTGGTAGATTCATCTTAAGAATTGTCATTTGTAAAATTGCTAGATAAAGCATTTATATTGTCCTAACTTTTACAATATCAAAATCAAAATGAAGATCATCAAGAGCAACATGTAATTTTTCAAAGAAGTTATAGGATACAACATTATTGTGTTGTAGTTTGGCTACAATGTGAATATATTGTACATATATATTTAATGTATAATTTAAATATAAAGTGTAGAGATCTCAAATTTTTATTCTTATAGTAGCTGACATCTTTGTCATGCTAATTCATATGCTCATGCTATCAAATAGCTCAATAGTCAGCTATACAACTAAATAAAAGTCATATCAATAGATTTTTATTGGTTACAAAATGTAGTTAGGTTGTTAGTTTAGAAAAAATCCATTTAAAAAGGCTATTATTGAAGTTTATACAACATTTTTTTTTTTTAATGGTGACCTTTGAGGTTGATTTTATATTGAAAGTAACTTTTACATATCTTGAGTCACCTTTGTTAGATATTAGTGATCTTTGAGATTTTTTTTATTTTTTTTATTTGGTATTTAGAATACATATTATATAAATCTTATTAGAAAAAGAATTAGAAAAGAATTTTTAGTCTGAAAAAGAATAGTTAAGCCATCCATGTGGATGAATGGAGATGGATGATAGAAGTCTCTATTCTTATTGGCTAAAAGTCATACCCAATGGGCTTCAAGGAGGCTACTTGAGGCCTTATTAGGAATTAGGATTTTTTTTTTGAAGAGATTTAAACATCAAAGGCTAGGATTAACAAGTTTGGATTTTTGGCTATGGTTTTGGTACAAAATTTGTATGATTTGGACTTTTTATGAATGAGATATAGGCACTCAAAGTTGAAGAGTCAAAATTGTATCTACTGCCACTCTTTTGGGTATAACTCTTGTATACAGAAAGCAATAGAAGATTGGCAATTAGGATTGGAAAGAACACTTTTGTGGCTATACTTTTTATATATAGCTTGATAAAAGTTAAGCTAGAATGAAGAAAATATTGGAAGTTGAAGTGAGTGCTTGCAATCTAAGGGCAATAAGTGATATCGCTTAATAAGTGGTTGTGTTTTGAGCCATAAATTGATGAGTTATTGAATTCTAAAGTTTAAAAGAAATAAATCCTTGTGATTGAATAAGCTATTGAAGGTTTTTGTTGCAATTTGAGCCTTTTATACAAACTAAAGGGATTTTTCAGGAGCCAAGATTTTATAGACATGGAAAAATGGATATATGGAATTATAATAAAAGTTTGATATAAAGATGGAGTTTTGAAAGGGAATTATGGATTTTTCTTAAAAATTATTGGCAATCTAACTTATCATCAACTGGTTACTTGAGATTCTATAAAAAAAAAGGTATAAAGGATTTTTTAAATGCCATAGAAGGACTTTATGTATAAACCTACTTAAATACAAAAGATTTATATATATATATATTTGAAATATTGTCATATTATTTGTCTTTTTTACTAAAGACAAACCACTTATTGGAGTCTTGCCAATAAGTTGCAAGTAAATTTTCTATAGCCAAGTATCATGTATATTCATAGATTGAAGATCACACCATATAACAACATGTATGGTATTATGATCTTAGAAGAGAAAAATGTTACTTAATAATATTGTTAGAGGTGAATATTACACTTGATGGCTTGTAAAATATATTGTTTGAAGGTAGTTATATAAGTCTTAATAATGATCAAATAACTAAGTGGTCTTCTTGCCATGGTATGGAATATTATCAATGATTAAAGAGGCCTATCAACTACCTTTGTAGAAAATAAAGATCAAATCTTGTTGCTAATACTATTCAATAGATCTTTGACTTTATCAACTTATAAAATAATTTGATTGCTCTTTGTGGAACTTATCCTTCGAAGATGAAATAATATAATAGATATTTATATTATTTAAGTAATTAGAAGTAATTAGAAATAAATAGAAGTTCAAAAATATATATTAGATAGATAATATCTTATTTAAAAAACTTCAAAGAAGTTTTATAAATATCAATTAGATCTTTAGATTTCTATAGATATACCACATAGCTATTGAAACTTATTCTACAACTTTTTTATTTTTAGAAAGCCATGGTAAAAGCTACCTACAATTTGGCGCTTAGGCCACAAGTCTCGTGGTTATTAAGAAGCTTCTACAAGACTTTCTTAGTAGTTAGTATATATAGAGACAAGAATGAGGCCATCTTTAGTCTTATAAAGGTCTTTATTATATTTTAGTCTTGTTCAAGATTCTTTAGCTTTTTTATATTTGATAATAGCCATTCTAGTTTTTTTTATCTTATATTTATATTTTATATTTATTATTATTTTTTTATAATAAAATATAAATATATTATCTTTTGAATTTTATTCAAATTCATATCCTTTATAATTTCCATTTATAAGGCAAATTTATAAAACTTGTCTAAAAGTCCATTAATTACATTCCATGTTAATATTGTGGATTTTGTTATAAAGTATTTTTTATAACAAAGTGGATCTTAGAAAAATATGTACTTAAAATAATTTTGTTGAAAAAAATCAAAATCAAAATTAATATTTATGATCAAATTCAAAAGACAACTAATAATAATAAAAGAATCTAGATTATAGATAGTGATTAAAATAAAATAAGATTTAATTAGAAAATAAGTATATATATATATATATATATATATATATATATATATATCTCTTTTAAACATACTTTATTAGAAAAAAAAACTAATATAATAGATGGTATTAAAAAAAACTTTATTCTACATTGATAGAATATATGTAAGTAAGCATAGATTTCTATTAGAAAAAATTAAGATATAGAGTATTTTTAATTTTTTTGTTACTTCACCTTTTAATTTAAAAAATTATTTAAATATTAATTTTTTAAAAATATAATCATATTAAAACAATAAATTTATCTCTATTATAAGATCTATTAATATATTTGCAAGTAAGAAAAACTTGAAAAGATTTTAATGAGGAGGAGCATTTTTTTATAAAGAGTATATTTTTTTTAATTCCATAAAATTATTTTAAAAGATAAATTCTTATAACATAGTAGGATACAAATAAAAGCTAAAATAGACTTTTACAAAGCTCAAGAACAAATCTAAAAAACTTCTCTATTACATGTATTTAAAGATAGGCTAGTATTTATTAAAGTAATATTTAAAAAAATAGAGGACTAGTTCTTAGAAGATAAAAATTTTGCAATAAATAGTGCAAAAATATAAGTAAAAAATGAATAAAACAAAAGATCTTGATTCTAATTGATCAAACTTATAAACAATAAAATCTAAAAACAATTGAGATAGTAATACTTAAAGCAAGTGGATCCTCTATTTTTATTGATTATAACATAAGAGCACTAAACAAAATTATTAGAATTTTATATTTTCTAAAATCTAAAATTAAGATATAAATAATAAATATTATTATTAGATTTAAGGCTAAAATTAAAATTTATAAAAATCTAAAAATAAAATCTTTCATTCAAAGAGATATATAATAAGGTTACTTTTTAGCAATTTATTTATTTAGTATTATAACACATGTATAAAATTTTATGATTAAAAAATATTATAGAATAGAAAATTAAAAATGATTAAGTTGTGAAACAAAATAAGAACAAAAAATCTTTAGTTAATGCACTAACATATTAATACTTATTATCAATTATAAGAAAAAATATGATAAATTATATATATATATATATATATATATTTAATTTTTTTATAAAATTAGGAAATATTTTTAGCACACTGGAAATTTGATACAAATCATAAGCCTCAATTAATATGTTATTCTAACATGACTCAAGATTAAAAAATAAAGAGATAAAATACCTTAAATATTGTTTGAACAATTATTAAGATAAAAAAAACTTAAATAAAGTTTGTCTTAGTAGAATTAATAAAAATTATTTTTTAGTGTTCAGCATAACTAAATGTCATAAAAAAACTACTTTGGTTAATGGTATCTCACATTCTTTTTCTATCAAAGATCTTATATAAAATTGAGATGTTGATTAGAAACTTGTTATAAGGGAATCACAAATTTCTTATCTAAATTAGAGCAGCTTAATTAATATCATGTAAAATGAAAAGAAAACAAAGACCAAATATTATCAACTCTAAAGATAATTATAATTAATGTGTTAGCTAAATAGATAATTGTGGCCCTCCAACCACGTTCTTCCAAAACTTCATTATTTCTGCAATGTAGATTAATATAAAAAAAATCACCTAAAGAAGCATTTGGCTTGATATTTTATATAGACCTTCTTCTTACAATAAATATAGAATAATTTCTAAAAATAAATCACAGAAACAAATGGTATAACACATAAATATTTGATATTTTGAAACTTTGTTTTTAATATAGAATATATTAATTTGGTAGAATAAAGTAATCTTATTATCAGAGGTCTTATTTGAACATTCAAAGCAATGCTTCTGGACAAGCACAAAATTTAAAAACTTTGCAAAGTTTATAATGTTGAAAAATAATAATAATAATAATGATAAATTAATTTTTTAAAAAATAATATCAAAGACTTACTTGGATCTTTTTTACAAATATTTCTTGGTGTAATTTATGACTTCTTTTCAATCTTATTGATGCAAAATTCATGGTACAAACTTGTAATCTCCAAAGTCCACAGATTGAATTATTTTTATATAAATAGAAAATACATCTCCACCAGTTGTATTTGAAATCCATAAATAATGTATTATGAACAATGAGACATTGTTTAAAAGCTAAATTATACATTATGATATTGTTATATATAGTATTTTTTTCAGTATTTAGTAAAATTATGTGTCGCTTTTTTTTTGCGAATCTGTTGGGGCGTAAGTGGTGACGAGTACAGCAGATATTCAAAGCGAAAGGGCCCGCCCAACCCCGAAAGAGTTGCAATCGCCTTAGATCTCGCTCCGACACGTCGCCGGACTGGGTATTGCGGAATCTGCATGTGGACGAATGGGTTGGAGTTGGTGAAGCGATGGTGGACGAACGTGGACTGGGTTTGTTTGTAGAAATGTGACGAATGTGGAGGATTGAGTAGGAGATGGTCGTCAAAAGTGGACGAGGAGGAGGAGGAGGTGGAGGAGGAAGAGGCTCGGAACTAGAGGTTCCCCCCTTCTTCCTCCGGCTTTAGGACCTTTCTCATTCGTTTCGTAATTACTGCAGATCCTACTAGGATTTGTGATGGTCAATGCGGTTTGTGAGAAGAGTTTGGGGGTGGGCAATTGATGGCGTGTTGCACCGGGTAATTAGGGTTTGTGTTTTTGGCGGTGAGTTTTCGCTGAATGGAGTGGCGGTGTAGATGTGGGTGAATTTTGGGTGCCAGCTTGGGATCATCACATGCTCGGAGCCGCGCGGGGGTATGGACTTGGAGAGATGACATCTAAGGGATTCAGGAAATCGGTTTGATGGTGTGAGCGGGTGTGGGATATGGCGGATGTGATGAAGGTGATGTTGGTGATAGTGGAATCTGCTGTGGCTTGCTTTTAAGTCTGGTCTTGGTGACGGGGGTTTAGCTGGCGGTGATTGTGGTTGAGGCGAGGTGTGATGAGGAGGAACGGGGTGCAGCTACGAATTCCTCTAGGAAAGGACAGAATGCACCTTGGCTGGACTAGCAGCCTGATTTGTCAGGTTTTCGTTGTGCATAGCCTGGTGGGGGCTTTAGCTTTGCAGCAGTGCTTGTGCATGTCGGTTTACAGGTATGGAGAATCTGTCTTTTTGCGGACATTCTAAGCCGTTTAGAATGTGGCACTGTGGTGGTTTGCCAGTTCATCAACGGTTGTTGGAGTTTGGGAGCATGTTTGTGTATGGAAAACAGGGGTTGGTTGGTAGTCGTGTTACTTGCGATTCACTCTTTACTAGCTTGGGTGAAGGATTAGCTTGTTATCTTTGAGACTCCTCCTCATATCACAGGCCTGGTTTATCTATTCGCTTGAAGACAGTAGTGTATTCCTGTAGGTCGACTAGTGCACCTGCAGCTGCCATCGTTAGCCTAGGCGGGTGGTGGTGCTCGTTTGACTCTGCTTAGCATTTCTTTAGAGCACGTTCCTTGCAGAATATTAGAGGCACATGCACCAAACGTGGCATTCAGATGCCCATATTACACGTGCGTTCGTTTCACATTTCTATAACTCAGTAATAGGCAATATGTGGCGTGCCCATGCATGAATTGTGCCTTCCGCACCGCCATTGTGTAGATTGGAAGGTTGGACCTCATGATGAAGCAATTTGAAGAGCAGTTCTGTTGGTCGTAAAACCAAAATTTAGGGGCAATTACGTTTTTGAGGACAGTTTGGTAGTGTTTTGGAAGAACATAAAGCCATTTAGGCGTGAAAGAAAGAAAGGAAGTTAATTATAGCTGTTCATTCATGACGCGCAATCCGATGAACATGCCGCATTCAGTATAGTACTTGGAGTTTGAATTTTAGTTCTGACTGGCTGAAGAACCGAAAAAGTGGCTAGGTTTGCGAGTTGCCGCCCACAGGTCTTTTGCATCTTTATATGATCTGAGAGGTATGGGAGATTTTAGTGGCTGCATAATCGTGGTTCTTCTGTCAGTTTACCGTATCTAGCGCTGGAACTAATTGTATGGTATCATTTACACTTGAATCTATGTTTGAGAATTACGTTCGGATGCGTAGTTGATTGGTTCTGGAGAGTGCAGAAATATTGCATCTTAATTCTTTTTATTTTTCATTTTTTTTGTCCTTATGCTACATGGCTAAACATACAGTTAAGAAAATCCTTGCGTTTTACTGGCGTTAGATCCGACCTTGCTCAATCACCTAGTTTTTGGGCAAGAACAAAAGGCTCATCTTTGGCTTAGTTCTCCTGATTTAGCTCGATGTAGTTGCTTAGATCAACTAGTTCTTTCTACCTTTTGACATTTTCTGAACATGAGACCTTGATAGGGCATTTAGGTCTTCCAGGCGCGTCTTTGATTCACCTTGCCTTTTTACTTATATTGCGATTTTCAAGTCATTCGGGAACTTTGTGTAGAACTTGATGGGAAAATGAGATAAATGATTGTTTTTTGTTTATTTATGTTAAACATCATCAAGAAGGTCATGAACCTTCTATTGCGAACACTTCTTTTTTTTTGACTTCACGTGCAGGTGTTCATCAGAGGCTGCGGTATTGGTTGGTTAAAAACACCACTCTACATTTACAACTTCGTATTTGCGGCACCGTTGATACGAGTACTCTCGTGATAATTGTTGAAGTTAATATTGAAGGGAACGGGATGAAAGATCTGGTGGTGAGGAATTAGAATCTGTGGTTTCTCCTCAAATTTTCAAAGCTTGTTGGCAGGAGCTGAATCTGCATGTATAATTTAATGCATTCAGTACACTGTTTGTGCTTCCTTTATACGAGATGACGGAGAATCAGTAGAAGTAAAGATCAATTTGATATATGGAGAGTGCGCAGCTTAGTGAAGCTGCAATAATAAGGTGCAGTTCTTCATCAGCTTTGGGGTTCACGACACAATTTTTTACCAAGGATCCTAGTTTATTTAAGGTGCTGTGACCCGTCTACTTCCTTGTACAAGCTCTACAACGTGTGCTGCAATACGAGTGTTCAAGTACTGCTTTACTGGACGTATCTGTGGGGGGTTGAGATATATAATATAGATGGAGGTGGATTCACACTACATTTACAGTCCGCTTCGTAGTGAAGTGCGGACTTCAAGGCGAAGACAATGCCTTCAATGTATTAATACTCTAATGCAGCTACCGAGGTTATTTGATGACTACATCTTTTCGAGCTTTACGTTTGATAATTCTCCACGGGATATTCAGGTTTACAAGAAATTATTACAATTAAACTTATATGCCGTCATTTCCACTACTGTTGGAGGCATTTGTCTATTTGAGCTTTCTTCTAAACAACTGATCCAGGCAATGGACCGTTCAGCAATTTTCCCCCTATATCTCCCCCATGCTATTGGGTTAGCTCTAGCGTGCAAGTATCAGGGTTCTGTTCTGATAGGAAACTTTTTGGGGTTTTACGTCTCTCGCCTCTATCTGGTTATACGTGGACCCACTTATTTGAATGTTAGCCGAGCTTTTTTCCTTATCATGATAGCATTACTTGGAGTGTTGGAGACTCATATAGGGGCGTGGTTGATGCATCACTACTTGTGTCGAGCCGACGCTATACGGAAGAGAGTGCCAACCATCGACAATGTAGCACAAGCCTTCTTTTATATTTTAATTGTCCTCGGTACGACCTTGGTTTTTGACTCATTGATCACTGTAGTTGCTTGCTTATCAGAAATTATCGCCTGGACCAGTTTCTTACGGTTCTGGGCAACATGGTGGCTAGGCGTAATTGCGGGAATGTTGACTCTCTCCCCTGCAATCATTCATCTTCTGGCCATAGGACTACCCATCTCCGTTACGAAGCCACCAAATTATTTTAATTTGGTGAAATCCATTGTCCTATGGGTTGCTGTGCTTGGTGTTCTTATTCTGGTATTCTTTTTCTCAATCCAGAGCTTCATAAGGCCGTTACCGTATCTGGTGTTTCCCCTCATCATATTTGCCTCTTTCCGATTCAATCGTGTCGGATGGGCCATAGTTGTAGCAGTTATCTCTCTCTTCTGTGCTTGGGGTACACTACATCGGGACAACTCTCTTTACTATATGGCTGGGGCTCCATCCGATAAGGCATCGCCAAGTCTCATTCTTCAGATTGAACTTTTTGTATCTGTAATGGGGTTAGTCGGCATAGTGCTGGCTGCTGCAGTCAAAGAAAAGATACATTTGACAAATGATCTCAACAAAGTGAATAACGACTTGGAAGAGACAGTTGCTATGAGGACAAATGAATTAGTGAAGGCTAATCACGAGCTCATGGTATCTCAGAAGAGGGCAGAGCATGCTAGTCACGCAAAATCAGACTTCCTTGCCAACATGAGCCATGAAATAAGGTGATTTTTTCTCTGAGCTTCTGTTTTAGCATATAATGCAAGCCATGGGTTTCTTCAACTAACTAGTTTTCCAGTGACTGTTTTAGCAGTTAATCCAAGCAATGCAAGAAAAGTAGTCTTATTCATGGATTACGTGATAATGACTACACTGTTTAGAGTTTTGACATTATAATTAGTGATTTGACTCTTGTTGCCTACATGCAGTTTGTCATTGTTTGTGAGTCCTCAAACTGCTGTTGTAGTTGCTAATTGGCTTTCCTAAATTTTCCTGTTCCTATTTTTGAAACCATGTAACAAACGGCATGCTTTTTGTTCTTTGATTTGATTACTATCGTACTTCTCAGTTCTGACAGTAACTCGAAAGTGTACAGGACTCCTATACACGGAATACTTGGGCTGACTGCACTGTTGCTCGAGTCTCAGCTGACTGCTGATCAGCGTGAGAGTTTGATGTCTGTGAAAGAGTGTGCTGACTTGCTTCTGCACATCATAAATAGTGTGCTTGATCTTTCTAAGATCGAGGCGGGTCGCTTGGAAGTCGAAACTGTCCCATTCAGCATTCGGAAAATGGTTACTAGTACACTTCGTATTATGCAAGCACGAGCGCAAACCCATAATTTGCAGTTGCTTTGGCACATTGATGCTGAAGTACCAGATAGTGTTGTTGGGGATCCAGGGAAGCTTCAGCAGTGCCTTTTAAACCTCGGTATGCTCTTTCTCGGCTTTATGATGTTCGTTACTCTTTTTACTTGCCATTCTTCAAAGTGATCATATGCACCCCAAGACATAAATTTTCTCCTTTGATACCATTGAAATGATCTTCGCACTACAGCTGCACTACTTGAGCTTTGTCACTGCTGCATTTGACTAATATGCTGTTTGCTTTGTTGTTTTTCTTTTTTCTTTTTTACAAAGTTGGAAATGCATTGAAGTTCACCAATGAAGGCTCGGTGACTGTATGTGTGAGTATGTCTTCACGGAAGGCTCCTCGCACTCCTACAAATATCCGTGATCGTGATCGTGATGATTCTCAGACAGCTGCACACCAGAGTGTTGAGGTTCATCCTGTTGAAGTGCCTCCACTTTTTCCACGCCCTACTAAACCACCCTTTAGGTTGGCCAAATTACGGAGTTGGGCAAGCTGGCCGGGGCCTTATTTCAAATTAGACTCAGGAAAGTCTCAAAGCTGCACAATTGATGTGCATGAGTCCCCTGAAAGTGATGTTTGTTACAACATGCCATCAACTAAAGTGGCTCCTGTTCCAGATGTAGAAATTTGTTCCCAGCCTTCCACTCCAGAAACAGTGAATGTTGAATTTGAGATTCATGATACTGGGATTGGTATCAGTAAGGAAAAACTCCAAGATATGTTTCATCCTTTTACTCAAGCAGATGCATCCACGTCACGCCTCTATGGTGGCACGGGGCTTGGGTTGTGCATAGTTCAAAGGTGCCTTTCACCATCTATAATTTGTTTGAATAGTTTGCTATCGCTCCACAAGAATAGAAAAAAAAAGGGTTTAAGAGCATAGAGTAGGGTATGTACTATATTTCTGATGCTTGCGCTCATTCACTGTGTGATACATATTCTGAGCAAAGTCGTGGCATTATTTTTCCAGAGTATATACTCATCTAACGTAGTTATGTAGTACAGGTTCGTGGAGCTCTTAGGAGGCGCAATTTGGGCAGAAAGCGAAGTGAACAAGGGCAGTACTTTTGGGTTTAGGGTACCATTCCGAATTTCGTCTGATACGGACTTTAACTACAAGCCTGCAATTCATCGAGGACCAGGATCGATGAGGTTCTCCTCACTTGATGGTTCTATTCCCTACAAGCATGTACCCAAGAACGGGCTGATGAGACGGGCTCACTCATTGGACGTCCTAATGAGAAATATGAAGTTCACCTTGACGTCTCTTATTGAAGGTAACGATAGTGAAGAGTCTGTTTCTAGCAAAGGCTCAGGTGGTGCAGTTGCAGGCGACAGTAGGGGTAGTTCACTTCAGCGCACTACTACTGAGGAGGCTATAGCTATATTGCCTGATGAAAACCCCTCTAACAAAAACTCAATTTTGTCTTCTGAGAAACAAGCTTTAAGGCCTGTGAGCTTAGTACCTGGTGGACGGGTGGAATCTGATAGGTCAGTGAGAAGTGATTTTGGAGACTCGGAGGTGACCAGGTTAGCTACCAATACTTCACCTCCAGAGCATAGAATAAATGTCCCTCGTGAAGGTCTTCCACCTAGTGGACCAAAGGATAAATTACATAAATTTGAGAAGTCTTATGTTCGGCCTAAAAGCAGTGAAGAGAAGCGTAAGCTAGTACCAACTGTAGCATCCTCCACCGAAGAGTCTTCTGTCGAGGGGTCTCAAACTAGCAATCTCTCAACTTTTATCAACGCCGATGACAAGACTCAAGAACCTACCGGAGAGCAGTCTGTGAAAGACGCAACTGTTTCAGTGCCTAGGGTTGATGAGGGATCAACATTAGAGCACCCTTCCAATTCTGTGCCAGCTGAGTCATCACAGCAGGCAGATGCAAGTGCTACTCTTAAGAGCAGGTTACTGCCATCACCATTAAGTTCTGATTCGGCGAAAGGGCCCAGGATGTCTAGTTTGGAGGATGGTCAGCGACCTTTACATATTTTGCTTGCTGAAGATAATCCCATCAATCAAAAGGTTGCTAGCAGGCAGCTGCAGCGCCATGGGCACAAGGTGACAATTGTGAATGATGGCAAGTTAGCCCTGGAAGCTGTCCAAGCGAATCACGAGATGTATGATCTTGTCCTCATGGACGTTCAGGTACAAATTTTTCAGTTCTTAGGGATCATTGAAGTGGTTATTGGAGTTGCGTGACATTGAGAGGCTGTAACACTTCAGTATGCAACGTTGCTCGAGTTCTCAATACATGCATGATATGTAGTTTCTTTGAACTCGGTGTTTTGTGTTGGAGCTGTTGTTTATCTTCGTGGTTACAGCAGTTCCACTTTGATCTGCAGATTGGTTATCCTTGCTACGTGAAGGCTTGTGTTATTCTGTGTAAGAGGGTTTATCTTGAAGGTCTGTCCCTAGTTCATGGTGGAGTGGTTATGCATTGCAGATGCCAAACATGGATGGTTTACAAGCTACTGAGATGATACGAGACTTGGAAACTGAGAGAAATTGGAGAAGATTGCCAATACTTGGACTTACTGCTCATGCCATTCAAGGTTATCAACAGACGTGCCGTTCTCATGGTATGGACGGGTACTTGGGTAAGCCATTTGAGATAAAACAGCTGCTCCAGCAAATGCACGAGCTTCTGTCCTCGAATAAAAATCCCAGAGAATATGGATGATGATTCCATTGGAAAATCTTCGATGGTTTGTAATGTACACATTTTTTATTTCTTCTCCACTTCGGTGCGACAGGCCAAAGGGTTTGTGATACATTCTTGCAATTTTCCATCGAAGTTGTAATATCGTAGGTAGTGAAACTGTGAAATGTCTAGTAAAAGCATCATCACGCGTCATGTCCATGTGGACGACACAACTGCCAGCTCTTTTCTCAGTTTTGAGAACTAAGTTTTGCTGGAAACACAACTGTTGCAACATATCAGAAACCAGATGTGCCAGAGTTGAGGGGAAAGATTAATGTGATTTGTGAAGCTCGAGTTCATCTTGAATTGTACCTATTAAGCTTTGGTTCTAATCTGTTTGTGAAGCATTGATGTCTACATCTGTGATGTGTACTAACTTCTGTGGGAGCTTCTTTCAGTATTTCAACCTATGTGGAATCCATGTATGTATTCCTGAGCCCCAAACCTCGCTTAATTTCCACTTTCTTTGACTGTTTCATTGCACATTCCTAACCTGTTAAAATGTGAGATAAACTGGATCTAGGGGTCGGATCCTCCCATGTTTGTGATAGAACACTAGATCAATGTCCAACTCAAATCATCATTTGTGAACTTAATATTTTCTTACTTTAAAGACATTGTGTAACTCAAAACATTGTTTGTGAACTTCAATTGATACTTTCTTGGATCTCAAACAAACGTTGATGTTATAACTGATGAAATGAAATTAAAAGTTAAAATTTGGCCAGCAACAGGACATGTTTATTTCCTGATTATTATGTTTAAGCATCATCTTATGACATTGAGTACAAATAAATTTCATGTAAACTCCATTCAATCTCATGTTTTGGAGAAGTGTTCCATTTCGGAGCTATTTCTTACAAATTTTAATGAAAACTCTAATTGATATAGTGAAACTAAACATTTATAAAAATCATGTTTTTAGGTTATCTCTTCAATTTTTTATATTACCCATAAAAGAAATATCTATGCCGAAGAGATGAAGTAAAATCATATAGCTCTTGCTTCATAATTGAGTTTTAGAATCGAATTACCTAACACAATGTCCACACTAACTATCCAATTTGGTTGCCAAAATACACAAGGATAAAAAATTTAAAAAGAAAAAAAAAATTTAAATGCTATTTTCTTTTCCTTTTTCTTTTTTTGTAGAATTAAGAACAAAAATAACAACATTCTGAGCAGTAATTAGACCCCTTTATTTCCAATGAATGCTTGCATCAACCACAAGCATCAAATGCATTTAGATAGTCTAAATGTTGGTGTTGGTAGCAGTATTGATTTTTATTTGAAGCAGTCCGTCCTGCAATTTAGTTAGGGCTACTTTCATCAACCATTTTAAATGTGAATGATTATGAGATCATGTACAGATGATCAATTAATTGTCCCTTTTTCAACCATAAAGACCCATCAAATCTATTTTCTTTTCTTTTCTTTTCTTTTTGATGCACACAATTGATGCATTTCTTGGTCATTGCCTTGTGTACAACGTGCTAAACCAACTATGATCACTTACTATTGCCAATCACAAATTCAGAAAATCAAAAGACAACATTGAACCTATGTGGAATCAAAAGGCAATATAAAGAAAAATTATATATTCTTTGATAAAAAGGTGTGGCTAAAAACGATAAATAATAGGTATAAAATAAAAAATAATTTTTTGTTTATTTTCAGCTTGTGAAGATTAATACTTGATGTATGAGTATTTCAAAAAGATATGTCTAGTTCAAAATATTGCTTATGTTTTTAATCATGTTTTTAAATTGGTTAAACTGATCTTTTTATAAAATACAAGATATGGATATTTAATGAAAAATATATATATATATATATATGACACAAATGTTTTTTAAGAAAATACTTTTAAGATTTAACAATCATTATTTGAACATTTAAGTTCTAGATTAAAAAATAAATTTAGTTTGTTTAGTTTTTGGTAATGTACATCAAAAGTAAATCTAGCTACTCAATTTTTAAAATGATAATGATTATTTGATATTTTTGCATGTCTTTTGAAAAAAATTTAAAAATATTATTTATTTATGTTAACATGTATTTATGTCATGTTGTCATATTTATGTCATAAAATTCACTAATAAAAAGAAAACTCAAAACATCAAATATTACAAGGTTTTTGCTATTGTATTTTTGTACATAATATGTATGTAACATTAAATTTTCTGGCTTTATATTATTTGATTTCAAAAGTAAAAATAAGAAATACCTTGTCAAACTGAATCATCATTACATATTTTTCATTTAAATAATGACAAACTTATAAGATATGAATATAATTTGATTTTATGTGCAATAAAACTACATGGTGTATGATTACAAGTCTTGGAAAAAATATGCAACAACAAAATTTAGTGCATGAGAAATTAAAGTTTGCATGATTTAATTTATGTTTATATGATTTAATTTATATATTTTGTATCTAAATATTTTCCACTAATTCAAGTTGCCACGAGCATGCAATAATTGAATGTGGATGCAAAAGAGCTTTTAGTTTTAAAAATGGATTTTTTGGTTTTGTACATGCACCACATAATTGATTCAATTTTTATAAGGATGTTGACAAATATGTTGATGTCAGTTTTTTTGTTGCCTTTTGAATTTATTAAAGTATAACAAATGTCTTTAAAACCATTAAAACCTTTAAAACCATTTGTTGACAGAGTTTCTGGTTGAAAATTTGTAGAGGTCAAAGTAACAAAAAACATTAAAAATTAAAATAAAAAATGTGTAAAGTTGTATCTATTTCTTTTGATGCAAAATATGATTTCCTGAAGACAATTTAATACATGCACATTTACAAATTATTTGAAGTATGTGTGTATATACATATAACATATGTGTTATAATGGTATGTTGAATTCTTTGGAGAAAGTAGTAACATTTTTCAACAAATGAAAAATTACAAAAAGAGTATTTCAGTTATTCTTATTGGCTTTTTAAAGAAAAGTTTAAAAAATAAATAAAGTTGGTGGAACTAATTGTGTTCAATTATGTAAAATTAGGAATCAGTCAATTGCATAATCTAAAACTATCACATTAAAACACATCAATTTCAATAAATTATATTTTTTTTCAACAAAATATTCAAAAATTATGTTAATAACAATAATAATAATATCTTGTATTTAATTTTTATAATAACTATTGATGTATTTTGCTTATTAATGGCTATACATATATATATATATATATATATATAAAGAGATATTGCATCATCAAATCAAACACAATTCAAGAAACTATATAAATATTTCAAAACAGATGTTTTATTATTGTGGAAAAAGTTCTCATTCCTTTTTTTAACAAAATAGTTTATTTAATGCTTATGTTGTATTTAAAATCTTTAAATTTTATTGCTGTTTGTTTTATAAATATCATACTTACCATCTTTAAATGCATTATATACATACATGTGTGTGATTTTTTGGATTGTGAAAGCTTACAAAAATCAAATTGTCTAGTATTACAATGAATAAATCTATTTTATTTGCAAGAACTTATACCTTAAATTTCTGATTAAGATGTTGGATCTGTAAATTAATTCACTTTTATGTTGAAGTCATGATGCAATCATGTAAAATGTTTTATTTTACTTTATTATTATATCACCCAGATATATTTCATGCTGAAATCATGTTTAATTTGAAAATTCAACATCAAATTTAAATTTATACTTTACAATTATTAAATATTAATAGAATATTAAATATAAAACAATCCTGATCTTAAAAAAACATGAAAAAAATACATTTATGAAATGCTTCTAATCATATTCTGATGCATTAGAAGATAAAATTAATAATAATTTTTTTCAGTTTGTTTGTTTTTGTAATTTGTCTTTTTATAATTTTTTGCAATCATAAATGGAAAAATGATTTTATAAAATAAAAAATCATAAAATCACAAAGATTTTACACAAGTGAGGAAAGGAACTAAAAATTAGAAAAGAATCCAATACCACACTCCCCCAACAAAACATAAAAGAAAGACATTTATTTCCATTTAGTTGAGCACTTAAAGTGTGCAAGTCACTTTGTCACCATGAGAACAAAAACTCATTCATCGCACCAACGACGTTCATCCACCATCTCCAACACCGCGAACGGATCGCGAGATCACGATGGGAACAGTGTTCTCAGAAATGGATCAATGAAAAGGGGATGAATGAATTCGTAGAGGATGAACAAAGCGGGGGATGTAAGTGTCCGTGTTCGGCCCCTTTCTTCCCGAGCTCGGAGTGTTTCCTGCCTTCTGCGCTCTATTACCTCCTTCTTCTTCTTCTCCTCTTCCGCCCTAGTATTTGGATCCCTTCGATCGCTGCTTTGTGAGCATTGCAGGAGCAACCACGCTTTAAGGAGATTGAAATTAAGCTTCCACAAGGTACGGTGCGCTTTTTTTTTTTTTTTTTTTTTTTTTAATCTCATTTTTTAAAATATTTTTTGGTAGAGTTTTCAATTTGGGGGATTGGAGCTCTGTTTTGGCTTGGCGATCTGAGGCGCGGGGCTGGATTGGAAGGGTTATGGTTGAGAGAAGCGAGAGGTTAAATTGCAGTGGTGTTGACTACGACATGGTGCTTCGTTGATTCTTGAGGCGTGCGGTATGATCTGATCTGCGGTTTTTTATTAGCTGTTAATTGAGCTTCGAGTTGCACTGAAGCTTAGGTTGGGTTGCATTTCTGGCTGAGAAGTTTTTGTTTGTGAGAAGACGGCGCTCTATAATGTTCATGCGTTTGTTTTTCTCAGCGGGAAGTTTCGGTTAGTTGAATGCAGAGTGGCGGGTTTTGTAGTAGCAGAGTTTTTGTGGACGCTGGCAGAGGAGCAGAGGGCCTGGAGATAGTGTGGAGTTGGATCTATCTTTAGTGAGTGGCGGACTTCAACTAGCATCATGGCGACAAGAGCTCGGGCCGACAATTACGATTACCTCATCAAGCTGTTGCTGATTGGTGACAGTGGTATGTATTATGTATCTCCGTTGCACGCAGGAAATCAAATTCTCTTGAAGCATGTGGCTTGTTCCATGATTTTGCTGTTGTTTCAGTTCTATGCCAGATTTACTTGAGTTTGTTGTTGAGTTATGTGAGCTTACCTTCACTGATTAACTTGAAAGTTGAGTTTTTAAGGTGTCTTTTATTATAAGTCAATGTATGCAAGCATGTTCTTGTGGTTATACGGCACGTAGTTTACATTCAGCTAGCCCGATTGCTCAATCCTTCAGCTAAATGTAGTGGTTGATCTATCCAGTATTGCTTTAAGGTATAGGTCGTCTTGGACAAAAATCAGCTGTTAGAATGTCATCTGCAAATGACGCTCTCTTGATAACTACATAGTTCGCATATCCATGCTAAGCAATGCCAATGTAAACCATATGCAAGATATCTCGAGGCACATTACTTGGTTCGTTGACCTGCATTCGTGTTTGGTTTGGACTTGGGCCTTTTTTAGTCGAAAATTACTTAATTAGGTTTGAAGGAGTGCGTAAGCTTTGTGAAATGGTTTTTGTTGCACCTAGCTCTGACACGTCTCCTTTTCAACGAATTCATGCCGAGTCAATGACTTCTTGATTCGTATCAGCATCATAAACAAGTTGAAACCAGTGTTTGTTGTCTGCAGGGGTCGGAAAATCTTGTCTTCTCCTTCGGTTTTCCGATGATTCCTTCACAACAAGTTTCATCACCACGATAGGGTACGCCTTTTCGGACACGTACTTAGAGCATTTTGCGGTCACATGGAAATAGGCAACTGCTGATTGAGACTTATAAGTATTTTGAATTGGCTTTTTTCTGCTACCTGGCAGCATCGATTTCAAAATTCGGACCATCGAGCTGGATAATAAGCGCATCAAACTTCAGATTTGGGACACTGCTGGACAAGAGCGATTTCGCACAATCACAACAGGTACTTAGCGTTGAACGCAATCGCTCGTATGCACCTTTGTTTTTTCTTTTTTTGTTATCTTTGGTCATGAATGTGGCGCCCTGGTGTTGATTTGTGCTGGTCAGGATGGTTGGCTATCGCTCTAGATATCTGTATTATATTTTAATGTAAATTAAAGTATTTATTGTTAGTAATTCTATTTTTAAAAATTAAATATTTATTTATTTTGGTTTTGCAGCATATTACAGAGGAGCAATGGGAATACTGCTGGTCTATGATGTGACGGATGAATCTTCGTTTAACAGTATCCAATCATTACTTATATTTGGTTTTTTCTAGTGTTAATCAATAGTAGAACATTAATTTGTGTTGGTGGTGCAGTATTCATGTTTTAATACGACATGAATGAGAGATAAGAAAAGGTGATGTGGCCATGACTCAGCTGGTATCAGACATTAGGAACTGGATCAGGAATATAGAGCAGCATGCATCTGACAATGTAAATAAGATTCTGGTGGGAAACAAGGCTGATATGGACCCGAGCAAAAGAGTACGCTTCTGTGACCCAGTCCTACCTTCTTACTGTACACCTAGTGTGTTGTTAACCCAACATTGTAACTGGGTATTGTTATCTTGAAGTATACATGGGTTTCAAGTTTTTTGCATCTGGTTTTACTCGATCTATGCCGAGATCGCTGTGAAGCATAGTGTACCTTTTTGCCAATGGACAGTTTGAACACTTGAATTATTTCAATGTGTGCTTTGGTATTTAGTTCAGATTTTTCTGTCTAATTCCCAAAATGTTATCTTTTTGACTGAAGCATGAAATGTGAAGAGTCTTTCTTACTGGATTCAGTAGTAGTAGATGGGTGTGATATATTTGAATCTAATGATTCTTTGTGATATTGTGGAGTGATGTGGATTCTCTTTACCTTATCATTTATTTTTGTTTTTGAGTAAGAATGAATCGAAGTCTTTGGTTCAGTTTTGTCATGATCCTATGAATGGTGGCAGCTGTGATGAGTGATCAACCATCATCTTTCATTTTGTGGTATTTAAAAGGTAACTTGGTCACTTGTACAGGCTGTTCCTTTTGCCAAAGGTCAGGCGCTGGCCGATGAATACGGTATCAAGTTTTTTGAGACTGTAAGTTCTGGATTAGTTGATTCACAACACTTGTTGTAGTGCATGAGTTGGTGCTGTATGTTGGTTATTATAGTAATTTCTGTACTAGGTTGCCGGTTTTCCGTGTGGTTCATTTTTTTTGAATATTCATGATAAGTGGATTTGATTCATGTACGCGTTCCAGAGTGCCAAAACAAACATGAATGTAGAGGATGTTTTCTTCACAATTGCAAGGGACATCAAGACGAGGCTGGCCGAGAGCGATTCTAAACCTGAGGTAGGCTTTGTTTTCCAATGATCAACAGCATTTCATTCGTTTATAGATTTCTCGTTACTCGAATGAGTTTCATTTTATCTCTTTAGCGCGTTTGTATAAGAGGAATAAACCGTTAATTAGGGTATTGTTATGACATGTTCCCTCCACAGGCCAAAAATGCGGCAGGCAAGCCAGATGTGAAGCTTACTCCAGGGGGCGCTCAACAAAAACCAGCGTCTGGCTCTTGCTGCTCATAGGTGAACGGTTATTTTTTGTGACATAGTTTAATCTCTTGGATCTATGTCGAGACGAACACATTTTTATCTCTGTCTTGAGCTGGCTCCACCAAACAGCTCCTGAAGGCGCTGTGGAGTTGATGCATGGGTGGGGATTGTAAGCTGGTTGTCCTAGCGCAGGGACTGAAGATTCTTGGGACCATTTGGGAGGTCGCATTTAGCCTTCTCTTTACTAATTTTTTGAAGCAGCATTGCACAAGGTTTTAGGTTTCTTAATGCTCTTGCAGAATGAGACGCTAAGGCACGAAATGGCCTTCTGCAATGGGGTTACTTGCTAATTTTATCATATTGACTATTCTAGGTATATTTTCTTAGCTTTCACTTTCTTAGTCTCTTTAAAGGTCAACAGACTGATGACATGTCTCGTGACGTAATTCAACTGTGTTAAATCACCTGGTATTTAAGATTGTGGGGTGGAGAGGTATCAAGTGTTGTGAACAAAATCCACAAAATTTCAATGACTAATTACCGATGGTGTCTAATGCATTTTTTTTAAAATTACTGGATATCTTAACCTGATGTCCATATTCTTAGTAGTTTGTTGTCATTGCCGTGTATACATTTCTAGAAAGCGAAGACTCAGCTTAAGACTGGGTAAGATATGTCACAGCAAGGTGCTATGAGTCTGCATATTGTAGCTCCATTCATGTCTGGTTATGAAGTGTAAAATTATTTAGTTTTTTGTGCTCTATTGTGTAGTCTAATATCTTCTAAAGCTTTTTAGGTTGTATCACTTATTTGACATGCTTTGCGTTGTGATTTTTACAACTTCTGATTGTTTGCTTATTAAAGAACCCGCAATAATGTGTTTGTAAACTTTCATATGATCATATGTCAACAGCTTATCGTATGTTTTTTCTGTACAAACCTACATTATTAAATTTCGACAATTCACCAAAAATGCACCCCCTACTCTACAGCTTTGAAATTCATTTCATTGATATTTCGTACTAATCAACTACAAAAAATTGTAAATCAACTACTTACTAATATGTTTATAACTTAGTTCTTAAAAGCTGTATAAAAAGATTAGAATAAAAATAAACATTTCATGTGCTTTCCCATCTCTGATGTATTACTCAAATTAGAAACATAATTAATGTGCTTAACTATCTCTTTAAATGTTATGCATGCCTTTTACATAATTTTAATATATAATATTCTATAGCAGTAAAAACTAACAAAAAAAACATATTTTATTTTTTATCATGATATTTAAAAAGAGATATACAAAGAACTTAAAACAATTTAATATATTTTTGATTTGTCTCCAAATTGGTTGGAAATTTATTATTGCATTGCAAATTCTTTCTTAGTTGCTAACAATACAGTTATATTACAGCTAGCATAATAAGAATCTTTTAGACACTTTGTTAACTTTTGCAAAAACCAGAAAATGAATTGATTATTTTTTGCAAGATTTTATAAATTTGATCATCTAAACATATGTATGAATGTGTATATATATATATATATATATATATATGTAATTATTAAAAAGTCTTGACTGTCATTATATCTTTTTATATTTATTTGTTTTTATCATTTGATAAAATTGTAGAAAATTATATTTTTTCTATTTTTATCTTATTTTAAAAGGACGTAGCAATCTTGTTGATCCTAGTTACTTTCTTTTTATTATTTGTATTTTGAATCAGGAACAATTTTTTCATGTATAATAACCAAAAACAGTAATAAAAAAGATTTAAAAAAGAAAAAAGAAAAAAGAAATCCAAAATTGAATATTGTTCCTCTCTTTTAAAAAAACAATCTCAGAGACATAATCTGATACTTACTGTATATACACAACTACAAATAAAAATATGCAGATAGATTTTAGAAGTAGTAAAATTAACTACATTACTAAAAACATAAGATAATTGTTACAGTAAAAAAAATATAAATTTATTTCCAATAACTGAATCACTTGCCATTCAAGCTTAGAAAAATTAAAGAAAAAACATAATAAGAATATAATTTGTTTTAATAAGTTTAATTAATAGTGTTGCATCAGTCTTACATTATGTTGGGAATAATTATTAAAAACTTCACAAATGTTGATTTTATTAAGTATTATAAAAAGTTAACGTATGTACATCTTAGACATAAGTAATGATTCATCTTTAACCTAATCAATTAATATATCCACTAATTATTAATAAGTATGTGTGGTGAAAATGAATATCACATGAATACTTTCAGCTTTAGGTTTCTTTGATTTTTCCCTATACATAAAATAAATGTAAAGTTGGCCCTTTGTGATATTTCCTTTATATATTTATACATATATTTAAATAATAATAATAATAATAATAATACTAATTATTATCATTTAAAAAACCATTGGAATGTAACATTGATAAAGGTTGCTACACTCCTAGAGACATTTGCAATTCAGCCATTGGTACATGCAACACATTTTAGTGCACATTCATATTTATCAGTTTATATTTTTGTACCTTTGTATATATGTTTATATATCCTTGTCCTTAAATTGGGTCCGTTTTTTCGTTTATTTTATTTTATTTTATTTTGGTAAACTCTGATTTTTTCGGTTACCACCACACGTTTTCAACAGGTTACTCAAAAGGCATGAAAAATTGTGTTCATCATACTGACGCATATTTGAAAAAATCAATAAGTCCCATTGAGTACTGCAAAATTAACTACATATTTTAACACCCACTTATTTAATTGATTTTTTACGTTTAAATATTATCTACTTTCAGTTTCAAGAATAATGTCTAAAGTCCTATATCGTTGAATTATTTTTAGAGAATTGTTCAATGTTCAAACATGAGGTCATGGGCTTCATAAGAAAAGTAAGTCACTGAATCCTCAAAGAAAAATATGCAATTTTCTAACAATGAAAATGAAGTTCATCCAGTAATGACAGAAAGCTTAAAAGGGATTTCATGGATGAAATTTCATCCCCTTTCTGTTTTTTTGGAACTATTAAACAATTGGTTGCAGCCAATTGCAAAACCAGTTGCAAAAGCAAAATGTATTCTGGTTCAAATTTACTTTATTCTAGAGCTGCTTAAAGAAGTTTGGCTTAAGCATCAAAAGGATGATAAAAATGACACAACATCAAACATGGTTCCAAACAGATATTGCTTCAATCTTAAAAAGTCTCAGGCAAGGTCTCCAAGAAGAAGCTGTCTAAATATGCTAAACAAAATCAACAAAACCCAAATTAACCTCACCTAACCATTTTTTTCAAATCTCAGTGCCTCCTTGTGTTCTTTTTCCAATCTATTTCTGCATTCATATATATATATATATATATATACACACACACCCACACACACTAATTTATGAATGAATGGGAAGTTGCAAATGTGTCCACATGTATAGATACTTATATAAATATATATACACACACAGAGAAAGCATATATATATATATATATATACATCTATACAAAAAGAATGAATGAATGGGAAGTTGCAAATGAACTTGGTTGTGGTGGGATGGTGGATAAGTGACAACCCTACTCTCATCTGATGGTTGTGCAGCAAAGACGGCGAACATTGGAATTCATGACAGTGTTGTTGACACTCTCCTTCTCACTCTCTCCAGGTCAAAGTTCTCTCCTACTCCCACAACACGACAAGCACAATAAAAACCAAAAAAATTACAAAAAAATAAAAACAAACAAACAACTCCTCAAAACTTGCACACATAATGATGGTCTGAAGCCGAAAAGAGAAAGATTCCCCGAGGGCAAAGTCAAAGGATGCTTCTACGATGAAATAAAACACACACAAACTTTTTAGAAAACTGGGTGCCGGGGGGGGGGGATTGCTGCAGTAAAACAGTAGCAGCACAGCACACACGGGTTGATTTTGCTGTAGGCAAGGAACAAGAGGTGATGTGCCCCTTCTTCTTCCTCTTGTGGGAGAAATTTACTGCCTTGTCATTGTGCTTTCATGTACCTCTCCATAGCACACACCCAATAATGCCAATTCCCTTTTGCATGGAATCCTCTAGTCTTGCTCCTCCCAATGCCCTCTTGTACTACACATTCATGTATATATATTGATATATATATATATATATATATATGTGTGTGTGTGTGTAATATGTACACATTTGTATAGTGAAGCCAGAGCATGTAGCACCCACAGATCAGTGTTGTAGCTTGGGGCGTTGAAATCTAGGCTGTTTTGTGTGAAGGCTGATTGCAAACTGCCAGAAGCCAAGAGATAAGGATGCTCTGGCTATGGTATCCAACTCTCCGAAACACCGCAACTGGGCCCTGAGGCTGCGCCAGTTGGTATCATCTGAGGGGGTGTGAGCTTCGCTAATGCCACCCTTCCCCCCACTGGTGGACAATAATTGAAGTCATCCTGCTTCCATGTCTCGAGAATCTTTTGCCGGAGGATGAATGTGGCCGTGTCGAAATAGGGTCTGCATTGGGGTTCGTGATGCGGATGTGTCCTCGCCGCTTTCTCTCTTTCGGTAGCTTGAATGATTGCCGACGGAGGATTTTGTAGCGAAAGAAGGAAGGGGGTGGCGAAAGCTAACCCTAATTCTGTTTCGGTGCCTTGTAGTGAAGCGAGGTGGATGATGCTCAGAAGTCTAGATTGAAATCCTTTTTCAGTTACGGTTTATTTTGAACATTAACGGAGAGAGAGTGAGTTTGTTGATTCGGATAATGAAAACAGGGAATTATCGGTCCGCAATGACCCTAAACTACTGGATGATGGCTGGGTTGGACCCGAGTGTTCATAATAGTTCCAAAAGGAGTTGGCGATTCGAATCCCGATTGTAAAAGCCTGACCACGCCTGACAGTAAAGCGCATCGGGTATCCCCGTTATTGTGTCAAAAATAAAAAAATAAAAAAATAAAAAGTAAGAGTTGCTCCATGGCAGCGGGAGCTGTTCGAGTTGCATGTGAGTAGAGGAGACACCTTGGCCCTCGATATGAATGAAGCATCATGAATGGTGTGATTGAGCGTCAGATATATTTTAATTGAAGCATCATGAATGGAAGCAGAAGAATCGACAGAGAGAAACTAAGCGCCATAAAGCCCAGGGAGTGTTCATGAGGGAGGGTTAAACTTGGATGTGCGCAAGCGCAATAATAGATCCCCGAGGGTTCATAAGAGGGGCTGCCGAAGTGGGTCACCAGCCTCACGTGGAATCATCTTCGAATGTGCAATCTTACTGCTTAACAACATTCTAGCAAAACACGGCCTCCGAAGATCCGACATAAATTAAAACTCGAGATTGTAGTTGCGAAGCCACTAAAAACCATGCGGGCACTGAAAGTGTGCTGCAGCATCCGTAGTAATTGCGAAATCTAATCTCGTTATTAGGCAGCCTTAAATTGGGCTGTTGTGTGCTATAGTAGGCGACAATGAGCCGGAATTGGGCTCCGAAATGCTGACTGAAACCAGGGAGAGGAGCCTAGAAATGGTAGGGTCGAGCTATTTGCGACGCTGCTCTTCCTCGGCGCCCTCTTTGCCATTTCTGTTGCCACGCGGCAAAGCGCATAGAAGTTCGTCGCCAGTGGGTCCTCACGTCCGCATGGAAAGCACACGTCGTTGGCGCGCAAGCCAAGCCGCAGAATATGACTCCAGGAACGAGTACCATCGGCTTTCATCCCCCATTTCACACCCCACCAAAACCCGCCTCGTAACAAAGTTGCGGTTGCCGCTGGTAAAACTGATCGCAATAATTTAGCACCTTTATTGGTCCAAATACGCCAATTAGTCGCGTTGCTGCACGACAAAGGGGCCGACAATTCCTTTTAAGACTAATCCTCAAGCGCCCTGAACCAGTAAGGGCTCTACACCTGATGCTTTGCGTAACGACTGGTTCAACAAAGCCCACAAACAAGTTAGTGTAATCGTTCCAATTGGCAAAGTCAAGCCATGATCCAAAGTTGCAAATATCTTCGGGTGACAAGTTCAATTAAGTTTCGATCCATCTCAGGTGCCGTGGTGACTCTGCATGCGATGCCCCCCACCGCGAGGGGATGTACCATCTAGGTAGTTGCGGGAATTCGTCGTGAGATGGGAAGCATCATCGCGTCACAATCCAAGCGGTAGTGCAATCTAGCTTTCGGATACTATACTGATGATACTGGTGAATGAGTTGCGAGTGCAATGTGGAATAATCTCAGTTGTATACAGTTGCAAGTCCATCAATGCAAAGTTGGTGGCAGCATGGCATTGAAGATTCAGATAGTTGGATTTGACCTCCGAGTTGCCGGACTCTGTCGGATAGAAACTGAGGGAGCGTGGGGGCAGTAGGCGAATGTGAGTGACATGGGCTTGCGCTGATTCCCTCGTCGTGGGCTCGTGGGTTACTACGGAAATATTGAGTTCACATGTCCCGGATTCTTTTGTTATAAATTTTTCTCGGTTTTGCCCGGCGTATGGGAAAAAGATCCATTCAAGTGCGTGGCTTTCTTCAGTACTTCTTGGGTGGAAGCACCGAAATTTACTGTCACGCGTAGCTATTGTGGTTGCGAGTCACGACTGACTCCCTCCCACTGCCCGACAAAGGGTGGCTGGTTTTGCGCCGTCTTCGCGGAAGCCAAGCAGGCGCTTCTCCAGTGCTTGCTTTACAATGGAAAGCGCGCTGGCGGTAACAAACCTATCGCTCGCGAATTGACGCGGGAAGCCTAGGTTTTCATCTGCTTCCTCTGATGCCACCAGATTTCTGAATCATCGCGAGGCGATGCTGTCTGGAGTAGCTAGCAAGGAGGAGGAAATCGGGGCGGAGGTCATGATGTGGTGGGTGGGAATGTGAGCCCGCGCTGGGCGATCCGTGCGAGGATGTCGGCAACGGTGTGCGGCAGTGTTGACAGGGGCGTGTGCCTCCGTCGTGGCTAGAGTGTGTGTGTGAAGAGCAGGATCATTGCGCTGCCGGATGCCATCTCTAATAAGTTTTTTTGCATCGTTATTGATGGCACCAGTTTTCTTGGGGATGAGGAAATAAGCATATCTGTGGGAGTTCGTCATATAGCAATTCCTGTCCGGACTACTCTTTGACCTTCGTAGTCACTGACTTCTTCGCCCCATTGGCGCATCGATGGTCACAACGCGAACGGGGGAGCGCAGAGACGAAGCATTTAGTGTCTGCCAGCATTAGTTGAGCTCGTAGTGCAGGTAAGCTGGAGATTTCCTCTCTTTGCTGCGTCGGTTTCCTCTCATTTATCTCTTCCCTTCGGAACTCTGTGGTTCTCATCAAACGTGTAGCTTCAAAAACTGGTAGCATAACTGGGACACCAGTCGAGTGGTTTGCATGTCGCACAGGTGTGAGGGGAGGAAGCATTCCTAAAAAAATAAAAAAATAAAAAACTAAAAATAACGAGAGACGTGCTCACAGCTATAATCTTTTAGAGTTCAGGTGGAGTGAGCCTAGTGCACGGTAGACTAATCGTTGTGGGTTTATCGCGATTCTTTTTATGCAGTTTTGTTCTCTTTTCTCGTATTGCACCAGCAGTTTGCATGGTGAAACTGGTACTTAAATTTGCACACAAGTTGTACTACTTTGGGTTATGGCTCCTTAGGCCCAACATTACATCATAGGACCGGACTGTCGACCTTCTTGAGTACTCTACTAGACCTAGAGTCTTAGACTATTGCAATCGCTGTCGTTACGATGGTATGAAAAGGGAGTTCATTAGATTCAACACACGTCGCTCCGACAAGCAGTTGAAATGCAACATCAGGGTCAAGTAGTCGTTGTGATCAGAACAGTAAGGATGGCGCGCTGCGTTCTTTCTCATGCATTCCGGAATACTCTCTTGGCTTCGTCGCTGCTGGAAGACTAATAGTGTGCAATCGTGTCGCTAGATTGAGATTTTTCTATATGTAGTAGTAGATTTGTTGGTAGTCAGGGCGGGTGGTGCAGAGGAGCTGTTGTACGCCGACGATAAGTTCTGAGCACGATTGAGATCACCAATGTAGTTATCGTGCACGCATTGTGGCTAGGCTGAGTCGTTGCAATTGAACCATTGTGCAGTTTTTTTTAAATTATTATTATTATTTTTTTCTTCAGGTTAAGTATGGATGAAGTGCGCCTGTGGAGAGGAGATGGAACTGGAGGGTTCAGGAATCCTCAGCAGTTTAGGCTACACAACGGCCTGGAAAGAAAAATACTTATTTCAGGATATGGCGTTATGCGAAACTGGTGAAACCTTGATCAGTATGTAACTCTCAAGCAATATTTTCCTCGTTTCATTCGATTCCTCGAAGCCTACGATTTGCAACAGTATTCGCCATGAAGACCGCCACGCCAAGAGTAACTTCGAAGCCCATCACCAGGGCGACGAATGGTGCGACGCGGGAGAGGGCTTCTACTGCGAAGAGCTCAACGGAGTCACCAGATCCATCTCCTGTGGCCGCGACTCCTCGATCCTCAAGCGCCATTCCAATCCGCCAATCGACTCCCACAAGCAGGGCAACTGGCAACAGAGCTGGTAGTCCTCAGGAAGGAAATGGCGCTAGTCAAGGGAATTCACCCAGCAAGGGCGCCGCCAGATCCTCGTCTGTGTCAAAGGTAAGTCCGACGATTTCCAAAGGGAGCTCTGCAACAACGCCACACAGGTCCAAGCAGATTCTCAACCACGACTTCTTGTTGAAGACTCCTAAAAATCGCGGTCCATCCATGCTCGCTCGTTCGATAGACGATCCATCCGCCATTCATCAGCTCAGACGCCATAGTGTGCCTTCAAGCAAGGTTCAGGATTATATGTCGAGGAGTTACGACCACGGCTCCCTCATTTCATATAATAGCAACGACCGAGGCATCAACTTTATGTCACGAAGCCAGGACCATGGGCCAAAGTTCTTATCCAAGAGCCAGAATCAGGGCCCTCGGAGCCTGTCCAAGTCACATGACAGGGGGTTGATGTCCAGGTCCCAGGACAGAGGATCCCTCACTTCTTACACAAAATTTCAGAGCACTGGCCCGCGTAAGTTGACTGTGCCGGAGTATGGATACGATGGCCGGCGATTGTCCACTGGAAGCAAGCAGACTGTGCAGCAGACCCCCCGCGTGAGTACCGCCATGCAGAATTCGCTTCGGGGAGATCGCGGTTCTATCCATTTGCAAATGGGGAGGTCTGTAGACTCCACAGTAAGCCTATCCACCACGGCGTCGTCCCCTAGTGATCGTGGACGAGGAGGACGCCAGAGCTTTAGGGATCCTTGCGAACGTAGACTAACCCCTTTGCAACTATCACAGTCGCAGGGGTATAAAAGCGGCGATATAACCCCGGAAGACACTTCGCCGTTGGACGCTCGGGCTCCGACGCGCGGCGGGACGAAGCATCGACAGCTCAAGTCGCCTGACTTCTTCGACGTGAAGAAATTGGACGGAGACTGTGGTGTGATCACTGCCGTCTCGAGAATGCATAACAATGCCAATGGAGTGGGACCGAGGGCATCCAAGGAGGATCACGATACCAGTCCAGACAAGCATCTCCACTCGGAAGTGTATTATGAACACCGGCGTGATAGTCTAGCTGGCTCTGCAAGAAAGGCTTTTAGCGTGGAATCTGACTCCGCTGTTGGAAGCTCGCATTTCAGCGAGATAAACTACAAGCTGGACAAGGAGTTGAGTGGCGCCAATGACTTGCTTGAGATAGGATCCTGGAATGACGACGATGAAGAGTATCTCCGGATCTACAAACTTCACGACCGCAGTGCCGATGGGTCGTTTGTTGACATTTTAGAGGATACAGCATCTGAGTCTGCTGCAGTCGGCAAGAACAACCACGTCGAGGGCACAAATACATCTCCAGGCAGAAAGAACGGGGAATTCTCCAAAGGTTCAGTGGTCAGTAACCATGACGAAGGATTGTACCGCAAGAGCGAAACTGGCTCTGAGTTGGATACTTCAACGCAACCCTCCCCACAAGAGTCTCCTCCAAGGTGCTCACCTCCTCCAAAGGGCATTTCGGCAACAAAGACTGATGCTGTGAGAAGAATTTCGTCGACCTCGGCGACCAGCATCGACTTGAACCGCAGCACAGATACAACTTGCTCAACTCACAGCCAGTATGACAACACTTTCTGGAGCGGTCCTCCTATTAATGGGAATTTCAGACCGTGGAATCCCACACGCGAAGCAGAAATGACGCCTGCTGTAGTTGCGGCACGGTCCTTGCCCGAGGAGGATTTCGTTCCTCCTCAGGCAGCCGTTGTACTTGGATCTCAAGAACCCACTGACAATTTCGCATTGAGCGAAAAGAGGGCATTGAGATACGACGACGGGTTGGAAAGGCTCACGAGCTACATGAAAAATGCTAGCCAAAGTGCTCGGAAAAAGAGAGGATTAAGCGATGACTTGACTTCTCAAACTTCGGGGTGTTTCGATTACCTCGTCGATTTCTTGGAAACGCAGACGAGTCTCGCGGATGTGCTCGTTTCTGCACACGGCGAGTCTCGGAAGACCGACTTCGGTGGACTTGCGGCTGGAACCGATAAAGCAGATTTCGTGAATGCAAAGGCCATTAAACGCGTGGATTCCAAATTGACTAACGATACAAGTTTGCTTAGCAATAGATCTATGGAGAGCAGGATCACAGATTTAGGTAGTGAGGCTAGCTGGGAGTCCGGTAAGAGTAGGTCTGTACAAACACTTGGAACTACAGGGAAAGTCATGGACCAAATCACGGAGAAAGTTGATTCTCTGTCATTTGATAGCCCTAAACACTTGTCCACTTTCAAATTTGGCCTCAAGAAGACCACCGTAGGAGCATTCGAGACTATTACTAGCTCCGAAGACCAAGGGCGTCAATCCAAAGCTGATGGACGTCAAGCCCTGTCTAGCAGAGCTACATCGGAGCGCTCTTTTCCCCTGCACAAGGTGTCGGCACAACTCAGCACGCCTCAGTCTCCAATTTCTAGCTGGCGCTCACAGACAGTACCTAATTCGCACAAATCATCGCGTAATCCATCTCGAAATCCTTCTCGCAATCCGTCGCCTAGTCAATCTAAACGTACGCACTCAGGTAATTTTGGGAATGCTTTCTTCAGTTTCAATCACTTACCTGTACAGAAATTGTTTGTAGTTGTTACGGTAAACCCCTTACTCATTATTTCTGAAGCTACTCCGCTGACACGATGTGCTTGTAAAATTGTGGCAGATGAGAAGCTCCTGAGTAACAGCCATCAACTGCCATCGCCTCCATCCATGTCGACACGACAGATAAGCGTTGTGCCAGAAGGCGATGGTGTGTTGAGTGTGTCGAGTCCGTCTAGCTTCGACAAGCCAGTCACCGAATTGACGCCAAGTAAAGGTAGGGAGACGAAGCAAGTAAAGAAAAACTCTGTCGCTTCCATGGAGAAGAAAATGGAGGGACCTGCCTCACCGACAGTCGAAGCTCCAGTGAAGTATGTGAAGATGCATCCTTCTCACGATGGCAATAGCGAGCAGAAAAGCCCAACGCGGGTTGAGCAAGTGAATGTGACCCCATCAAAAGGTATAGGCAGAGGCGTTGTAAAGCGTGACGATAGAGAGAGCCTCACTCATCAGCTTAATCAGGCGAATAAAGGTTGCGGTTGCAACATCTTGTAATATTTATGTTGTAACATTGATCTACACAACAATTTCTCGCACGACAAGAGTGCGTACACATTATTGTCCATCTGCATATCAAGCAATCATCAAATCCTATCATTCAGCACAATCTTGGATCCTCTAAAATGGCATGGGCCATAGATTTTGAAAAATAGGCCGATCCCTATTCTCAACAACCTACGTAATTGTATTCAATGGACAGTCATCAACTAATACATGAAACGCTACAAACAATGTAACGAAGGCTTTGAATAGCAGACTGCTATTCCAGGTCCTCAAGCTCTACATCGGATGCAGTACTCGTAAACAATCTTCTCATGCAGTTGGTAGAAGTTGCTCGTTCACAGAAGACTTGCTAAAAGCTCACTCGCCTGCATTCCACTAAGCAGAGCACTCTCTACCCTTGGTGCTACGCAAAAGTCCCCACATACAGCAATACGTCGAACTTCAATCAGCACACACTTCTCTTCGGGAGCTATGGGAGTTGTTGGAAATGCTCCTCCCCTGCAACAATCCAGGTCAACAGTCTTACCCTTCAACCCGATACTAAAGTATGTAGAACTATTTCTTGGATGTTATATCTAAGTGAGCCTCCATAAACGTGCATAAAAGAGGACTGAATGGAGAGCAAAGCTTAGTACCATCGATGTGCTTTCATGTAGATGGGTGTCGGCATATCTGGAAGCAGAGATTGGAATCCTGTAAGTAAGTCACTGGCTACAGCAGCAAGCAACTCATTCGAAGGCTTGCCCATGCCTGCTTGCGCAATTATACCAGCAGCGTACTCTGCAGTCGAGTGCACCACCCAACACTCACTGCACCACATATACTTAACAAAATCAGCTTCTGGTTTCTTTAGATTGAATGAATATACTCGCGTGACGTTTCAACTACTTGGAACAATAAATAAAAAAGGTACCGCTGCAGTGAAAGGTTTTCAAAAGTCACTCAATATTCATATTAGGGACAGCCGAAAAGGTTATGGGTAACCTTGAAGTTTTGGCTCGGCCGGGTTTATTGCTGTCACGAGCTGCCCAAGAGACTATCTTTGATCCCTCTACAAGGAAACCATCCAACGGTATCTACATGAAGACAAAAGCAAGTCATTCAAGGGAAATCATGAAATACAGGAAACAAAACCATACAGACTTATAGCTCTGACACAATTTGAAGATAAAAAATAGGAATGGAAAGGTTGGGTTCATAATCAAATGTATTTAAAGTCCATCGTCAAAGACCATACGCTCCTCTAGCTCTGCTAATGATTCAAAGATCAGCAACGAAGTTGTCACTGATTGAGAACAAGGAGCTAACAACCATTCATTGCCAGCTGCTTAGAGTAAACTTACCAAGGTGAGAGGCGAAGAGAAGGCCATCATAACTGCAAAGCAAGGTGCTGCCTTCACATCAGCAACTTTCTTTTGCCATTCAGGAAATCCAGCTCCCTCTACGTTAAGAGCACAAGTAAATGAATCAAATATTGTGACTTAGCTCTTCCGGGATTACAAAAATCAACGCAAAGTAAGTGGAGAGCATAATTGAATCAGCTAAAGATTCCTATAATGCATCGCAACTTCAGCTTTCTCAAAATCCATTGCACAACCTACATACAAATTACTAGAAAGTATCAGACATTTATTGACCAGAAAAAAATAGAGAAGTTGAATCCCACTCGATAAGGTGAATGCAAACGGCATACGGAATTGATAACCCCTTACCAAGGAGAAGTTTAGCTGCACCTTTGTCGGCCACAACAACAGCAGTGAAATTCCCCAAGTTCTCCCCATCTTTGGATTTCAAGCTCCATGTACCCAGACCTTCTTCCACCCAGTCAAGCCCAACGACTTGAACACCATACTTGGATTGCACGCCTAATTTGCAGCTCCCACAGTTTCGTCAATCAATACAGCCATCAGGTGTGGTGGAAAGATTATCCAAACCGAAAACTTGTTTAATATAGGCACAGTACAACAGACATCTATACACAATTGGTCAACATATCTACCTGCATGAGAAAAAGGGGTAAAAACCTATTCACAAATGAGGTAATGCCCGACTTCACATATTTAATTCTATCAGACCAAACTAGGATAAGTATCATGTTGGTTTTATTCTTGTACATAGTAGGTAACCGAAATAATACCTGGTGAGGTCGTAAGGGCCTTGCATATAGCATTCATGCCCGGAACACCTACATACCTCTTTTTTACATCCTGTTGAACATACAAAAATGTGTCCAAGATTAAACATGTGGTGCTGTAGACAAACAAGACACATCCCGCATTTTAACGTCAGATTTTTAAAACCAAGTGCTTGTACCGTATCTTCAACAAATTCTCCAGTTCCGACGTTCAAGGTCCCAAAACGACCTTCCCAATCAGCAACAATTCCTGATGCCTGCCACTTATCAACAAGTTGTTGCACTTCCGCAGTTTTTACAGTAAAGTATTGAGCTCCGTGATCAAACATAAGCTCTGATCCATCTTCAACTTTCTCCCTGTCAATGGATACAATATAAAGCTTATTCACATTCTCCAGTGATAGTGGCATGCATGAATATACTAATCCTGAAATAGCTCTTCGCAATGGACTTGACGTGTACTTCAGAAGGAAGAAATGAATTGTTTACTTACCTGCGTTGGGACATACGACCACCTGGACCACGCCCGGAATCAAAAACTTTCACACGCAAACCCTTCGCAGCTAACAACGAGGCGCATACTGAACCCGCTACTGCATAACAATCAACCCAATTTCCGTCAAACCTAACATAAAAGATGGGAGCTGGAAAACCACAAATGACCAACCACGTCTTTTACTACCTTTATGATCAAAAACATTCAACAATTCAAAGCCAGACCAGATCCCAACCAAGCAATCAATTGTGTGTGAACGTTTACTTGCCTCGAATTGGACACTCTCTAAAATACCCCAAAAACCCAAATACTTCAACCAATTGCAAAGCAACCCGTTACAAGCCTTAATCACTAGACCTACTCACGGTTGCCCGAGACAAAACAACCACTACAAAAATGCAGCGGGATGTGCAACACTAAAAGCTCAATAGGATGTCCAGAAAGCTACATGCACGATCACATGATAGCAAGAAACAAAATGTCAGGGAGATAAACCCACCTCCAGCACCAATGACAGCTACCTGGGGAGGTGACGAATCTTGCCCAGAGAACTCCATGGACGAATGGGAGCTGCTAAAACTTGCTCTACATGCATACACGCTCCTCCTGCGGCAACCCAAAATCGCTGAAGATTGAAATGAGGTAGGGAGAGACGAAATGCAGAGACGGTGCAGAAGTTGAGCAGAGTGGAGACGACGAAGCAGCATTGCGTTGGCTCAAAACTCAACTATACCATCACTTGCGACATTTGGCCAGTTGCTAATGACTCCAGACGGAATTACTGACCATGCTGATGCACACACGGCCGACTATTGAATCTCTTCACCAATGTACATGGAAACGTTTCACTATTCGCGCTATGGATGAGAAATCAGACAGCAAAATCGTGGAAGCTTCAATTTGGGGAAATGGGTGACCAGACTCTAGATGCGCCGAGAGTCGAGTCCCAACTAGCTAAGACCTGAAAAAATGTTTGGCTGAAGGACGATGATGAAGGCTACCATCCTAGGACCTCATTATCCTAGGATGGCAGCCTTCATCATCGTCCTTCAGCCAGCGGTCTTGCAAAATTATTCGGATCCTGAACTTTACGCTCAAATGTCTGGAAAAAATCCAGAAAAGTGTTCACTCAGCCAATGAAGGACTTGCCTGGCAACACAAAGTCCACCGGTGTATTTCAGCGATGGTTGGGCTGCTCAAAAGGAGTGGAAGTAAAATAAAAGTGAGATTATATGGTTTATGGAAATCGGAGAAAAGCTGATATATTTCTTTCTTTCTTTCTTCTTAAGCTTCTTTTTCCGCAAATTCCTGATTATCAGGTCGCGGCCCAATCGTTCATGGCTGAATCCTGCGAAGAAGGATTATTCCCTTATGATATTTATTGAGCTACATAGGAGTTACGTGTGCTGTGCTGTGAACTAATTGGCAGCAAAAACATTTTTGACAGGGGTTCCTCGATGCCGATGTACATGTACGCTTTGGACACTTCCATCGTTGTCCTCTTCAGACACAAGTTGGCAGCCTGTCGAGTCCTCAAGTCTGAGCCAAATGCAAACTTCATAGTGTCGCAAAGACGATTTCCATCAGTAACAAATATCACATAGGCGTGTCAAGAAAAATTGTAACCTCACCGAGATGTTTAGTGCAATTTCGTAATTGCAAGGACCTTACAGATTCAAGAATACGGAAGAAAGTGAAAGATCAGAATGACCAGCGGCATCCAAGGAATGTCTCTGAGTGTTAAGAATTGAAGATCCTAACATACAACCCAAATGGGAAACCTCATCTACATAAATGTTTGCCGCAGATATACCCTCGCAAAAGCTCCCCTTACTAACAAAACTGATTTTTAAATGGGGAAATCATGGCCAGAAAGAAATTAATGCTAAAAGAGCAGACACCTCCACCAGTACTGAAAAAATTGTCTAGGCAGGAATTGCACGGTGGTTTCTTGAGTTATCCTCGACGAAAGTCTAGGACACGTCCGTTGAATTTTGCTGAAGTAAAGCCTTCTCTGCTTGAAGAACAGGTCCGTAAAACGCAGAGTGGGCCTCCATACAATCTTTTAAATAATGTGTCGTCTGTGCGCACTTCTCTACAATGTTCACTTCTGCAGTCTCTGCATAGTCAACGCAAGACTCCCAAGCCTGAAACCGCTTTCCGCAAGGACCAGACTTCATGAAAAGACAAAATCCGCATTCCTCTTCGTCCACCTGCACGAGTGATTATGCTGAATATTACAAGCGACACAACTCGGGCCCTTTCGGTATTTCCCCGGCTAAAAAAATAGAAATGCTACCTAGGTGTTTTGATTCAAACCTCTAGAATTCTTCGCTTCCCACATGGAGGGATACAATCTAACAGCTAAATGACGACGCATAGGGCACAACTAAGTGCCAGAACATATCAAAATCTCAATATTATCCATCACAAGTTTCCACCTTCAAACTACTGTAGTGACCCAATTTAAACTCAATTTCCTAATTCATTGCAATCCGCTACGAATAATACGCAAAGTCCATACTCTTCAAAACAGCGATGCAATGTAACCAAGAAATTGCACTTCGAACTCGATTATCTGGAATGAAAATTACCGTTATGAATATTCCTGACTTTGTAATAATCAAACCATCCCATGTCAACATACGAGTAGAAATCAGGGAGGGAGACATGGATGACCAGAACTTGAAGGTGGATTCAATTCCCGCAATTAGGGTTAAGCATTAGAATAGAAACTATACGTTGTCATTGTGCAGGGAATCGGCGGGTCCATACGGTATAGGCTCCTCTCGAGTGAAGGTCTGCTCCACATTCACCTCTTCGTGCCAAGTTCCCTTCACATCACCATCATGCTCAACAACTACGCCCACAGCAATCACCGGTTCGCAAGTGGGCCCTTCCTCCTGCACTGATACACACTCTTCTTCAACATTGAGCACCGGTATCAGCTCCACTGCCCCACGCTCGGCTTCAGCTTGCGCTTGGAGCTGCTGCTCCGGCCGACCTACTCCTCCCTCGTTCACGCACTCCTCCTCTGCTCTCTCCTCCGCCGTCATGGCAGCAAATACACGCACCTAGGCTCCGCACCCGCACAATTGCTCACCGCCGACCTATCTCCGCATCCAGAAAAAAAAACTCTTGCACCAACGACGTGTCACAAAATTCATTCCTTGTAAAAGAACTCCGTCAATGGCAATACCGGCACAACCCACACCCGAGCCAAGGAACAAACAAGACACAAACTGGCCATAAATTTACAGAAAGACAATGCGGCCAGTGGAGCAGCAGGAGAGTGATATTGGAGAGACATCATTCCGGCGGGATCCCTGCTTGCAAAGCAAGAGAGGAGGATGCAGGACGGAAGCATGAGCGCGCTGTGTTGGGCTATGGCGCACGAGCTTGAGCTGGCGCTGCGACGAGGAGGCATTAGGGTCCCATTGCGCACACAACTGAGCCTGGTTTGGGGGTCTAATGTGTCCCTTGCATTCTTAATTGCTTCTTAACACTCCAGATTAGCCAATTTAATAAGTCTCGCAGTGTTAGCAAAGAATTTCAGATTGCTGAATTTAACTAGTGTATGTGTATGTGTATGTATAAATATATATATATATATATATATAAATATAAATGTGTTTCAGTGTGGTTTGGCAAATAAGTGGAAGTTAAACTGGTGAACGTTGAAAGTATGTTGTGTATGAATGGGTGTTTTTAGTGTTATTCAACACATGATGGATTCATTGTTATTATGCAGATTTGAGTGGAATCATTATTTATTATTATTTCAATTTATTCAATATTATAATTTCCAAAATGACAGTGATTACATGTTTTATGTTGAAACACAGGAAATCAAATAATGTGCTTAAAATAATGAAAAAATTTAAACCAATTCAAGTCAAATCCATAGCATTAATGTAATTTAATAATCATTTTTTTTTTTGTTTAATGGGTTATTGATGTTTTTTAAGAATAACAAATAAATGATTATTTTTTTCTTTAGATCACAACAAAAATAAATTGTAATGAAACTTTATATAATGGTGTGTGTATGTGTGTGTGTTTTAATTCTCTGTTAATTTTTTTTCAATGAACATCTATACAATTGATCCCAATGATAAAATCAACATAACATTCTTTGGTCTTTGTTCATAAAATTTTAAAAGCATACAAAATAATAAACCTAATATACTTGTGCTGTGTTAATTACTGCAATTTCATAATTTTCGTATCAATAAATTATATATAGAAATACTACTGACATCTGTTTTAACGATTTTAAGAACATCTAATGACACACATTTATTAGTATTGTTTTATGCAACATGAAGCATAAACTTACAAATACAGTACCTAATTCAGAAAGTAATGTAATTGATTTCGGATTTTTTTAAAACCACTTGTAAATTTTGAATATAGTATCTTAGTGCAAATCTATATAATGTACATATTTTTGTTTGTTTGTTTGTTTGCTTGTTTAAACTCTATGTTTAAAAATTTTATAGTGGTAAAGTTTTAGCATTTACAATTACAAACTTTAATATTTAATATTGTACTGAAGTATAAAATTTATAATTATGTTTTCATATTTTTAAAAACATTGATCAAACATTCATTTTCCAGATGCATTAATTCTAATTTTAATGCACTCATTTTTACAAAATACAATTTAAAAAGGGGATTAAACTTAATTCACTTTAAATTCAGATTCATAAATATACACAATAAATTTTTTTCATTTTTCTACATCATTTAAGTTTCTGCACAATACAACATCTATTGACTAAATGAACAATAATTAAATTAAAGTTTGTTTTTATTACAATTTGATAACATTAATTCTAACATCGATAAGTAATTACATTTTTATTCTACTAAATTATCTTGAGTTACCAAAAAAAGAAAAAACTACTTCTTTTATGTGTTCTAAAATTGTTTACTATATTATATTTAAATTCATAAAATATTTATTATTTTATTATTTTGAATATATTATTATAAGTTTTGGAATAAAAGCAAAATTAATTGGTGATAAATATTCACCAAAAAATTCACAACAATAACTTAATATAACACATGCATTTAAATGTCTGTATATGAAATTTTAATTGTCAAGAAAAATATTAATATTAAAAATATATACTAATGAATATATGAACTTTATAAATATTATTGATAGCGTTTAATGAAATCAAATAACCAGAAATCAAAGAATTGTAGTATTAAAAAGATACACTTTATATACTTCAATTTTCATTCACAGGGTATAACTTAGTTTAGCAGTATTATACGAGAATGTCATAAGCTCTTATTCATATAGTAATTGCACCTTAAAATAAACACAATCTAATTAATCCTTCAAATTTTGTATTGATTACTTATTTTTGTTCGAAGCTCAGATAAATAATAGTGATAATAATAACAATGTTATTAATATCATTTTAAATCAATTATGATATTTGAAACAAACAAATAGAAATACAAGATAAAATTATTAGTACTTCACGATAATCTTAAAAAAGATTAAAAAAACAGTTTTGGTTCTTCAAACAGCTGTAGATGGTTACCACTTTTGTTTTCTTTTTCAACTATGAACTTTTATACAATACATTTGATGCATTAATATATATATATATATATATATATATATATTGTAGTTGATTTAGATTGTAACCTGTCTCAACACATCATGAAACAAGTGAATCTTCACAAAAAAACAATCATCACCACACAACAACAAAAACAAGATAAACAAAAAAAAGTTGCAATGGATTTGGTTTTCTCGCAACACATCTTCACTGAATGTATACAACCCTATTGAATTGAATTGAACTGATTCAAGTCAAGCATCCCCCTTGCATCTGCCACACAAGTAACCTCAACACCATCATCATCAACAACAACTACAACAATAGTAATAGCAATAACACAAAACTGTCCGCACTGATCTGTTTTGTGCACTCACACTCTAGCTTTCAACACATCTTCTTCCACGAACTCTGCTCTGACATGCTTTGCCAAGCAAATTCCTTCACATCGACAACAGCAGCTGTGTGTGTGTGTGGATCTGGCCTCGTGGTTGATCCAAATTTGCAAGCATGCAAGAATCCGAACGGGAAAACAAGGTGGGATTGTGGCCTGTCGGTGCCGTTGCAGTGGGTTGTCACTCATCCTTGCCTATCCAAGCCCAACATCTGGCTTTCCGAGCCGATGTTCATGTGAAGTGGACGCGGATCCTGGTGAGGTGTAAGTGTCTTCGTGGCATCATCCAAGGTGGGTCGTTGTCGGATCAAGCCGCGGCGAATTTCTCCCTGCTACGTGTTTTCACATAGGCACTTCACATGCAACACATTGCGTCGTTCGGTCTCTCCCTATCTCTCTATCTCTGCCTTTCTTGTCGATCGTGGTCAGTAGAATTGTAGCAACAAGCAACAACACAGATCGCAAGCGCACACGTCGATTACCAATACGTGACGAAAGAGTTACATAAAAAAAGTGTATATGAATGAGTGAGTAAGTAAGTAAATGGAGTCTTGATATCATTAAAGTTGACATTGCTTGGCTCCGGCGGATAATTGATATCATTAAAGAGATAAAACTGGAACATTGCTTGGCTCCGGCGGGTGTTGTCGATGCTAACATTAGGATGCGGTGAAGTAAAAAGAGGTTAAGATTGGCACGGAATTCTTTCGCTACATATTGACTCTCAAGTTACGCCAGATTCCCCGCAACGTATCAGAAAGTGGGGGAATAAACAAATCTCGAAGGGAGCATTGATTAGAACGACGAGGCAGGGTGGGATTCCGATACACTTCCGAGACAAGCATGTGATCTGGCGCCGAGAGGGAGAAATTGGGTGAATGGACACACCCTCGCAAGCATCCGCGACGTCCCACGTGGATCCGAGGCGGGAAACTCGACGCCCCACGTGGATCCGCGACACGTGCCATGAAGAACGTGTTAGCGGCTGATTTGTCGGAACAGGGTTTCCTTCTCAGGTGGCATTCCGTATTGCTTGTCAGAAGACCAAGATGCCGATGCAGCCTCCGCCAATCCGCACCAGGCACTTGGTCGACAGCTAATCCTATTCGGTCCGCATTTAATTGCCCAAACTGGTCCACTTGGGAGCCTGCCCAATGGATTTGTGCGACAACTCGGAATTGTTATGAAACCGTTTACAGACTCTTTGAATTACGACGCAATAGATCTGGAGGCCTGCGAATGGGCGTGGCACTCTGAAAAGGCTCCGATATGATACAATTGGAAGCTTCATCCGATCTTGTAGCAACTTCCGATGCACTGGTGGATGTCAGAGTGGCACTGCAACAGCTCATGATTTCGTGGGCTTAGTTCAAGAGGGGAAAAAAAAAACGAGAAAAAAGACAAAAGAGTACCCTTCGTCTTGCGTTTCTCAAAAGCAGATCCACCTCGGTGCTCTGCTAATTGTATCTATTTATAGATATGTACTCATAATCTTGGATTAGTTTTCTGCACCAAAAGGGGCTAGTTTCCAAAATACCCATCAAGCATCTTACTTGTTTGATAAATGCGGTTACAGAATAATCTTCGAAAAACATAGAGGACATCTTACCCTTGTGACGAAGTTGGTTGCATCAAAAGCCCGGTAACTTTTTGTAAAGAGCAGTTTGTGTCACGGAGCTTTTGTAGCACCTAGTGATTCATAGACATGCTCTTTTTGAAAGAATGAAAAGAATCACATTCTTGCCTTGGATCACATGACTTGGTTACTCGGCAGTTTTGAATCTCTACTTTCCTTCGCGGATCCTCGTTTCGTCACATCATTAACGTGGTAACATCGTCACGAATCACGTCATCGTTGACAATAAAAGTCCATCGCAAATCACCACTACTGACTATTGATTGAGCATTAAATCGACATCGTTAGGTTTAAACTTGATTTGAATCCGATTTAAAGCTGGTGGTTTTTTTTACAAGGGCGACTTCCTTGGATGCAATCCTCACAAATATGGTACATCAATTCCTGTAAAGTTTTATTTATTTATTTATTTATTTATTATAGTCCCCGTTTATCGTCGAAAAAGAGGCATGACATGTTTGTTCTTACACTCTTAACTTTACCTGACTTGATAAATATTTATAAGAAATAGATGCAGAGTTGTTGAGAACATACAGCAATTGTTTCATACAATAGGCCCACCAGTTAGTGCAAGATGAAGACAAAAGAAAATATCTAAATATCTAAAACACCTAAAAAAAACAGAAGCTAATTCACTGTAGTGATTTTCAGAAGAAACGGTCTGACAAACTTGCTGTTTTTTCTCAAGACAGACGAAAATGGTTATTCCAAAAAACTGTTCCACTTCCGTGCTTTCCTCTGAATGATGAACCTGTGTGCACGTCATAATTTCCTTCCTACTCTCTGAGGTTCTCGAAATCAAAGAGGGACACACTTTTACTCCGTCATGTGACATGAGAAAAGCCTGGGTGTCCTTGGAATTGGTAAGAATTTACCTTTTTGACTTTCATCCTATGAATGCACACAACTCATGGGATCCTCTCCTTTTCCTCCCTTATTTTTACTTTTCTTTGATGTCTTTTAGGTTGCAAGTTGGTTTTTCATGTGTGTTGTGGGTGTGCGGCGAATGGTACGAAGTGCAAGCTGGTAGAAATTGTGTGCAAACCACGTCGGTCGGTGATAGAATCGTGTAAAAGAGATGATCTACGAAATAATTTACTGCACTGTCCTTGACTGTGTCATTCTTCAGACGGCGGTCCCTTCAAATCGACAGCTACGAGGCACCAAATGCAGTACCAGGTGCGCCGGAGACGGAAAGTACAGCGCCCACTGATCAGCCCGATCGTCGTGTCGCTGTTACTGAGTTACTACCTGGTAAACTCTTCCAAAGTCTCAGACCCCAGCCATTCGATCAGGCTCCGTCTCGCTCTTCCTGGCTGCTGCCATCGATCTGTTGCAGGAGGAGGAGGAGGAAGAAGAGGAGGAGGAGTTTTTCTGCACCTGCAACCCCACCGTCGCGAGAGCCTGTGAACTCAAAGGTTGCATTGGGAGTGCGCTCAAGCGCCGCGTTGATAGTCGTGGCAGCGAACGGCACCCCAAAAGCCAGGTAAAAGCTCTGACTTCGCACGAAAAGGAAGATTCTACAACTCATCGATGTGAAAGTTTCTCTCGATCCTGAGGCCTGGCGACTTTTCGATCGGTGCTTTGATGAGGGGCCGTGGCACCGTGCAGCGATCCGCCTGCAGTGTGCAGTCTAGGTGTCCAGAGTTTGTTGGCTATCCCTGACACGTTTGCCATTACTCTTCGGAGGTTGATCGAAGTCGATTCATCGCCGTACGGCGAGTCGTGGAAGAGTATAAGTGACCATGGTGAGGTTGATCGGTGACGAAGTTACTGCAGTAGTTGTAATTAAGGGGGCAGGGGCGACCGGAGCGGTGATTGATGAAGCGTGCGCGAGGAAAGTGTCGTGGGGCTGACGAAGGTGGTGATAGTGCGTAGCTGGTGCTGTTGGTTGATGAGGTGGTTTAGGTTGGTGAGGATCGTCGGTTACAAGTGCAAGCAGGTGGCCCAAGAGCGTGTGTAAGCTTGTTCGCTTGATGTGCAGAACGATCAGCTAGTCTAACGCACTCTTACTCTTGCGCTCCGTTTCGATCATGTCAGGTTTGTCACAGATCAGGGCGCCCCGTTGAATTAGTGCTCTGGATTAAGGAGGTGAGCGCTGGAGAAGAGAGGGCGATCGTCTGCATCCGCATCCCAACTTTGACCTATTTTGTAATCGCGGTCTCTGGATATAATTTTTTTTGTGATCCTCGAGGTTGAGAATTCGTGATTAAGGGTCACATTGCCTGACGCTTGCACGGTCATATTCCTGTGCAACCTGTCTGTTATTGTCATTTTTTTTTAGCAATTGTAGTGTGGGATTGAGGGTGTCGTTGGAGAGATATGGAAGTGCTATTGGTGAGGGCAGCTGTACCATTTCCTTGCCCTCGAAGATCGCAGAAATCTGCCGAAGCGTCGGAGCCCCAGAAAGTCCGTCAGTCTAAGTTTCTCACGAAAGACAGATCTACGGAGAACCCCACTAAGTCGTCAGTGGCGGCTGCCGCAAGCAACTCTTCTATGGATCCCCAGATTGCCCCCTCTGCTTCTGTAGCACCGCATCCAGCGTTTCCACTCAGGTTTCCGTGGTTTAAAGGAGGCAAGAAGGGTGTTGCCAGTGATGGAACCACCATGGCCGCTGCTGCCGCAGCGGCTTGCGGGGATGTTGCGTCTATAGCATTGTCTGCAGCCCACGATGGCACGACTTCGGAATTGGACGCCGAGGAGAAGCGCACCGTGCACGAGGTTTTGTCGGCCTTGCAATCGCCCGCCACGGAACTCACTGCGCTGGAGGTGGGCGGCATCAAGAGCTTAAGTTCCGATGAATCCGTTGTGGATGAGACTTCGGGATCGATTGGGAGTGACGAGCTCTCAAAAGCTGAAGCCCAGATTGCGAGGAGCTGGTTACACAACTTTATGAGGGTCAAGTTGTGGAACAATAGGCAGTCCAAGACGACCACGAAAGTGCCGCGGAAGCAGAGTCAGAATGGGGTCGATCAACCCTGTGCTGATGTTTCGGAAGCAGAGAGTTCAGAGAGCTCCGAGAGCGTTGATTCTTGTGATCCAGTGCTTGAAGGGGGCGTTGGAGCTGCATTGGGCTGTGCCTGCGAAGAGTGTTTGGTTGATACGGATGATGAGAGGGCACCTTCTGGTGTAGATGAAGTCAAGGAGATCGATCACATCAAAATTGTGCATAATCAGGAGTCGTTTTCGAAATTTTTGCAGCCTGTCTCTGTGGGGGAGCTCAAGGCTCTCGCGCATCTGTCCTTTCTTGCTAACTTAGCCTACGCGATTCCATCTATCAAGGTAAGAGGCTTCTTGAAATTCTTTCATTCGTTAAGTATCCCATATTGTTCTACAGTAAAAGTGTTTTTGCAGATTGATCAAGCACGAACGTCTGTTTCATGTAGATACCGTTCACGTTGTCGTCTGTCTGCTTTTTCAAATTGTGCTTGGGGCTGGTGCACAGACACACACTTCTGGAATTTCGTTGAGGGGTGGAATATTAAATTGGGTTTCTTTGATCCTTTTATTCCTTCTGTACAGCCGAGTGAACTATTAAGGCTCCACGGTTTGCGTTTCATCACTTCGTCGGTACATTTAAAAGCTGCCGAAGAGAAGGCAGCCCTGGAGAAGGCAGCGAGAGAAAAGGCAGCACAAGAAGAAGCAGCTGCGAAGGAAATTGCAAGACTTAAAGAGCTGAAGCACTCGTCGCCATCTCCTGAAGCCAACAGTGCTAGAGAAGTCAACGTCCCAAAGCATTCGAGAGTATTTTCTTTCTTTAGAAATACAACTGTGCATGAATCAGAACCGCTGCCAAGCAGTCTACCGCCGATGGACGAGCTCTGTATGGAGTGTCAATCGAAGTTAGTACCACCTGTTGACACAGCAGTGTCTGCCTATACACCAATCACTCCTGTAGCGCCGGAAAGTAATGAGGACATCGTTTCAAGTATATCAGCTGAAGCACAACCCTCGCATAGCTGCCCTTGTGACTGGTTCATCTGCGAAGATGAACTCTCCAAAACACTCAACCTTTCTATTAAGGTATGCAGAATCTCTTCAATTTTGTCCCACAGATGGCACCCAATTTCTAAGATTTCCTTGCGCCGATCCTACTCAAAGTGAAAATTCTTTTGCTGAAAGAAAACGTTGGATACAGGGGTCCGATTCAGTGGCATCTTGGCAAGCCAATCTACTGTTTGAGCCAACGCGGTTTGAGGACCCAAAGCTTGGGGTAATGGTACATCGTGGAATCTACGAAGCAGCACAGGCATTGTACAAGGAGGTGTTAACTTATGTTCTTGAGCACTTGCAGAAGTATGGGAGCGAAGCAAAGTTCCGTTTTACTGGCCATTCATTAGGGGGTAGCTTAGCAGTTCTTCTCTCTCTTATGCTACGAGTTCGCGACACTGCACCATTGGATTCCTTGTTACCTGTTTATACATTTGGATCACCGTTTGTGTTATATGGAGGGGACCACTTGTTGCAGCAGCTGGGCTTGCCTAAGGACCATGTACAGATGGTGGTTATGCACAGAGATATCGTCCCCCGAAGCTTCAGTTGCGAATATCCCGATCATGTCGCGGAGGTTCTGAAGCGCGTCAATGGAACTTTCCGTAATTATTCTTGCTTGAAAAAACAGGTGCTCACCCTTCACAACTTTCTCCCACCCTAATGTTCTTTGTAGAAGGAATAAAATGCTCAGAAGGTGAGCATATTCAGTGCTGAATTTTGACGTGCCCAAATTTTCTATTTCTGCAGAGATTGTTGTATACTCCAATGGGGACTATGCGTGTAGTCCAGCCACCTCCAACTCAAGCGCCGGGACACCCGTTTCTGCCACCCGGCAGCGGAATCTACGACATCTTGCACCCAAGCTCCTCCAAAGCAGATGAAGCTGGGAATTCGGCACAGGAATCCATTGAACTCCGATCTGCGCAGAGGGCATTCCTCAACAATCCCCATCCTTTGCAGATTCTGAGGGATAGATCATCTTATGGATCCGGGGGCTCTATTTCCCGCGACCACGACCCCCGAAACTACGACAAAGCTGTGAACTACTTGCTGCGACAGGAGCTTAGAAAATTGAGGAAAAGCTGCAAGACTGAGAAGCGTGTGCAGATATGGTGGCCTTCTCTTGCATCTGAGATTGGTGTGGAGCTGATCAAGGGCGTGCTCACCTCAAAGATTGCAGATTCAGAACATAGTGCTAATAGTGGCTCGATTGGGGCTGCAACCTCGGGGTTGGGAGCTAACCATCAGGTGCTGCGGGGATGTGGAAGTTTGGTAAAAAGTGTTCGGAGCGTTCCCTCGGCGAGGAAGACATCGTCAGGATCCGCATTGGACCGTTTGAGTAGATACAGCAGGTTGATTGCTTCCAAGCATGTCCACATTGGCATGCTTCTGCTTGTATCGGCTCGTGTTCTGTTAATGCATGGCCTTGCCACTTTTATTGCGTGACTTCCAGTGTCCTTGAGGATGTCTTGCCTTTGCAGCAAAGTTTGTCTCAAATTTTCCGACTTGTTTGCCATGTAGTGGGTCTGAATAGTGTAGAAGTTTCATATCCATGTTCATTATCCCACTTCTGAACACAGCACATGCTCTTCGCAACTGAGACAACTGAACAATCAAAAGAGGAAATTTATTCCTGTCACGCATTTCCATGTGCAGAAACTGTCTGCCTGTTCCATCCCCGTTTAGTTGTCAGTCACACTGTGTCATGCGCTCAAAGCCCTAAATGCGAGGCAGTTTCCTTCTCCACTGCCGACAAATGCTTGAATCCACTTACCCAGAAGCTGAAATGGGAGAAGTATCTGGATCAGAGTGCTTGCCACGGCATGGAGAATGGGGACTGTGTCACATTCTTCATCACTACGTGAGCATCCAGCATTGGTGCCAGCTTGTGTTGTGTAGGTGTCATGCCCTCAGTTCCACAGAGCTTCCTCTTCTGAATGTGTGCTTTTGCGGTAATGACAAGCTATGCCTCCTCTTTGCTGCCAGCAACGCTAGGTCCCTGCTTATTCTAAAACTAAAGTAGCGTGCGTGTGTGTGTATATATATATATATATATATACATATTAAAATATGATCATTTCTTTGTATTCTATTGAAGGAAAAAAATTTAGTGAAAAGAGTTAGTGGTTGTTGATACAATCTTTTGTGTGATTTTATTAGTTGGTGAAATTTGGCAAGGCAAATGCCTTGTTGGTTGGATTCCATTATGGGTTTAAATTTGTTTAATTATTCCATCATAGATATAAGTATTCCTATTGATTCAACCATTACTAATGCAAATACAAAGAGATTACTTCTAAATTGGGAGTTAGGGAGGATGAATATTTGTAATAGATGTTCATCTAAATCATAAATTCAAATAGGTTCAAAACATTTTTGATATGCTTGTTTATCTTGGTGACCCAAAGCTGATAAAAATAGCCTAAGGATTATGAGCCCAAGGATGATGAGCCTAAGTGAAGACACTTACCATATAATGTTGTGGTATGTATGTCAAAATATAATTTTCAATAAGTGTTTGAATGTTTTTAACATTTTATTTATTTTTGATATATTAAAATAAAAATATAAATAAAATAATCAAAATGTAACTTATAATGTTAAAAAATTATCTATTTCTAATTTATAAAAAAATAAAAAAATTGATAAATTAAAATGATGCATATATTTTGGTGCTTCTCTATAAAAGTAAATAAATTTTTTTATTACTATAAAGACAAAGAAATTATTAAATTATTTAAAGCAAGACAAATCAATCAAAAGTAATTATAAAAAATTATACAGAAGACAAAATGACCAAAACAATAGTTGACTAATATATAAAAATTACATGATTGAGTTTTATTATTATTATTATTTATTTATAACTACACATGTTTTTTTAAACAAAATTTGAAAAAATAGAATGATTTTTTAAAAATAAGATTTAAATAAATACATTTTTAATAATTTATTTATAATATAAATAAAAAAATATGATTCTCTTATTATTTTAAAATAATTGACATATTTTGAATGATTACTATTTAGAATATTTTTTTTATAACATGCCAGTCTTTCTGCTATTTAGTCTACTGTTGAAATTTATGAATAATAATATGGACCTAAAAACATGAGTGTTTTAAAACTAATACTATTTTATGCATATATATACATAAAAATTGTTAATTAGGTACTTTGATAACTTTTATCACACAACATTGGGCTCTATATTTCATTGACATATTTCATCAATAGTATATAATAAGGAAAATAAAACTCATTTAATATTAGAGTGTAAATAAAAAATTTATAAAATATACTCTTTTATTGCAATATTACATACATTATCTACATCCGCTCCTATTGTCAAAGTTTATATATGTACAACTAGCAAAAATCTTATAGATCAACATACAACTTCTACACATATTTCATCCATCAAGATTCTAGTTGCCTTTTACAAAGTTTAAACATGAGCGAGCTACAATATATGTAAATATACACACACATATGTTTAGATCTTCCTTCTAAACAATTTGTACTATTTACATTGCTGCTTTCACATGTTAAGCATTGCACTTCTACACCACCAGATGCTCCTACTTAACAATCTATGTATTTGTACAAGTAGGTGCTATCAATTTATTTATTTTTTATTAAATTTTTATTAGAGCATATAATATGTCAATAATTGTGTTTCAAATGCTTAACTCTTTGAAAATTGATGATTAAAAATAGAACTAAATGAAAATTCAAAGTTAGGAGTATAATTTTTCAAAATCAATGACAGTGTGTCTTGTGGTTTAGTTCTCAATATTATTATACAAACAGATAGGAGAATAGATTACATTGACTGCAAGTGTTATTTTTTATTTGATCCTTGTTCCAAAGACCAACATGTACAAGATTAGAAGTCATTAGCTGATTGTTTAAAATTCATCTGAGGATGCATATATACTCCAAGAAGGAAATTGAAAAGTTCATGAAAAGGGTTTGCATTTAAAACATTGCTGGAATTTGTTGAGGCCTTCCATGTTCCTTGTAAATTTGACTTATTCTCAATAAAGATTGAGAATTCTTGGTTACTGGAGAAGCTCATGATACAGTCTATAACTTCAACAAATCTGTGGTACACGCCTAGACACGCCTATTCTATAAATCTTTGGGCTATTACTATTGAATAAATATTTCTTTATAAAAAAAAATATTTCTTAATTTCAAACTAAACAAATAAATAAATAAACCCAGTTCTGAAAGCTTGAGATATAGGAAATCACATACTGTTCTTCAAGATCTTACAGTTAGATGTATGTGACAGATTTAAAAAATAAGAATGGTTATTCACTGTCCATTTGAACAATCAAAATTTCTACCAGCCCAAAATTGAATGGACGGATGCTTGAAGGTTAAACAATTACCTATGCTTGAATTTACCTTCTTCATGAATTTCTGTAAATGACCCCAAAACGTTAGACGCATTGCCCTAGAATCGACCGGACATGGCCAATGTGCATCAAGAGCGTCGAGAGTATCCACTAACACCAAATAGGGTCTAATCTTTACGATTTGAAAACTAAAGTCAGTGCAAGTTACTGACATAATTTCCAGCTTGATACCTTCTTCATTGAGTGATAAGTTTACACTTCCAATCATACCTGTGGTCACGCTTTCTGTGAGCAACGAACTGCCTTCCCTAGACTGTCGGTTGACTACTTTGAAAACTACAGACTACGTGTTAACAAACTAATTGAAATTTTGGTGAGAACCCAGGAAGACTGCACAATCGTCCAAGTATTGTTCTTCCACAAAAGAACTGCCTGATTGCACTAAAGCCCGGTTGAACTTTGCAGCATGTTTCTTCTGCCAATTCTGGGATGCAATTCTCCAGGACAGCTACACCTCACAAACATGAGTATCTGATTTCATGGGCCTCTGAGCTCGGTCGACATTTCTGTCATTGGCCAGACTTAGGAAAATCTGCTCTAGTGTGCTTTGGCTCACACTGTAGTCATCAAGGTCAAGATCATACTTGGCTTTTTCCAAGGATGAGAAGACATGTGAGAGAGAGTGGCTGTTTCGAGGCAGAGAATACTTGACTCTCAGCATACGCTCCTCCTCCAGAACGGAACCTGGAAACTCCGAATTCATGAAGTGGTGGAGATCCGTGAGGGACGCTGCGAGTGAGCACTGTAACTCCACGGTGTAGCCTGTTACATTCAATCATGCTCCACTATATGAACAAAAATCTCGTAAGAACAATAGGATGAGAGTTGGTTCAGCTTTTGAGAAAATGAAATAACGATAAGAATCCCTCACCTTGACCAAACTGAGACTTGATGTGTTGGACGGAGCCTAGACAGACCAAGCTGCCGGCCACCATAACGCCTACGCGCCCACACAACGCCTCGCACTCCTCCATGCTGTGGGTGGTGAGAACAGCGCTCATGTTCTTCTCTGCCACGGCGTTTGAGATGAGGTTCCACATGGCTCGTCGCGTGACTGGGTCCATGCCACTGCTGGGCTCATCCAGAAATAGTACCGCAGGGTCTCCAATCTGCCAATTCCTTTTCTCATTTTTTTTGTTCACAGAGTATTGAATAAGCTTAGGAAGAGTACAAGCAAGCAGCCGATAAGGAGCAATAATGGAAAACAATGACTAACCATTGCGATGCAGAGAGCAAGCTTGCGCTTGTTGCCGCCACTATAAGAACCCGCCAGCTGGTCCATGTACTTCTCAAGGCCAACAGCTTGGACCAAATCAGCAACAACCTTCCTCACACTCTGAGAGGGAACTCCTTTCAAGCTGGCATACATGTGCAGATGTTCCCTGGCCGTCATGAGGTCCAGCAATGGATTGAACTGGGGGCAATAGCCCATTTGCTTCTGAGATGCTGCAAGCTCACTCAACACGGAGTTGCCAGTGATGAACACATCACCACTTGTTGGTTTCGTGTCGCCACTCAAGATTGAGAGAGTGGTGGTTTTACCTGCTCCATTTACACCTCTGTCAACATGTAAACAAGTCCACATTTTAATGAATCCCCCAAAAGGTTAAGAATCCAGATTATAAAATAGTCAAAGGAATGAACTACTTACAGGAAGCCAAAGCATTGTCCCGGTGGAATGCCAAGCGAGAGATTTCTGACGGCCACCTTCACCTCGTCTAGGCCCTGCCCAGGATACACTTTGTTCAGCTTGTGCACTACAACTGTGTCTTTCGCCGCCAGACCTCCTTCCACTCGCTGGCGCTCAGTTCTAACGTCGTCATCTTCTTCTATAGTATTCACCTCTGTATTGTCGTCATCAAAGGTAGACTGAGTAAGTTCATCTATTTTCTGTATTACGTAAAAGCATTTGAACTAAGACCACACACTGCAGAGGTTAATGCCATATCAAATTGGCCAACGTATAGCCTTATCATGGACATCATTGTAGCATTTGAAGCCAAGTAGAGTTCTTTACCTAAGTACATGCTGGGTTTGGAAGTAGAGTGTGCTATGAAAGAGAGCCAAGAGGGTAACCAAGAGCCAGAATCTATGATAAGTGTGAGCATGGCAAAGCCCACAGCCTCCACCAGCATCAACGCTAGCGAGTGACCGGTAACATCCCAACGATAAGGATTACTCGGACGTCCGTCCAGGGTGCTCTCCAGATCAAGAGCAGCTAAATTAGCAAGCCCTTTTCCCAAGTTGTATGGTGGAAAGAACTGGTACACCAGGATCAGATGCTCACTCAAAACCTGCAGCTCAATTATCGAATGCACTTCAGATGCATCGAGCAAAATATTTTTCAAACTTTTCAAATGTGAATGAAAATTGGACAGAAGTGGTTGCAAGTCTTCAAGACAATCATTTGGTTGTTCCACAAGCTGTTAATTCCAGCATATTGAGAATGGGGGTGCCTTACCTTGGTGCTCTCTAGAGAAGCCAGGAGTATATTGCTTCCAAGCGCTCCAAAACCAGTGATCAAGTGAATTCCTGCTATAGCTACCTGGAAAATAAATGTTGCAATGGAGGTTGAAGTTTGAAGATCTTTATACTTAATTAGGACGACCAGTATGACGATAAGACGCAATTTTCTATTTTCATTTGAGAATGACAGAATCTGGAAGTTGAAGATGAAAAAGTTAAAAAGAGCATCTCACAATTCAGAACAGCATGACGGTGTTCCAATTGCAGCAACAGGAATTTGTGGCAATTGGAAAAAGTGAGCAGTACCTGGGCATTTGCATGATTGGAAAAGGCAAACGAATAGCAGTAAGTGAGGGGAACGACTGCCAAACCAAAGGCAATAAGCAGTGCAATAGCAGCACTTGCTTTTGCCCAAGACCCTGTGAAGGATTGGTCTTTATATAACACTAGCACCAACATAGTGGTGCTCACTATGATTAAATACGTTAACATGTCCCATACATACGCCGCTGCCCAGTAAGAAAACGTGGATGCTCCACTCACCATCTATAGCCACGAGAAGGCAACACACAATGTAAGATGATTTACAGAGCAAGGAAATGAGCTTCTTTTCACTGTATTTATGAACCTACTCAGTGGTCGTAAATAGCCATGAAAATTTTAGGTCATAACATGGTATTTATCACCAGGATACTTAGTTACCTGCAATAGCTTAGCCTTGACCTCCCGTTCCTGAACCACGAAGACAGCAAAGCTTGCGGCACAATAGGATAATGGGATAAGTGTAAAAAGAGCAGCTAATCCTGTCAAGATGTTTTGAACATGAAGAGCCTCATTCTTGGTAAGAGGTAAAGGGTGGCTTGACATGTGCAAAGTAGCTGAGACATTCTTCGTTCTTGCCCGAAATGTCATTTGGGCCAACTCTTGAATCAAAGCTGGAAAGGAGTGATCTGATGTTGTATTATACAGAAGGGTCACAGCACTCGGAAGGCCATTTCCAGTTTCAGCTTTATATGACTTCCAAAGCTTTCCAACGGTTTCATCGGTTTGTTGGGAAGTGAAATTGGCCCTTGGCCATAATGTGTCGTTGATGACTAGAGCTCCTGCCAAGCCAATTGAACATGAAGGACTTACGTACTGTCAAAAGTACCAGAAAGAAAATAACAGAAATAGAATAAGAGTTCAATAGAAAAATGGACATACCAAATCGAGCTGGTACATAGAACAGAGAGCTTAGAAGCTGCTGGCTCATCTGGATGCTGTTGTTCACTGCATCATCTGGGTCAAATCTTACACATTTACTTCCACCTTGAAGGGGCAAATAGTTGGAAGGCGTGGGTCCAGCTACGGGAATTACTGTCACTGGAGGGAATTCTTTTCTTCCCGTCACAGCTCTACTATACATATCAAAATTGATCTGCAATTGAGGTCCAGCTGGGTCGATATTGAGCTTCATAATCAGCATAACAAGACCAATGGCAACAACTGGGAGAAGTATGGAATTGGCAAAAGCCTGCACAGTGAACATTGTTCCCCATCTTGTTACTCACAAATCTAGAAACAAAAGAATAAAATCAAACATACACAGACATATATTGAAACAGTTCGGCTCTCGCTTTTGCTGGACCTCTTGAAACTGCTGTCACAGGGCTGTATATCAGAAATCGGAGATCTCTAGTTACCTTCATGTCGCGCCTTGCAATAATGGCACGCTTCAAAAACATCTGCTTAAATGCAGGAGTGCGGCTCCTCTTCCTCTTATCATTTGTGAATGATGGTTTACATGAGGGCATTTCAACAGTGAATGTACTCAGTAAGTCATTTGGAGGAATACAGTGTTTCTGGTGTTCCAAAGGACTTTCGTCTTTGTCTGCTAATCGCAGGAAAACCTCCTCTAACGTAGTCATTGAGACACCATAGCTGCTAACGGACAAAGCACCCAATTTTCCTTCCAATTCTTGAAACAGCTGCGAAAACGCAGCTTTGTTGGAGCTCGGTAACTGAAAGGAGATCTCCCCACCTGCTGAGCTGAGAGGGATTGCTTGCGGAACATAGTGCTTCACCAGCGCTGCCACGGCCGTAGCATCACTAAAGGAAAGATTGTTACGTGTCATACGGAGGTTGTACCCAACGCCAAACTTTGATTTGAGAAAGAGACTGGTGCCGCAACAGCGAAGTCGCCCCTCGCTCATGATGGCGATACGGTCGCACAATAAATCAGCCTCGTCCATGTAGTGTGTGGTGAGGACAATGGCTCGGCCATGTTTGAAGCTTCTTAGAAGGTCCCATACACTGCGTCTCGACTGGGGATCTAACCCACATGTGGGCTCATCCAGAAACACTACTCTTGAGTCCCCTATCATAGCTAGCCCCACCTGCATCAACAGTAAGGAATATAAGACAGGGATTTTTAAAGCAAGGAACTGCGGTATAGGTTGTTATTGAAATCTCAGAAGATAACAGACAAGTCATGGAAACAAAAGGTACGAAGCAATCGGTGCAATTCACAAGTTATCGATACCTGCAGCTTTCGTTGCATGCCTCCAGAAAGACAAGCCACGCGCGTTTCGGTTTTTTCCTTTAATTCGAGACTCATAATCATGTCGTCCACAACAAGAGGGATAGAATGTCTGGGAACCCCTTTCACAGCAGCATACAATTCCAGATGTTCCTTCACGGTCAAGTAGCCGAAGAGAACATTTTGTTGAGGGCAAAAACCAATGGTCCTGCTTGATCATGCATGGTGTGGGTATTCAAGTGTTAGCTACTTATATAATTGTAGATTATTTCATACAATCCACTTTCATTTACTGTCTCACAAGATGCAAAGGATGGTAAAGAAAATGCACCTTCGAACATCATTCATGTTGCTCAAAATGCTGTAACCCAAGATTTTTGCATCTCCACTTGTGGGCTGGATCATACCCGTGAGCATGGATATAGTGGTACTCTTTCCAGCTCCATTGTGACCTAAGAGAGCCGTGACATTGCCCTCGAAGAAGTCCAAGGTAAGACCACTCACTGCAACTTTTCCATCATTGTATACTTTTCGCAGACCCTCAATGTGTATTGCTGCCTCGTCACCGTTTGAAAATAATGGCTCAATGTCGCCCTCAACAATGTCGTCCATCTCATCTGTGGTGCTCAATTTCTGCAGCACAGCGCCAGATGTTTTAACAACCGACACACCAAAGTAAAAATTTGAGTTAACAACGAAGAACCTAAAAAACCATCACAATTTTAATACCGTCTTGTTGTCATTCAAGAATTTGGACTAGTTTAATAATCAAATAACTTGTCGACAATGACTTTGTGATCAAGTTTGCAACATCAAGAAGCACAGATACCTGGTAAGTATCAGTGTGGTTGTTCCCTGCACATTTGTGCCAGTAAGAAGGCGAAAAGAGGAACCATGGAGATTGTGGTGCCGCGTATTCTGATGGAATCACTTGTTCCAAGTACCTAAAGCCAAAAGACAAAGATGCATAAGTATCAACTTGCCACCTTGTTCTTGGTTTTCCCAGCTTTCATTCTGGTACTTTCGAAGTCAAATTAGATACACTTTATTTGCATATGGTAGGAAAGATTCCAGTAATTTTTTTCTGAACAGCAGCTAGAAAGAAAAAGTGGAGGCCCTCTATCTACGGCATCTCTCTTAAACGTGATTTTCAGGGTAAATGAGATCGCTGTCTTACCAAGCCAATAATATGTACAGCACTGAATCTGCCAGCAAAAGCATGAGAACTCTCCCTATGGAAAAACAATCTTCTCCAATATCTGCCCATGTTAGACCATAGCCACTTCCTTCATAATGTGCCACAAGATCCACTCCTGCAACCAAGATCATAACAAGAAGGATTCTTATACTTCAAATCACCAAAATTAACATTGTTGGTACAAATATTGACCCTGCAACGACACATTAAAGGACAACTTTCAGCGAAAATCACTTCCTCAAGCAACACTCTGACCTTGATAGCCATTAAATTTAATTAAGCTCACAACAATGTAGAGTTTCGTGAAGCTACAGGTTAGTTCAATATCCGCAGCAAACTCTCTTTAGCGTGTCTAATTTTTCCTACTTTACTTCAGGTGTGATTGGCAGAGATGAATCACCAAAAGCATATGCTGTGGGGGGCAGTAATGAAGCTATAGTTTTCCCCACAATGGCTTGTCCATTGCTTATCCGGAAGAAGAGATATCGTGGCATCAATGCAGCAAAGAGGGAGAATGGCGCCGCAATTGCTGCAAGCTTGGATCTTGAGAAGAACACCGACAAAAAAAAGCCTGCAGAGTTGGAGACACTAGAATATTATGACAAATTACGCAAATTCTTCACAATATTACGCACGCCATAGGAGTTAAATAGGTCAAGCTAAAAGCATGCAATCTGGAACCCAGTAACACTCTGATCTGCGACATGCGTCCTGTATCTTATGAAGTTCTGAGTTATCGCAGTCCAGTTGCATACAATACGTTCGAGGATTGTGAGAGCTCGTGGACCAAAACGACATTAATACGACGAAGAAAGAGTGATCCAAAGTGGATAGGTAATCACCAAAGGAAATCAACGATGTGGTGAAGAAAAAATACATGACGAATAGTAGACTTGGATCACTGCCAAACCACCAGACCAAAACATAAGTTAATTAGAATGAACAGAAACTGTATTGTTACGCAGAACATTTATGTGCATTCCTGTCTACTGCAGTCCTGTGCCGTCGGTGCTGAATAAAGAAACCCTTTACCTCCTATGGAAAAATGTCATAGACATGAGCGTTGTCATGCATATCGAAATCAGCAAAAAAGTAGCCTGCAATCCATTCATGCGGTAAGAAACAATCAGGCAGAGTACAATAGCTATCTTAGTATTAAACGTCTTAATACAAAACTTGATTTGAAATTCTTGTCAATTCTCATGCCATTATCTACAGAAAGGAATTGCATGTCTATGAAACCGTTCCAACTGGGAAGATAAACATGATCTATGAGCCGCAGACACACGGACAGGTTTACGGTTACCTGACGGTTCAGAGTCTACATACCAAATACGTCATGTGCCAAGACACAGAGAATACCCAAGGTTTTAACCCCATTGTTTGCATTGTCTGTTTAGCCCTGCTCTCCTTGTCCTCCACCATACCCTACACATGTAGCCCGACCACATAAGTTCCTCTCACTTAACGTTAATTCTAGGACAATAACACAGAAAGCACAGGAACTTTACAAACTGAATTTGTTTGGGTTTTAACTTCCCGTTTCAGAGAACTGACTGGAACTGGGAACAAGGATTCCAGAACTGACCTTAACAAACATCCCAAGAGGGTAAAAAGCAGTGAGGCACAACATGATCTCCAGCAATGGTCCAACCTGAAGAATCGCACCAGCCAACAGACTAAGTATACAGCATAATATTCCAGTGTACACTTCGACATGCATTTAGGGAGATACTGATAAAGATTAAAAAAACTGTACAAAAAGCATTTTAAGGACCTACTTTATGGAAGAACTTGTTCCGCATGTGTGCAGGTGTTGGAAACGGAGAAGCCCACATAGGTTTGTGGGTGAACAGATCCGCTTGTTTCTGCCTCGGGGCAAGCTGAAGAACATAACCATTGATTGCATCCTGTTCAAAAACCGATATTGTTGTGAGATACGACGAAGTTAAAGATATTTTTAACTTATAATTAAGAGTACGTTTCGATGAATTACGCTTATAGAATCCCTGTGTTAAACAAAGCTTACCTGTAAGCTGAGAAACCCTGAAGTATAGTAATGTTTGTAGTAGCTGAGGAGTCCCTTCCGCTGCTTGTGAAGTGTATCCCAAGTGGATGGAACTGTCGTGAAGTTCATTCGTATTTTGTAGTCCACATTTCCGCCCACAATATCTAAATGCTTCACCACAATTATAGCCCATGTTGGCCTCTCCAGTTGCACTGATGTCAGTGCGTGTTTCTCAGCATCCTGCGAGGAAAGAATGGAGAAAGAAGGAAAATTCCCTTAATGACAGTTAATGTCTCTTACTTCGATGTGTGAACCAATTCATGATTTAATGTATGGGTGAAGGCTTTACCTGTTCACTCTGGAAGATGCCACCGTAGACGTCTTTAAAAAACTGCAAGAAAGAATATGTACACAGAACCTTAGGATGGAAAACTTAGAACTCCCAAATCAAATCCAATTCGCCCATTGTACCGTTTGTGGTAAGGCACACATTATCTACACGATAGCTTGCAAGAACATGCCCTTCGGTAAGCAGTATCCTGTAGAAGGATGAGATCGTCTATTAAGGAGAAGCGAGAAGTCGAGACTACCTCGGTTGAAGTGGTCAAATACTCCACAAGGGCAGTGACCTCTGGTGTGTCAGGTACAAGTGTAATGCACCCTAGCTGTAGTAAATTTCCAAGCTGCAACACACACAAGAAGATTATTTAAATACAACTAAGAAAACCTGTTTCGATTATGTTCAGACTTTGGTTAAAGAACACCCATCATAAGTGATTAGGGAATAATCCTCAGTGAGAATGGAAATTCATCGCACTCACCACATTGCCGAACAGTCGCTGTGCCCGCAGTGCGTCCTCGAATTGCTTTCCTTCACCAGCCTCTGATACCAGTGACCAATGGGACAAGGTTATCAATCGACTCTAACTGAAATGAGGCGGCCAGTACTGGAATAATACTGTACATGTCGAAAGAGCGTAAACAGTCTTTGAGCATAAATTTGGTGGAAAAAGGTGAGATCACGAGGAGGGTACTCACTCAGAGTTCGTTTGAGGAGCAAATGAGCCTGAACGAAGGCATCAAAGGAGGGCACGGGCAAGGGCCCATTGTAAGCGTCGAAGGATTTTATGACAGTGGTGATTTGCATTGCGGATTCTACACATTGAAGGCTGAGAACCGCCAATGCTGGCGACATTGGCTGTACATTAGTGAATGTGGACGAGGGTTTGCTGGTGAGGTTATGAAAGAGGGTTCCCCCAAAGGAGTGTCTAACTTCCAGCCGAATTAGCTCGACCAGACGGCGTACCTCCTCGGGTGAAAGTTGCTGTCAGATCCAAATGCACATCGAATCAAAATATCACGTGAGAAAGGAAAACAAACACAAAAAATAAAAACAAAAAGAAAAATAAAAAAATTCAAAAATCAGAATCAAAACAAACATACAAACACACAGACACAAACACTGAAGGTTGTTACCGTAATTTGACTGTTTTTGCTGATAAGGTCAAAGCACAAAGAGATTAGGGTGAAAATTGGTGACTTCGATGGCTCACCTGCTGGGCAAGCACGCTGGGAGGACACAGCTGCAGGAGGCTCTTGGAATTGGATAACAAGCTCTCTTTGAGCATGAAAGAAATTGGCAACGTGTGATTGACAAAAACTTCGGCAACGTGGGTTTCTTCCACGCTGCGGGACCAACCCCATACCAGCAGAGTCATCAGTAGCAGCGGACTGAGTATCTCCATGATGGTTTGCTGCCATCCCCTTCTCTGCGACACCATACGACAATATACCACTCAATTAATTTTTCGCTCAAAGCCATCCGTTGCTCTCCACAATGTCGTCGTCAAAACCGTATCTACCGACAGATGTTAGCAATTTAAAGGTATTAATCTTAAAGAATCACGTTTCTACGTGAGCAGTTTACAGATCTTAGAAAAAATTTCATAACTTTGTTGGTACATGAAATTTACTAATCCTTGACATTCTTCGCACAGATGGGGGCAATCCTGGAATGGGGCGGGACATCGAACGTGTAAACAACCGTGGGCACGCCTTCATTGGTAGTTGAGAGTACTTTCTAATGTCTACAGTAACAGAGAAGGTGTGGTACCTTGTGAAGCCACTGGCGGCGTAGCAATGCTTGCAGTTGATCTTGCCCTCGAACCGGCGGCAATGCATACTTCTCTTCCAATGACATCGATTTGGGACCAGATTTTGCAGATCGGGGACTGTAGTCTCCAAGCAGCTCCGCTCCTCGGTCCTTCTCCGTCATCTCCACTCCCGTAGCCATCCCACCGAAAAAATTGGGCATGTTTATTTATGATACAGTCTTTGCATTCCGTCACAGACACATTCTTTGGCTTTGTGTGCTTGTGATGGATTCATGCCAGTGCACTAACAATCTCCTCCAGATAATCTCACATAGTGCAAATACTCGTGCGCATTGGGTGTGAGTGAGAACAACAAAGCGAGGTAATGTTGTGGCATTGAACTGGAAACAATGGAGCAGCCTAAGGGGTGTCGTGAGTGAGTCGCAAGAGCGCATTCGACCGACGTCAAATCATCAAATGAGCAAAATGATTGACATGGCCCTTAAATCTCCGGCAAATCTGATATCGAATATGTGAGGTTCCACGAATAAATCTGCGAATGGTTCCTCATCACGGACTCTCCTGACCGCCACCAGTAGGTCCTCGACGGTCGAAGAATGCGTGCCACGCACGAGAGTGAAAGACTGGGGTAGGGCAAGCATTATTCAAAAAGGTTCTATCAGGAACTCAAATTGGAAGAGTCTGGCCAAGTGGGACTCTTAAAATCTTTCACGGTGCAACTGTCGAAGGGCCAACCCTCCCCCACAAGATCCTTTTCGATGATCCCAAACGTAACCTGCTTCATCGGGAATTGGATGCCTCCAGAATCCATCCGAGAAACACGATCAAGTATTCCCGAACAGTGTCGATCTACCGTCAAGGAACCTTCCGTCACCTTTATCTGTATCTACCACTTACAATCGGCTCATGTATCTCTTCCACTGGAGCTTGAGATCGAGCAATGGCTACTCATCTGACAAAGACTACTCATGTCTGTTCCAAGCATGTCTTTCAGAAATGGCAAGTTCAAGAACATCGATGCCGCATCCCACCTTGCCACAGCCGAAATTCATTCCCGAAGTGAAAAGATCAGAGAGAGAGCAATGTTCAACGTTGTCAAGGGATCCGATCTTGTCAAGATTCCACCAGCTCTGTGCACACACCGCGGGGGCCCCACATCAATGACAACGCATTCACGGGACCAAGGGCGACATTTACCACCAAAGCATGCAGCCGCAAGGGATGTTCCCCAATCGGTGAGGGAATCCGGTGGAGTCCCGCCAGGTGATGACCAGTCCATCTGGTGAAGGGTGTCATGGGGCCATGCAAGCGCGTCGCTCTGATGCTTTGCGCAGCACTGGGCCAACCCAGCGTGAGTTATTGGCCCTCACGCAGACAAAACAAGACAAGACAAGAATGAGCCAGGCCCCCTCCACCTTTTCCCTGATCATTCATTCATTCACAAGGGAATGATTCTGCTCAGGAATACACCCTACGAAATGCATGTTTCCCAAGTACCAGCTCTCACTTGAGCTCTCTCTACCGAATGCGCACTCATCGTCCCATTCCTGTGAGCTCGAGCGGCGCACCCCCTTCACGTAGCCATGGCTCTGGACGCACGCCGTGAACGTTACCGACGCGGCCCCGCGCCGTCTCCGACGCCGCGGAGGCGAATGCCCCCTTCAGAATTTGAGGTCAATTTCCTGTGTGTTGACACGTGGTATGCCACGTGGATGAGTGAATCCACGTGGTATGCCAACGTGGATGGATGATACTGTGGCCCCTGATTTTTATGCTTGTTCATATTGCCTCCCTCATCCAGTGGCTTTGTTTGTTGTTAATGGTAGTGATTCATTTTGGTTGTTGGTTTTATTTCTTTAGCATGGGTTATGTCAAGATAAACTTGGAAATATTTGAGTTTAAAATAAAGGGGTTTTTATGTTTGGGGGTAAAGGTGAGTAGCCACAATTTTTAAAAAATTTGATTGGCTAAAATTGAGAAGTCTTATTTAGAAAAATCAACTTGAGAATTATATGAAAAAAATAAAAAAATAAAAAATAAAAAAAGATGAGGTAGAACACACTTTGTTCTTAGATTTTTTGATATAATTAACTATAAGACTGAAAATAAAAATAAAAGACCTCCATTCTTATAAGAAAATTTTAAATTCTAATCATAAATTCAGATTTTTATTATTTTAAATAAAATCATACATATCTAAAATAAAATAAGAAGCCAAGTTATGCAATTGGATTAAATTTGAATGCTAAGAATATATTCAAAATTATACTTATTAGTCATAAAAATAATAGAAAGAAAAACAAATCTTTTTAATAGCTATATAAGTTGTGTTATTAAAAAATATAAACAATCATTCATATAAAAAGTAAGGAAAATTAAATTTTAAATTTTAAAATATTAAATCTATAAAAAATATTATAAAAAAGAATATTAAATATCCAATACATAGTTAAGACTATAAAAATATTTATAGATACAGCATATATTAGATTTATTATTAGAAATAAAAATATACTAAAATATATAATTTTCTTTTGAAAAGATATTATTTAAAAGAATTATTGAATTATACATTTAATAGATATAGTAATTATATAAAATATCACATACAAGAAAGACTTATAAAAATATAATTTTTATAATTGAAGTTATAGAATAAAAATAATTTTTAGTAGCCTCAAATAATAGAAGTTATCAAAGTATTTGTACAATCTTCTAATATTTTTTCTAAATTAAAGACTCTACATCATCTATCATATAGACATTATAAATAATTTTTTATTCTAAAATAATTATAATAATTTATTTCAATAACTTTAATTATAATTTTTCCAACCTCAATTTTTTAGGATTATATTTTGTGATAATAGATTATTTAAATAATATATTATATTTTTATTTTGTACAAAAGTTATTATAGATGAAAAAATAATTAAGGCCTTGTTTGAATAATATCTATGGATATTATAGAAGTTTAATTAAAATTATATTTAATTAAAAACTTCACTTTGTATCAAAATTTTAGAAGATGATATCTAAAAGTTTAAACGTAGAAATTAAGTTATATTTAATTTTTTATCTTCAAACTTATATATATATATATATATATATATATATATATGTGTGTGTGTGTGTGTGTGTGTGTGTGTGTGTGTTATACAATCAATTATCATCAAGACTATAGAACAACATTTTATGCAATAGTAGTTTTTTTTATAATAATTATTACAAACACACCGTTCAAGTAGAATATGATTTCAAAAGTTCAAAAAATTGAAATAGAAGATGTTTACTTTATATCACAAACAAAGAGCTACAATAAGATATAAGAACAAAATCAAAGTAGCCCAAGCCAAGCCACAAGGATTGCATTGTCAAGACTAAGGATCCCGTCAATCTTGACTCTTATATATACTAGGTGCAAAGAAGCTCTTTGAGGGATTGACTTGATGCTTGGAGGTGAAGTAAGCCTAAGATCCTTCTTTGATAACTTCTTAAAAAAATCTAAGTTTCTAAGAATTTACTATGGCTATCTAAGATCTTCTAAAATTTTCTAGGATCTTTTGAAACCTTCTTAGAATCTATTAGGACCTACTAGGATCTTCTCTAAACCATTAAAAACCTTCTAGAATCTTTTAGGACTAAATAGAATATTCTAGAATCTTCTTTTATTATATATCTATGATATTATTTTTTCTTTTAGCTCCGAGTTCCACAAAAAAAAAATAGAATTGAAATTAATCAAAGGCAAAAGAAAAAAAATATGTCACATGGTATCTACCACATACTCAAGTTGTCTTTTGCAAGTCAAAAGATTCATTAATCTTTGCAACCAATGATAGTAACCAACACCTTCTACCATAGGTCAAGCTTGAACTTTTATATCTTTGTTGCAAAAATATTTTTCAAAAACTACTTCAAGGTGTCATTCATGGACAAGTTCTACTTTGATGATAATTGCCACAAAGTGGCTATTAGATATTCTTCAATGTCTTTTTAGTTTAGGCAATTCTTTATTTCAAGATTGACAATATAAAATGCTCAATTGAGATCACCTAATTTACATGGTATTATTCTCTTGACTATCTATATATAACTACATAAGCAAAATCAAAGACGTATTATAATTCTAAGGTGGAATGGGACTACTTTTAAGTTTGTTATTTTATATGTATATGAGAGTTGAATTTTGAAATATTTGAAATTACTTCCACCTCTCCTATAAAAAATTTCAAAGTCTACAATGTACCATATTTGAATATGTTAGATAGAACTATTACTTAATATATGTTGTCACTTTAGGTCTAAAAAGATGTTGTTGATAAAATCCTTGTATCTTTTGTAATACATTGTCTAAATTTGAGGTTGGCTCCAATGTGTACTTACTAATATTGTTATTATGCTAATGTACTTTAAATATCCTTGCCTTAGTCTTAAATCAAATATTTCTTCTATCTAAAATTCTTCATATCTATCCATTTTAATATAAAGCAATAGCAATTGTATTCTTCTTGATATATTTTATTCTCTATAAGATTTTAAAAGAGAGGTGTAAAAAATATAATATATCTTTATGGATACTAATAATTTTAATTAATAAGCAATAAAGTTAATTTATTTTTTAATAGAAAATGATTCCAAATTATAATAGTCTAACTTATTAAATAGTCAAGTAGTTTTTATGTTGCATTGGAGCAACTATACTTTATCGCCAATTTAAAATAGAGGTTATTCTTTGATTTGCATATCAACTAACTTTTTGGAATATACTTGATTTTATTTCAGTTGAAGTTTTAAGAAAGCTTGGATATCAGCTGTTCAGTTGACTTGTTCTATTTGGCCATCAATTTAAAGATAAAATACTGAAGAAAGCTTCATATCTACTTAAAGAATTTCAAAAAGTGATGTCCAAAACTTGGATACAAATTGTGGTCTTCAATTTGATATAATATTATTTGATAATTTATAATATTAATAGATATTATCAATAAAAAAATTGATATATTTTTTAAAAAATTAATAATAGTCTTTTTTAAAGAATAAAATATACCATCTTGATAAATCAGCTGACAATTATATATATGATATCAAAAAAAATTGATGGTAGAAAGTTTGTAATGAAGTCCATAGAAATAGAAGACCACAATTGCTTTGAAATTAGTAACAATTGAAAAAATCTATATAGATAATGTCAAGGATTTTTTAATCTAGAACATATATTATAAGAGAAGACAAATTTATTGATAGTTTTTCACATTTGAGGCCACAAGAAATCTCTAGAAATGAGTTCTAATATTTTATTATATTCAAAATATTCCACAATTAGAAAGTCATGATACGTCTTGAGATTACAAAGGTATAATGGTTCTTTTAGAATACATAGATGTTCTTTAAAGTAGAAAAGATTGTTGTTGTATTATAATTTGGCTATTATGTAAAAATAATGTGTATATATTGTCAAGGACATGAATTAGAAAAAGATATATAATCTAATGAAAACAGTGTCAAAGTAAAGTCACAAAATAAAATAAAAAAGTATGTATATTCAAAAGAAAACTAGAATGGCTATTGCCAAAGACTGGAAACATGAGGACTCTTGAAACTAGACTAGGATCAAGAAAGGAGTTGACAAGAGTGAAGAAGGCTTCACTCTTGCCTCTATAAATACTATCTAACTAAGAGCTACATGGCGGTATTCTATAGGACCTCATACACGTGTCTAATTTGCAAGACACGTGTCAAACTTGCACGACAAGTTTCTCACATGTGCGCCACGTACTTGGCTTGTTTCACAAGCTACCAAAATTGTGACACATGGCTACCTTGTTCTACAAGCTACCAACATGTGCGCCATGTGGCTACCTTGTTGACCAAGTTTCTAACCTACCAATCACCTATAGACATGTATAAAGGTGATTTCGCGTCTATAAAGCTTCTAGGAAGCTTCTCTATCACATATTATCAAATCAACTTATTTTACCTACTTCTATTGGTCTATTATTACTTAGATAATTTACTGGAATAAATCTTATGTCCGTGACATTATCCCCCCTTCTAGGAACGAGTTCCATGAGGAGCGGTGATTACATGTTGAGAAAGTCCAAAATACGTCGAATTGTGCTTGTCACATACTCAGATCTTTGTTCCCTTTGAAGGTAGTTAATAGGTCCTTTCAGCCATCGATAATATCCCATACCAGGGCAAGAGGACCACCCTGTTATTTGATCATTGTTGAGGCTTTCATAACTTTCTTCAAAGAAAATATTAAGAACACCATCAGGAGTAGTTCCTACCTCTAAAAGTATCACCAAATATCGGGAGTCTCTTCCAAGGTCGTGATACCAAACACGTTGTATTTCGTCATCAATTCAAGGAAGGACATGTCGTTGTTGAGGGTCTTCATCTCTATTCCGTCATCTTGAAGGTTGTGATAGTCGTAATGTCTCGTCCGGTAAATCAGCAAATGATGGCTCTTCAGCTGAATTTGCTGGTTGTTGATCCTCCATCTCTTTAGCACAAACAAAATCTAATGACAAGCAATGATACAAGGTAGGATGAAAGCTCTATAGAACCTGCCTTGCTTTATAACAAAGACTTTCTTGAGTATTTATTTTGATTTTGATGGATGTCGTCAATGGAATGTATTAGCTTTTATTGATGCATTTGTTAGATTCTTTGATGGCTTCCATGTGCGTTCACTAATATCGTATCTGTCCCAATGCACAAGCTATTCCAATCGATTTCGGCGCCGCCTTGAATCTAAAATCTCTTCAACCTCGAATTCTTCATTGTTGTCCACTTCTACAGGAGGCGGTGGTATTTGTCTTCTTTCTTATATGTCCACTATCTTGTATGGCTCGAGTAGTGACACGTGGAATACAGGATGGATCTTCATGGACTTCGGTAGGTGTAATCGATATGCAACTGGATTAATTTGTTTAGAAATAGGAAAAGGTCCAAGCCTACGATAGTCCAACTTATCACAAGGATGAGTAGTCTTGATATTATGACGAAGTAACCATAGCTTGTCCCCCACATTGAATTATGGTTGTTCCTTGCGATACGCATCTGCATTTGTTTTTTGTCGTTCTTAAGCTTCTTTTAATTGCACCTTCATTATTGCATGTAGCTCTGACAAACGATTTGCCAAATCTTTTGCTGTTGGATTATCAATTTTTGAAAAGTCAAAAGCATCAAGTCGTGGGTGATAACCATAATTGGCAAAGAAAGGTGTTTGTTGCGTAGAAGAATGTATCGTATTATTATAAGCAAATTCTGCCAATGGCAGAAGAGCTATCCAATCATCTTGTTGGTAGTTGATGGTACACCTTAAATATTGCTCCAAGACTTGGTTCACGCGCTCTGTTTGTCCATCAGTTTGAGGATGAAAAGCTGAAGATAACTTTATGTCCACTTTTAAGATCTTGAAAAGGGTTCTCCAAAATCTTGACACAAATTGAGTTCCCCTATCCGATATAATATCCTTAGGTAACCCATGATAGCGATAGATATTATCAATGAAAAGCTTAGCTGTTTCTTCACCTGTGATAGATTTTGTGCATGGCACAAAATGTGCCATCTTGGTGAACCGATCTACTATCACAAATATAGAATCATAAGATCTTGAGCTTGGAAGATCTGTGATGAAATCCATAGAAACAGAAGACCATGATTGTTCTGGAATAGGTAATGGCTGAAGAAGCCCAAAAGGTCGATGACGAGGAATCTTTGATCTTGAGCAGATATCACATGATTGTACAAAGTCTTTGACTGCCTTCCACATTTGAGGCCACCAAAAATTTCTTGATATAAGTTTCAAAGTCTTGTTGTATCCAAAATGTCCTGCCGCTGGAAAATCATGATGTGCTTGAAGAACACATAAACGTGCTTCTCCTTTTGGAATATATAGACGTCCTTTGAAATATAGTAGATTGTTCTTGAACTTGAATTTAGAAGCATCATGAGACTTGGAAGAATTATTCTTGATATCATGAAGAAGAGGATTTGAAGACATACTTGATTGAATTTGTTTGAAAAAAGTTGAATCAACAGTCAATGTTGATTTTATTGCTCGAAGATAAAACTACTCTGGTTTCAAGATAACTGTTCTTTGTTGCTCAAAAACTACATCTCCTTCTTTTGGTGCAAAATAAGAACGTCTAGAAAGGGCATCGGACAAACCTTATTGTTTTCCTGGCCGATAAATGATAATGAATTCGAATCTTGACAAAGACATGCTCCAACAAGCTTGACGACGATTCAACACGCGTGCCAACATGAAATACTTGAGGTTCTTGTGATCCGTATACACGGTGACTGGATTCAAAGGGCCTTCTAGATAATGACGCCATTCTTGAAAAGAATCCACGATTGCAAGAAGTTCTTTGTCGTGGATCTCATAATTGATCTCGGCTGTTGAGAATTTTTTTGAATGAAAAGTTATTGGATGAAGTTTGTCATCTGTTCCCATTTGTGACAAAATCGCATCCAAGGCAAAGTCTGATGCGTCTGTTTCCATAAAAAAACGCCTTGGAAAAATCTATACGATACAGGATTGGTGCAGAAACAAACAATGTCTTCAAAGCTTCAAATGCTACTTCCGCTTCTTGATTTCATTGGAGTTTGTCTTTACAAGTCAAATGTATAAGTAGAGCCGCAACACGAGAGAAGTCTTTGATAAAGATTTGATAATAATTGGCGAATGCCAAAAAACATTGGACATCTCTTACCGTCTTTAGAATCTTCCAATTCATGATTGTTTCGACTTTCTTAGGATCCATCATGAGACCATCATTTGAAATGATGTATCCTAAGAAATCAACTTAAATAGTGTGAAATACACACTTTTCCATCTTGGTGTACAATCTCGCATCTCTAAGTTTTTGTAATACTTGACGAACATATATTTCATGTTCTTCTATATTCTTAGAATAGATCAAAATATCATCTGGGCAGCAGACCACAAAATTGTCTAAGAACTCGCAAAAAACATCATTCATGAGATGTTGAAAAGCAGCTAGTGCATTCGTAAGTCCAAAAGGCATGACATTATATTCAAAATGTCTATACCTGGTTCGAAAAGCAATTTTCCATTCATCTCCTTCTTTGATGCATACTAGATTGTATGCTCCTCTTAGATCTATTTTTGTATAGATCCTAGCTTGATTCAACTGGTTGAGGAGTCTTGATATTAGAGGTAATGGATATCTGTTTTTGATTGTGATCTTGTTGAGTCCTCGATAGTCAGCATACATTCGCAATGATCCATCTTTTTTCTTCACAAATAAAATTGGAGCTCCTGCTGGAGTTTTAGAATGACGTATGAAATTCTTGGCCAAATTCTCGTTAATATACGCCTTGAGTTCAGCCAATTCATCTTATGATAAACTGTAGATTGGTCCAAATGGTGGCTGAGTTTCTTCTTTAAGGTCGATTGAACAATCATATGGACGATGCTCTGGAAGAATATCTGCATTTTTTTTCTCAAAAACGTCTTGATAATCTTAATACTGACTTGGAATGCTACTTGAAGTCTTTCTATCATTGGAAATAGATGTAGCATAAATGACAAAAGGTGATCTTTCTTCTGCAGTGTACAAGAAAGCTCTTGCACCAACAAACGCAGGTTTAATTCTACTAGATTTGTGATTTCTTACTTGATTAACTATATTGTTAGCTATACTTTTAAAAAAGTTCAGAGTACGAGAAATCCAATTTATTCGAGGATTGTGTTTTTCTAACCATGATAGACCAAGAATAACTGGAATAGAGGGAGATCTAAATATGTTAAAAATTACGCAACCATTATACCCATTTACTACTACATCTAGAGGAAGTGTTTCATGAATAACATCTCCAGAAGATAAAGGACGACCATCTATGACTTCTACGTGTACAGATTTAGATTTTTGTACTATCTGTATTCTATGGCTTTTAGCAAATTCTTTATCTAAAAAACAAGCCGAGGCTCCCGAATCTATTAAAGTAGAGGCTTTGTAATTATTAGGTCGTAAATACACATCTATTATAAAACAAGGAGATGGTTGTGAGGAGAGAATAGGACCTTCATTAGAAATTGTACAAGATCCCAGCCGCACGGTCCTTATTGTGGCTGGACAAACTTGTTTTTCGATATATTGTCTCCTCATCTTGTGGTTGCATCGTTTCTTTGGACAATTTTGAGTAGTGTATTTAGGTTCTCCAGAATACAAGCATAATCTTTCTTGACAACATTGAGTCTTTTCTTATTTAGTAAGCGGCTTGAAACGTATAGCATCAATTTGCATGTCCTCGACTTCTGAAGGTACATATTGAGAAATCATTGGTGCTGCCATTGAATTATAATGTCGTTGAGGTTCCCTTGTACGACTTTCAGATCTGAATTCAAAAAGCCAATTATCACACTTCACCGCAAAGTCTATTGCTTGACTCAATGTTTGAGGATCGGATAAGTTCAGCATCAATTTCTTCACTTCATATTGTAATCCGTAGAAAAACTGACTGATGAGTGCAGCATCATCCCACTTGATTTCAATTGCTAGTTGTCAAAATTGTGAAGCATATAATGTCATTGATCGATTGCCTTGTCGTAGGATATGAAGCTTGTTGGTTGCAACACGAGTTGCATCATGTTCTCCATACATAGATCGAAATTCTGCTAAGAAAGCTTCTAAATTATCCAATATTGGATCACGTCGTTCCAGAAAAGATGAAAACCAAGATAAGGCAGAACCTGAAAGTAGTGTACCAATAAATCTGACTTGTGATCCTGGAATTGGAAAACTTTGCGGTTGCAATTCAATCACCAGTTGGACTTGGTTGATGAATCCTCGAAACTTGGATCTTATGCCATCAAACTTCTCAGGTAGACCAATTTTTGGTTCTCTGATGCTTGGACGATGTTCCAATGTAAGAGGAATTATATGGCTTGGTGTAGATGTTGAAGTAGCTCCAATCATATCTATATCTTCATTATTTGGTAACCTTGTTGCTCCTTGTGGAGGTACAGTGAGTTGATGCATTGCAAGCATCAATTCCCTCATTTGTTCTTGCATTTGTGCCATTGCACTCTTCATTTCGGCAAGCTCGGCTATGATAACACTTCAAAAAATATATAACACTACTCGAGATAAATAATAGGGAGAACAAAAAAAACACTAGGAATAATATCAATTTAGAAGAAGGTAATCCGCAACTTCTAAAATGCTTGTGTCTTATCAAGAGAAAAAGGGTAATCTACTCTTAAATCAAGACAAGACAAAGCTATGATATTATAAGTGTACTCTTGTCAATCTGTCAAGGACATGAACTAGAAAAAGATGTATAATCTAATGAAAATTGTGTCAAAGTAAAGTCACAAAATAAAATAAGAAAGTATGTATATTCAAAAGAAAATTGGAATGGCTATTGCCAAAGAATGGAAACATAAGGACTCTTGAAACTAGACTAGGATTCCCGAAGAGTTAATGAGTGAGAGAAACTGGCTCTTTCTATAAATACTATCTAGCCCAAAATTTACCTTAGCGTATTCTAGGACCTCGTACACGTGTCTAATTTGTAAAACACGTGTATTTGTGAGTTTCTCACATGTCATACTTCTTGACATTTACTGATACCAAAAATTGACACATGAAACAGCTTGTTCTACAAGCTACCTGCTTGTGTCGCCATGTAGCTACCTTGTTGACCAAGTTTAACCTACCAAATCACTATGGGCATGTATAAGGTGATTTTGCATCTATAAAGCTTCTAGGAAGCTTCTCTATCACATATTATCAAATCAACTTATTTTACCTACTTCTATTGGTCTATTATTACTTAGATAATTTATTAGAGTAAATCTTATGTCCGTGACATATATATATATATAACTTATTACGTAGCTGAATGAAAGCCATATCAATAGATTTTAATTGTTTATAAAATATTATTAGATTATTAGTTTTAAAGGAGTTTGTTTAAAAGGGCTGCTATTAAGGTTTGTACAATCTCATTTTTTTAATAATAGTGACTTTTGAGGTTGATTTTATATTGATAATAACTTTTATCTATTTTCAATCATATTTATTAGATATTGGTGATCTTTAAAATATATATATATATATATATATATATATATATATATATTTTTTAATTTAATATTTAAAATAGATACTATATAAATCTTATTTTAAAAATACTGAAAATAAATTTTAATATCAAAAAGAATAATTAGGCCATCCATGTAGATGAATAGAAATAGATGATAGAAATTTCCATTCCTATAGGCCAAAAGTTATATCCAATAGCCTTCAAAGAGGCAATTTGAGGTCTTATTAGAGATTAGAGTTAATCTCTTAAGATGATTCAAATATCAAAAATTAGAATCAATAAATTTAAATTTTTGGATATGATATTGGTATAAAAAATATGTGATTTGGAATTTTTGTAAGGAAGATATAGGAGCTCAAAATCAAAGTATTGATTTTGTATCTACTATTATTCTTTAAGGCATAACACATGCATATAGAAAGCAATAAGAGATTGGCAACTAGGATTGAAGAGAGCACTTTTTTTACTCTATTTATATTTATGGCTTGATGTATTCTAAGTTAGGATAAAAGAGATATTAGAATTTAAAATAGGCCCTTTTAATCTAAGAGCAATAAGTGATTTGCTTAATTAGTAACTATATTTTGAGCTATATCTCAAGAAATTTGATAAGATTTTGATTCAAAATTTTCAAAATCATTTATTTTTATGTTATAAAACTACATACAAATTTTTGTGGCATTTGAATTTTGGACTTTTGAGATATGAAGAAAATAGTACTCAAATGTCTATAAACTAAGATTTTGAGCGTGTACTAGGATTTTTGAGATATCAAACGATTGAAAGCAAATCAACAACTAATTTTTTTTATAATAAAGCTTAAGAATATAAGCTATACTTTCAAAAAAATTGACAAAAATTGAATAGCTAGATCAAGAGATATTTGATCCTAAAGTTTTAAAAAAAATAATCATTTATAAGTGAATAAGATATTAGAGGATTTTATTACAATTTAAATATTTTGTAAAAATTAAAGAAATTTTTTGAGAGCCAAAACTTCATAGAGATATAAAAAATAGATATATGGAGCTATAATAAAATTTTGATGTAAAAATGAATTTTTGAAAAGAGATTATAGATTGTTTTTGAAATTATTGAAAATCTAACTTATCAAAAATTGGCTAATTATGATTTATCATAGAAAAGGATGTTATGGATTTTCTAGATGCTATAATAAAATATTATATATAAACCTACTTAAATATAAAAGATTTTTATTTATATAATATTTTGTTTAATATTCTTGTGTTTATTTGTCTTGCTTATTAAAGACAAATCATTTATCAAAGTCTAACTAATAAGTTACATATAAAATTTCTATAACTATGTATCTAATATAATTTTAAATTAAAAATTATGTCATATAATATTATTTTTAAACTTAAATTTATTCAAATTATTATGGATATTATTAAAATAATATTTAACATAAAAAATAAGAAGATCTGTAGTTAAGATTGCACAAACTTCATCAAAAAAACAAAGAATCCATTAGAATTGATACATCAATTGCTTGAATGTAAAATTTCTCAAGTTTCAAAAGTGTTATGTGTTGCTAGTCATATATTGCCTCTCCTTCTTTTGGTGCAAGATATGATCATCTTCATAAAGCATCTGATAATCCTTATTGCTTCTTAGA